>CAKLNU010000002.1:0-600000 GCA_922788865.1 Poeciliopsis turneri
TGTTATTACTTCGTTCCGGTTACGTATTGCTCACTTGTTCATCCTAAATTTAACAAGTCTAATTCATCAGTCAGCAAAAGCAGCTGATGTTCTAACTATGACCGTGAGTTGGCACAATCAGGGTTTATTTTCAGCCTTACATACAATAAAGCTGATATATTCACACTCTTATTTTATTGCTACAATATGATCTCAGTAATATTCACCAATGAAAGTTGTATTTTGAGTGTTAATTTAGTTCTCAGGTGTCGGTGCTTCATGCTAACTGGCTACTTGTTTTTTTGTTGTTGGTTTTATAAACATGTTTAGATATTCTCCCCATGCCATCATTAAAATGTCTTACTCCATTGGTGAGACTGCTTCTTTTTTGCCATCTATTATTCGCCATCTATGGCAATCTATTATTTGCCATCTCTATTCACCGTTGCCATGGTGAGTAGAGTTTCTGAAGGTTTACTCAGAGTATCTGCCTTGTTCACTCTGCTTTCTGAAACGGGGCTCAGTTGTTCACTGAGGTTTGGATTTTAATTGTTTTCAGATCTCACTGAATACGTCTTGTTAATTAATACTGTGAGCTTTTCAGTGCTGTTGTTTTCATATATCTACATGTTATTGGTTGCTGTGGTTTCTTGTTTTTTTTCTCTGTCTGCAGGTGCAGTAGCAGACTTTTAGGGTGTTTTCTTGTATTCTCTACCTTTCCTCTTTTTAAGTCTTTCCCCTTTAACTTTCTTCCCACCTCTTTTCCTTTGTCTTTCCCCCTTTCCTCTCTGTGTTCACTGCTTTTGAAGTAAACCCAAATCAGGAACTGAAAATAAAGTTGCTCCAAACTAAAAGAGAATCTGGTCCCAATCTGAAATTAACTTCTGTCAACTGAAAGTAGAATGAAATAGCAAAATATACAAAACAAACAACAACAAAAACACAGGGATGTGTTTTTGTTGCACCTCATCTTTGGTTGCAGCTCAGGCTGGATGCCAATATGATTGTAATAGTGGCCTTTGCTGATGAATTCATTGCTGACAGGTGATGGATAGGACTCACCACGTGGAAAGGATGCAACACATGCCATTCAGCAGGACAATGATTTGAACATTTGGTTGTGGCAATCCAAAAGCTATTCAGGGTGAAGAGGTGGAATATGATGAAAGGCAGAGCTGGAGCGCTGACACAAACCCAGCGGAGCACCAGCGACACCAGGCAGCAAAACACTGAACATGGCTGAGGACAGCTGGAACAACGTCACTGAAGAATTACAATCCTGCATCTCTATTCTGAGACGTCCAGACTGCAACCAGTCTGGATGTTTTCACTGCTTAAAAAATTGAACTGCTTAAATTCTAGCTCACCTTTTAGCCAGTGATTTCAAGCTGGGTGGATAGAACTGCTGCTTTTACTTTTTTATCTAAGGTGAAAAGGAAATTCTATCTCCCTGCCATTATCTGCAGAACATATTGAATATAAAACAGTCTTGTGTTTTTCAGGCCAGATAAGAAGAGATAATGATGCAGAACTCATGTGGTTTCTGGTGATGCAGTCAGACAAAGATCAGCTGTTAACATGAAGGAGCATTTCCCCCCAGCATGGCACCAGTCACCTCACAGCTTGTCCATCCATAGACTTATCCTGCCTTTCCTATTGCTGCCTTTTGATACACTTATTGCCTGTGACTGTTAAGTTAAATTTGTCTGACACAAACCCTTAAAATAGAGCACAGCTACAGAAGAGACGCAATCATGTCTTACACCCTTGAAAAAAGAAAAAACATTTTTCTAACTTAGAAGTCATAAATCTAAAACTCAACATTCTGCTTGGGGAAAAAAAACCCTGAGTCGTCACAGAGCTGATCACTTCTGATCAACAGTCCAGATCTAGGCTATCATTCCAGACAATGTGTCTTTGTGTCAGAGGAGAAAAGTGTAACTGATCTGTTTGGCTAGTCTTCTTGTCTGTCAGGTTGGGTAATTGTAACTGAGAGAACATCAGCATCTGTCAGCGTAGATGTGGGAGTTATCTGCAATGTGTGGAAATAGAATGGAAGAGCGTGGAGTCCATCCATAGCTCATAGGTCAAAGTTCAGCTCTGAGTCTTCTCTCATTTGCAGTTGTGGTGAACAGACTGACTGATAAACTTTTGGTGCAGTCTAAGCAGGATATGTGATTTTTAGCTAAATAATCACATATTTGGAAGACAGTGTGAAGAAATGAAACCCTGCTCTGTAGCGGGACAGAGCAGGGTTTGAGACAGAGCGGGGTTTGGGACAGAGCGGGGTTTGAGACAGAGCAGGGTTTGGGACAGAGCGGGGTTTGGGACAGAGCAGGGTTTGGGACAGAGCAGGGTTTGGGACAGAGCAGGGTTTGAGACAGAGCAGGGTTTGGGACAGAGCGGGGTTTGGGACACAGCAGGGTTTGGGACAGAGCAGGGGTTTGAGGCAGAGCAGGGTTTGGGACAGAAGGCTGAACCACAGAATTCACAGGATCCCCATTTTTTTACATTTCAATTAACAAAAAAATGTATAATATTTTGTGGGGGTTCCCCTGTTGGTCAGGGGGTCTTGAAATTTATTCACACTGTCTTCCAAATATGTGATTATTTAGCTAAAAATTTCATATCCTGCTCAGACTGCACCAAAAGTTTATCAGTCAGTCTGTTCACCACAACTGCAAATGAGAGAAGACTCAGAGCTGTTTCTAACTTCCCCTCTGTCTAGAGGTCATTAGTTCAAATCAGCAGGCAGGCGCTGCCAACAATTAAACTTATCTCTTTCCTGCTGTTAACTTTTTACTTTAACGTAGAACGCATTCACTCCTTCACCAGATATTCTGTTTCTTCTTGGGCGTTCTGCTCTTCTCAACCCTCGGTCGGTCGTGGCAGATGGCAGCTCAGGTTCTGAGTCAGGTTCTGGTTCTTCTGGATGTTTCTTCCTGCTAAAGGGGAGTTTTCCCCCTTCATTGCATTGTCAACATGAGAAATTGTAATATGCAAGTGATTGTCTTCATCACTATGTGCTGGTCCAGGAGAGGGAATGTTGCAAATCAATGACTCCATCCAGTTTGTTGGGTTTCCTTAAATAGAAACTTTTTTTTTAGCTAATTTGAATAATACACTACACTTAATGTATAGTTTGATGACCAGGCTTGAAATAAATGTGTGATTAAATGGAAGTGAGTTGGATTTTTTTTGCTGATTAGTTGTGAATTTGCACCATGTACAGTTGTGTAAAAGTTGTTTGCATCCTGTCTGATTTCCTTTGGGGTTTTTTACTTATTTATCAGACTTCAAAGTTTCAGAACATCAGACCAACAGAACTATTTGTCAAAGACAACAAAAGTAAGCACAAAACGCAGTTTTTAAATGGAGGAGCTTTGCTTTCAACACCGGAAAAAATCAAACACCCAAACCGACATGGCCCTATGTAAAAAGAAATACAAAAAAAAAAAAAAGAAACCATACCAATGCACCACCAAGCTGTCTCTTCCTTCATCCTTTGATGCTTACATAAACACATGCCACACCAAGCCATGCATTCAGTCACATGCACATGCTGGCTTCATCTGGAGCAGATCATAAGATGCATCTCTCTTTCTGACGCAGTGAGTGTTCCTCTTCCTGGAAGGCTGGACTGGCAGGTGGTGTGGCGTGACACTGGCGCTGCTGCTCTGACTGACATGGTTGGGCTTGCTGGCATACATGCATGCTTTTACATGGAAACTCAGGCTCACATAGCTCTATGCTTGGATGCCCTTTTGGATCCCCTAACCTAACTTTAAATTGCACCATCAGTCGAATGTCATGACTTATGCTTCAGGACTTTGGTTTGGGAGAAACCAGATATATGGACCTCTAACATTTGTAACATAGGCAGACATTGTTTCAGTAAAATTATGATCCTGTTACAGAAAGGTTAATTGCAAGACAGTTTTATTACGTTAGTATTGCAACAGCTTATCTATTGAAGTTAAACATATGTTTTGTGTAAACCTCAAATCCAGACTGAATGTCATTGTAAAATTGGCCTTGACATAACTTTCCTGCACTGTTCTATTTCAATGAATTGTGAGTTTTCAAGTGATGTCATGAGGACTTTAGTCAGCTTATTATTTTTTGTTTTGTTTTAATATAAAAATTAAGTCAATGCACCAATGGTAACACTGAACTGGGAACTTTAACCAAGAAGCAACAAACAAGAGGAAACCATGGAGAAAGGAGCAGACCGCGACCATCAGTGGAGCAGACAGGTGGACCACAGAGCCGCCATGACACGTGACGAAAACAAACAGTAGGCAAAGAGAACAATGTATGTTCAGACAGCTGGCTCTGTTTTGGTAAATTTTTTAAAATTAAACATTTGTCCATCCATCCATTTTCTTACATCCTTATCCCATTGGTGTCAGGAGGAGCTGGTGCCAACCTCCAGCTGTCATCAGGGAGAGGCGGGGTTCAGCCTGGACGGGTCACCCGTCCATCACAGTAATTCAACAATTAAATAAATATAATGTTTTAAAATATCATAATAGCTGCTGCAGTGTGTGCATAGCTTTGTAAGTTAGCAAAGTTTGACAAAAAACCAAAAAAAACAAAAACAAGAACAGCTGTCACTACCTGAGGAACAAGTCCTGCTGCTCTAAAGAGTCAGGTCATTTGTGAAGGTCACTTCACTTAAACAGCCAGGATGTAAACAGTCTAAATGTCTGACAGAGGGCTGCACATGGGACAGACAGCAGCCCTGTTGCCTTGCATCAAGACAGTATTGGCTTGATGCAAGGCAATAATAATAACTCCTTTGTCCATGGAGTTATTATGTTCTCCATGTACATCCACAGATTCTCTCTGGGTACTCAAGCTTTCTAACACAGGTCCAAAAAACACAACTGTCTGGTTTATTAGCCTCTCTAAGTTGCCCTTAGGTGAGTGTGCACAGTGGCACTGTCCTTTGTGTCTCTGGTGAATCCCTTCTTTTTCCCAAAGAACACTGAAGATGGGCACCAGCCCCCCACGGCCATGCAGGGATGAGCTGGTATAGACAGCAGACGGATGGTTTGATAGATTATTTAGGAATATGCTGCTTTTCCTCTGGGACCAAACTTGGATCTAGGAAAGATGATTTTCCTAACATCCTAACATTTCTGGTGCAATATGGAAAACCACAGAGGTTTGTTTTATTCTCAGTTCACTACAGATAGCAGCACAAGCTGATGAAGTATTTTTCAGCACTTCATGTTCAAACACTTTCAAACTGTGGGTGAACTATGTAGATCCAACCTTTTTCAAAGAGAAAATTAAAAGAACAAAATAAGCCAATCCAGAGTTGTGGATGTCGTTGGTCACCTCTGGGAGGCAAAGGACACATATTTAACTGGCTAACTAAATATTTAGCTTCTCCCAACAGAGAGGAGGAAGTGAAGGACAGTGAGATTCTATCACTCTGTAGTGATTGTTACAATGAGTAATAGTAGAGCAGCAGGGACAGCTGGCATTAATAGTCAAGATCAGACTCAGTGTCTCCTCACAGCAATGTAGCATTAATGAAATAATCCAGATTTCTAAAGTGTCATTCTGGTACATGTAATTAAATTACTAAAGAAAGCCACAGAACAGAAGCTATAGTTTCAACATTCTGTTCTCAAAGTGTCTCAAGACACAAAACAATGTTACCGGTATGGAAGTCAAACTTAGAACCATCTGGAGTCATCAAAATTTCTTCTAGCTTCATTTAACTCTCATAATGTAGTAAACTGTTCAGTCATGCAGCTGCTTCTCAGGTGGATGCACCAATATTGTGTTTTATTTCATTCAAGTCGCCGACTAAATGACTGGGATCAAGATTTTCTATGAAATATGAACATTAAATTGAAAAGCCTGAATTGAGCAAACATTTTAAATCTGGCAACAGGAATGCATAAATTAAATTTCAACAAAAATATTAAGGGGTGAACTTTTATTTTATGACAAGTGAACTTCCACAACGGTGCAATATTGGTGCACATAGCTTAGAAACAGCAGCAGTTATGAAAAGCACCGTGTCCTAGTTCCATTGGCAGATTCATTTACTTATAACAAGATAACATGTTATAAGTGAAATAATCTGCCAGTGGAACTCATCCTATTTCATCAATATTAAGGAATGATTGACTTCAAACAAGTTACTCGTAAGTTAGTTTTGTCTTGTTTCATGTTTACTGAGGTATTTGCAATAGAAACTAGACAAAAACAAAAACTCTTGGTAAGATTTTGTTTTTGCAGTGAAGGTCATGTTGAGATAAGGATTTTTTTTTTAAAATCAAACTGAATTAAAAATGTTAACTGGATAAATTTTAGTTAGGTATTTCCACAACCACATCTTCACAGATGGTCACGAGATACAAGAGGTGCAGCAACTTTCTAAACGTCACATTATAAATTTCCAGTCAGTTATGATATTCCTGGCCTGCAACACATTTATCTAAACTGCTGCACAGAAACTAAGATTCTCAACTTACCCTAAAATGGAGACGTCACCAAAATGTTTCCTTGCTCTAGGTTTTCATTGAGGCTGTGTCCTGCTGTGTCCTGTAGGATGTGCATACTGTAATGAGGGTTTCATGAACTGAGCTGCATTGGCGGTCTTCAGCATGTCTATAGACTGCAGAGCGAGCAGCAGTCATTGGCCCTCACTGTACTCTGATATGTAAGTGATAGTTTGTGTCAGAGGGATTTAGGGGCAAGTATTTCAACAAACAGGTAAAGTAATGAGAAAGTCAATGTACTGTTTCTAAAATTTTAAAATATTATTTCATTCACAGTGTCGGTTTTGACAGACGATTATCCAGGAGAATGTGAAAACATTTCTTTTACAATCAGAGATTACATTAGAACGTCGACAACAAAGTAAAGATTTTAAGACTAGAGAGCGATTTCATAAAAAATGCAAACCTGGACTCAAAGAGTGTATTTCTGATCTCTGATCCCTCTCATTAGTCACTGATTCATTGCTAACAGAACCCCAAGGACAGGGGGATTACTTACAAAATCTTTGTGGAGCACAAGTCACATTAACACATGCTGCTGTAAACTTTCCTGTGTAATAAATAGATTGGCATGTTAACCCGAATCCCAAAAGCTCACAGGCTTTTCAAAATGGAACATCACAGAGTGTGAGGTTGGCTTTTAAACACGGAAAAAAAATCTCCAGGATTTCTGTTTTTGTTCAGTTTTTGTGAGAACACTCGACCCTGAGTGAACTGATGCAGAGAGCTAGAAAAGAAACAGCTGACCGTAGGAAGTCCAGCACCAGGTTTTCTCAACAAGTGACTGCAAAATGCCATTCTACATAATCCAAATACATGGAGTACTGAAGACATTTCAGATTCTGCGTGCCAGTCCAGATTTGTCTCTGGTACAGAATGTATGGAAGATAAGAGACAAAGAAGTGACAACTTGGATCTGGGGCAAATCTGGAAGAATCAAACAGAGTAACGTTTCTGTCATGCCGCAAATGTTTTACATTAAACTTCAGTCATGAGTCAGTTTGCTACTGCAAGTTTATCTTCAACCAAATCAGAAGATGCTGTTGCTCTCTTTGCTTCCCCACCCCACATTAGGTGGACAGCATCTGGTTCAGGCTCAACAGCCTGGTAGCCTGGTTCTGATCCAAAGTCTGCTTTGAAATTCCTGGACATGAAATTTCAAAGCAGTGTGATGGTATAGAGACAGATCCTTAAGCAGCTTGTTCCTGAGACGGTCAGACAACAGCAGAGAGTTTTCAGTCAGAGGCTTCTTTAGACCTGCTGTAACACTGACCTCTACAAACATCCAGCCTGAGGTTCTTGAAGGGATTTTTTAGCAAGTTCAGCAAAACCTTAAACATTATAGTAAATGGTTAAAAGAAAAGAGTAAGATGGGAAAACAGCCTTTGATGTGATAAAATATGTCTTTCCAAAATTTGTTCTTGCTTTTGTAAAAGCCGTTTAGTTTTGCAAAAACATCTGCTATTATTGGCTTTTTTAGGATGTAATAATAACTGAGTAAAGTGCATCAACAAATTAGTGTTTTTGAAAATCATCACAAAAAGTTCAGACAAACCATAAAATAGCTTAATAGTGACATAAAAGAGAGACAACCTCCATTTATATTACATACCATACAGAAGTATATGTGTCACAGCATAAGGAGAGTAAAACCAAGACGGAGAATGAAAATAAAAACTTACTGTAAGTCTAAACCTCGGCTGCAGAGGATGATGGTGAGCCTGAAGCCCCTCTGGTGCTGAAGTAACAGGTTGTTACTGTTTGCATCAGCTGGCCGGAGATTGAGAGGACTGCCAACGGTCAGGCCCACAGGATGGACTGGAATCCCATAAGCAAACAGATGGAGAATAGGAGGAAGTAGAGACTGTTCTTACCTTCCTGATGGCGGGAGACCATAACTGCACACACTTCCCATTCGTTTAATGAAGCCAGTGGTCAAAGATTTTCCTTGCTCTATTATTTTATTTCTTTACACAAATCATTGATGGATATTCAACAACATTCATTGAACTGTGTGTTTGAACTGCCAAATGTCAGCTCCAGTTCATTCTGCAAAGACAATAGGGGATGGGGAAAAGTCAGAACTTGCTCTATAATGACAAAGCTTAAGAAGTGTATGCATAAGTGTGTGTGTGTATGTGTGTGTATGTGTGTGTGTGGGTGTGGGTGTGTGTGTGTGCGCGTGTGTGTGTGGGTGGGTGGGTGCATGTGTAGGACAATTTCTACCTGAAGACTGATAGGTTTTATGCAGACTAAAGCCCTCATCTTTAGAGTCAGGGATAATAGGTAATGTGTGAATTAAGATTTGGTTGAGATTAGGATTAATGATGGTTAGGGTTGAGTAAAATCTCTGGGAGAGGCATAAATGTGGTTATTAAAATAAATTAAAGTCAAGATAAAGATCTCATATAGGCAGTAGCAATAACTTTGTGTGGGGAGGCGTCTGAGGATGGAGGCAGGGAGGAGAGGAAGGAAGTGAAGGGAAAAAACAAGCAGTCAACACTGCAGAAAAACAACCAGGAATAACTTTTCCTCTGTAACTGTGCTCCAGTTGAAACATGGACAACCAATTGTTAAATGTTAAGGTAATGAGGCTAACAACAATTAGCTGCAAAATCAATATGGTATTACCCCGCCTCTCGCCTGTTGACCGCTGCACCACCACCCCTCATGATCAACGTGTATGAAAATGGATGGATGGCAAAGGATTAGCACAACATATGTACAAAGGTGCTAATTAACTCAGGTTACAGCCTGTACCTACACGCTTGATAACAAAAGTGGAGCATCACTCATGCAGTGTGATGCAATTAAGTATAGATAATTAAAAGTACAAATAATATCCATATTCTATTCAGTTACATTATGGCTGTCATGGTTATGGTCTCATAACCATGACAGCCATAACAAAAAGTTCAGACAAACCATAAACCATTATGCTTTTACATAAAAGGTTTATGCTTTTCTGTAAAAGCATAAACCTTTTTCTTCATGCTTTTACAGCATTTCTGGTCTTTCAACAGTAAGTAGACAAAAAGAAGGGAAGAAAGAGAAGGGAAAAACAAGAAATTTAAAATGTAGATTTAAGGTCTTCAGGTTTAATAAAATCAAATCTTTAAATCTCTATATTTTGTCTTTGAGTCCAACTTCTACACCCTGAGTTTCACACATACTACACACTGTAATATGCAACAGAATGAAATGTATTGTGTGATGTGGGTTAAAAGCTGTTATAACACTCACCACTTGGTGTCAGCAGAGCTGATCTGACAGTGAAATCATAACTGACCATGATTGTAATGTTGCTTAGGACCCTGCAGGGGCCACTGTGGAGCTTAAAAGCGCAGACATGAGAGAGGTGGTGGCTGTCTGTAGGAGGTGATATTTCCACACATTCTCCACAGTTCCAGCCTCCAACATGCAGTGTTTTGGAACAGTGTTCACTCAGGCTTAGCTTGGCTTCTATTTTGGAACTCCACCCTAACAGATCCAAGTGGACTCAGTGACTCCACCTCACCCAGATCCTGCTGTGTTGGCTAATATGTGTGTAGGGTTTTTTTTTTTTTCTCCACTGTGTTTGGCTTTGGAAGAGAAAGCAAGACAGAGTGAGACCAAAGCATTAAAGGCGAATGTAGGTCAAAGGCTAGGTAGGCGGGTGGAGGAGGTGAAGCGAATGTAGATACAGTCAAAACAAGAAAGGACCAAAGAGGACAAGACATCTGACCTCTTTCATGTGGGCTGAGGTCAGAGAAACACAGTAGCAGAGAGATGACCACTCAGAATCAGTTATGAGAGCACTTTCTGAGTGTGTTTATGTGTGTGTGTGTATGTGTGTGTGTGTGTGTGTGGGGGGGGGTGTGTGTGTGTGTGTGTGTGTGCGTGTGTGTGTGTGTGTGTGTGTGTGTGTGTGTTCTGTCCAATCAACAGCAGTTACTGTAGCGAGATGCATTTTTCATTCTCCATCTCTCCTCCCAGAAAAAAAGGTGACCTACATACAAAATCTGCAAAACTCTCAGAGATAAAAGTGAGAAAGTGCCTTCTGCCTGTGTGAGTGTGTGTGTATGTATGGATGCGTGGGGGAGGATAGTGTTGGGGTTATGGTAAATGTTGCATCAGTAATGAAAACCATAGTGCTGCTGCTCAGTGCTTTATTCTTGCACATTGCTATAGCAACCACTGAGTCAGACCGGAGTGATGAAAGAGGGCCCTGACTATTCCATGTATATCAGTGTCTTTTTGTTTTCCTTTTTTGCTCAAAGATATACTAAGCATCCATAATGGAGAATTGCAAAGAAACAATGGGATCCCTGGTGTTCTACCTTAGAGATATCCATTTCATTTATCTGATAGAGTCTCAGCTTCAGCTTACATAGCACAAACAAACAGGTATGTCCAGATTACCACAAGAGATCCTAACATTTCAACCAACCAAAAGACTATGGTTGGTTATATTCCATTCATCAATTGCAAATTAGTTGTCAGAACTTAGATCTGGGAAAGTTATGACCTTAGTGCCAAAATTAAGACTATTGTGCCCCCTCCTTGTTGCAGGAGGATATATCCATTCTGAAACCAGCTGCAGATTTGATTTACGATAGATCAGCAGAGCTGGCTAAGTTACCAGCCAGCCAGCAGTTACTGTGTGCCAATGTTAAGTCTAGCCTGTTCAAGGCTAACGGCAGTATATTCAACGCTAACACTAGCCTGTACGATGCTAACACTAGCCTATCCTTTCAAATGGTCATAAATCAGATCAGTACCTGACTTCAATATTCAAAGTAAACTTCTGTGACAAGGAAGTAGCCCAAGTTGGGAGCACAATTGTCTTAATTTCGGCACTAAAATTGTGCCGTAAGTCCCTGCTGCTGGTTTCAAGTCAGAAAACTATTAGGAATGGCTCATTGTTTGGATCAGTGAACATCCTAACAACTAGCAAAGCAAACTATCCATCCATCCATCCATCCATTTTCCGTCACCCTTCTCCCTAACGGGGTCGGGAGGCAAAGCAAACTATAAAAAAATATATATATTTCTCATCCCTTCACACATTTAAACATTGTAGCAGTTTGTTTATTACCAGAAGTCCCATTGAAATACTATAATGTCCCCTGAAGGGACAGTTTTGACCTGTCTTTTCCACATTAACGCTACATTTACACAATAGGTCTTGATGCTGGACTTCGATGTGTTTAAACTTAAGGGACACAAAATGGAAGCAAGAAGTCAGAAAATGGGACTAAACAATGATAAAGGGTAGAAATAAACCAAAGACCTAAAAATAACCTTGGTGAAAAAATGACAATCCTGGGTTCTGTTAGTGTCCATAAAGAAATGTATTTAAAATTCAGAAAAAGAAGAACGACACAAAATAACTAGACTTGTTTTGAGGTGAGAACAATAAGCTATGATGTATAAAATGTAACAAATCACCATGTATGTTGCTGTTGCCTTAAAAAAGGAATAATAAATCTGTAATTGTCCCCCATCTGTTTCAGTCAGGTGACTTCTTAAACGCACATAAACATTAGTCGTTCTTTTCTTTTCCTTGTTCTCAGTCAGGTTGGAAACCAACAGTCAAGGTTATACAGTTCTAGGAATCCTTGAAGCTACAGTAGTTTAACAAAGAAAGCCCATGGAAGAGCAGCTTTTATTGCTTCTGTCAGTTAAGAGAAGAATTGGAGTGCTTTTGTCTTTAAGCAAGAGAAAAAGAGGCTGTGCTTTACAGTCATGAAATGTATGCAGTGTGCAGAGTCTGCATGGGGGTGAGCCTGGTGTTACAGAGTTATAAAAAAAACATGCCATCATTTCTCAGAAACCACAGGGCTGGTTGCCATGGGAATGCTGCAGGGAGCTCCTCATCCTCCCACCAATGGGCTTCAGTGATTTGTTACCCCAGGAAACCTGGCTTGTTGCCTGGGAGACCAGAGGCTGTGTGCTCCACTTCAAATGAAGAGTCGGTTCTGCCTGGCTGAGGCACACAGTGGAAAACAAAATGCTCTATTGATGCCTGGGATTATTTCAATGTGGATGGAAGGAATATTGATTGAGCCAGAAAGCTGCCCATGGTAGAAATTGCATCAGTCTGGTATTGTAAAATTCGACAGTATAAATGTTTGGTGTTTTTGTTGTATAATAAAACACAAAACATTTTATTATACAGCAAATAATAAATGTTGTATATTTATTAAAAAGAAATGGATCCAAGTCCGGATCCAGAAAGTGAGGAGAGGAAGCGGTATTGCTGCAAAAAGCAGTTTTAACATTGTTCACCCACTTCAAGAAAAGTATGAATGTAAATGTCTAATTGCTTCAAGATTTATTAACTGTCGATAACCAACATTTTAACATACATGTCAGACTTTATTCACCTAAAACTTGTGAATCAGCCTCATAAATTAACACTTTAGAATGTATCTAGAAACAAATGATGTAGGGGAAAGTAAATGCATGAACCATTTTCAAAGTTAGTGAAAACACTAAGGTGCTAAATGAAAAATTAGCTGAGCTTTTAGTGCATCTGCAGAATCGTAGAAGTTTGCCCATCATTGGTTAGAGATCTGGTTCATTTTCAACAACATTAAGACCATTACAAAAACAGCATGGAAAAAAAAAATGCCCACTGTGGCATTTCACAAAAATGCAATATAAAAAACATGTCTGCATAATCAATGTCCAGGTAATATAATTTCACAGATGAGTAGTGTCCGGCCTTAAACAGGTAGTGAGAATAGCAATAAACGGAATGGAAAATGGAAACATGCAGGTTTTAGGGGGATTTGTTGGTGCTAGTAAACACTTCTTACAGATTATAACTTGGATTTTGGAACATTTTCATCTTATCTGACTGATTTCTTTCCTGTGGGACGTCAGACAATCATATGTCATAACAAACATATGAGAGAGGGAGCATTCCAGCCGTAAAGCAGGATATGACTCTGATTATCCACAAGTCATGATGGATGCTGCAGTGAATGCCCAGGGAGAAACCAAATGGTGCTGGTTTTCAGTCTCAGCTCAGCACGGAGACGGCCCTCGTAAAAGTGTTCAATGACGTCCATATAAACACGGATTGTGGAAGAACCACAGTGCTGGTTCTGCAGGACATCAGTGCAGCTTTTGTTGATTCTGTGGCACTGAATCAACTGGAGAGTTGGGTTGGACTCTCCAGCTCAGTACTCAACTGATCTTACATAACAAACAGGGATTTCTTTGTTTCAGAGGGAAACTTCTCATCGAAGTGGACAGAAGTAACATGTGGGGAACCCACAGGTTCAATCCTAGCATCCCTTTTATTCAATATCTATATGCTCCCACTACCTCATGTTATAAGATTAACTACCATAACTTTGCGGATGATACCCAGCTCTACATTATGATGTCACCAAGGGACTAATGTCTCATCAAGATCTGGAGAAACTCATCCATGTGTTTATCTTTAGTCGTATTGATTCTCCAACAGTGTATTCACCGGTTGGCCTAAAAAGTCAATCGTCCAGCTGCAGCTGATCCAGAACGTTGTTGCTGGAGTTCTGACTAAAGCCAGGAAATTAGAGCACATCACACCAGTTCTAAAGTTACTATGCTGAATTACTGAACGGCTCAGCACCACAATGCATTAAAGATCTGCTGTTGTTGGATCAACCTTCCAGACCTCTGAGGTCTTCTGGTTCTGGTTCTGCTCTGCATTCAGAATCAGAACCAAACATGGAGAAGCAGCATTCAGCTTCTATGCACCACAAATCTGGAACAAACTTCTAGAAAACTGCAGAACAACCGAAACACAGAGTTCTGTTAAATCTGGACCAAAAACCCATCTGTTCAGAGCTGCTTTCAAAACCTGGTCATGAAACATTAATCAATAATTTGATGTACAAGATGTAACGTTGTTGACTGTGTGTTCCATGACTTTGTATTTCTGTGTTTTTATAATGTAAAGCACTTTCAAATGCTTTCTAGCTGAAAAGGTGCTATACAAATAAAATCTGATTTGATTTGGATTTGATCCTCTTCAGGTCTTAATGGATCCATTTATTTTCTTTTATTTCATTTTTCATCGCTTTTTATGCGATCGCTTCTGCTCTCGCTCTGGAACTGCCTCCATATGTCATGCAGCAGGCACATCTAGAGCCACACAGAGGGCATTTAAATACAAAGTGATATACTGTTTTAGAATATCAGCTTCACAGTTTGCAGTGCTGTGTCAGCATAATCAGGGGGAAGTATGTTTGACATAACAGATTCATGCCTTGCAAATCTTTTCTGGCAGCAGACCACCAAGCTTTGTGTTGTAATAATAACATATCTTGGATCACACCCACAGCTTGGACCATGTGATTCTCTGAAATTATGCTAATGATGTTGTAGGCTGTGTTACATGCTGAAGGCTAACCGGTTTGACTTGGCCCATTAGAAGTCTACCTGCTTGCTGCTTCCTGCTGGCAGCTGTCCTGGATACAGCAGCGGTGCAGCAGCTCCTGGTATCAGTATCTGCTGTCGGTACTTGAAATCAAACCTGAACTTTGCTTTTCGTCTGCCCTGCTATTCTTCACAAAGCATTTTCTTGAATTTTTGGTGACAATTTTTCTGATACAGTGTTCAGGTGCAGCATAGGGATGTTTCTGCATCACACACAATGCAAGGAAACACTAGTGAAGGACAAGTGTGATTAAAAAAGCAGGAAAAAACACAAACAGTCCTACTCTGAATGCATTATTGTTCTTTGTGCTATTGTTTTATCACTGATTATGAAAATTAGTTAACAATTTACATGCAAATTATTATAAATTCCTAAAAAAAAAATACAAAAACATTTAATAATTCAGCGTAGCCTTTTCTGTTGAATATGGGCAGGACATGATGTGAGACTGATTGTTCTTAAAGCCAAAATGAACCAGTTCAGTCACCAGCAGTTCATATTAATTGCATTTTAACCCATAGAGGCTACTGTTTCAGACTGTACAGTAGCCAAAGGCCTAAACTTATTTGTGCAAAACACAAATTGTAAAAAAAATGTCTCAATACATTACTGTCAAACCTGCAAAACGTCCTACAGGTTCTCCAACCAACAATAACGCGACACACCGTTACATGCGTAGAACCACACTAATAATTTGGCAATGCAGGGCTGATGTTTCAAGGTACACCGCAGGAGTTTCAGTTCTATAATGTTCCAGAGATGCAATTTGAATTTTAAAATCCCAGTGAGACAAAGTATGCCAAACATGATGAATTATTCAATAGAATGCCATATGGAGATGCAAATGATATCTCAGTAATTCACCTGAGTGAACAACAGCACCGCAGGGGGGAAATATCTCAGCATAATTTACAGGATGAATTTTTGTTAAAAGTCAGAAACAGTGAAGGCCAAAGTTGTTTTTCTTGTATTTGAAGACCCAGTTGAAGAGTCCGAAGAGTTTTGATACGCCGGAGTCACTTCATCTGCCCAACCAAACAGTTTTTCTGTTAATCAAAGTATAAATGTTATTGATGAAGAGCCAGTCAGCGAGGTTTCCTTGAATAGATGCTACGCTGTGTGCTTTGTTTCTGCCATCAAAACTACATTTAGAAAATTTAAAATTGATTCCATAATACCAGTCACCTCACATTTCTCTTATCCATGCACACACCCAGATATCTGTGTGACATATAACTTTGGTAACCGTGGGATACAATTAAACCAATTAAACCATCATGTTTATGTTAATGATCTACATTACAACTCACTGATACAATCATGTCTTCATTCGGGTAATCGGTTCGTTTTATCCTGCCATATTTCTATCCACACCCTCATGTACAGAATGTCTGATGATGTGAGTAAAAACACAAACACTGAGAGGACTGCATCACTTCTATGACTCGTTCAGAGCACTCTCAGTCTTTCAGCTGCTACTGTTGTTTAAAGCTAGAAGCCATGTTTGCTGTGTGCAACAGGAATGATTTCATAAAGTGAAAGTAATTTTAACCTAAACTGGCTTTTCGATGTGCTAATCAGCTTCAGGAATGTCGTTTGTAAAAACACAGACTCCAGATTGGGTCATGAAAAAGTAATTCCTCTGTTTTGTGGGTTCAGTGTGTCAGTTTCAGGTCTATAATGCATATTACACCACAAGTACAAAGGTTTGAATTCAGTCTCCAATGTCTTTAAGTTATTGATGATCTTATGAAGCTTCTGTTGGAATGAAATATATTATAGGCTTCTCTCCTGCTGGTTGGATGAAACTATTGTCTACTGTTAGGCAAGAAAAATCCTCGTTAATATTTCAGGTCTAACCAAATGATTTTGCTCAATTTACATTCTGTTGTGTTTTTACAACTGGAAACTAGAAAATTGCAATTTTTAACTTCAGGTAAAATTCAGTGTTGTTGGGTTTAAAATGCCTAAGAATGCTTTTGAAGTCCAATTCTCCCTTCAACTATCTTCTGGCTCCTCATCTGTTTCCTGCTGAATATTTCACTCTAACTACAGAAGGGAGGTTGTGTCTTTTCCTCGGCAGCAGAAGTCTGGAGCAAGACAAAAATATTCTTTTCGTTTCCCCAAATGTTTGACACAGTAACTCTGGCTTGGCGTGGTTCTAGGACACAGCAAAATTGGCACAATGATGAAAATTTGTATGGAAAATAAAAGCCTTGACAGAGTTCATTCTTAAAAAGAGCTCAATTGGGAATTCATAACATGCATGTAATGTTGTTCTCAATAAAACACAGTAAAGTGAGCAGAGAACTGAAAGGTTCTCTCTGTGTATCAAACATTTTCTGAGAACTTTGAAACGATACAACGATTAGGAATGGACCCATTCATGTTCCTTTAGCAAACTACCAAGATAAAATAATATCAGACAAAGCAAACCACAGAGTGAAAATAGCAATATAAATGATTTTATCATTATATATTATTTTTCCATAATGCCTCTCCTGACCGCACGTCACTGACTAACAACTGTTAGTTGTTTATTAGTTATTATACACAATGAGCAGTTCAACAGTCTTAACAAATAAAAATACTGTTCATGTGTACATCTCCACCCACAACAGCGAGTCAACAACAACAATAAGATCCAACAATAACATTTGTGCTCCTCATTTTGGGTCCTTTTCGTGAACTACTGCTTCTGGTTTGGAATGTTTCTGGATCATTTGCTCAAACTTTCAGCAAACTCTGTGTGTTTAAAAGTCATGGTCAATAAATTTCCCAATCTATCGCTCGTCTCCCACTCCTGTTTTTCCCATCGCAAGCTTGTTACAATACAGCAGCACGAAATTTGGACACCTGTAAGACTTTTGGTCTTGAGTGTATGTGAAAGCATCACTGAGCACATGGGCAAACCTGCATTAACGATGTGAAGAACGGGATATTACCATGTTTTCATGACCATATTCCAATCATATTTACACTCGTGCAAGCAGAAGTAATCTGCGTTTTGCACATGTAAAAGATGAGTTAGTCTTCATTTTTGAATCACACCACATCCCAAAGCATATTAGAAACCTTCAAGTCTTTCCCACCCCTCCCCCGTCTGGCTCTCTGTTCCTCTACACACACAACAAAAGCCTTGAGAGGAACTCAGTGTCCAATGTAGAACCAAGAATCAATCCACAGCAGCCGCAGATGAAAACATGAATTATTTTTAAAGAAAACATATCAGATGACTCCTGAAGGAGCATGGTTCAGCCAAGTTTGTGCCTTATTAATTACTGCTCTGTAACCCAGAAGGAAAGCGGAGAACATGGGATGGTTTTATTTCTAATGATGAATGTGCAGGTATCCAAGCAACTGATCAATGCATATTCAGTCTGGGAACAAACTGAACTGTTCCAGCTGAAAATGAAAGCTCTGTGATTATCATGCAGAACATGCTGTCGAGCTGTATTTCTGTGTGAGTGCTTTTGGGTGTGAGCTGTGAGCACTGGCGGCCATGCTGCTATTTATATCTGACATTGGCAGAGTTGAGTGAGGACACTGAGTTGCATAAGGACAGACTGTAGAAGAGATGCAATGGGAAAGCTGCTGTAGAATTCCTTGTTTAGCTTCTATTCATCATTGTAAGGCAAGGCAAATATATATATCTATATATGCATATAGATATATATACACACATATAGAAATTTAGCATGCAAATTAATTTTACAAGATAGAATAACAGAGTAATAGCCGTTAAAAAATGGAAATAAACCAAAAGAGCAATAGTGAAAACATAAGCATAATGTAAAAATAATACAAAAACACGTCCTGATAAAATGATACAGGGTCTATCATCATTTACCATTATTTTAATTCCATCACCATATAATTTCCAAATATTAAAGGGAGAATTTAATCTATGTTGGATTGTTGGATTGTCAAGTAGTGGCTACATTGGTAGATCAAAAATGGAATTGAGTAACATAATACAACGCCAGAATCATCCACAGTCTATTCACACAGTGACTTAAGAGTTGTTACTTTTCCTGACTAAATTCTAAGTTGAACATTTTCAGCTTATTCACTCTCTATAGACACAGAAGCTTTTCATTAGAAGTGGTTAAACTCCAGCAGATAACAGCTGCAGTCTCCAGGGGTGATGTAGGGAATAACATCCAGACATTCAGTCTCAGAAGTCATTGGTAACCACTTAACCTCCGACCCTTCCCTTTTTAATCTTTAGCAGTTCGCTTTGTTGTGACATGCAGTAAGTAACTCTCCACAGGGACTCGTAGAAAGTCTGCTTAGTCTGTGTGGCTCTTTAATTTCCTAATGAGTTACATGTCCTGCTAAACTCATTCATCATCGCTGGAACATGAGTTGATATACCCAGAAACCCAGTGTCCTCTGAATGTCAGAGCCAAGCAAATCCAGTGTATTATGTTGAAAACAAAATTGCATCATACAGCAATAAATGTTCCACATTAACAGACAAATCTCATCTGTATTCCATAAAATTTCACTTTAGTCCCACTTTATATAAGTTTTTCCTCTATATGCAGCCAAGACTCAAGGCTGAACACATAAAAAACAAACCATCAGAGGACCAAGTTTTACATCCCTCAAAATAAACAATCTGGCTGCACCACGTTACAGAATTATCTTTTCATAAAACATGTTACACATTTCCCTTCAGTGTTTGTTACAACACTCTTAACCAATAGAATGTGTTTGTTTGGATTTCAGTCGAATGGAATTGAACATAATTCAAACCAAGACTTCAAACCTGATGGGAGATTAGATGTCAGATTTTCTACATTTCTTCAAAGCGTCTTTGTAGCAGATCTAAAGAAACATTTGACTGAAAGCACATTGTTGGATTATTTTTGAAGGCTGCATAGACGCTCATTTTGTCTTTAAGAGCAGCTCCTCCAACAGACGGTAAATAGACTGAACATAAATAGCTTTTCCAGTCAAGTTCTGCTGGCTCTTACTGTCTTGTTCTAAAAATCCTGACACCTACAAAGTCATTGGAGAGTTTTCATGTGTTTCTGCTGGTGACGGGACTCTGACTTGTGCTGAAAGGAAATGGTGAAAGTATTAATAACATGCATTACTGCAGAACAGCTCAGAGACAGCAGGGGAAATCTTTATGGCGAGGCCAACATGATGGACTTCACACTGAAGGAGGTTTTTCAAATTGACCAAAATTCATAACCCCGTGAGAACACGCTCTTAGTAACACCAAGTTAGTGCACCAAGATTTCATAAAGAGATATCTATGACCTTCATCACCTGCTGCTGCTCTCACATCAATGTTATGGCATCAATGTTATGCGAAAGTTTTTCTTCTGTAAAACCTAAAGCTGTATTGTGCATATAATGACGAGCAGACCATGATTATCATTATTTCAGTAAACCAGTCTGGTATCATGGCTGTCCTGTGCTGCAGCCATTGTTTTCTGTCCAGTTTTTCTCCCTGGAACAATAACTGAAGCCTCTCTTTCACTCTTCACAGTGGCCTCAATCTGTCGCATGGCATCATGGCAACGTCTGCTTGCACACATTGCCACAATGAATAAATACTGACTCAAGAACAAGCCATGGTGCTTTAAACCACTGTTGCATCACCCATGTATTTTTGACAAATTGTACATTGGCATAATTTTCCTACTACGGCATCATATTTCCCATCATCTTTGGAGTGTCGTTTGCCTTGAGGCAAACTTTGCACTTATTTGCATGCAGATCAATCCCCCGTAACGTCGCTCTGTAAGATCTTTGTTTAGTGACAGTAACATTGAGTGGATGTTCATTGAAGCTGGTGCAACAGGACGCCACAAACATTTACAGCAAATCTTTTCACCGTCTTTGGTTCACTGTAGAGACAGACATTTTAGTAACTCAATGAATGAGAAGAAATTCAGCATCTTATTTTGCCAGTCAAGAGTGAAAGATGTCAGTTAACTTGTCACAGCCAAAAAGAACAAGAAACTTCAGAACATTATGGTGTCAACAGGTGAACACATTCAAGCATTGAACACGTGATTAGGACAAACCCATGCTGAATGTTTCAGTTCTGTCTCTGGTGGTTGTAACAACCTCCTCTGCCTCAACCTCCTGTTCTTGTTAAATTACAAAATAAAACTTGTTTTAAGTTATATTTGATAAGTATATAAAATATTTTAACAACTGAAGGTAACACAACTACTTGATTGTGCTGTAAAATGGTACTGTGTGAATGGAAAACATATAATACCGCCCCTTTAAGACTTTTGCACACAGTGTACAGAGTTTTTCCTACATTGTATGACTCTGACAGACGTAAGTTAAAAGTCTTTGGCACCTTCATCACCTCTCTTCCTCTTCATCCCTTTTAACTTCATTTGTGAAGAAAATATCACAAAAAGCTTTGATTTGAAGGAGTAGTGTTGGTTTTTACTAAAGGTAATTCAGCGACTGATTCAGTGACAACACACACCGTCTACTTCTATAAATAAAAGGAGTTTCTGTGATGGAAGCTGGTGCGGCTGTACATGTGCCTGTGCTGCCTGCTGCTGGCACAGATCTCAGCCTGTTTCATTTATGTTCTCCTCTTCCGGCTGGCTATTTCTGGTCCCCTCACTCTGTACACGGCTTCCAGTCTATTTATCTCTTCTTGTGTGTGTGTGCGCAAGAACGTGTGTGTGTGTGTCTTCCTCAAACATTCACACCCGCCTTCCAGCAGGTTTATCATTAATTCATCAAATTACTTTGTGTTCCTCCTCGCCTTCACATGGCCTCAGTCACCCTGCCTCTTCACCAACCCACAGCTTCTCTCCACCAGCTCTGCTTTTAGACTGCAGAGCTTCAGGCTACCACATTCCCTCTTGTTCCATCTCAGAGTTTCAGAAAAACTCTAATTGCAAAACTCTGCACCTTGAACGTTTATCACATGTTGTCTAGGTCGGGGACTTTAACGCCTTAATTTTGATGAATTGATTATGTCTGTTAAGTCTTTTGACTTAACAGACATTTTCAAAGCTGTGACATCATTATCTTTATTCTTTAAAGAGACAGTAACACTGGTCAACAGCCACAATATTATGTGGGGTTTTTTTCAACTGTTTTAGGGTCATGTTGATGAGCTGAATCCAAAAATCACTTTGGTTTTGCTCAGTCAGGTCAACTTTATGACCTATAGAGCAACATGAGCATCAAATGCATGACTTGTTCTCACATCTGGATCAGTTTCCTGAGAATCTGGATCAATGATCATGAGCAGGAGGAGAGATTTCATCAGGACAGGAAAGAGACATCATATTAAATTTACATGTCCATAATTTAAAATTCATAATTTACTTGCTCATATAGAGCTAAGTTGGAAGAGGATTACAAAAGTGTAGTCCATGCATCACTGAGCAAAACATTCATTGGGTTAGGTTAGTCTTCTGATGTGTCCCAAGTAAAAGAGAAAAACATTGCTGTGCATGGCATTATGAATTCAGGCTAAAATATATCATCATATTAATACATTCATTTCAGTTTGAAATGCAGCAAAATCAAACACACTTTTAAGGCGAAGGCCAAACGGATCACAGACTCTAATTAGAGCAGCAACACCGACGCCTGGTAAAAGCCCTGGAGTATTTATTAATGAACTGCTGATAAGACTGGAGGAGTGATGGGTGGGAATTTAACATCGTTTTTTTCAGAGAACATCTGACATCATTATCTGCTAAGGAAAAAAAAAGCAGCTAAAGTGTGCAAAAAATGTAACAAACAGGAAACAAAAATATGTTTTTCTTTTCTCTCCAATTCAGTCTCTGTTTGATTCTCTTCAGTGATCTGCTGTTCATTAAACCCACGAAACTCAAGCTTCTTTCTAAATACGTCAAAACTTCTGACTAACATCAACATTTATTAACAATAACAGAGGACAGAAATGTATTAGGTAAGATTGGAGAAAAAATAACTTAATATTTTAAATTTATGCGTGAAATTGTTACTGAAAACATAGTGGGAGACAAAAGAAGAACATAAGCCAATCAAATGAGATGATCTGGATTTTGACTTCTGTCATCTGAATTCACCTCTAATACATGGAACAAAACACATGATGTGGAGGAATGTCAGAGCTTCAACACATAGCAGGGATTAAGTCACACAAACCTTCTCCGCCCCTCAGAGTGAAGCTTTGAAGGAGTTTCTTCTTGCAGGAGCAGATATAGTTACTAATGAACTGATGTCGACTCCAGGGGTGAAATCAAAGATAGAGATGATATACAAGACCTTACAATAAAGAATAATCTAGTTCCACAAAAACATATCTAAGGTAAGCAGGAAAAGGAAGGCAGCAGTCAGATGTCAGGGAATTGCATGATTAGATTTTTAAAGTGAAAGCAGACTTTGCAAAGATGAAGTCAGAATGTTGCAGACTTTGTGGGAATCAAAACACACAGAGGGGATGTCTCTTTGTGCTCTTCATCAGTTCTGGACGGAAAAAAACGCAAAACGCTGGAAGACATTTTTCACATAAGATTATACAAATTCTGCTTAACCCAGCCGCATTATTATCTTGTCTAGAAATGAAAAAAAAAAAGTCTACTGGTAATAATTGTAGCTTTAGAAATGGTAGAAGGTTTTTATTCTTGCTGGTTTCCATCAGATTAAAGATTCAAATCTTTTTCAACATGAAGATAATGCCTCAGATCAAGCCTTGGAGAAGTTATGACATCTAGGTAAGGTTACCGATGACAACTTCAAAAAACTGTCACCAGAATCCTGGGTTAGAAAACAAAGCAGGAATAGAGTGTTATGCTCTAACAAGAGTGTTTTATGTCTGTTTCTTTAGATCTATAAATAATACACTGATCAGGCAGCATCAGCTCTCTAGACTCTGAGCGCAACACACACACACACACACACCTCCACACACACACCTCCACACACACACACCTCCACACACACAAACGCACTTCTCACTCTACGAGTCAGCCACAGTTTTGCACTTGTGTTTTGGCTTCACCACCATTTTTTTTCTCTCTTTGAGTTTTTCCACAACTTTTTCTCCCTCCTGCTCTGCTTCTGCCTTTTTATCCTCCGTTACTCTCCTGAACTCTCCTGCCTCAAATGCACAACCTGCATTCATTCAGCATTTGCTCCGGAATATAACCATGGAATTATGACACTTCTGTTTTTCCTCATTAACTGTATTTGACTGACATAAAGCTGTGTATGTGCATAACGCATAAAGTGATGTGCTGTAAATGGTTTTAACATAAATTATTTTTCAGTAAAATTTGCTTCTAGCATTATATGGAAAGTTTTGGATTTACACTAGTAGAGTGTGTATGCTTTGTCTCAGACAAGACAGAAGAATTGAAGTAAATTTTCAAGAGGGAATCTGACACTGAAGCAGAAACATAAACTGACTTGGTACCAATATTATCATATTTTGGATCAATCTGTCCACCTCAGTCACATTACATCATGTTTTCAGTCTGTCTGCATATCTCAAATTTTCTCAAGAGTTGAGGAGCACAGAAGCTGATGCTATGTCCTCTTTTCCAGCTGAACTGAAGTTGATTCTTGAGTGAATAAGTTAATAAATTATTAGAGCTTTAGATTGAATGAAAGATTAAGTTAAGGTACAGATTGCTTGATGATTGCATCTTTTTGTGGTTTGAAAATAAAAACAACTGAAACATGTGAAAGTCTGAGGAAACAAATGAGCTCCCATCTGTAAACACACACACAGTAATACAACAGAGGAGTTGGTAGTTCCTCTAAAGCATGGATCCAAAATACTTCTAACATGTTATTGTAGTTCTTTCTTCTTATGAAATCTCTAACATCCTAATACCTGCTCTACAAAAAGCAAAAAGACTGTTTCTTATATTAATATTTATAGCACACATAACATCATCTATTATTTCTACAGCAGCAGCAGTTTCAGCAAATAGATCAAATCAATTACAGATGAAAGAATTTCCTTGGAGACCAAATAAAAAACGTAACAAAGCTGCTGCTGCAGGTCAGCGCTGAACAGCAGCAGGTCGGCTAAAGGCCTGAGGAGAAACACGTCTGCTTTAGAAGCTTTAGATTTGTTATAAATCTAAAACAAGTTTTATTCAAACTTGTTTTAGATTTATAACAGTTTGTGCTTTTAATAATTTTTGAATTCTTTTTCTTGTTTTGTCTCAGAAAATCTGAGTCTTTGACAAAATTTTTCTGGTGTCAGCAGTAAATACCGACTTTCCTTCAGGTCCCACCTGAATTATTACTCCAACTTGATTCTCCCACCAAATCAAAGAGAGAGAAAGAGGAGAAATAAAAAACAGGACAGTTGGTTATTTATGCAGGCATTTCTTTTTCACTTGTACATTGCTTGTTTTATGCAACATCCTAACATTTCTTCCTTTTTTCACACTGGGGTTCAAGCCGTATTCATTTTCAGCTCGTCATCTTGCTGCAGTACATCTGTTTGTATATCTGTACATTACAGCAACATTTAATTTCCCTTTGGGATAAATACAGGGTTTTTGAATTTGAATTTAACCACATCAAATGCAGCAATTTAATTCAACAGTAGTCAGCATCTGACTCCGTCAGCCTGTATGTGTCCTTCATTCTTTCTCCCTTTGTTTCCTTGTCTTCAGTATTGCTCTGGATGTTTTCAGAGTCTCGTTGGCGTCAGCTCTCCTGCCCCACCCAGCAGTTCATCTCTCCTCGTTGCCCCGTGCTTTTATTTAATAGTCTAATCCAGTCGAGTCTCAGATACGCCCCGTGCTTTATTGGAACATGCACTTAGGGGAATCACTTTCTCCGACCACTTTGGCACACTGCATCAACCCAACCCCCAAACTCCACACACCACTAGTGCTCCATCTGTCACACACAAGCTGCTGAGGAAATACTATTCAACAGCGGCCATGTTTCAAATACCTACCATTCCCATCCATCCGTTGAGGATGGAGAGCCTCCCTATTTTGCAGAGATGTTTTATACTTTCTTTAAAAACCTTAGTAATGAACTTTTGCTAAGTCACAACAATCATGATTTTCTGTTACTTACAAGAAAGAGTTTGTGATGGACAAAAAAATCCTTCTCTCCATCAGAACATGAGTTAGAAACAACATCTGCCTCAAAGTTGGTGTTTCTAACTCCAACTTGACTCAAAGATTGCTGCTAGGCAACAAGAGTCAAACAAGATGGCGAGAAAGTTCTTACAAATGAGACGCAGAACATCATTTAAATTGTTATGCTCATAAAATAATAGCAGTATTTTTCAGTTGTTTCTCATGCATACAATAAAACCATAAAATAAAAAAATGTGACGGTGAAACAGCAGCGTTTTGGTGCCATTTATTTCGATCCGCAAACAAATTGACGAACCAGTTCCTGAATCATTCACCTTGTACCGTCCGCTTCCGAGGCTTCAAACGTCACAACCTTCATCAACACAAGCTTTGAAAATTCTCCTGGGTCACTTGGCACGCGCTCCTCAACACCAAACACACATCACTGGTGTCTTTTACAGAACTTCTGAATCTGCAGTCCATCTCTCCATCATCCCGGATCAAGAACTTGACATGAATCATTGTCTTTTCAATGAACCTTTTAAACCTTATTATTGTCCTGAGAACATTTGTGCATGTGGGTCAGACATCTTAACAAAACCATGACACATTCAGCTGGATCAATGTCTAACTCTTGAGTAAACATGCATGATGTGACTTATCGTCACATTATCTAAATTCTATCAACTGTTTTCCAGATGATAAGTCACACTTCTCTTTTTTTATAGTTATTCCTGCATCTTGCAGTCAGGTGTGTCTTCAGTCTTGTTTTCCTCTTCATGATTAATGCATTAAATGTTAATTCATATCCTTCAAACCCTTGTACTTGCCTGAGAGATTAATATAAAAAAACCCTGTGAAGTCAGTTTTTTTCTCGGTCTTACCACTTCATGCAACACAAGCAGCATAACCATCCCTCCATCAGAGCGTCGGCGCACAGACATCGCTGGGTCCAAAACTACCAGCACCATTCCAGTCGAAGGTCAAAAGTTTCTGAGTTTGTAGGAAAGCAGGTAACTGAACACAACGTGTCACCGGATCACATCGATGTGTCTGGTAAAAGTTCATGGGTCATTTCTCCGACTAGCGTTAGACTCACATTAGTTTGTGTTGTATTTACCCAGAATGCCCTGCGCTGTAATCCACCTCCTGCTTTTGGAGTGGTCTCCGGTCAACTTGGCATTCACATCTCAATTTGAGATTCTTTCAACGACCCACGAACCAGGTTTGTAGGCAGACCAGAGTTTGATGGCACACATTCACACTTCTCCAAACAAACTAGAGTTTAGTTAAAGTAGATTACTAAAATACATCACCTGCTGCATATTGTTGTTTGTTCAAGGAAAAGATGAGCACACACGCTTACTCTAACAGGTAATATGTGCAGAGTTCCAGCTCTGCAGCGTTTGTGGGAAAACAGTTTACTTGGAAAGAAGGATTTTGTGATCCTTTGATCTTCCTGTTTGCCAGCTTTGTTTAGCTGCTCTGGTGTAATCTGTTGGTCCCTTGAGGACAGTTTGGCCTGAAGTGACCTCAGCCTTACTCCTCTCCGCCCCCTCCCCCACCTCTCTCGCAGCAATTCATTATCTGACCTAGCCAAGCGCTCGCATGTACCCTGATTCATTTTTCTGCCGTCTCCTGGCTGCACCTCGCTCACACCTTCGCCCTACCAGCTCTCGGTTGCCTGGAAATGTTGATTGTCCTTCTCGGTTTGTGCCTGCAGGCAGCTCATGCAGGTTCCCACACAAACATGCACACCGGCAGGCTCCATCTTTGTCTTTTTATAGCTCAGTCTTGTTAAGCACAGGAAGCAGATCTCTCCCCGGTGAACAGTGAACATCTCCTGCAGCCCAAACAGTTTGTGTTATATAACCAAAGACTTTTCTAGGGCTGTCTTAGGAAAGTATTTGGGTTAGTTGAAGCCTGTCTTTCTGCAGCTGTACTGTGGATGAATTATGTTGATTTGATATTTTTCATTTTCTCTGACAGCGTTTACTTTACACAAGCCCAGAAGAACAAGGTACATTGTGTCATTTTGTCTGACGGTAGTGTGTGTATTCTTCTTGAAGCCGGGCACCACAAACACAGAGCATGAGCACATTTGACATCCCTGCATGCCAGGAGGCCCATCATGATTCTCTAAAAGTAATTTTTCAAATCGGAGGTTTGTCAAGATGTTTCCTTGATTGCCGACATGACCTGAATGTATTCAGAGGAACCAGAGTCAAGTTGGAGCATACGTTCAGCCTCAGACGTTTTGTGTTAACCACAAGGTGTTTCGGTTTTGTGTCTGTTCTGTTGCTGAAACAGAACATAGGATCCGTCAGTTGCTACCACAAATACATGCTGCAAAGGGACCTGAGATCACCAGTGGAAACAGAAATATGCGCCAGAGCATCATCTGCATATGGATGCAGAAGATAAGACTGGAGAAGAGAAAGAAACAAACTGAAATAGGTGCAGGCTTTAAATGGAATTTAGAAAGATATAGCTAAAGGGGAGGAAAGGTTTTTGTACATATAAATAAGGAGAGAAAGCAGAAGTTCTGATTTAGTAAAGATCGATAATAAATCGGGACGATTTAAAAAGAAAAATGAACATTATGTGTAATAATGCAGATGAAAACTGCCTCCGCTTCTCCACACCAGGACCTGCTGGAGCTTCGCTGTGATTGGTCAGAGGTTTGTTGCTGTATTATATGCAGTAATGCATTCAGACAGGAGTATTGATATAATCCTTCAACTCCTTCCACTATCTGATGTTTGTATCTGCAGGAGGCATGAATAACTTTGGGGAGGCCCAAAGGTCAGGTCAGGTTAGGTCATTTTATTTATGTAGCACATTCAAAGTGTTTTACATGAATTAGAAGGAAATACAAAGAAAACAACAAAACCAAAAGAAAGACAAAAAGGTATCATTGCATCATTAGTCCTTAGTATTTATATCTGTGTGAAGATATGTGTGAAGACATACACTCATAATAATAACTGAATATCATAACCCCACTAAAATACACACATTTCCTGTTTGGACAGACTCAGGTGGGATGGCCAGTGGGTTTGAGTCTGAGCTGAAGCCAGTCGCTCTTCTTCTCTCCCAACTTCCCTGCAAGGCCATGAAGACGCGACACTGAAAGACGGTGGCATGAGACAGAACACAAAACTGCCGCCATTGTTTCAAGAGTTAATCAAGTGGCTTCAACGTCTCACCTCCTCCTTCTTCCCACATCGATCCGCCTCTCCACCGCTCCACTCTGCTCTGCTGGGCTCTGCATTGCCTGCCTTTGATAGAAAAGCCCTTTCACCTACATTCACTGAGAGCTCCTCACACACACACACACACACACACACACACCCCCACACACACACACACACACACACACACACACACACACACACACACACACACACACACACACACGCACATATAGCATGCCTGCCCAGTCTTGTCAAGCAGAGAGCAGCAGTGCTCTGCAGTCTGCCATGGTTCCTTACAGCGGGAAAGTGTTTGCCATCTGTCTCCCTTCTCTCCTTTAGCCGTAGCTCAAAGACGTTTAAACAGATTCAGGTTCAGCAAACGCACTGAGTTTGCTGAACTCTCCAAGGTTAAAAAATCTCAATGCTACGTTTTCTTGCATTCGTATGTAGCTGAAGGGTCATGCTAATCATGTTAGTTCAGAACAAGAATCAAGTAGTCAGATAGTTCTGCTTGCAAATGTGAATTCATTGTTTTGTTTAGAATTATGTCAGATCTATGCTTTTTAAAGATTTACATCATGTTATGTTATGCCCTCATTAAAACATACCTGGAGTGTTGCTTTGTCGTTTTCATACACATTTGAGAGAACTTTTAATCTCCCGTGGCAACCACTGGATCGAGCCCTGCCTCCTGCTCACAGCTGCAGTTTCCAAGTTTCTGAACTTTTTGCTGTTTGTTTAAACATCACTGGATCAACGTGCTTCGTATCAATCCAAAAGTATTACACAAATATAAAGACATCAGCCAGGAAGTTAAAACTCCTGGCTGAGTTCCCACTGGCTTCCTGTCTAACCCAAAATATGAAAGTTCAAATTTAATGCTACAAAATACAGTATGTAGTAAATAATGTAAACTTTGAAGAAATAAGTATTTGACATATTGTCTCGATCACATTGTGGTGGCATTAAGGAAATAGAAATAGTTTTGGTCATTCTAACAAAACTAAAACAAGAGAATTTTGATCTGCTTTAACTTCAGAAATAGAGGAGAAAATGTGTTTGTTTCTTTTTATTGTATGTAAACTTCTGGTTTCAATTGTGCATTTAATCAAATTGAGCAGTGATGCACCAGGACAGATAGATAATAATTTACTTAATGTGGTGGATCACTTCCTCAAACACAGAGTGTTTGTGGCACACAATCGTATGAAGGTTGGTAAAAAATGACTCATTCAAACTTTTACTTACATCCCAGATTAATATTTCAAAATAAAACCACAATGAGAATGTCAGTGAAGGCATTGTCTAACTCAAGGCTGCCAGCATTCATCAAGAACAAAATCCACACAGAAGCTCACATAAGCTAGAAGTAAACAGCACAAATTGTTTAAATATGTTAAAACATTAGAACTTCTAATTAATATGATCTACAGTATTACTAAAGCACAAACTAAAAAACATCAATGAGAGCATTAACATGACTCATAAACTGACATCTTCCATACATTTAGAACTGTTGACTGTACTTTCTGAACATAGAGCATGATCAGCTGGGGAAGCCTGAAGCTTTTTTTCTCCTCTAACCTCCAGTGCAGTGTGTAGCAGTGATGAAGTGAGCATGAGGTCTGGCTGGGGCTCTTGCTTGACAGACGCATGTGAAGGTGAGGAACTGAGCAAATGCAAACTGTTAAATAATCAGTGGGTTAAAACAGGAAGAAACATAATCAAAGGTAATTCTTCATATGACAGCTATGGCTTCCTCTCCAAGAACTATGAAATAACACACATGACCAAGGAATGCAAAAAACAATAGTTTTTTTTGTACCACAATAATCTTAACATGTTTGAGAAGGAGTAGGAAGAAGTAGGAAACTTATGAACTCCAACCCCATAAACTCATTCAGATGGAGCCTCATTATTCAATCAGACAAAAAACAAAAAAACTTTGGTTAATTAATTTTCCATTTTATCTGGCTTTACATATGTTTAAATATATACATCCATACATCCATGCATCCGTATCCACACACACTCATAAGCGTTAGCCTCAATTTACATACACACATTAGTGCTATCTCTCACCCATATCTCTATAGCTTGTGAAAATGACCTCCTTGTATTTCCTTTTAAGTTGTATTATATTTGGACTTTGTTTTAACTTCTCATTTAACTTGTTCCATAATTGAAATACAAAAGCTCTTTCTTGTTGTGCCTACACTATGAATTGATTAACCCCTTAAGTTATATCCTCCTTACAGCCGCCTTATCTTTCAAATAACATATTCTGTTTGTGATCACACAGAGATCATAAATAACACTGCAGTCAGAAGTCCCATTTCATACTGCTATCATTTAAATTTGAAATTGCTTTAAGGACTGGGTTTGTACTGGATTTGATCTAAGTTCACTTGTTTTAAGCGATGCAGCTCCAGCCTGGATGAGATTAGTGGAAATGGTTTGGCTAGCGGGCAAAATGAAACTTCCCCATTAGACCTTTTGATTCAGACACTCTGCTGTGATGATTTAGATTGTGTGTGCTCGCTTTTTCATCACTGTGTATCTAACATAGCACATAAATTGCTGATTTTATTGCCAGTTTTACTCAACAGATGTGACCAGTTGTGATAAGTCTCTGTTCTGCTGACAGTTGCTTCCTGCATCCTTCCCGTCTAACATCCAGGGCGCTCCATGAGAAACCGCAGTGGGATTAGGCAACGCTAAAGCATGTCAAAAAGTTCTCACACTGTGCCATCAGGCCAGCTTTAAACATTCAAACAATCATTTCAAGGTCAAACATTTTTAAAAGCGGGTTGGGTTCTTCATGTTGAATTGCTGAGGTTTCTGGAACATGCTCTGACTCTCGCTGCTCTTCATTCAAACACCGGAGACACAAAGGAAGGAACTGGATGTTCAGTGTTTGTACTTAGCACATTTTCTATCTTTATAACATCATTCCTCATTCACAGTAAAAGTTGATAGTGTTGCCAAGGAAACTCAGGAAGTCTGTCATTGGTTCAGCTGTATCCAGGCAGCAAACCTCACCAATGACAAACTCAAAACCCAAAGCAACATAACAATACTCTCTCTCTCTCTCTTACACAAATACTTGGCCTGCGCTTGGGGGCTGCAGCATATTGAAATATCACACAGTGTTCACAATTTGTTCTTGTTATTATCACAGATTTTTCAGTAGGTCTTTTACATCAACAGAGCACCTGTTATTCTCATGATGTATTGTTGAGGCCCGTTCTGCACAATTAGCGTGTACAAATAGCAGGATAGAAAAAGAACACATTTTGTTTGCAGAATCTTATCTAAATGCTGCATTTCAAAGGGAAGACCCAGGTCACCTGATGCAGGGATTCACTGACATTTTTGACCCAGAATATGACTAATGATCCAGGAGCCATGAGGATCAAACAGTCCATCCATCCATCTGTTGTCTCGTCCTGCTTATCCATGCAGGCCTGCAGAGGACAGCTGGTTTCCATCTCTATGCTGAAACTGAATAGGATGATTGTCTTCAGAACATAAGCCTGACATATAAACCCACTGCTGTACACAAAAGCACACAAAAAAGTGCAGAAACATAGTAGAGGACCTAACTGTGTGTTTTATCCAGAATTGAACCTGTTCTGACTTTGCTACAAGACACTTGAAGCCATGATGCTCACTGAGGGCTGATGCTGAGTCATGTGGACCCATCAGACCGTTTCATTGTCCGTCCTGATGAATCAGTGGTGGATTGTTTTGCAATTGTTTTTCAGATCACAGTCTGACTTTTAGTTGCTACCTGAAAATAAAATCCGGCCAGCATCTGTGTAGTTTTTGATATCAGATTATCCAGAACCCTATAGTCTAGCGGTGCTATCGCTACAGCTCTGTGCTTTTTCTGCAGCCATACAGAACATAAGTAAAACTCTTCAATGTGACAGATAAAAAAAATAAATACACATATGAAAGCATTAGTTGATTGGACCAGATTTTCAAACTTTTTGAAATCCAAAATAAACCACAGCTATTTTTTTTTTATCTATACTTAACAAATTAAGCATAATTTGAACAATGATTACCTTAAAGATGGTTAATTAACCACACGCTTGAAGTTCTTTAATCCACACTTATCTTTTGAGGTGACTTTTCCGTCCAGGAACAAGGTCTTGTTTCTGCCATCTTAGTAGTCAGGGTCATCAGTGGCGGTCAGTCAGCTCAGACTTAATGACTGAGATGCTCCAATCAGCTTCCAGTTTCTTGGTCTTCATCGGCTTTTCTGCATTCCTTATTGCACTGGTGAATCACAAGCAGCTGACGTAAAGTTTCCAATTTTTTTTTATTTTTAGATGAAAACCTGCAAACTTTACCAACAGTAACTGAAGGTACAATAAGTCAGGTTTATTTTACATAATTCGTTTTGGCAACAAGACAGTTCAAAGGGCTCTGCATGACAAAAACATTGACCACCTATGAATTATGAAATAAACATGCCATCATTGAAAATCATCAAGAGTAATTTGATCATTACTAGTACATATGGATTAGTCGTCAAGGTAACACATACAGGAAACACAAACTCTTACTTTCCCAGTGTTTAAGGAACTCTGAATAGCAATTTGTTTTTATAAATGAATAACTTTAGAAAGTATTCATTTGATCAGTTTTCAAGTGGACAGAGATTATCTCATGATAAGAGCTGGCATTCATTGCAAAAACTGCCCACAGTGATTTCTATATGGTCAACCTTCATCCGGTGCCAACAAGGATGTCTGAGTGGAGCACAGAAAAAAAGAGATAAAAACAGAAATATTAATCTGACAAGAGGCTGACATCATTCTTTTTAAACACTTTTTCAGGGATGGAACTGAGCCATCAAACTTCTCGACTTCTCAAAGTTACGAGGGGATTGAGACCAAGAACGTTAGCCTTGCAAACAGCAGAGCGGCTCTCTGCCAGAACCTGGGCCTGTGCCCAAAACTGGTGCCTGGAAAGAGGTCAAGATCAACTTTCACTGCCACAGCGACGTCTGCAGAGGACAAATACAGTACTGGGTCTGCTCACTGCATGCTGAGAGGCTGACAGAAGCTTGGAGAGCGGCCAAAACAAGAATGCTCATTTTAACATCAGAAACAACAAAACCTTTCCAGTTACCACTTCAAACACCAGCTCAGAACTGGTGTATACACCCAAGTTCTCCATTTCTGTTTTGGTTAGAAATAGTAAAAGCCTGCCATGACGCATGATTTATTCCACTATATTGTAAAAAGCATTTCCCTTTACATTGGAGCAAACATAAAACAGTAGAAAAGTCTGGATGCTTACCAGTTTTTTCTACATGCTAGGCTACATGATGGAGGGATATCCTCTTAGTGGTTACTAATACACAGAGACTTTCTCCATAATGGAATACTTAACTGCATTTTATTAAGATTACTTACTTGCGAAGTGTATGAACGTTAATATTTTTACCTTGTAAACAGTGTTTGCTGCAAATCCACAAATATGAGGGCTGCCAGTCCTATGATTGATGGCTGCTGTCCATTGCTGTCTTCTTTCATCAAAAACTGGTTCACAATAAAATAATGTCATGAAGTGTGAATTAGTGGAAGACCCAAATGCAAGGGGCAGAAGTACTGAGTAGATTTAGTAGATTTAGTTAAAAAAAAAAACAACAACAAAAAACAAAAAGAACAAAGACCAAAACCTTTCAACAAAAAGCATGGAGAAGACAGGGAGCCAAAGCAGAGCAAAAAACAAGGGGAAAAGGAATGAAAACCGGCAAGGTAGAAACGGAAAAGAAACAAGATTTCATGGGAGGAACCAGCAAGTGGTGAGAGGAGAAGAAGCATGTAAGTATTGGGAGAGTGAATGCTGGAAAAATGGATCTGGGCTGATGAAGTGATGAGGAGAGAAAGTGACTCTACGAGGTCGCTCCTTTACCTTCAGTTCTCTCTCAAGCTTGGTTCACAGTTGGCGCTCCAAGCCACACCGCTTCTAGGCTTCAAACCTTCAAACCTTCAAACCTTCAAAAATACCAACCCTAAAGTTTCCAAAAGCTGGACAAAGGCGGGTGTTTCTATTGTCACCGGCCGTCACACACGCTGAGTGCTGTGGGCTCGCATGCAACTGAACGAACACACACTCTCTCCAATAGACAGAAAAAGACTTGCAAAAACAAGAATATACATTTTTTCAAATCTTTCAAAATTTGTTTTGAAAGCAATACTTGGTCTTCTTTAGTTAGCAGAAATAAATTTCCTACTTCTGGTTTATATGGCAAACGTACACGATAGAATTAGCCGAAGTGTTTAATCCCCTAGACATGTTCAAGTACTTCTGTTGAATATATGTTGTTTTTATTAATGGTCATTTCTCAGTTGTAATGTAGACAGATTGCTATTATTACTGCAGTTTTCTGGCCGGTGTTTACAAAGCCTGAGTGTTTCTGGCCAACACCGAATTGTTTCTGTACTAAATGTAGCAAAAAAGTTGCAAAGTTTGGAACAGTAGAAAGACTGTTGTTGAACACAGCTTTGCAGTAGTAGTAATAGTAAACACTGGTGGATAAGTTTAATTTCACATGCAAGTATTGACCAATCACCTATAGTCAGGATGCGGAGGTGAGGAGGCGATCAATGGACCGCTTCCGGAAGAGTGTTCACTCAAAGGAACGAACTAATAAAACACCACCTAACAAAAATAAATCATTGTTTCCATATGGAAAAATCCAAATGACAAATGATCAGAAAACAAACACAGATACATGGATCATCACAGATAAATTATTTAAAAAATGTTCAGATCTCACATGTTATTTATCACATCACATATTTTGAAGCCTTTGCACTGAAGGTATTCAAACAGAGAAACAGAATACCTCTGACTAGATTGATGCTTCAACGCATCGGGGTGGAGGGGTTAGATCAATAAGTCAAATCTAAAACAATTCAGAGGGAGAAGTTGTGTCAGTCAATTCCTAAATGTATTTTGGCTCAACATACTTCAGCCAGAATAGACTCAGAAACAGATCTTGGGTTGTAAAAGAATGAGAAGCTGCTGAATACCTGGAGTCGTTTCCTCTTTGCTACAGATATTTTCTGTGGGTGTGTAATGTGTTGAGAGAGTCAGGGGTAAGAATCTGTCAGTTTGATGCTGACGTTTCTCAACCTTCCTTCCCTGTGACGTTTCACACACCTCTAACCCAAAAACAGCACTTCTTCTGATGCGGCTCCTGGGACCCGCCAGGAGCAGTGGGTCTTCACCATGTATTAAAAAAAACTAGTCTTACACCATGCTAAAACACATGCAAGTTACCCCACATTACCCCAGAAGGAATTATATGCATGTGCTTGAACGGGTGCGTGTGTGTGTGTGTGTGTGTGTGTGTGTATGTGTGTGAATGCTTTGATCTGCAGAGCTCTCTCCAGTTAAGCTCCTCTCCTCTGAAAACAGAAGATCCATCATGGCAGCCTCTTCACTGGAATCAGTGAGAGACGGAGAGAACAGGTGGCGTGGCGCAGATAGAGAACAAAGGAGGGTGAGGGAAGGAATTTGCTCACTTCTCAATGAATCTGTTTCTCATTGGTATTTACTGCACAGGCCATTTACAACACGGGGAGGGAAAATTGGAAGCTTAAGGTATTTTTAGTCAATACTACAACCAAACATGATCAAAAAATGATTTCTTTTTGCTCGGACCTGCAACGCTGCAGGTGGCACATATTGGGAATAAAAATTAAAAAAAATGCCTGGGAAAGGTTTAGCTTCCAAACTAAATATTTACCTCATCATTAAATATTTAGCTAAATATTTACTTTCACCTAAATATTTGACCTGTGAAATAAATATTTACCAGTAGTTTGGAGCCTTTATACATGTATATATAATATGGGGGAAATTTGACGGAAAAATGAATGGCCATTTTTTTCTCTGTTACAAGCTAAATAAACCAAAATATTGCTGTAAATGTTTTTACAATCGGCACCCTGTGAGTTATGTTGAGTTTTTCCTGGCCAAATAAAAGTTCACGCTCCACCAAAAGCGTAAAGTCTGCTGCAGAGCATGTTCCTGCTGAGCAGATGGTTCTATGTCTCATAAAGAAGAAAAGTTGTAAGGGGAAAATGGGTCAGAAGATGAACTATGTTCTGACGGTCAAGTAAAACCATCTCACCCTGCCAGCTTGCAAACAACCTACCTGGAACTGGCCCTTTAGTTCTTTCTGTTGCTTCCTTTTTCTAATCCAGACTATACTGACTTAACTCAATCAACAAGAGTAATGACATTATATTATGAAGTTAATTATTTTATGCTGTGTTTTATAACATAATTGGTTCAAACATTTCCATCCTTACAGTCCCAGTAGTTTGAGATTGAAACCACAACTCAGCACTGTTTTTTGTTTGTTTTGCTTTGTTTTTTTTTTTTTTAAAAAAACCAGTGAGAAGGTCAGTGAACGTGGGTGAAACATTTTCACTTCTCTCTCTGCAGAGCATGAAACAATTAAAGCATTTGAAGAATATGAAATGATAGCCTAGCTATCAGAGAGCTGGTGATGGAAGAACTGGTTAGGGTGGTACGGGGCGAGCCCATGTCGCCTGTCACAAGTTCATTCTAAACAAGATTGCTGAGAAGATTTCTATAAAATGTCCATTTACAATATAATCCCTGAATACGAGGAACATCAGCACTGAGTAGTATTCTAATGAGAGAAGAATACCCCATCCTTCAGGAAGCAACCAATAGGCTCTAATGTGCTGTAATGGGTCTCCTTAATCCTCACCTCCACTACGCCACTGGAATGGATTTCTAGACTAAGCAGCTGAGTCAGAAGCTGACCCAGGAGAACACGTCTGTTCAAACATTCACTCAGAAAACTTCTGTAACCCTCCTTTGTTCTGCTTACTGTTAAAGCACACAGTCACAGTGTGTGCCACTGCTTCAATCAATCAATCAATCAATCAATCAATCAATCAATCAATCAATCAATCAATCAATCAATCAATCAATCAATCAATCAAATCTATTTGTATAGCACATTACAGCAGCAAGGTGGTTCAATTTGCTGCACATAACAAAAAGAGAAAATTACAGTTATAAAGAAAACATCAAATGACTAATCATTACATTTTAATGAATGTCATCACCAAAATCATACACATCAAATATGTTGCTCAATGTTCATTTGTTATGCTTCCAAAGTAATTCTAACACTTTGATTGATTGCAAAAACTTAAAACTGAGTTCATTTCAGTTTTTTTGTAGTCCTGATAACAATGAAGCCCGGATGAGACCACAACAGAAACAACCATTTGAAATCCATTTCATTTCAATACAGCCTGCTGGAAATACCAGCCAACTCTGTCAGAAAGGGATTTCAAACAGTCATAGTAAATCCATCCATCCATCCATCCATCCATCCATCCATCCATCCATCCATCCATCCATCCATCCATCCATCCATCCATCCATCCATTGTATCAACACATTGGTTGATACAACAGAAAAGGTCAGATAATTATTAACCAAATTAATCAGATTGCATAAGTTTCCCTTTCAGTTTCCATCATCTCACATCCACATGCTATCTGGTCATTGTTGCAACATTTTGGTCACAGTTGCAGCAGTTCATACATGCATCCACATGGCGGAATATTTCAATACAACCACTACTTACCACAAATAGAGTATTTTCAGCTCCAAACATATAGTTTCTTATGACATTATATCTTTCAAGGCTAAATCAGTCTTAAATGAAAGACTGATTTAATTCTATCAATTTACTTGATTTGTAAAAAGTAAAACTGAGGACTTCTAATTTTCCCTAGCCTGGCCATTGTCTTCAATCCTGCTGGATTCTCATTTCCCTGTAGTGCTCTGTGTGAGATTTCTGAATTTGAGCTGCATTTCTACTGTTAAATTTCAACCAAGCTAATCAGTGAAAAGGAGAAGTTGTGAACAATGATCTGAATTTTCTGCTCTGTTTTACAATTCTCGCCTGCCTGCAGGTTGGAAATGACGGTGGAGGAAGCTGAAAGGAAGCTGTGCACAGCTGGATCAGTTCTCTCCAAACTTTCTGTTGTTAGTATTTGTATCCATTTCCACAAAGATTTCAGCAACATTAGAAACCGTTGCCTGTTTCTTGCGCAGAGGTCATCGCAGTGGTCCCTGCTGATTGCTGAAGCATTTCCACTTACATGTTTACATGTCGCTGACTATACTACCACAGCACGGTTGGGACCAGCACCACTGGGCCGTGAAATTACCTGAACTGTAGTCAAATGTGTAGCCGACTGCATACATCTCCAAAGCCCAGCTGAGCTCCTGCAGCTGAGGAGGTGATGTGTTAGTGTGGACAGCAGGTTTTCTCTGTGCTTCATGCACATCAGAGTACATGCTGATCAGCAGCCTTCATACAATATGCAGCAGAATGCCTGACACCCTGCTGCGTGTAAAGATACAAGCTTTATATTTTCCTCTCCAGACAAATGAATGTTTTTTTCTCACATGACTTTGGTTTTTAGAGCTGTGTTTTTTTTATGTGGTGCAGACTGAAAGCATAAAGTTGTGTTGACATTTCTTTAAATCTGAATTGTTTGAATATGACCTTACTTTATTTGTAGAGTTTAAAATAAAGACTGGATTTTGGAACTTGTATTAAGTGTTTTTTTTCCTCATATTTATTTGAATTCAAAATTTAATTTAGAAGCAAAATTGGAAAATAGCTGCATTATTTTTTCTCAACTTTAAAAAACAGCAGTGGTGGGCACATTTTCGCTTATCTAATAATATGCAGATGTTTTGTTTGTTTAGTGCTTTAGCGCTTTTGCTAACTTTTAGAACATTTTGTGCACTTAGCTTCCTCTGAGTTAATTTTTAAAGATATGTTCTAAACTGATAATTCACTAGAAAAAGAATCAAAATAAAAGATAACAGAGAAAAGATATAAACATAAAATACAATATCTAAGGGCTTTGTATAACAGGCAGAATATAATGTCAACATTAAACTGGTGTTCAAGGATTGGAGATGTAATTTGAGTTGATCTGATTTGTGTTGGTCTTCAGCGTTAGTGCAACTAACCTTTTATGTTAGTGGTATCCACTGCCAATGAGGTTTACTTTTGAAGCTTGTGGTTAGGATATGAATATTTCTGCAAGCCATTTTATAGGAGTCCAGTTTTGAGGTGGGAGGGTGGAGCACTTTGTTGGCTGTCATGGATCAGAAACTGAGTTCCACATGGCCCCCTACTATAACAGCATGTACAGCTTTTTATCCACACAAACAGATACACACACCAGCAGACTACTGCACAAGGCTGCCTGTGTTCAGTGAAAGGAGAGGAGCTGCAAGGCTGGAATGCTAAACCCAGAGTGTGGAAAATTGATTGGAATGTTGCGTGTGCACGCGTGTGTATGTGGGTGTGCGTGGGTCCGCTCGCGCGAGTGTGTGTGTGTGTGCGTGTGCGTGCGTGCGTGCGTGTGTGGGGGTGTGGGTGTGCGCGTGGGTGTGTGTGCGTGTGTGTGTGTGTGTGTGTGTGTGTGTGTGTGTGTGTGTGTGTGTCACACAGTACATGGTTTGTCTGTGCCTGTATGTAGTGGGGAAGGGCACAGCAGTTGTGGCTGTAACTTCTTGCCTGTCTGCCTTTCAAGAAAAACACTGCAAAAGCTCTGTTTTGTTACTGAGTGCTGGGGCTCATGGTGATAACGGTGGAAATACCTCTGTGAGTAAAGAAGTGGCCAGACTAGTTTCACTAGTTTAACAAAAAAAAACTAGAGGAAAATAAAAATTTATTTTTACACTTTATCAAATAAATAAATAAACAATTAAATTGAACAGGTTGGTTACAGTAAGCTATAGGCTAACGGTGCAGCTATCTGTCTATCTGCATGAATCTCAAATAAAAACAAGTAAATAACCTTCAGAGATGATTCCTGATCTTTACAACAAATGTTGGTAACTCTTTATTTGACAGCGTCATAAACATGACATAACACCTGTCATTACCATGAGCAAGCCTTCATGAATATTTATGACTGTTGACATAGAGTGTCATTCGGTAAATCATGATACTTTTAATGCAAAGTTGACATTATTCAAAATGTCTTCATTATGGCAACTTGACATTCACCAAGAAATCATGATCTGACGTAAATTTGTTATGAAAGTTTTACTGATTAAACTTTATCTTTAATAACATAAAGCTACATCATTTTTAAAGTCTAAAATGAAAGTCAGAATTTAATATATAAAGTAGCATTGTGTTTTGGTGTCTCAGCCTCCCAAGCTGCACTTTCTTTCAAATTCGTTAGATCTTCTGTATGAAAATATCCACCAGTTGGGGACATTGGAGTGATGATCCTCAGTGAAAACTGCAAGTAGTTGAATCCACAATATTAGCCCAGGCAGGAGTCTGCTGTAGCTCCAATAATTCTGATCTTTGTCTGAATTCTGTCTCATAGTCTGCTCTTCATGTTTGTTTCTTCCTAATGAATTATTCTTTGTCTTCATATGAGCTGCTTGTTGCTCACAGACAGAAATACGCAGTTTTAACTAAAGGCTCACAGGGAGCAGTAATTTGCTGGTTAAGGCCGTCTCTACTAAAGAATAAAGAAGTAAGATAATTCATTTCAGACTATCAGTGCCCCAGTGGGCAGCTGCACATGGTGAAAATTACATTCCACAGTATTTGTGCTTGAGCAGACAGTGCGGCAACAAAGAAGCATAATTGAGGCATTGGAGAGAAATAGTTCCTTTATGTAAACGTCCAATAAAATATTGCACACTTTCACATTGAAACGAATAATGACTTTAGGTCTTATGATGACATTTTAGGATGTTTGGAGACTTCTTTTGCATGTGGTGCTCACCTCTCAGGACTGAGTGTCAGACCTGACTTTGTTGGGAGTTTGTTTGAATTTCCTATACTTGTTAACTATTTTCCACAATGACGAATGGCAAATTTCAAATCCTTTGAGGCCTCTTTAAGTCTCTTTCCAGACTCATAAACTGCTATAATCTGGCTTCTCGAAGTCTCAGACAGCAATTTTCAATCTGCCATGGCGTTCACAGTGGTGTTTAAAGGAGCATTTAGAAAGGTCAACTTTACTTCCTGGACTGATAGGGTTGTTGGTAACATGTTTGTCAATCTATGGTTGGCTTGTCCCCTTTAGTTGCAATAGGAGTTTTGAACATTTTTTTGCTCAAGTTTTTCCATTGTCTCTGTTTGTGACTATGCTCTTTGGCCAGTACTTCCTTCTCACTGTAAGTTTTCTCAAATTTTTTTCTCAGCCGTAATGTTTGTGGTTACTCACTGAAACATAAGCTACAGTCATGGTCAGAAGCTTCACAAGTTTCGGTTTATGTGGTGATATTTTCTGTTCCTTCCTCTCAGTTCTCTCTGTATAATGAGCCTTGAGCCAGAGCTTCTCTAACGAGGTGTTTTCTCTCATGTAACCTTCTGGTGGAGGCGGGAGGGAGTGCTTATTACGTACCATCCAACCACAATACTTTGTGACAAGAGAATACCTAAAAATTGCTGCACCAGAAAAAACCTTGTCACCATTTTTTTTAATCCAAGGTTTATTTAAATGGAAAATTATGGAAAATTATGCTTCTTCCTTATTTTTTTCAGTATTTGGTTTTCGCTAAAAACACAACAGCTGTTAACAACAGATGTGCTTTGAAGAACCCGTATCTGTTGAGCTCAGTAGAAGAGTTTAACTTTGACCCTCCATCATGGATTAAGAAGGATACAAAAACATCATTTTCATTCTGATGAGAAATAACTTTTTTCTTCCTCTTTAGTTTTGCTGCTGTGTGCAAACTGGCATCATGCAAAAAAAAAATTTAAAATGTTTCCATTGCAGTTTTGTGAAATACACCAATTTTGACAAATCTTATCCACTTGTGTCATGTCAAGGCACAACAATGACCTGCATCCATGACCACCTCACAAACACACCACAGTTTGTGAAACTGGAGAACTGTGTGTCTAACCAGGTGGTCAGCAACACAGGAGCTCCACAGGGAGCTGTAGTCTCATCATTTATTTTCACTCTGTACATTTCAGATTTCCAGCTCAAGCCCCATGTCTGTCATCGACTCAAATACTCAGATGATTCTGCAGTTGCCTGTTGAATCGGAGATGGACATGAATCTGAGTACAGAGATCTGATGGAGTTTCTAGTATGTCATGGTGTGAAAACAGTCATCTCATCTTAAACATGAACAAAGCAAAGGAAATGATTGTAGTTTTCAGGAGAAACAGGATTAGATTGAACCCTATTTCCATCATGGGAGAAGAAGTGGAAATGGTTGAAGAATATAAATACCTCTGTGTTCATCTGGACAACAGACTGGACCGGACCGGAACGGAGCAAGAAGTGTCTATATGAAGGGATGGAGCAGACTGGACTTTCTGAGGAAGCTAAGATCCTTCAAGGTTTTCACCAAGATGCTGCAGATCTTCTATCAGTCTGTTGTTGAGAGCATCATCTCTTCTGCTGTCACCTGTTGAGGTAGCAGCATCAGAACCAGGGAGCTAAAAAGGTTCAACAGCCTGGTAAAGACAAGTTTCCTTTATTGGCTGTACCCCTAAAAGTGGATACAAGGAAGACTTGCTTTTGCAGTAGAGTCTAGACTATTTGACTCTACGTATTAATGCATGTTAAGATATAACATGCATTATATAGTATTATGCATGAAATTTGCTTGAAACTTCCACATGGACAAAGCAAAGGTATTTTCAACAAAAAGATTTTATGATCAAACAAGGCAAAGATTGCATGTCTGTTAGGAGGTGTGAGAGTAAAGGCCTGAAACCTATAAGCACTTTAGCAACCGTGAAATATAGCAGTGGTAGCATCATGCTAAGGGCATGGGATTACAGTTGGGATTATGAAGACATCCTTGTATTTAACCCTCAGATCTAAAGCTAGATGGTTAGCGTTGCACAATGGGGTGTTCCAGTAGGACAATGATCCCAAAGACACATCAGAAGTTGGTTTGGAAATGCATAAAGCAGAAGGACATTAAGCTTCTGGAATGACCCTGACCTCAACCCTATTAAAAATTTATTGCCCATACTTGAAAGCCAAGTCTGTGCTGAAAAGCCAGTTTAAATGAACTCTACTGGTTCTGCCAAGAACAGTGGTTAGATAACCAGCCAGGAGAACACCAGGAACTTGTGGATGGCTTCAAAAAGTGTGTGGCTTTTCTTCATTTTGCTGCGGGGCATATGGTGGGTTTATGTATCTGTTTCATCCAGAATGGATAATTTGGAGTATTTATTTTAGAAAAAAATCCCACAATAAATCTAAACTTGTGTGTTGTTTGCTTTGGGGGAAAAAAAACAATGTTTTATTTTATATTTTTGGGACACTCTCGAATAAAGGCTCAAAGACTCATTCAATGAACGTATTTGAACATCTGACTAGAGATGTATGTTGAGCTTGTTCACACCAACACATTAGAATATGAAGTGAGTTATCTGCTGTCGTTGTTCACAGACCTTCAAAGCAGCAGATTCTTCGTGAAACGAGCTCCAGTAATTGAAAATACTCAGCCTACTTTGTTAGAGGAATGTACAGAAGCCATTACAAGAAAAAAAAAATAAAAATCACGTTGTCTGAAGGTTTAGAGCTTTCTGTGAGGTGAAGTGCACTTGGTCTCACTCAAGCATTTTCATGGACACATAACCCAGAAAATGAAGATACAACAAATTCATCTGCTTTCACAAAACACCCCACGATTTCTCTCAGTGCTTCTTATTCTGTAATTTTGAACACTTTAGGTTAGATACAACATATCATCACCTTCCTAAAATACGGGCTTGAGTCACTTCTTACCAAAAGTAAGTGTTTTGGGGGGGAGGTCAGGGGCTGGGGGGAGGGACGATTTGTTTTCCTCCAAAAGAGCACAAAGGCAAAAAAATAAATAAATAAATGAAAACACATCATTTTGCAGATCTCTCTTTATCTCTCTCTCCAGAGAGCTTGGACCATCTTTAACTAAATGTCATGGTTATTAATATTCCCACAGGCAGCCCCTCCGCAGAAGGTCTGGAATATTTCATGGACTATTGTGCATGTGTCAAATGGCTCTGGCTACTTGTAGGCCACAGAAGAAAGGGTACTTCATGGTGCCTCTTCCCCTCCCCCATATGACATCTCTCTCTCTCTCTCTCTCTCTCTCTGTCTGTCTGGGTGCACATGTGTGTGTGCGTGTGTGTGGGCATGTGAGTGTGTATGGCCACCTAACTCCACCTGCTGACCTGCATCCTGCTCCTCAGCCTCCAGCCTCATCAGCAGCATGGAAGATGTTGCTCTTTTTCGTTCTCTCTCTCTCTCTCTCTCACACACACACACACACATGCACACGCCCACATCCACACCCACACACACATGCACACGCACACATATACACATATGGCTACTGGAATAAAGGAGGCACTGTATCCTACAAAACCAATGATGATGTCAGCTTGTTATTGACTCTCCCAGGTCTGAATGACTGAGCAGAAGATAGGGGGTGGGGTGGAATCTATCTATTGCAGTGTGGTGACCGGCCAAGCACAAATGAGCTGTAGTGTGTGTGAGTGTGTGTGTGTCTCTCTGTGCAGTGTGGGGGATGGGTGGGATCCTGCAGTCCTCGTTTCCGCAGACATAATCTGTCCCAGTTGCTGCACACCTCTTACAGTTTACAATAAGCTCCATGTACCCCTCCCCCACCGCTCTGTTTCTCTCGCCCTGTTCCTCTCTCTCTTTCCCATGTGAAGGTGGCAGATTAAATGGACATACGGACATAAAGCTTTGAAGATCAGACATTGAAATCTTATGTAAAACTTATGTAAAACAGTCTCATTTGCTGAAGCCCTCTTCTTCATATCCCTCAGTTCCCGGCGCATTGTTTGTATTTGTGCCTCATTAAGTACACACCAGCAGCAAAACTGAGACCAGGCAGGGCTCTGAACCATTATACACAACCATGATGGTACAAATCCCTGCAAACAAAATAAATTAGCAATAAATAATCTTTCAAGCCATATTGTCATATCATCTCGAGTGCATATTCTTTACTATCTTCCAGTAAGCAAATTCTGTCAGCTTGCAGGGAGAGTTTGAATAAATTGCAAGTAATGTGGAGATATTATCAGTTATATTTCCCTACGTATAGTAGAAAGATTTCCGGTTGGAGGGAAGTAAAGAAATGGTCTGATGGGTTGTTTAAAACAAGTCAAAATATAACTATACAGAGATATGTTCATGAAAAACATCTGTCATTTACTCAAATATTTGGTCTCATCATCTCTGTCCGGTGAATTCCCTCTGTGGTCGCCTTCATGCCCCCCAGTCCTCCACTGAACTGAAAAGCCTGAGTGACTAAGTACCGGTCCGACACACTTTGGGATTTTTCTGACCACACTGGCTGTGCAATCCGTCAGCTGCCGTAATAAATCTATCCAAAGGGAGGCGCCAAAAAGCAGATGAAGGAAACAACAGGTCGGATCACAGTCATAAGAAAAACAAGTGTGTTTTAGAGAAGCACAGTGAGGAGAGATCTGCTGCTCTCCCTCTATGCATAGAACATCTGTCAGGTTCACGCCATCTTCATTCTGATGTGAATAACTTTATACGTTGTTGGAGTTCTGCTGCTGCATCTGGTGTCATAAAAAGGAAAGTGTTTCTATTGCAGTTTTGCAAAACACACAAAAATCTTTTCTATCAAAAATCATGATATTTAACATAAATCCAGTTGCAGGTGAAGCTTTTGTAAAAGAACACCTTCCAAATTCTAATTCAAAATTTTAATTTGAAATCATCTAGTTAGTGTAAGTTGTGGTTTGGCAAACTTCAGAGATACAGCCACACTTGTAGTCCAGTGTTATTGGTACGTTAAAAATAAACTTTTTAAAAATGATTATCAAAGCTAAAATCTCTCTGTGATTTCCTCAGAAACTCAGATTGGAGTGCCGTTAACACTTTGGAACACGTTTGTTCAATATTTCAAAAATAACTTGCAAAAATACAACTTGTCTCATAATTCTGCACACAGTGGATATTTCAAGGGACATGATCTCATTCTTTGCATTCCAGTGGAACAGTCAGCCTGCTGGATGGAGATGAAAAAGGTAGGAGTGTGGAAAATATGGTTTTTATCAGTCCTGATATCTTCATCAAAGTGTTTCCAAATATCACCTTTCATTACATTTTAAAAACCTTATTTGGAATGAAAAATGCAGGTTAACGTTGGAAACTCCAACCTCAGGAATCTGTGAAGTTGTGTGTTGTGTAATGTTTCAAATTGCACTGATAAATTCCAGTGAGTATTACAGTAATAGTTAATGAAAAGCCATATGACAATGTGAGTGAGTTACAGGCACTCTATGCAGTGTAATCAATACAATCAATAAGTCTGACTTAATGATGTGATTGCAACTGTTTGTTTCAAACAGATGTCATTTTCTCTGACTGCAGCACATTCATCATTTCTTCATGCTGGATTGTTCTAATGGAACAAAGTCGTTCCCTGGAACATGTGAAAATAAAACTCTCCGCATGTTTTCCACATACAGTCAGCCAGTGTTGTTCTCTATTGCATGGTATGAGTGTTTTAGTGAGATCCATAAAGATTTACACATCTGAGCTGCTCCCACACACCATTTATTATTCACGCTGAGTTCTTCTTTCACTCTGCCTTCCTCGCCTCGAACACATTTTGCATGTCCTCCATCCCAAGGACTTCTCACTGTTTAACAGATGCATTCCTTTAACAAAAAAGCAGCGGCTGCTGCAGTTGCTTGTTTGTTTTTTTTTAATCCCTTCTCTTCATGTAAATCAACAATTTCTTTAAACGTTTAATAAATAATAAAACTCATTCTCAGGCCTATTTTTATGGGGGAAACGGTTGTTTTTGAGCAAGGGATTCAATCACAAGACACTTAACTTTATCCGTCATTGAGGCTGAGTGCAGCTCAGTATGGGGGTGGGGGATCATAGCTATAGCAACCACATCCAATTCCATTTCTATTTCTATTTCTTATTTTCCCAGAACAATTTTCTTCTGCCTCCAGAGAGGAGCAGTGACCATTTGAAATGAAGGTTGGATTTAAACATAGGTGGGGATTGTAAAGAGCTCCTGTGGCTGCAGCACATTCTAACCGGCTGAGACCCGTCACTGCAGACATTAATAGGTTTCTTCTTCCAGCCAGAAATAATAATTAAGGTCCAGAGCTCAGACCAGGGGTGTCTAAACTTTTTATTATGTGGGCCAAAATTGTGGAGCCAAAACGCCCCGATGGCCAAGAAAATAAGAAAAAAGATTTTTTTTTTGCTTGCTTTACAATAAGCTAAATGCAAAAATATTTTAACCAAGGAATGTAGTCCAATTGTTTTTTGTTTTTTTTTTGTGGTAAAGCAATGTGTTATTCTTTGCAGATCTAAAACTTAAAAAAGGATTTTGAACAATTGCAGTATTAAAAGAAGTGTATGTAGTTTTCAAACAGATTTGGACAGCAAATTGATTCTCAGTTGTCAGAGCAGGATTGCTACATTTGGAAGAGTTTAACAAATTAGACAAAAGCTTATTTTGGTGCAGCAAAGTCGACTTCTCAGTAAAAATCAAATGTGCTACAAATATTTTTGCCGAACAAATGTAGCACAATCAATTTATATCAAACTTGTTTGGTTTTGTTCATGGGAGCAGTGAGGAGGGGGCACAAAAAAAAACTGATGCACAAACCAGCACAAATATTGGACACCAATTATATTTAATCTGAACTGTTTGACTGTGATCTCTGCAATGAGTTGAAAACAGTAACACCACTTTTCCACTCACTTCTATGCACCATCTTTGCACCTATTTGTATAGGCCATGACTGCCTTTACAGTCATGTGCAGTTAGGATCTATAATGAATAGATGGGACAGAGGGTCTGTCCTGGGGGCCGCTGGGTTAGCCAGATCCCACGACTCCTCATCAGGAAAAACAAGGCTGCTGTTTTCAGTCCTAACTTTCTGGAAACTCTACAAGTCAAAGTTTAAAAAAATGCTATTCCAGATTCAGGCTTGAATATTCACCCACATCCATGCCAGCAGTCATTTTTGGGTTCACTAAAACACTTGAAATGCATGTTTTTGGACTGTGAGAGGAAGCCAGAGTCCCTGAGGAAAACCCACGCATGCACTGGGGGAACATGCAGCCCTTTTTATTTCAGGATACACACAGAGGGCTTTGCTGCCTTTGGTTGAGGACATGTGTTTACCATCTCACTCCATATCACCAACAAAAACCCTCTGGATACTGACTGACTGCATGCCAAACAAACCAGCAGACAATAACAGTCTTATGGCATCAGCTTTTAAGAAAACACAGCCTGGTTTATCTCAGGTTCGCTCCAAACTGAAACCACAGCTGTGCATGAAGTGTATATGCTGGACTTTGATTAATGTGCAGCTTTCCTGCAGCCCTCTTTGAAGGAACTACAGTAAGTAATACGCTGTGAGGGATGAGCCGCGACACGTCTTCACTGGGTTATTTTTCCAGAGTCTTCCCCACAGAGCTGTTTCCTTTTATGGAAGTCTATCATAACCTGTCACATGGCATCGCTGGGATGTTTGGGGGAGCCTTGCAGCTGCTGTTCAGGATTACCAGCTTAGCTTAGCATCCTGGAACCCAATTGAAATCAGAATCAAATGAGAATGAGTTCAGTCAGATTTTCAGATTAGAATATTTAATATAGGAAAATGAATCATATGGGAGAAGACACTTTTTTGGGAAGCTGCATAGGCATGGTTATATATTTTACATGGTATTGTTATTTACAGTCTTGCTTCGTAGCTGCATCTCCATTAACCATATAATTGCGCAATTTGACATGTGCTTAACAGGAACATGCCAGTTCAGAAAAAGCTCTTGTTATATGAAAAAAAAACAAAAAAAAAAAAACGCTTTGGCAGTAGGGTGAAGTGTTTTTTCGGCCGTCTAAAAATTGTTTCATTTCACAAAACTGCAATGGAAACACTTTTTTTCGCAACACGAGTCACATGATTAACAACTGGATGTTGGTCCTGGTGCAAATCATGAAGAAGACAACAGGAAGTGGGTGGAGGACCACGGCACAACATGTTTTTTAATTGCATTGCATGAATAAACTTATTCAAATAGGTTTATTTGAATGGAAACATCACAATTTCAAAATTGTGTGTTTTTTTTCTTTTTTTTTTTACATTAGCAGAATACTGACAAAGTTGTGTAATGGAAACACAGCTCGTGTCTGTTATTTGTGATAGAAAAACAAATTACCAAAGTTAAATCTGTCTTTCTTGTATAAGGGAAAATGTAGTCACTGTCTTTCAGGCAATTGCAAATAAGTGCAAAATGTTTATAGAAACAAAAAAGTGTTTCTTTTTATAATTGCCAAATTTTGAAATTTGTTTATGAAAACATTTGTTCACATGATAAATGAACAAGTTCAAACGCAGAACTGCCTCTCCTCAGGCATCGGAGGAAACGCATTGGAGCAACAAGCTCCTTAAAGTTGGGAGTGACTACGTGTCCAAAACTGTATTCTGCCATTTTGATTGAGGTATGGATTCAATACAAACTCAACTATTGATGAACTGTGAGACCACTGGTGGAGCCAGATGTGTATTGTCCAAGCTGGATTCGCCTTGTAAGAGATGTGATGCGAAAAACTTTGTTTCCTACGGGGGCCTGTCTGGTCACATGAGAGAAAATGAACAATTTGTGCTGGTTATAATTATGTGGGTCCCACAAATAAACAAGTCGTTCCCACAAGATATTAGGTCACGGCCACAATTGTTTTGTTTTATACTGTTCTCCCATGTCAGTAGCCTGGCACCATAGTCTCCATTACAGTCTTGGTAAATTCACCAAATACAATATGGCTGAAAAACCACTTAATTCTGCCGCAAAAACTTGTATTTATATAAAAACGTATTTTTTTTTGTCATTCTATTGAGCATATTTATTTACAGAATTCCAATTTGTGCAATTTTATTAGTGATGCACAGCAGATAGAGTTTATCTCAGGTAAAACTCAGGTAAAACTCCATTTACCCCAACACTTCCTTTGGGTGTTGGGGTTCATTACAAGAACTTTAAACCATATAGAGAAAAAAAAACTGTTATGAAATTTCACAACCATACAGGTCTCTGGTTAAAAGCAGTTTCACATAAAATTGAGATAAAATCTTTCAATAGTAATGCAATGAAAAAACTCAACAGTTTTGCATTCATTTACTTATTTTATTGGTATTGTTTGTTTGTTTTTCTTCACTCAGCAGGCTGTGTCTTTGTCCAAGCTGGATTTTCTAGTTGTAAATGTTAATGTGTAACTGGGTGAGCTGGGATCGATGGGCTTATTAGATGGGCTGGCTTCCCCTTTTGTCTTATCAGCCCGATGATGCAGAACGCGCTATGCAGCTCAGCTCCCCATTTTATTGGTCAGTACACAAAAACACTCATGAAAGAGTAACTCATCTCTTTCTGTTTTTTCTCTACCCTGCTCACACACAAACCGCACAGAGACACCTTGTGATATCTTCCCCCCCCTCTGTCTCCATCTCTGCTGCAGTAAATAATTTAATCAGTTAACAGAAACAGCCGAGCTGCTATTCCAGGCTCTGCTGCCGAGGGTAAATTATATCTCACTAGGTAGACGACAGCCATTACTGTAAGAAGACATATTATGGAGCCATGCTTTGTTGAGACCTTTTTATTGTTTGGACACTAAATATCCTTGAGGTGGCGAGAGGCATTGCTTATCCTATGAATGTTTATGCTGTTTGAGGCTTTTAAAAGTGAAATTCACAGATGTGCAGGTTCTGAAAAGTAGTCAAAGGGAAAACAGTAGCTCCAGACAGACCACACCAATATTACCAGGGATGACAGAACCCCAAAACATGTTTGTGCGATTCAGATACGAGTGCTGAACTTTTTACATGTACCTTTGAAGTCCATGTGTCTCTTAACAGCTGATTCACTGTCTCATCTGTGGTCATTATAGCAAAGGCAAATGTTTGGATATGAGCTTCCTTGGTTCTGCATTTATGATTGTTGTCTGAGTGCAGAATGGTAAAGAACCAATACTGTCAATGCACCAGTGTTACTCCGATCATCTGGAAAATTGTTGGATATGTCTCCAGGTCACCGCTGGTGGTAGTCAGGAAATCCTGATTGCGCCTCTGTCAGAAGCCATCTCAGACTGAAGCTTGGTTCTCACTTTCTAAGACCACTCTGATCACTCGCTCAACAAGATCCATCCCCACATGGCACAAACTTCTATGAACTGCCTTCCATATGTTAAGGTCCTTTTCTCGTCAAAAGTATTTGGGATTAGTTTGACCTCCGATCCAAAGCTACGTCTTCATAACCAGTTACAATAACTAAGGGTTTTGTTGCAGAACAGGCTATGACAATCATATGACTCAAGACATGCTCCTCCCTTTAGAATGGCTGGATTTCTGCAACGCACGTTTTATGTGTGGCACTCAGGATTCACTCTGTTTAATTCAGGCTTCGAGAATGACATTGAGAACCATTTCATCGAGGTGTATTAAAGAGAAGTGTCAACAACCTGTGGTTTGGTTGTATCTGCACAGAACATGGCTGGCCTGATTCTTGATTGATGAATGACCTGAGCCAGCTTTGAAAAGGAATCATATCTGAAAAAAGCAGATGGCTTAATATTTCCCAAAAGGCCCAACAATCTCCTTCTCAAGCAAAGTCTGCAGGGTACTGCAAAACATCAACATGTAAGATATATGATATATAAGTGAATAATAAAAACAAAAACAATATCTTACCCAGAAAATACAAAAATAAAAATCAGTGATATGTTTCAAGCTTTTTTTGTAAAAAATCCAGTTTTTTGCACTGTAGCTTAATACGGACATTCAGTTGTTATTACAAGTTATGTTATGAGACAATATTGTCAAATACATCCACTTTAATAAAGCCAGACAATTGCCTTCCTAATCTCGAAATTCAAATATCTATGTTAAATACTGGCATCATCAAATATGCTGAAGTCATTTTGATTAGCCTGTGATGGCCTGAAGACCTGTCCCTGCCTCTCACCCAATAATCACTGAAGATTAGACCCAATAATCACTGCAAGGAAGGAGAAGCAGGTATGGATGGCTGTTGAATGGTGGACCCATCGTGGCAATGTAAAGTAAAAGTTAAGTAAAATTTCCTGCAGTCTCTGTACTATTACCCGTCCTCCACTCCTCTATTACAGCCACACCGTAGTAGTTCACTCTACAAAGCAGCCTGAGGCATTCTGTCAATGTTTGTGTGTCTCTTTGACTCAACCAAGCCTTATCTGTGCAAGTGCATGTGTGTTCAAGAATACTGATAAGCATACGACTTCAGTTAAAGGAAACATGAGTAGCCGACAATTTTTCTACTAAATTCTGAAGACTATATTGTGTGCCTGTTTTTGGCTCTCCTTATGGGGGGGGCAATTAATGTTATAAAGGCACCACCATATTAGTAAAGGTACTCAATTTAAATCTTTCACTGAGTTAATTACAGAGTCTGTATTTAATCAAAATATCGCATTTTAATTGGACAAAATAAACATTTCCAGTGTTAGAAAATCTTATTTTTCTGCTAAATTATTGAATAAATAGATATGAGCTCAACAACAAAGATATATTGTTTAGAAATGTGGGCTGTATCCCTGATTAGCATGTCCCCACTAGCGTCGGAGCAACTGTGCTGTTGCTATTTGTTTAGATGCTATTTAAGGCTTGAATGGCTTTGGTGACAGGCCAACTTCACTTTTTCCATTTTTGAACACAGCAGTAGTCTTTCCCAGTCTAATATATATATATATATATATATATATATATATTTATATATATATTTTTTCTGCTAAAAAATATATTTTTTCTGCTAAAAAAATATAAAAAAATATATATACATATATACATGTTTGTGTGTGTGCTACGTCAGCATATTAATTTTGTTATATATATATAGATTTTTTTTTTACTTGTGTAAAAAAACTCAAGAAAATGAAATGTATATTAGTTCATGATAAACAAGAAAACACAAAATAAAACATATAGTTATGAAGATTTTGTTTTAAAAGAAATGTATAGTGTGCCAAAAAAACAAAAACAAAACAACAACAACAACAAAAAGGTTTTAGGCTACTTAGCGTTAAATAAGGCCAATTGTTTTTTACCACAATATTTTGAAAAATATTATTAAGCAGCTAACGCCAACCCCCAGCCTGACAGCACAATCCTTTCTCATACTGCGACACCCATTTTGATGTTTATGTGACTGGAGTGTGCTTCCTGCAGAGAAGAGCTCAGGCCTACCTCATTTTCGCCTGGCAGGTCAGCTGCTCTGTGTTTCAGTCTGAAGCCGTTGGCTGCTACGGAACCGTTTGGCTCTTTTCTCTACTAGCGAGCAACACTACATTCAAGACTCGACTGTACACCCAGCTCAATTTTAAGGGGATTTATCACCATATATGCCCGTATATTCAAAACACATCGCTCACTGGGGATTCCAGCTACCGGTTGACCTGTTCCGAAGGCCGTTATAATGCTCTTTTCGGGGTTTAATTAGAGCTTGAAAACAGCGGTGGTAGTGGAGGAGATTCCATATTAGGAGCACAGAGGAGAAGGCACCCCCTCCCCCCTTGTGTGATTTGGAGCTTTAGGTGAGTGTTTATCATATTTTGGCTTTATTGCCGTTATAACTTTGAACCCGATGTGCAGCGGTGCCGCGTGAATGTCCAGTTAAGGTTTGGGCGCATTATAACGTTGTTTTCTGTGTTTATTTCAACATTTTATTTCTGTGTGGGGGATGGGCAGCATCAGCGCGTGAGTAGGCGCGCGCTTATTGTGCACGTGTTCGCTGAGCAGTTCCCGTGTGTGGTTTGTGTTTGTGAGCGCGCCCTTCCTTCCTGCTTTCTGTAAATGAAACCCTCTGTAGTCATTTTTAACCTCAGTCATTTAGAGAATGTTTCGAACATGTAGTTACTGTTGGTGGAGTTTTGCTCTCAAATTAAATGCTTGTGTTCAAGCTGGCCTTGTACCTAGCAACTTTTTGCTTTATCAACTTAGATTTGAATGACTTCCACTAGGCATTCATGTGTGCATTTCCTTCATAGATTAGTTAGTTTAATGTTATGTTAGGCATTTTAATGGTGATGTGTCAATGAATACAGTTTTTAGTAACTCACAGTTTGAAAACAGCAGTTATCCTTGCCTGCTTTTTGCTTTAAAACCTCCTAATCTCTGGTTAAGCTTAAACTAAGGTTGCACTTTGACCTAAAAAGTTTCACCATCCAATTAATTACCTTCCTTGTAGGTTGATTGAAAGTTTACTAGAGTGCAGTGCTGTTGGCAGCTTTAAAGTTGTAAGAGCAGTGGGGGAGGGGTGAATACACACAAATGTACTCAAACACACACACACACCCACACACACAGCTGAGATGGCCACTTGCCAACCTTGTGAATCTCAACTCAGTGACACTATGTACTAGTCCTAGATAAGCCTTCTGTAACTCTGTTAGCAACTTATTAAATGTGTTTAAAGCCCACAGCCTTGTGGGTTTCGAACACATTTATTGTTGTGATCATGTAGCAGATATGGACCTCTGTTTTTAGTTTGATCATTTTAGAGATTGAAAGGACAATATGAGTATTCTATTATTCAGTCTATTTGCACCTTCATTTCCCAACTCATACTAATGCAGTGATATTTTATGCTTTCAGTAATGCCATTGTACTTGTAAACAATTTCATGCCCATGCAATTAACCCATTGTGTATGTGTTGTGTTTTTGTGGAATTATATTTATAGCAATAAATGGCCATTGAAATTGTTAAAGTTAAGCACATGTTATTTTTTTAAACTTTTTAGTATACAATTTTCCTATTAATTTGGATGTTAAAACGTTTTTGAGCCAGTTGACTCTTATTAAATAAGTGATTTTGACCCAATCAACCCAAAACAAGTAGATATTGTCAGAATAGAGTAGTAAAAAGAAATGTTTTGTGGAAATAGGTGTGCTCCGAAAGCAGTTTTCTGGCTGATGACCGATCTTTAAGAAGTCAGATGATTTTAGCCATTTCTTTTGTCTGAAATGTTTCTAAATATCCTAGTAGCAGTAGCTATTCAACTGTGATCATTATATCTCCTGAAAGTAGGAAAGCAGGTCTTGAATTGTTGTCGACACTCATTTATGAAAGGCTTCTTGTCGGACTGAATCACAACTCTAATGAAATTACAGAAGTAGCTTCCAGCCCTGTCAGAGTTGCAACAGTAACAGACAAGGTGGGAATTCTGCATAAGCACTCTGAGAATGCCACAAATAGCCTGCTGCTAATGGTTGATGTTACTGAAGTTGGCATCTGCTTTGGACTTTTGAGTCTGGACTGCAGTTGTGTATGTCTAGTCCAAGACTCAAGATACTTTAAATTGATCAAAAATGAACAGAATAATTCAAAGATTCCTTAGAGTACATTTTTGTGAAACCTTTATTCTATTTGTGAAAGATGGAAAAACAATTTGTGGGTTGAGATTAAAATATCAGATAACTATCATATTTGCATGGAAATGTGAATATGTTGCTTTATTTTGAACGCAGCTGCTCACTTTTTGCAATGCTTTCATTTGCACAAAAGATTGACTGCCATGTTTTCACCAGTCTTTGGTGTGTGTGTGTATGTGCGCGCGTGCACGTGTGCGTTTACTTGCATAACAAGTGAATGCACTGGTCAACACATTGTAGACATGAGTTACCCATTCAAATGTCAGCTCACACTATAAAGCACAGTGAGCTAATTGATCTGGGCCTTTGCAACAGTCCCGGCTCCCTATGTGGCCCTTTGGAAAAATGAATTACTCACCACTGCTGTAAACTGAAAGATTATCTCAGGGAACCTTTTCAGTTCTTCTCAACAAGCACAGAAAATTGAGCAGGGTTTAATATTTCTTACCAGATTACATAATGTTTATTAAAACCCAAAGCTTGCTAGGTATGGGGCAAAGTGAGAATTCATCTATTAAACTGACTGAATAGATACATAAACAAAAGCTGGGTCATAGATGTCTTTCATTTGCGTATTTGTGAGCCTGCCTCTTTGTTACTAAATTGAATATAATTTCAGATCTTTGTACAACTTTTCTTCAGGTTACCTTAGAAGGTGATCTATAATTGTTACAAGTTAATTTTCTAAACTACAGAAAAGTAACTGTTAGGGAAGCTCAAATTTGAAAAATTGGACTGATATAAATGTATCCGATAGTAACAATAGTAGTGTTATGCCAGATTTACCAATATTTTATTTTACCTTTTTTTTTTTATCCAATTACTCGATTAATCGTAAGAATAATCGATAGATTGCTCGATTACTGAAATATTCGTTTACAACAGCCCTACTAGGAAGTATATTTTGGTTATAGTCACATGTGCCAAGTGGTTATACTGGCTTGCTGGCCGGGGGCTGACTAAAGACCAGCATGGTCAGCCAGAAGTCGAAGTGTCAATGTGTGGTCATGTGATTTTCAGACGTTTGTTTTAGCACAACACCAAGTCGAGCTCCTCCTCCCTTTGCTTCATGGTGTTTTACCATGTGTGATATACAACATGGTGTCGAACACAGCGATCATGGCAGAGAACGATTATTACGAGTTCACAAGTTTGGAGGAGGAGGAAATAATGACTGACTGGAAAATCTCATTTTTATTCCGTGTTATATAAAGAAAGAACAGAAAGTTTTGGTGCGATGTCCTCCCACTGCATCGGATGAGAACAGATCAGGGAGAGTTTTATAGTTGTGCATAAGTTTCTAATTGAATTAAGATCAGTTGGATTGTTTTATACTTCCTGCTTTAACTCTTTCAGTTGGGTGGGAAATGATACCTGGAGATAAGCTGATTGGCAAACAGACAAAGCACACAGCTGGTCTTGATGCTCAACAAACGGGTGGTGGAGCGCGAGATGTAAACGTCATTCGCAGTGACGTTGGTTCCATAGCTCTATTGACTGCAGCTTGTCTAGAGAAGTCTGCTTGGATGTGAAGACAGAACCAGGAGTGGTGGAATTGGAATGTGATGTTTCAAAATAAATATAATTTTCAGCCATTACATCTGTCTTCTTCTGGTTCAGAGTTATGACCCATGTCTTGCGTCAATTACGTAAAAGTTTGATAAAATGTGAAAAGATTGTTCAGATCTCCAATGCATTTAAGACTATGGAGTATATTGTCTAATTTAGTTCCATATATGGAAGTGGCACAAATTAATAAATAAAAAAAAAAACCCTAACATTTGGTGAAAAGGCTGGATCTGGCCGTTCTGACTGCTATAAAACAGTTGGACATAGGTTGCATATGGGCCAAAAAACCCTCAGATTTGGGTCTCATGCTCTCCAGGCACTGCAGCCTCAGTGCCTGGAGAGAATGTGAAAGAAAACTGACTCTCTTTACCAGGCAACAGTTTCTACTCCATATTCCTCATAGCTACGCATGTTGACTGGCACTGATACTGGAGGACATCAACTTCCCTGATGATCTTTCCTGAGTTGATTTTCTGTTTTGTAAAAACATGCTGTTCGCTTCACCAGCCGGTCTTCAAACTAGCAACCCTCTACCTTAATTTTTAACAACTCAAGATTCACTCCTGCTACAAATTATGGAAGCAATCAAATATGAAATGGGGAAATGCTTGGATGCCTTTTACCGGATGTATAAATGTGTGTGTATGTATATGTAAGTCTGTCTGTATGTGTGTATGTATGTGTGTATATATACTAAAATCTAAAAATAAAATATTATGTAATAAAATAATGTTGTAAATGAATATTTTAGTGATAGAGTAATATATCGATTATTCTTACGATTAATCGGATAAAATAAAACATTGGTAAATCTAACATAACAGCAGTATTACTATCACATATCAATATCAGTCTAATTTTTCACATTTGAGCTTCCCTAACTATTACTTTTATGTAGCCCAGAAAATTAACTTATAACAATAATGGCTGGCTTTCTAAGTTAACCTGAAGAAAAGTGTACAAAAATGTGAAACTGTACAGTGCAATAATAAAAAGGCAGGCTCACAAATAGCCTGGCTATAAAACAGTTGGACATAGGTTGCAAAATGGGCTTAAGTGCAGTGCGTGAAAACATCTTCCTTCATCAGGCCCAACAACAAATAGAGACAAACAATGCAGAACAGCCTGCTCACAAATAGCTTGGCTAAAAAATGTCTATACTCCAGCTTTTAGTTTATATATTCATCTTCAGTCAGTTTAATAGATGAACTCTTATCTTGCTCAGCCATTTATAGAGTTTGTGTACATTTTAGCGATGGGATTTGACACCTGCAGAAACACCTCTACCAGGTATGCAACATCACGATGCGCTTCGCCACCCACTTGTTGCGGAATTTATTTTCCGGTATTTTGATGAAAGCTACGCATCTAAACCACAGCCGCAGCAGTGTTCAGTCTATCGCTCACCTGTATAAAGTGAGCTGCTGGCTCACTCTGAACCAGCAGCTCCAGGAGGAGAATAGCTGATGTACTCCAGGCATCACTCCCATCATTTTAAGGATGTTTATTTGTCCCCCGAAAAACGACAAAAACCCAGACATTATCATAAATCAGTAAAATCCTCCCAGGCCGAACTTGAAAATTGGATGTTATGCTGCTAACACTTAGCTTTCTTCAACAACTCAGGCCGAAGTGAGAACACAAATAAACCCGACGGGAACACAGTGCGCTAAATAATAAAACATAGTATAACGAGGCTTTGAGGCAGATACATTTTCCTAGAGGAGTTTTAATCATCGAGGTACTCGAATCACTCGAGGAATCGTTTCAGCCCTAATATGTGTGTGTTTATATATATACATATATCACTCGATTCCTCGAGTGATTGGAGTACCTCGATGATTAAAATTCCTCTATATGTACATATATGTATATATGCGTGTGTGTGTATGAATTGTGCTTGCTTGTTTGGTATAAATGTAGCAGATAGCAGCAGTGAGGACCCAGGAATATGGCGAGCTGCAGATCAGCAAGCTGAGTCACATTATCTATGTAGGACGCTGTGATTACTTGGCCTTAATAAATCACACAGGAGGTGTGTTGGAGTAGTGCAGTTATGTAACTGGTGCTAGGCGGTGTTGTGAATAGTGAAGGGACAGACAAAATGGGCTTACGTGCAGTGCGTGAAAACATCTTCCTCATCAGGCCCAATAACAAATAGAGACAAACAATAGAGAACAATCATTAATCCTGGGTTTCGATTTAGTTCATTAAAAGTCTGTATGATGTTTATTTATTTATTTTTCTTTTAATGGTGGAGGCATAACAAGTCATTGACAGGACATAACAGAGTGGTAGGATGAAGTAGAAAACACTCCAGCTATTGTTAGAGATTTTTATTCATTACAAAAGAAAGTGAGCACTTGGTTTGACTTAGTATGAGAGCACATTATTTTAGTTTTCTCCTTTTTTTACCTGACGAAATATCCACTAATGTTGTATAACAAGTTTCATAATCTATATTGAGTCTCCTGCAGCTCTAATGCAGCAGGGATTCATCAACTCTGCCTCCACTGGGTGTGCTGAAAGTGGGCAAAGGTCCATGAAAACGTCTCAATAACATCTTTCAAACAGAACACCTCTCCTGGAACAGACAAATCTCCCTTACCTATCAGGGTTTCCCCCAGTGTATTATAACCCTGGCTTACTTACCTCCTGCCTCAGGCTGAGATTGGTTTTATACATATGTACATATGTTATATATATATATATATATATATATCCATATATCCATCCATCCATTTTCCGTCACCCTTCTCCCTAATGGGGTCGGGAGTTGCTGGTGCCTATCTCCAGCCGCGTTCCGGGCGAGAGGCGGGGTTCACCCTGGACAGGTCGCCAGTCTGTCGCAGGGCAACACAGAGACAAACAGGACAAACAACCATGCACACACTCACACCTAGGGAGAATTTGGGAAGGCCATATATATATATATATATATATATATATATATATATATATATATATATATATATATTTATTTTTTTAACACACCAGTAACCCCTCTCTGCTGCACTGAGGATTTCACCAGCAGAGCAGAATTGTTCTCTAAAGATGGGTTTATAGATCATTGAATAGGGCAATAAACCAATGGAATGGAATGTTCTATTTATTTACTCTCATCAGTTACATAATTTAAACACAATTTCTAGACCTTATGAATAGAAAAAATGGATTCTGACCCTAAAACTCATAATTGTCATTGCTTGACACTGAAAGATTAGCATCTCTTGTGTCTACTCCTCCTTATTAAACTGGTGTATCTAAAATGAATGCCCTAAATTTTCTTAAAATCATAAAAAAATTAAGTTTGCTTTAGAAACGTGAATCCCAGGATGTTTCTGTCAGGCAAAACTTTGACGTGTCGTCATCATAATGTTCTGTGACTCGAGGCGGTTGCAGCTACCGGCTAACTAGTTGTTTTCCCATGATGGCTAGCTTTTTTAACACTAACTCTGAAGTCATAGGTTTAGTGAATTTAACATGGTGCTCAAACACCAGTCTTACCACTTGATACTATGAAGGGAAATGCAGCTGAGAATGTGGGATTATCAGACTAAAAATGTTTTTCTTTTACTTCACATTATATGACTAGAACATACAGAGGTTGGCGTGGTACCCTCAGTTATAATTAGTGTTAGTCAGTCATTAGGGTGCAGCAAATAGGTCTGAGTGTTGTGGTCATTTGAGTTGGTGAAACCTGCAGAAAGCCGAATATCTTGCTGTTCTTCTGTGGTTTCTATATGTGTGTGCCCAGGGAAGCCATGCTGGTGACAGGAAGTACATTCTGGTGGAACCAGGGCACTTCTTCATCTGCCTTCCCTTACTTAACTCATGTACAGTGTCTTTGAGTGCTTAGAAAAGTATTATGCAAATAATATGCTACTATTTATTATGATTTTTAAGTTAGAAAGTATGATCGTTCTGAAAGAATAATCAGATGTGCTATTAATGGTGAAAATGATGTCTGGTTTTTAGTCATGTATTCTGTCCTACCTGGAGACTCGGTAGGAGTCTGGATCAGTGCAGTTGATTTAAAGTTCATTCTAGTTGGACACATTTCTTTAAAGTTTGCAGTGACGGTTCAATACCTGTATCAAATGCTTGCTCTGAAACAATCTGAAAGTAATTATCCACATAAATCGTTTTTCACGATGGATTCCTGAACGTTTTTGATCTGGAATGTAACTTTCCGGAACCTTTATATGGGTTCCTGGAAAGAAATGGAAAAAAACCCTTGCATAGCTTGGACAGGAATTACAGCTGACTATTTAAAGACACAATATCTCACTCATTTGTGACATCAGTGCATTTGAGTGAAATATTGATATTCAGCATGGGTGGCTGTGCTTGAAAGTTGTTTAAGAACAAAAATGCCAAAGTCCTTTTGTGATACAAAGTTAACAGAGAACATGACTCATGAAAAGTATTGTGTTTGTCTAGTTTGGTTCTCGTCCCAAAAGTGGAAACACAGGAAGGAGAAAAAGTTAGTTTCCTGGAAGTTTGTCCCAGATTTGTGGTGCATAGCTGAATTATGCTTCTCTGTTTTGTTCTGTATGTAGAACAGACCAGAACCAGAAGACCTGAAAGGTCTGGAAGATCGATACAACAACAGCAGATCTTTAATACATTGTGGTGCTAAGCTGGTCAGTGATTTATAAACAACCATATTTTAAAATCTATTCTCTCAGTGAAGAACGTTAGAACTAGGCGAAGTGCTCTATCTTCCTGGTTGAAGTCAGAATGTCAGCAGCAGGATCATCAGCTGCACCTGGAGGTTTTTTTTTTTTCTTCTTTTTTTGTTTAGGCAGACCTGTGAAGAAACTGTTGCAGTAGTCAATGTCAGTTATCTACTGCAACAAATAAACACATGGATGAGTTTCTCTAGAGCTCACTAAGATGTTAGTCCTTTAATCCTGTAAATATTCTTCAGGTGATAAAAGGCTAACTTTTATCACCTGCGCTGAGGTGATAAAAGTTAGGTGATAACTTCTAATCTGACTAGAATGGAAGTTACATATTGCAGCTTTAAGACAGTGTGTTATTGCATCTGATGCAGTGCAGCGCTTTGGTTTGTTTGACAGCTGCAGGCTGCTGGATTTGGGCTTCAGCTGATCGATTCTGTTCCAGGTGTGTAACTCAGCTCAGTGTAGACTGGTCTACATAACTTACACTATTTAAATATGCTGACATAAAGTTCTGGTTCTGTCCACCTTTCTTTCTCCTTTGCAACTGTACGACAAACCTGAATGTTTCAGTGACAGAGGGGAGTCTTCTCTTTGCTTTGGTGGCACTTCTTAATGTTGCTCTTCAGAAGGCTCCACAGAGATCACGCATCAACATTCTGGGTGAGTTCAGGATGTGTTCAGGTAGAGAATTGGGCTGTATTTGTTTGGAACATGTGTGTACCAAACATGAATATTTTCGGTACAGATGCAATTGCAGCCCTAAATAAAGAAACAGAATAGTGTGCGCTGCTCGCTGACTCGGCATCCATGTCCTGCATCCTCTGCCCTGCTCCCAGATTCTGCTCTGTAATATTTCTAGTTGTCAGATGTGCTGTTAATAGTGACAATTTCCAGCCAATAATCTCCTGCTGACTAATGTATGTGTGAATGGCAGCTCCGGGAGCAACTCTATGAACGCCTCGAAAACATTTCTTTTTGTGTGTGAACTTGTGGTTGTGGGCTCTACTTGTAACATGTTATTGATGCCCCTGTTTGAATGTGTGTGTTATCATGTGCACATGCTTTTAGCACACACAGAGCACATTGTTAGAAAAACTGTGGCATGCTGCATTTAGCGAGTCAAGTTGGGGGTGATGGATGAAGGCAGCAAATGTTGGCAACACACAGAGCTCATGGCAAGGAGGATGCGAAAACCCTGAATTAAGAGTTTTCAGATTGATTTTTTTTATGTAACTGCAAATTAGAAAATGGTAAAAGTTGTGCCCAGTAGCCCATCACAGGTGGCTACTTTTATTCTCATGCTGCAGCCTTCTACTTGGCTGCAGCATGCAGTGAAGGTTTCAAACTGAATTCATAAAGCAGAGAGATACAGCAAATAGTTTCACAATTTAGCTTGAATTTGGATGTTTTCTCGCCTGATAGTCTGGTGGACTTGGTTCCATTGAGAATCAAAGTTGAAACCAAACCCTTTGAAAAAACTTGTTCCCCTCCTCGCCTGTGGTGGTGCTGCACCAGGAATCGCTGAAGAAAAGAAGAAAACCTCAGAACACTGAGCACAACTTCATTTTTCACAAAATCTAAACAAGTGGAGTAGGGCCACATTTCAGTGGTTGTAGGATTTGTCTTTGGAAAGGGACCACAAGTCGTTTCTCTATCGCTGGACAGGCGCATTTGTTTTGACAGTATTTACCCAGAATGCCCTGCACTGTAGTCCACTTCCTGCTTTTAGAGCGATCTCTGGTCCATTTGGCATTTACAAATCCATTCAAACCGCACACAAGTGTGGGGTCAGTTCCTACATTTTGAAGAATATGTTATACCTTTTTCTTTTTTTCCTGTGAAGCGTCAATATTTGCAGGGTTGTAGCTCCCTTTGCTTTAGTCTGACAGCACCTGGAAACACTCCTTTCTTCAAAGATTACTGGACAGTATAAACCACTGATAAATAGGCCAATATGAACAAATATTAGTGTTAATTTATAACCTCTTTCATATGTTAAACTTCAGACCAAAAGTGATTTAAAGGGGCAGTATTATGTATTTGCAATTTTCTCGCATACCAAGTAACTGTTAGCTTTACTGGTTAGAAAAATGTTGCATAATGAAATATGGCTTAAAATAAATTTGAGTTTGTAATTTAATGCCTTGAAATTGGGCTTCTGTCTCTTGAAGAAACACTTTTGGAAGCTCTGCCTTCAGGAAGTCATCAGAACATGGCTTGTCTGTTAACCCCTTAACAGCGCTTTTACCAGTTATGCTCTTAGATGTTGCATTAGGTGTTTTCTAATTGAGTCTGTCTAGTCTGAAGGAGTCAGACTAGCCAGACTGCAGTTTCGAGGGCTTGGAAGCTTCGAAACTGCAGCTCTGAGGAATAGCTGCATCTTAAAGACAACACTCTGTCCACTCAGGTTGAACGGTTGGATTAAAGAATTCCTCAAAAATGCATGAAAGAATAATAACACTTCAGTTATGTTTTTAATGAAGGAATAACCTAACATCTTTACAAGCATATTTTACTAGCTTAATTAGCTACTACAGAATGCGACAATATTTTTGTTTTCCAGTTACTCAATCAATCATCAGAATATTTAATATATTACGTCATTATTAAAATTCTTTTCCAAGAGCCCACTCTCATAGACATAATTTAATCCAAACACCTAACAGTTTGTCATACTTTTGCTTTGACAAATGTAACGCATGCAACATTTTTCTGTCTGTGTCCCTTTACACCAGAAAGTTTACCCTAACCCTTCCATACCATTGTACTGTGGACCCTGCACAGACCTATTTGGGTGTCACATGGTGTCTGGTTCTTGGGACAAATAGAGCTGCGACAACCATGAACAGAACTGCTCTGCAGTGTGCAGAACCTCAATATCATCCAGCAATAGGTTGGAAGAGTTAGAGCTCATGAATGCTGGTATTTGTTGATGGGTTGGTGTTGCTGTCTGTTGCTTGTGGTGTGTTGAGTTGCACCGTTCTGTTGGAGGAAGTGGTTGGGCTTCAACAATGTTTAGTAAGTGGTTTGCATCAAAGTAGCATCTACATAACTTGAGCTAGAATTAAACATTTTGTTGTCCCTCTTGTTAGCTTTTTAGAATAATTCTAACCAGAGTCGTTTGCATGCAATCTTGAATTTGGTTTTTGTTTCTAAAAAGAGTCATGCGGTGAAATTGGTAGCCGAGGCTGTTTAGTAGAAGACTTTCATTTGAAAATCAGACAACAAATCTGTGGGTAGACCAGCCTTACGCTTCTCTTCCTGCTGCATTAGCTTTTATTTCTTGTCAGAGACTTCGTCTGACTTGATGAATAAGGGGGTTTTCTGTTAACGGCTAGAGATTTGGCTCTCAACATAGACAAACCAATTGTCTTAAGAGAGGTGATGGTGGGATGGAAAGTGTGACCTGGATTTGATATTTTGTTGAACCAGAAACTCCAGCTATGGCATTTGATGCTTGTTTACCACATGCCAGATAGCAGCACGATGAGTTGAGCTTCACCACAATGTGGTGGTGCCTTGAAGTCTTCTGATAAATTGTTTTGCATCACCATCAGGGACTGTTTGAGCTTAGAGCTGCTTCACAGGTTATTGTCTTTATATAGGTTTTCAGGACAGTGTTGCTATCAGGCAAGTTGTAATTGTTCTGTCTTGTCAACTATTACTGATATTGTTATTTGTTGTCTGGAGACAAATAGAAAGAAATGCAATTCTAATGATTCTAACAGCAAAAACAGCTGATTCATCATGAAAGGTAAATGTTTGCTAAGTGAGAACTTATTTAGGAAATGTGATTCCATTTCCCTTTTAGCACAATAACCGCACTAAAGCCAAAACCTCCCCCAAGCGAATATAAAAACTTTTTTTTTTGTAAAGTTATTTTGAATTTTGCAATTTCCATTAAACTAATGTGATACTTCAAATGCGCATAAAAAAACCTTTAATGGAAACATAATTTTGCAAGGGAGATAATCTAAATGTCTTAATGTTTCAGACTATTCAGTAGAAATGCTCTCATCATACAGTCCAGGTAGATGTTAAATTTCTGGGATCTTAAGTTCTGGGGGTGTGAATGTTTTACCAACTTTTGATTTTGTTTTTTGGGCCACAATTTGAATAAGCATAAATGTTCAATTCTAAACAATTATGATTTCTGTTTCATAAAGTGTGAATGTGGATAAAAGTTCCATATAAATGTCTCCTATGTATACAAAAACCGGATTGTGGAAGTGGGTTGTTTGGCTCTGCAGTGTTCCCGAAGTGCTCAATTTGTATTTTGCAAACCTTGCACATGGTAAGGCTAATATCAAGTTCTGAGTTCCCAGACATTCTGTAAAAATAAGTGAGTCCTGATGAAGGCATGGCTGATTAAATCCCCCCTCCTCACATTTTTATAGTTTCTTGTTTATTGTGGTGCTTTCTTCGCATTCTGGTACTGGCTGCTTGGTGATGTTCAATCATCGCGCTCAGTCAAGCCTGTTGCAGTAAGCAATCTATCAATAAATTGCATTAGGATGTAAAATTATATTGATTCTATGATATTTACAGATTTTTTTTCCCCCCCACCCTTGGAAAGTATCAATTTTTCATCCGTCCATAGGGGTCCATAGGCTTCTACCTCCTTTTAAACATGTCTGGTTTGTGACGGCATAGCAGCAAGACTCCGCCTCCCCCAGTCTCACTTTCAACTTGTACTTAAAGTGCACATTATAAACTACACAGCAGTTTTTAAATTGCGTTAATAGGCCAAGTAAAACCAGAGTTATGCTGAAATAAGTAAACCATATTTTTCTGAATGTCAAAAATCGGCTTTTCCAGTTATGTGAAAGGGCTTCCAAAAGTAAAAAAACGAAACGCAACATGAGATTCTTTTGGTTTTGGAAATCTCAGCTCTTCAATGAATAAGGATGGGTTGTATTTTGTTGCTAAGAAACAAAGAAAAGTTACGCAAGTAACTGAAAGACAAGTGGAACTGAGTAGCAACCAAAGCAGTGAGATCACGAAATTAATGCAGCGTTTGGATATTGGACCGACTAGTGGCATCTACTTCGTAATTTGTTTTCAGCTTGGTGATTTCTGTTCTGCATAAAAAGGATTACCTGAAGAATGAACACGCAGCCTGCAGTGGCGCTCTGTTTTGAGCTGGAAAACGAAGAGGGGAAACCCGCAGCCGCAGAACGGGCGCAGTGAGGATTGCCATGATGACGATGGCGGATCGATCATTCTTATTAGCAACTGACAAAGATCATCAGTGACTGAGAGTATGATGAGATCCTAGCAGTCTGAGAGGCAGCTATTCAAAAATCCAAGCAGGGGAATGGTGGCGCTGCGCAGCTGCAAGGAGTCGATCACTTCGGGGTGAGGCAGAGCCACTCTGTAAGCAGCTAGTAGCAAACAGCTAACAGCTAACTCCGGGAGCCAAGGTAGAAAAGCTTTTTCCCTTGAGTCCAAAATACTTTTTTTACTCCAAAATGCAGCCACAGTATGTCCAAAAGAAAAACATAAGTGGAATCATTTGCAAATTGAGAGTCTACAGAGGCTGATGATCTCCTCACTCTGCTCCAGTATCACTGTGGAAACGTTGCGTTTTATGTCAAATCCACTTGAATAAATGAGAGAAACAATTTTTTTCTCTGCATCTTTGATTTATTTTGTGCAGCTGTAGACTGTTAGACTCTGTCTAATCAGTCAGGTATTATGTAGTTGGTGCTTTTAATCAGTTTTCAGTTAATTAAATCCAAGTCTATGAAGCACAAAATGTCACTAAAATCATTCTGTCCTTCTAAAATCTTTCAGAAAATTGCAAAAGTGCATAGAGTCGTATCGATTTGTACAACCAATAGAGACAGGCAGGCAGGGGAAACTCATACGATTAAACTAGCCTTGTTCTGTAGAATGTGGTCATTTGGTGCATCAAGGGTAAAACTGAAGCACATTCGCTGTCATTTGCCAGGCTTCTCTTCAGCTTCCTTTGGGTTCATGAAAGCAATAAACACACAACAACCAGAGAGTGTGTTTCGGGTTGATGTTTCAGAATGCTCCGTCTCTGCTCTGGGAGTTCTTGTCTCTTCTTAGCCACACTCTGCTGAAAGCCATTTGCACCATGGCTGTCAACTTTCCAACAGACATGCACACTTCCATGCTAAGCCTGGCTGCTCAGGTGGAGGTGGCTACATAGTACCTGACTTTTAAAATGTCAGGACCCCTCAGTGTTTTAAGTAGCTTTAACAAGCTTATCATTGCAGGACAAAAACATACCAGTCAAGTCGCCCGTTTTGGTCGGAAAACTACAATATTCTACCATTGTTTTCATCTGTCTTCCCGTATTATTAATTTCCCTGGAAGTCTCCCTTATTATAATATAATTTTTTTAAATAAGAATTTATGTGCCTCTCTAAACGGAATTAAATCACAAGTCTCACGAGAACTGCCACCTGCAGTAGCCTGTGAGGCAGTTCTCACAAGGTTAGTGCCGACAGTGGGAACAGACCAAGTGTTGTGACAAGAAATGATGGGGTTAGATCACTTACCACATGTCAGAAGTATTGCGCTATGGGAGCGATTTCAGCCTGCTGCAGTGTCTTATTGCGTTGTTTTGAATGTCTTTCTCTGTCGTTTCGCTCTTTTAGTCAAATTATGCTAACAGCAATAAAACATTTATCATTTTATGCCCAAGGTTACAACAAAGGTTCATCTTGTTTGTTCTTTGCTTCCCTAAAACTTGGGATGTTCTCCTCATGAAAGTGATGCACTTATTCACAGTGACGGTGTTATTTACGGATATTTGTCATTTATCATAAATATCTACCCATTTAAAGGCCTAATATGCATATAGCAGTAAAAGTGTTCTTTTCATGGGTTATCTAAGATTGCTCAGACTTGTGATTAGTGTCCAGTGGTGGATTTAAGTCAGTGATAATGGTAATAAAAGCTCTTTGACAGTTTCTTTTACTTTGAGATTATATTAACCTTGTTAAATTTTGAAAATTAAAGCACATGTCATCTTATGTTCTGTACATACACTGTATGGTAGAATGCATTCTATGTCACACCATCAAACTGCCAAAAAGTCCTAAAAAGAGTCACGTTTTTCTGCCAATGAAATGCAATTAGTACCTGGAAAGACTTGGCTTCACTCAAAGGGATTATATCTCATAGATATGGTTTAAATATGTAAAACAAACAAATTTGCTACAATTCCTTTGTGTGTTTTCATTTAGACTATTTTAGAAATTATTTACATAGGAATATCCAAGGTGTCAACAAAGGTTGACACTGTGGTTGACACCTATCGGATTCAGAGTGGTTGACAGGTAGTTATTTTAGATTTCTTGTAAACCTGTCTTAAACTGTAAAAGATACTGGACCTCGGTTTTCTGTTTTTGGTACAGCTCACAGTGGAAAATCTTTCCCCATTTTTAAATCAGAAAAAAAAGAAGTTGCACAGTTCATGTTGTAGAATGAAACTAGAAATGAGGTCGGAAAGCTGAATTAGAGGATTTCAAGATTTTGAGATGAGAACAAATAGATGATGACCTGTGATCTGGGGCTCAAAAGGGCGTCTTACTTTAATCTTGTCTTTTTTGTTGGAAAGTCCTCCAGCCAGCCATTCTTTGGATTTTGGTAAAAACAGAAAAAAACTCATGAAACACCTGTGGTTTTAGAAAACATGAGTTTTCCTTTTTTAAAATATCAATGTTACAGTGAAGTTTTAGGATGAAAATTTGAAGAAATAACTACAGTTGTTCCTAAATGAGAGTCAGAACTATGAAGAAGATAACTGCAGTCAAGTTAACTCTTATTTTGTGTGTGTTTTTTTTTTTTGAGTATTTATTTACCCCTAAATGAGTCTGAAAGCAGGTGTAGTCATGTTCTCAGTCTTTGTCCACAGCAGTCGGACAGTTCCTGGGTGAACATATTTTCCTCCCATGACTGTTTGCAAATCAGCATGAAAGATACCCATATTATTGCTTTATTAGCTCAGGCGTTTTCCTGTTTGAAGTTTCTCCAGTTCTGTACTCCATTTTGAGCTTGATGTTGGTTTAACGAAGACCCATTTACTTGTTGGTCATGATTATATCCTAAGGTGTTATCCAAAGTGTGTCCATCTTGTGTTTATAAAAAGTTAACATGTGAATTCTACTTATAAATATTTCTGTAATTCCACAAATATTATGTCTTTAAATGTTGTATTTTATATGAGCAGTTTGTGAGTTGAGTTCATCTTCTTTCAGTGTGTTTTCATTAAATGGGGTATTTCCTGTCAGTCATCCAAATCAGATGAGGACTGGATTTTTTGATGCATGTCAGTGTTAGGGCACAAACAACTTTGGGTATTTCAGCTTGTACCATTGCCATATGTACCATGTAATGGTTTTTCTCTCTGTCTATCTCTCACCTGACTCGGTGTATGTCAGCATTGGTGACACAGAGTAGAAAGCGGCTGTTTTTGTCCTGGTTTTGTCAACTTTGGTGTTGGTGATTTTGAGAGTTTGCGATGAGCCCTCAAAAACCAAGCAAATGTTACTCTCAGTCCAATGTGTAAACTATTCATCCTGCGCCAAAAGTAGAAGAGTCACATGTAGGGACAGAGCCTTATATTACTTTGTGCCATGATCTTTTTTGTGGAGCGGGGCATCCTCTTTGGATAATGACACAGGAAGCACTGGGAATCTGAAAGCTGTTTAAACATGCCATAAAGAAAAACAGCTTGCTCAACAGCAAGCTCAACAGGTCTACTTCTAAGGTGCAAGTCGGGCAGAGGCAGCACATCACTGAGAGAGCTGAACTTTGATACAGAAAGCGGAACTTTCTTGATTTAAAATAAATGAGTAATGTTGAGAAGATTGTATCTTTTGAACCCAAAGAGTTTCTGTATCTATAACCTAAAATTTCTTCCAGAGATTCGTGCTAAAAGTCCTGTTTTCTTTTCCTGATCGTCTGTCTTTGATCCAGACAAGTAATCTGTCTCCTAGTCAAACATCTGACAAAGAAGACTCTGTAAATCCTGAAGGTCTCCTCACATTTCCAACAGTGTTTCCATGCTTTCTCAGATCACCTGGTTTAAAAGAAAAATCTGCACAAGGTGGAATGTTCTGCCTGAGAGGAGGGGCAGTAATCCATTCCATGAGTACTAAGAGAAACAGAGCTTCAAGCAAATTAGATGCAGACAGGTTGCTATGGAAATTGTGGGTGCACTAATAAATTGACCCGATTTTCTTAATTTTAGGTTGTCACAATATTTACTTACATGTGAAACTGACCTTATCTACTGATCTTATCCACCTCAGAAAATGTCTGAAAGTGTAGCGTTGGTGTAAAGCCGAAGTGACCGTCGGCTTCTTGCTGACCAGACAAACACAGACTACATCAAAAAATGATGACACTCAGATTATTGTACTGACTTGCTTACAAAATCCCTCCACCTTCTCACACTGATTTTTACTACATTTTGTTTCTTTATAAAATATGATTATGATATGGATAAAAAGTGTACTTTTAATTTCAAACTTGGTGCACAAATTGATGATTCAACTAATTAGTCGTACTTAGGAGCCTGTTGTTTTTTCAGAGTATGTGCTCTTGCTTCGACAGCTAAATAATAAACAATCATGTCTTTGTATCACATTCAGCTTCTGGGAATCCTTTGCTGCATTTGAATTGCATAAACTGAACACCAATACATCTGTCGGTTAATGACATCTGTACCGACACGCTACGCTAGGCCAGTGGTATCATGGAGCTCTGGTTTTAAAACTTCAAAGTTTCTTTCAGTTTTAATTTGCACCATTTAGGACAGAAAATTGTACAAACAGAGCCTCAGTGTTTCATTGGAAAAGGAATGACAGGAGATTTTGCCTCGTTTTCACTGAATGGTACATCATGGTTCGATGTGGTTTGATACACCATTTTAAATCCGGCATATTCATGAGAGCCGGTTGGACTCTGGGCAGCAGGAGTTGATCCCAAATGCCTAATGTAAAGTCATACCAGTGTGACAACAAATGTGGCACACTAGTATGTCTCAACTTGTTGGCAGCAGTGGCATTTTTCTGTTGCCCAATAGACTATGTTCAACACTAGTAGGTCCATCCTAAGCATACCATTGTCCCCTGTACCTACAACCTTCACCATGCATGGTTGTATGGGCTGCTTTCACATTGAACACGAGCAACATGGTGTACCAAACAACACTGACGGAGATGTACTGCTCACTGGAAATGTCCCTGATCTTCTCGTGTTGAGGAGCAAACAAATCAGAAATTAGATTGTCTAGACCAGAATTTGAACTCAAATACTTTGGTTCCAAAGGAAAATTAGGCAGCTAAAGAAGCACCTACTTTTTATTTAAGGTTTCCTGTTTCACAATGAATTATTCTAATTGTTTTATTGCCCTGCTCTCATAAATTATATTTTTTGTTGATTTAAAAGGTTTTGACTGGCAGTATTGTTGTATGTTTAGGATTGAGGGGTGGATTGTGTTGCTACATAAATAATCGATTTGTAACCGTCTGAATGATAGTCAAATTGTAAAGCACCTACTACCCAGCATCAAAAGGGATTTGATGCTGAGGGCTGGTCATCTAAGCAACTTCACACTGAAAGCAGGACGCTAGGAGTTTCCCAAAAGCCTAAAATATTATCACAGGACACATCAGTCTTTGTTCTTCTTGATATGGAAGTTCATGATTGGACAATCAGAAAGAGTCTACAAGAGGAAACGTTAGCTCTTTAAGAAAACCAGGAAGACTAGACTAAAATTTGGCATAGAGAAAACTGTTCTTTTGACAAATGAGTTGGACTGAATTATTTGGACACCAGGGCAGAGAACATGTTTGGTCTAAACCAAACAGCATTTCAGGAAAAGAACCTTGGAAACAGGGTAGTGTGACTCATTGCTTCCTCAGTCAGAATACAGCTTTCCGTTGGCATCTTTTGTTTCAGTAAAATGAAGCTCATACTGTTAACTTGTACAGGGTTTCCTCCAGTGTGTTATAAGTCTCCGTCAGGCTAAGCATTGCTTGTTTTTGTTTTTATGATAATAGTAATAATAATAATTTAAAAAGAAGATTGCTGATTTATTCATTTTTTTAATGAGTCGGACTGCAAGGGTCTCCATTGTGCCGAGCATTTCACTGGCGAACCAGAATTATTCCTAAAATATGGTTTATAGTTGATGCATTTAATAGGCCACAAAGCGCGAACCAATCACACCACTGGCGCCTGAGCGTATTGCCTTGCACGCCGTTGTTGCTTGATGTCTGACACATTATATTAGCCTGGCCTGCCAGGCTTATTATATGCTGGGGGAAACCATGACTTCTCTTTATGAAAACGCACAGCCAGTAAGAGCTGGAATGGTTCCATATGCCTCAGTAGTGTGTCATTGTACCTCTGTAGCATCCACTGTTGGGCTGATCTCACGGATGTCTTGATTGGAGCTAAGTATCTTAAAGCTTTATTCTACTTACAAAGCTCATTCCTGGCATGCCAGGGCAGTGTCCTCCACCAAGTACGCTGCAGCTTTAAACACAGAAACATTTGTAGCCACAACCAGTTCCTCCCGCTGGCTTCTGAGTGGTTAACTGTATTTCTGGCTTTTATCTGCAGGACTGCCAACACTGTTGAAGGCTGGAAACCTGAGGAGGGGAAAAGATCAAGGAATGAATGGAAAAAATGACTAAAATGGTACAGAGGGAATTCAGGTCAGGGAAAACAGGGAAGCAAGGTGGAAGGATGCCAGAAAAAACCAGCATGTTCAGATTGTCTGTAATAATTACCTGGCTTTGATCATGGTTTCCCTGATTGGTGGACATTTAGGCATTCTCAGGGCAGTGTTGCTTCATATTTTTCACTCTTCAAATATGGAGAATAAAATCCAAGAGATTTTAACTGAAGACATATTTTGTGGTAGAATCAGACGTGATGTCACACCATTCAATACCCCTGTGCTGCTGACTGGAACTGTAAGCATTTTAGCATTCAGGTCAGTGCATTAGTGAGCGAGGATTTTCCATTTGATGACGTTGAGCTGTGCTGCTTCAGACGGCAACAATATTTCTTTCTAGTCGGGTACAATGGCTGCTGCCTGTGTCAGCCGCTGAGTTTTCTGAGACAGTTTTTCTACAAATAGTTTTAGCCAATATAAAGAATGAAGATAAACTATTGAGGCTTATGAGTCAACATTTTATCTCTCATATTAACTTGTCTAAAACTATTATGTCCATGCACGTCTTCTAGATAATGCGGATTGTTGCTGAAGTTTTTGATTTCCAAAGGTTCTCTGTATCAGCCTTTTCCGTTAGTATGGAAATTACAATGAACATTGTATAAAATAAATATTTAAATATTATTAATTTATTAAAATGAGAAATAAATACAGAAATAACATTAAAAAAATAATTTTGACGTGCCTCAATTAAATATGTTAATTTCATTTTAAAAATAAAATTCATATATTAGCATTGCGCTAGTGTGAAACATTTCAAACTATACAGCGCTAGAGGCTAGAATTGCTCACCTAGAGTTTGTAGTAGATCAATTACAACAATTTATTAATGTTATTTCCACTTTTCCAGTGAAAATATTGACCCAAGGACTTGCTGTTTGAAGCAGCCAATCAGTTGTCAGTCTTCAGGTAACCCCACCCATTGAAATGAATTTTTGCTGTCCTTCAGTTCAGGAATATGAAATATTAAATCATGAATCATGATAAAATGTACATTATAATTTAAAAAAAAAATTAAATTACTTATTGTCAGGATAGTCGATAGAAAACATGATTACTAAAATAATTGCTTACAACAACCCTATTTGCCTACACTTAAAACGCAACTATAAAGTCTCAAAAAGAACAAACAAAAAAATACTATTAAAACATTTTTGGGTGAAAACACAATGTGATGCTGATCACATTTAGAGCCGACCCAAGGCAAAATTGAACTAAGCAGCCGCTAAAGGCGGACCTTCACAGCTTAGGGTAAATGCTACAATTTTAACTCGGAACATAAGAAACTAATTTAATATTTTGATATTTATTTAAGAATGTCAGTGCTACTAAATTTGATTTAATATTTTCAGGAAAAATAAATTGTAAGATTTTAAATTTTCACATTTAAATGTAAGATTAAAACCTCAGTTGTGTAAGATGGTGGTGTCTAGCTGCGCTGTTGAGGGGCCATATTTTAATTTCCAAGAACCTCTTGCTGATATTTCTGTAAAAAAAAAAAAAAAATTCAAACTAACTCTTTGCTCCCTCCATCCATCCTTTACCCATATTGCTTTGCTCTAACTGTTGATTCTTGTCTTTGCGGCAGGTTCTGAGCCCCTGGTCCAAGTCCTGACTGACTGATCATAGTGGTGGTGCATACAGACTTACTGCTGGGGTGAGTGCTCTTAGGTCTGGCTTTTAAACCTCTCTGTTTACTGTTACTGTTGGCCAATGTGTGCTAGTTTACTGTAAACAGTGCTGGTCATAGAGGGACCTCCATGCTTACTGGTTAAACATGTCAGTGCAGGATTATGGCATCCACAGAGTATTCACAGGGCTTCACCTTTCCGATATTTTATGGTACAGCCTTATTCCACATTGTAAATTAGTTTCTTAAATCAAAATTCCTCACATAAAGACCCCTTTATGACGATGCTTTTTACAAATCTATTCACGAATCTTGTTCACGAATGAGGGAAGAAGGGAGCGTGAGATCGACAGGTGGATTGGTGCAGCGTCCGCCGTGAAACGGGCGCTGTACCGGTCCGTCGTGGTGAAGAGAGAGCTGAGTCAAAAAGCGAAGCTCTCAATTTACCGGTCGATCTACGTTCCTACCCTCATCTATGGTCATGAGCTTTGGGTAATGACCGAAAGAACGAGATCGCGAATACAAGCGGCGAAATGAGTTTTCTCCGTAGGGTGGACTCCCAACGGTCATCCGGGAGGGACTCAGAGTAGAGCCGCTGCTCCTCCACATCGAGAGGAGCCAGTTGAGGTGGCTCGGGCATCTGGTTAGGATGCCTCCTGGACACCTCCCTGGTGAGGTGTTTCGGGCACGTCCCACCGGGAGGAGGCCCCGGGGAAGACCCAGGACACGCTGGAGGGACTACGTCTCTCGGCTGGCTTGGGAACGCCTCGGGATTCCCCCGGAGGAGCTGGAGGAAGTGGCTGGGGAGAGGGAAGTCTGGGCCTCCCTTCTTAAGCTGCTACCCCCGCGACCCGACCCCGGATAAGCGGCAGAAGATGGATGGATGGATGGATGGATGGATCTATTAAAAATAGGAAACAAAGAAATCACATTCACCTAAGTATTCACAGCCTTTGTCATAAAGCTTGAAATTGAGCTATTTCCACAGCTTAAATGGAGATAATATGTGGTAAATTCAGTTGATTGGACTGAATTTTGGAAGGCACACAGCTTTCTACAGGCAGTCCCACTGGGCAGGTCAGAGAGCTAACACCAAGCATGATATCAAAGGAATTGGTTTAGAAATACAGTCACTGTTTGATTTATTACTTTACATTCTGTAATTCTGCTGTCATTTATTAAGTGGTACCCACTAACTGCTACAATATAACTGAAAAATAGTTATCTTAGTATATAGTTATAGTTGTCTAATGTAAAACTAATGTTTTACATTAGATTTTTGAGCTGTTTCTGCTAATTCAAGTAAAAGATGAGCCCATGGCCTAAGCAAAGATTAGCATGAAGGCTAATTAAAGCTACCAAATAGAGGAATGTTCATAGTTCTGGATGTTTTGTCCCTTTGTTTAATTTGGGCCTTTTTTTGCTCATGTTGCAACAGAGAAGACAAAATGGAACCGTTTGACATGGACATTTTTCAGACCAACCTTGTTTCAGTTTGAAACTGCCAGGCTTTTCCATACTTGCACCATATAGAACAAAAATGTTTCAAAAATCAGCACTTATGATGCTGAATGAATTAACTAACTGGGACAGAGTGACTGAACCTGGAGGCTATTTTATTTATCTATTTATTTATTATTTATTTATTCTTTATGCCTGTTTCTTTGGAGGCCTGATTTGTGCGTACAAATCAGGTGAAGGTGGCGTACCTTCAACCCTCAAAGTTCATTTTAAAATCAGCTAAAGTTGGTGATATAATAATGACTGATTGTAATGGTGTTTTTTGGAAATGATCCAAATTTACACAATAGTGTTTACATGAGTCAGTCTTGCTGAATAAGGCACATTTGTTTCCATCTGTATTAAAGTATTATGCAGCTCTGGCAGCTGATTAGGAATACAGATAACCTGGTTTACAACCTCTTGTCCTGAAATACATCGTAATAGATTTGTTTATGGTCAACTGATTGCCTCTGGCTTCCTGTTTGTTTGACTGTTACACCACTTCTGGTTTGTCACATTGATACTTAAAATAGATTTTTGCTGTGTGCTTGGATAACTAACAGATTACCACAGTAAAGCTGTTAAAACGACACAAAACAAAGGGCATAATCTGGGATATTAGGTAGCTACCAAAAGCTTCCAGAGCTTGGTCAAACATGTGAAAACAACACAATTTTAATTTGTTCAATTGGCTCAATTAAGAGTAGAACAGCCAACTAGTGGGAAATGGCTTCCTACTACTAACTTAACGTTAACAATAAAATAACTGGCAAAAACAATAGGCTGACTACCTTAGTCAAACATGCAGAAATAAACTGCAACAAACCTTCTGTCAAATGGATTATAAAGTGCAATTAGTAATGCTAAAAATAATGTGAAATAATAAACAGAAAGAAGGGAGAATTAGTATTTGTTAAAACATTGCAAAATGCAGAAACAAAAATCCTCTTCTGCTCCATGAAATATAAAAACCATAACCTCATTTCCATCAGTTGTATTTATCTATTGCATTCTCCATTAGATGATTTAAAATGAAATAAAGATAACAATAGCTGTTGATGTGAGTGCAGAGCGTTTTCATCAAGCTAAGTCGTAACAAAACAGATTGGAGTCACGGTATAGAGGCATTCAAAAGAATTTAATCACTCTTGAACGTCCCACCATACTCTTAAAAGGTATGACTTACAGCTAGAAATATATATCTTTGGAAGTTTTCAGCTTTTGCTCCATTTTTCAACAAAGTTGAGAGCTTTTGTCTTGTCTGCAGTGGTGGTTTCTGATATGGGCGACATGGGCAGCCACCAAGGGCAGCATCTTGCGGGGGTGACATTGGCACGCCCCTCTCCTGTATAGTAGGAATACATGATATATCAGCACTGACATCAGAACAGGCTGATGTTTTTTTTTTTTTTTACATAATGAGCCAATAGTAAAGAACCATTGTTTATTTCCATCATCTTGCCATTTATGTATGGTAATGTCGAGGTGAAGGATATTGATCGTGTAGTTTTCGTTTGGGCATGTAATAGTGATGCAAAGCAATTTTCAAACTTAAAACCCACAGCTATAACACCCAGTGGTGTGGTATAACCTTGGTAGATACCAGTTATAAGTCTTAGCAGCAATAATTTTGGATTTTGATGTTGGGCAAAATGTTCATGTTGGTGCATCCCTACTTTACGGATGACAATGCATCCTTGAAAAGTCTGAAATTCATTAGTATGAAGTATGTTAGTTTTAAATTAGCCTGTTAAAAACCAGCTCCTTGTCCGGGTTGAAAAAACGATGGCTTTCTGGAGGCATGCACTCACAATAATGCTGATTGGACTATTTAATCTTGCATATTCAGGTTTTTTTTCACAGAAATTTTCTGTCAGGCAAAAGTTTGAGTTGTGTGTCAACATCTTTATTGTGCTTTTTGCCCGCTCTAATGGAGATGGGCTAACGATTGTCGCCTCATTATGCAAGTTCCACTGGAAAGGTAGTGATGTCGCCTCACTTAAGCACAAAATTATTTGTTCATTTTCGCCACTTGCTCACTCCTTTTGTCTGAGGCTGGGTTCATGAAAAACAACTTTCAAACTTGGCACTACAGGATTAAGGCTCCCACTGAACCACATGCAGTGGGAACATGAGAAGCAAAAGCTGCTGTCAGGAGCCACAAACAGACCCCAGAAATGTCTCCATTTTTGCTATGCATAATTGTAATGCAGCAGGATCCCCAATTTAAAAAGGTCTTGAAAAATCTTAAAATTTGACTTGCTGAAACTGCTTTAATATATGCTTTAATGTTGTAATAAAGTCCATATTTTCCACAGAGCCATGCCAGCTTTTAGTTTAGGCTGCCACATCAGAAAACTACGCATCCATAAACAAAAGGATACTCGATGTACGGCAGCAAGAGTCCAATTTATTGTCATGGAACGATCGGGATGAAGAAATCTTGACAACTTGTTTGTTAATATAGAGTACACTCTACAGGGATCAACATTTACAATTGATTATACCAACTGTGCTAATATCAGATGCTAAAGACAGTCAACCCTGTGGTCATGTTGATCACTTTTATTATAAAATGTAATGAAAATCTGACTGTTCTCTAACATGCATGGGGCTGATAGAAATAATTATCAATTATGAGTCAAATATGTGTAAGGTTCCATTAATGTAACAGTGATTTAATAATTTTAAAGAAATTAAAATTATTTCTTTAAAATTATTCCTCTAAAATATTAATTAAGCCATTACCTTTATATATTTTGAAATGTCCTTTTTAAAAAATGTAATGGGTGTGGAAACAAAAAGATTAAAGAGATCAGACGTCACTAATTACATTTCTTTTCTTGAGCCAAAAATGATAAAACGTTTACTGCTGCAACTCCAGGGTTAACTTTAGGTTTTTAGAAATCCTTTACAATATTTGGATTAGATTATTTCCAGAATGTGCAGATTATGAAATATTTACAAGTCTTCTTTCTGTAGACTTCTCTTGGTAATTTTTCTGGTTGAATTATTGCGTGTTTGGCCGATTGTTCTGGATTCTGTCCTGAGCTCTATTCACTTGCTGTACTTTCGGACAGCTGCTGTGATGTATATTTTTGGCAACAATATATTAATTTTACAACTGTGAGCAGCTCATTGGTTCATCAAAAGCTTATTCAAAGCTTTGATATAACGAAGATCTCCATTTTTTTTCTTGCTTTTTGTTAATAATCAAGATATTCCAGAGCAGCCCCACAACTTGTTTCTCTGTAACCTTTTTAAAGGGATAGCTAAAGTGAATGCTAATGTAAGCTAGCTCGGTATGAGGAAAGCATGTGTGATTGAGTGGCTGTGCTTCAGCTAACCTGCAGAATGCAGAGCAGGTTTAACTGCTCATCAAGTGAGCCTTGCTGGCATAGCCTGCATGGCACCATCTGTCACTGACACACACTTCTGCTTGTTGACCCCAAATGGGGCATGTGAGGCAGGGAGAACCCTGCCAATACAATCTGTCACATAAAGAGACCAGGAACTCTACAGAAGCTGGAAGACGGGTGAACGTCATGTAGCTTCCAGTTTCAGTTCGATTGCCATTAAAAATATTTTTGTGAGTTTTGTTCAGTCACTTTAAGTGTTCTTGGCTGGGTCAGTGCTCTAAATGGAACTGCTGTGTCTGTTTGTGACACAGAGTGTTTTGTCTTATTGAACAAATTATAATCCAGCTCAGTGTATTCCTATTTGTCATTTCCCCTCACTTGCATCGTAAATGTCGTTATCACCATCACCAAATGTATTAAACATTTGTTCATCCATATTGCTGGCTACAGATTCAGTCACTGACACGTGCGACTGAATCCACACTTCTACAACTCTTGGAGTTGTCGGTCTGTGGCTGTCAAAAATTGTGCACTCTTCAGTCTTAAAAAAAATCTTGTGCTTGGCCAGGTGCTTTCTCAAACTAGACGTGTTTCCACCCCTGGCCTTGTACTTTGTGTTGCAACTATTTCAACAGCCATCAATTGCATCGCTTTTTGAAAAGTGAAGCCATACAGAACTAGTCAGTTCCTGATGTCAAAGAACAATTGCAAGAATAAACTAACAGCTAAATACAGTGGAATAAATTTATATGGCAAGACATGTCTAGCAATAATTAACACTGGGGATTGAGCAAAGCAGGACAAGAACATGATTGAAATAAAACACAGTGGTTCATGACATAGAAAATCTAAGGAAATAAATATTCAGGATTATTTTTTTTTTAGATAAAAGGTAAAATTATATTGCTAATATAGCATGTTTGGCCACAAATAATACTAAGAAGAAATATATTTTTCAGACCATAATGGTAATGAGCTTAGATGCAAAAGGGACAAACTACTTCTCTGTTTTTAAGCAATGTTTATTTCATGTCTTTATTTTCTCAGTCTTATTCTTCATGCCCACGTCAACACCATGAGGCTTGAAGTTGGTAAAAGCTGCTCTGTTACTCTTTGAATCGGATTTAGAATAGGCTTTGTCCTTGCAGTTATTTAAATAAAGGTATTTTCTGAATTCAAGATACTAGCTTTCTGAACCAGGTTTAATAAATAAATCGCAGTTGCACTTGAAGGGACCCTGGGGAAAATAAAAATGTTGCTTACAACTGGAACAAGTTTGTATGGCCCATTAAAAAAGGCATTAGCTGTTTTTTCCGTTAGTTGTTTCTTTTGGTGTCAATCAAGAATTATTACTGTAATTAAGAAAGTAACACAGGCAAAAGATAAAGAAAGAAAAATCACTCTTAAAAAAACAAATGGTGAATGGCACAGCCTACTGCCGGTAATTTATACTCTGGTCTAGTCACCCAACATTATTATTTATTCAGCAATTTAGCAGTCGTAAAGATTTTAGAATTGAAACAGATTCTTATTTCGTCAATGGTTTGTGATTTATTGCAGTTATTTAATTACAGACCCTGTGGTCAACTTTATCAATCAACCAATCAAGTTTATTTGCATTACACATTTCAGCAACATGGCAGTTCAAAGTGCTTTATAACATCATAAAAAATACAAAGTTGTGGAACACACAGTCCTCAATTGTCAAGCTCAATCGTTACACATCAAAATGTTTGTTTCATTTATGATGTTTCAAAAGCAGCTCTAAACAGGTGGGTTTTTAGTTTATACTTAAACTCAGTGTTTCGGCTGCTTTGCAGTTTTGTTCCAGATTTGTATAGCACAACAGCTGAATGCTGCTTCTCCATGTTTGGTTCTGGTTCTGGAGATGGAGAAACGGAACCAGAAGAGATGAGAGGTCTGGAAGGTCGATACAACAGCAGATCTTTAATGTTTGGTGGTGCTAAACTGTTCAGTGATTTATAAGCTAACAGTATTTTAAAGTCTATTCTGTGAGCTCCAGGGAGCCAGTGGAAGGACTTTAGAACTGGGTTGATGTGCTCTATCTTCCTAATTTTAGTGGAAAAAACCCTAGAAAAATCTTAATGGAATTCCACCACTAATAACGCTTAAAAACACAACATACTCCATATATTATATAGAATATATTTATCAAAAGCCAGTTCTGTACATTTGGTGGAAGTTCTTTGTTTGTTTTTTTGGAAATGCGCTTTAGATTATCAAATAAATTTACGGTAAATACAAAATTCTAATGCTGTTTTACCCCATTGCTCCTACACAAGCTTAAACTATAAGTTTAATGAACAATATTTGAAAGCTGAATAAAAATTACCAAACATACAAAAAGCACTTGCCTTCAGTGGACAGGTACATCTTTAACATTTCAGATCACTTCATCACAGCAGATGTTTGTATTGTTTTTCAAGAACAACAGCCAAAAGAAGAACAGCGCCACAAACAGAAAAAGGAGCGTTCTTCCACACAATGCCAAGAGCTCCAGATGATGACATGTAGTCTTGTTTGAGAAAAGCATTCAAGACTTTCTGTAGTTCGAATCAAAAATCACCATTATTAACTGGCAATGTGTGGTTTCAGTTTGGAATTGGTTTGGCAAGAGAGACATACATTTTTATTGTTAAAACTGGATCCAAACCATCAGGCTTCAGTCAGAAGCTGTAAATGGTACCAAGCAGTTTTTGTGGGGTGCTACTACAGAGAGTAATGCACCACCAAATTATTGACTCGGAACAGAAAACAAATTCTAAGTTTGATCAAACAAGCCAGCCGTCAAATCCACCTACATCTATCAGGAAAGTGATAGATTTAGGTAGAAAAACTTTAGTAAAACATTAGGATTCAGTATAATGGCATGGGCTTACTGTTTGTAATTAGACAAAAATGCCAAAATAAAATGTTTTTTTAGTCACATTTAATGTTGTAAATTCAGTAATTGTGACAACAAAGAATTCTCTTGTTAGAAAACAGAGCAACAAAATGCTAAACCGTTATTTCAAGGGCTACAAATTAGAAAAGCAGAATAGAATTGGTTAAAGTTGTTTTAAACCTTTTTATACCTTTATTCCCTGTGCTGTAGCATCTGTAACTTCTAAAACTTGAATAAATTACAAAAAAATTCCTTGTTTGTTTCTACAACATGGTGATATGCATTAGTCATATGGGAGAAAATATTTCATAAAGCATAGGAGTCATAGTTTAAATTTTAACAAACTAATTTTAACTGGAAATCATGTCAAATTAAATTATTGACCAATATAAAAGATGATTTTGCTCAGTTCTCTTTTTTTGTCTTGACAGGTCTGGCAGAAACAAAACTGTTCATAGATTTGTATTCTGAGAAAATACAAACTTTACAAATCAAAACATCAGCAAATTTCTCAGCATTAACTTAAACCATATTTTATAGAAATTGGGCAAGAAATAAGGGCACCTACGACCATTTTTGAGATTCCACAGTCGACATGATTTAATCCATAGTAATGGCGCCTGCAGGATTGCCACTGAAAGCCAGTCAGCTGAAGGCTAAATTTCTTCATTGTAATGTATATCAATGAAGAAATACTTCAACTGCTAAAATCTGGTAATATGCCATTTTCATTTACATTTTGGGAAGCAGGAAATTTCAAAGGTTTATATGTTGTTTCCATCAGCAGTTCTTGGTGCAGCACCACCAGAAGCAATGGAAGGAACAGGTTTTTCAATTAGTTCAATTAGGTTGTTTGACACAGTGCAATGTGAAGGCAAACCACACCAGCTGAAAATGTTGCAATTTTGGTCCCCAATCAAACCCAGTCTACTGGACCAGAAGGTGTGAAACACTTTCTGTCAGGACATCAGTTCCTAAGATTTTCTTTAATTGGGAATAAAGCAAAATGGTCGTTAACCATGTCAAGTTATATGTGACTGAGTTTTTACATTTCACAGAAAAATGAACTTTTGTTGTGATAACATGGTTCAGATAAACACAGTGTGGAAAATAAAGCGAATAAAAGCCACTGAGGTGCAGTGCATTCATAAGCCAGTTTATTTACAGACTCCTTCTACTCATGTTCTATAACATATTTCTAGATTTGCTAGGTAAAATTTTAAGTTTTAGCTCAGTAAGACCATACATGACCTCTTTCAGAATTGGTTTTGATTGTAGTCATTTCATATCTTCTGTTGTTCTTTGTCAAGTGTTGAAACGTGTCCTGGTCCTCCTCCTCCTGCTGATGGATTGGTCTTTGTGTGGCTCCAGAAGCGGGGGTGGATTGAGTTGTACTCACCAGTTTGCTGCTGGCAGTTGTCTCAGAGAGAGGAGAGGAGAGGAGAAGGGAGAAGGGAGGAGAAGATGGGGTTAGGATTCAAAGACAGAGATTCCCCTCTCCCCACTGTCCCCACGCTGTGAACAGAGCTGCTGCTGCAGTTTGTGGCTCCACAGCGCCACTGCAGCGAAGGGAAATGCAGCTTGTTGTTTACAAAGTTTCAGTGTTCCACAGACAGCGCTGCTGACTACAGCGTTGAAGTTATCACTGCCTGAACGGTCTCTGCAGCTCAAACTGGGTCGAGGACGGGGAACAGAAAAATGGTCATTTAAAAATAGCTGCTGGATGGCTACACAAAGCCTGGATCTAATTATAACATTCTGCTGCTGCTGCTAAAGGGGGCTTTCAAATCTGTGGGGCAGATTCTTTACATTACAGTGCATTTCTTGGCATTAATTTTAAAAATGTTTACTGCTTTTATATGCTTTTTAAAAAATATATATGTAAAACAAGCTTTGAAACATGTCAGGTTTTAATAACGATGATTGAGTAGAAAACTTCAATCAATGCACTACTACTATTTTTTGCCAACAGTGAAAACAGTTAGTCCTGCTACTTGCAAGAGTGCAATCTGCTCCCAAAACTTGACACATTTAACCCTCCAGCGTTCTTAAAAGACAAGATCATTTGAACTGCACTGACTTGTTTTCACAAGTCACACAGTCGTCCTTCAGAAACTGAAGGACGACTAGTCTGATGGGACAACCTGTCCTCGCTGTCCACCCATGACATTTGCTGCACTCTTCCTGAGCGTCACGATATCCACTATCGTGGTTCCTGAGACCACGATAGTGTTAAGAAATGCTGATATCTTTGCTTTGCGCCTCTTCTGATCTCCTTGGGGGTCAGGTTGGGTTGAGGTTCTTCCCCCCTGGATAACGGCAGGGGAGACGTTGCACATATCATAGAGATCTAGAATACGATATATAGATTGACACCCAAATCAAGAGAAAAGAAAGTCTTGGAGGCATGCCCTAAAATGTATGGGGGCAGTGGCCATTTTGGGTCAGAGGGCAAATTTGGGGCATTTTTTGTATTTACACACATTGAACTTTAGCAAACTCCTCTGGGATTTTGAGCCATCGGCTTCATCTTTGGTCAGTATGCTGTTAAGAAATTGGGGATTAATAGTTATTAAATACATAAGTTTTTGAGCATGTTTACAGGGCGTGACTGACAATCTTGAAATTTGATACACGTTTGTTGGTAGTGCCGGAGCTCTAGCGGTGCCGGTGGCCACAAGACCAGATCGGCACCGAGCTGTGAGGGCCGCAAACACTGATTCAGCTTTAATTTAGGTTATTTCTGCTTGTGACCATTTAAGATGAACTGATGTTTAACTAATTAGATAGATAATATCCCCTTTATTTTCAGTTTTGTCATTCACATTTGCTGCCTCTATCAGATATTCTGTACATTTTATTGTTTAATTTGAATCGTTTGTATGATTCATATTTATAAAAAAAAACCAAAAAAAAAAAAACTGAGTTTTGTAGTTTTCCAATCTCTGGTTGTTGTAAGACTTTCATCAGATGATAGAGATTTAGCCAGTTAGGATTGTTTTATTCTGTTATCTGTTGTGACAGAGATATGAGAACAGTTTTCATGTAGCCTTGCTGCCAGGAGGGGTTATAAAATATTCACATTAGGCTCAGAGGCGATTTCACTCCATGTGTGAAAAAGCAATTGCTGTGAAACAAGTTCTAAGTGTCCGGACACAGAGAGAGAGTTATTATAAAATTAACTTTTTTAAACTATGTTTAGCAACTCTTAATAGTGGTCGACTGTAAACATCAGTCTTTGTTTTCTATATCATTTCCTATTAGTTACTTTAACTTCTTAAAGGCTAGTAGTTGGAGGCTGTACCCCAGAAACCTAGATAAGCCTGGTGGTAGTAGTGCCAGTGAAGTCCACCAGCTGTCTGCTCTGTTTTTGTATTAGAAATGTTAAAAGTTGGCAGAAAATATAACTAGGCAAGTATTTGTAATTGGAAGACAATATTGGCAATAGTTAAACATCAACTATAGTCTTAAAAAAGCAGACAATACAACACAATTAAAAGAAATATACATTTTTGGACTTAAGTTAAATCCTAATAAAGTAATTAGCCAGTGGATCAAGGGTTAAAAAATAGACCTGTCTGTGATTGACTGCTGGTGTGATTAAATTACTTTAACTTTACCAAAGTTGCACGAGCAGACACAGAGCAAAGCCTGAACATGCATAGTGTTTGAGGTGTAAACACACACACCGCACGTTATTCTTTGCTCACAAATGTATATTCAGTCACAGTAAAGCCAGGCCACCTGCCATGCTTGTAATACACTGGGGGAAACCCTGATAGAAAACACAGTTAAATCTCACTTTCCACCAATGGTCCAAGCTGCAGATCTGTAGGCACTGCTGAGCCAACATGTCAGAGAAACACACATAACCTTTTCTCCTTTGATGTCCTGGGGGTTATACAGAGTCCACACATCAGCATTGGCAGCTTTATTCTCCTGTGAAGGTGCTGTCTGTCTAACAGTCACAGTATTAAGTCAATACGTCCTATTCTTAAAATTAGCAACAGTAAGCACACAAACATACTAATCATTTAACATGGTGTGTGTACTGAATGCAACCATATTTTGTGCTGCTACTTCATTCACCACGTTAGGTCATCAATGAAGAGTAACCAACTGTGTTATTACTAATTTATTCTGTATTTTCCTGATCTTTTCCCCAAAAATTTCCATTTATTACGTAGAAAAATGCTAAAAGCTTTATATAGATTGGAATTTGACCCAGCTTAACCAGAAATCCAAATTATTACTTTACTGGCTTGGATTTCTTATTGGTAGGTGAAATACTGAACAATCAAACTGTTTTTATGTTTAGAAATATAGTAAAATTCACAATTTCTGGGTGTACAAACACCTCAAGCATCAGCATGTTACCTGATGCTGCGTTTTATATTTTAGGCACATGTTCCTTAGTTTTATGTGATTTTCTTTAGATTCATAAGAGGAAAAAATTCTGTATTTCAGTGATTGATGGTCTGATTCACAAATTCTACCTGAATCAAAGAGCAAGCAGGACACTGAGTTTTATTTTTTTGTAACAGTAATTTAGGGGAAAAAAATCTCAAAGAAAAGCAGAGACTGTGGAAGAAAAGCTACTGCTATAAAAGCAGCAACATTATGACACCTGATGTTGTGCACTGAGTGTACTGCTGTGCTGTGAAACCCCAGACCTTCACATTACGATGGACGGAAAGCAGACCTGTACCATCCAGCAGACACTGCAGCAGACTGAGCTCTCCACACTCGGACCCTGGGCTGCTTCACCAGGACAAACGGGACCTACACGAGCTTAATGTGGTGGCTGTGTTCTTTAACCATACACTGCACTTTATAGTTTATGGTTAACACAAACCAGGGTTCACTTTCTGTGATTCCATCAGTCTGATTGAAATAAATTTGTTGAGATGTTTATGAGATGTAGGAACAAAGCGTTTTCCCTTCATGACGACAGCAGGTGTGCGTGTTGTCAGAGTGTTCTTTAGTTTTAGTTCTGGTTTAGTTACTGGTTGAGACAGAACGATCTCTAGGGAACTGTGATCACATTAACCGAAGCCACACTGGACTAACGCTGCGGCAGCCAGCCTGAGCCGTGCCTTGGATAATACATGTGTGTAGTGATTGAAGAAAGAAGCAGAGTTTGACCTTTCAACTTGCTGGGCAGGTATTTTCTCAGAGAACACAGTGGAAGTGTAGCGATAGCTGAGAAATGTGGCTCAGGTTTAACAGCACCATGACCCCGACTGCTTCCAGAAACTGCCGGCTCAAGTTTTGATGGTACTGCACTCTGTCATTAATCCCAGAATAACACATTGTATTAACATATAATCCAGGGATTATATGTTGGCAACAGGTGGAAATAAGATCTGTCAATTTATCAGTAACTCCTGTTCTACTAAGAATCATTGAACAGCATTGTCGTGTTACATGTTTGATAAAGCAACATGATCAAAATGTTTGTTGTTTGAAATAAAGTTCTCCCTTTTCATACTTTAGGGAGCCAGTCTGATGATGAGCTCTATATTTTACATGTATATGGTCTTACTATGGGCATAATTTTGTAATCATATAAACAGTGCATTTCATAAAACACTGCTAAGACATTTCTAGCATAGTTTATTTAGCATCCACACACTTTCCATCTCTCCCAAGATGAAAATCTCTGAGAAGAGGAGGAGTGTAAACATTTTTTTATCATGGCTACTTTCTTCATTTCAAGGTGGTGTTCTTCATTTTCATTTTTGATGTATACCATGCACATATGTGCTCTTGTCTGAAATTCACTCTTTTTGTGAGTATGATATCTGTGTTTTTTCACATATCCATCATAGCCAAAACTTGGTACTGGTCCTCAAAACAATAGTTTTTTGTTTAAACTATTGTTTTTTTTTAAGAACTTACTCAAAACTTTTGTACACTGATTTAGCAAGAACAGTGGACCACAGTAAGCTAGGACTAAGAGCAAACTCTACTTATCCTATGTTCCATGTAATTGGAATCTGGAAATTACATCATCTGCATACTCACCTGTTTTATAGCTGCAAGTCTATTTTTTATTTATTTTGCAACTCCCTTTATATTTTTAGAAGTCTGTCAGCTAGAGATGTGCAAAATGGTATAAAATTCATATTACGATATAAATATGTATTGTGATAGGTGGTGGTAACAATATATCACTATCACTTTTTATTATAAAACTTACAATAAAAAGAAAAAAAATCACTTGCATTCCATATTGAGTGGAATGTATGCATTTGTGTTAAAATTTGTTTAGCACTAGTTATTGTGCATGTTGTTTGTACATAACATGACCGTTTAACCGTTTTGTTTTACTTGCTGCCTATCACTGGAAATGATTGGCTGAAGCTTAATATGAATAGTGACCACTTGGTTAAATCAAAGTTACATAAGGAAATTAAAAGTATCTCTGTATAGAAATACGATAACTGAACCTGAGCCAAAAATTGACGTTTTGCCCCTGAGTTTTTAGCGGGGTCTTCCATTGGGCTGTCAGCTATGCTGCTTCCTGCTTCACCTGCTTTGACGCCAGATGGTTACATCATCAACATGGTTAGCTGGTAGACTGCAGATCTCTGGCCAAATTTCTGTCGTTTCTACCGGTTACCATTTATACCGCCATGTTTCTACTGGCAGCCATATTGCATTTTTGTGGTTGAGGTTTTGGAAATCCTTAAATTTTCTTGGAATTGTTCCTATTTGTGTGGGGTTTATATCTGTAAATTTAAGATTTTAGTCTTTCAGCTCTCACTAAAGAGTGGCATTATGAATTTCTCTTTATCTCTGTGTAGTACATGATGTCTGCTGCTGCAGTACTAACTGGTAAATGTATATTGACGTGAGCTTCAAGATGTAATGGGTTGTTGTAGATGGGAAGTAGTTTTCCTGACGCTGCCACATTGAGTCTCTAGAAAATCAAATGGTCAGAAATCAGACGTGAATAGTTCATAAGCTGTAACTAGCTAACAGTTGGTCTCTAATGATAATGGGGTCAGAATTGTATTGTTGTCTGCCTCACATCCAAATGACTGTCAGTTTTATTTTTGAGTCTGAATTGTGCTTCGCATTTGATTGAAATTATTAATACACTGTACTGATTGGTCTTATTAAAAACATTTTTTGTTCCAGAAACGTCTCATTTTCATGAGCCCAATATAATAAACGGTGTGTGTTTATTTCCCTGCCACTGATGATGCTCCTCTCTGTGTTCCAGGCTAGAAGTGTGTGTGCTGACCTCATGGTGTAACCGGATTAAAAATGAGCATTAGCAGTGATGAGGTCAACTTCCTGGTCTACAGATACCTACAGGAATCAGGTATCCATCCCCACTTCCACCAAAGAATCTTTACATTCAGAGTTTACGCGTTGTCACCTTACAAACGTCATTTACTCAAACACATCATCACACCTTGAAGAACCTACATAGTGAGTGATTTTCTGTAAGGTGATGAGCTGTTTACCAAACACTGTGAATGTGGGTTAGAAAAGAGCCAAGGCAGGGAGGAAACCACACAGAGGCTTTTAGTTCAGCTGTTCAGTGTTCCAGGTTTGATGAAGACCCAGAGCTTCATTTCTAATTTGTTTTCATTTCATTTCTTCTTTGCTGTCATTTGATGACTCAACATAAAATGTGGAACAAAGCTTTAGTGTCGACCAAAAATGACAGAATTTTATGAATTCACTTCTCAGAATCTACTGATCACCCAGACAGTCATTAAACTAATTAGTTGTAGTCAGAAATATCATACGCATTTCTTCTTGCATTTTCCATGATGAGGGTGTGTTCATGCAAATTTTATTCATACACAAAGCGCAAAGTTACATTAAACTTGTGTCTTCCTCGACACATATATTTTCACCCTGTCTCACTCTTATCGTTTCTGCTCGAGTGCCCCTGGTGGCCGTTAGAAAAAATGCATAAATTAGCTGCATCATTGCATAAGCCACAGGGTTGAAAGCGTGTGACAAAAGTTGCGGCTTATAGTCCGGATATTACGGTAAATATTTGCATATTTTATGTTCACAGTAGATCTTCTGCTAGGTAAACATGGGTTTACTACATGTTTGTCACAATAAAAGTCAAAACAAGAAGCACAGAAAGATGCACAGAAAAATGAAGTAACTTCAAAACCTAAGTTCAAAAAACTTTAATGATGGGTTGTGTTTTCCTGGGAGCCTTGGTTTCCATGGTGATGCTGTTAAACACCCTCTCTGTTGTGCTCCTGTTTGTCAGGGTTCTCCCACTCTGCATTTACATTCGGCATAGAGAGCCACATCAGCCAGTCCAACATCAACGGAGCTCTGGTGCCCCCTGCTGCCCTCATCAGCATCATCCAGAAGGGCCTGCAGTATGTGGAGGCTGAAGTCAGCATCAACGAGGTGGGAAACAAGCCCCTCCCCTTTCATGCTACACCTGGTCCTGCTGCGGGAGCGTCCATCTTTGTTCAGCTCTCACTTCCCGTCTCTGTCCTCTCCCTCTCGCTCCGCAGGACGGTACGTTATTTGACGGCCGACCCATCGAGTCTCTGTCGCTCATCGACGCAGTGATGCCAGATGTGGTCCAGACGAGGCAGCAGGCGTACCGGGACAAAATGGCCCAACAGCAGGCTGCAGCCTCGGCGCCGGCGTCGGCCGCAGGGGGCAGCATAGCTGGCAACGCCAAGAACGGAGAGAACACTGCCAACGGGGAGGAGAACGGAGCCCACGCCTTAGCTAGTGAGTAGGAGCTCCTCTTAGCAAAGCCACGGCCCACATCTGCTGGGTGTGTGACACGTTTAACTGTGTCCACAGACAACCACTCAGATCTGATGGAGGTGGATGGAGACGTGGAGATCCCTCAGAACAAGGCCATGGTCCTAAGGGGCCACGAGTCAGAGGTCTTTATCTGTGCCTGGAACCCAGTGAGCGACCTGCTGGCGTCTGGGTCAGTTCCTCTCCTTCACACAGTATACATCAGCTAGAATCTGGAAGATGTAACGTGTGTGTGTGCGTGTATGTGTGTGTGTCTAGGTCTGGGGATTCGACGGCTCGTATCTGGAACCTGAGTGAAAACAGCACCAGCAGCTCCACACAGCTGGTCCTGAGGCACTGCATCAGAGAAGGAGGACAGGACGTCCCCAGCAACAAAGACGTCACCTCGCTGGACTGGAACGTGAGTTCATGCTAACAAGCTGTGAGGTCCAATTAAAGCCTCTGTCTTCAGACCAGATCATTTAACCAACCAGAGCAGTTCTGGGTAGGACAGATTTACAGACAGAAGATGTTTTGTCTTTAATGTTTTGGACAGTTTAACTTAATATTTGCTTTGAGTGTGTTGCTGTCTCAGTTATCTTCCAGTTAACAACTAATCAATTACTAAGTTAATTAACGTTTATTTCAATAATTAATTAAAGACAATTAATCTGATCAATTGTTATAACCCTACAGTCAAGTAACTGTTACTTTCAGTTATTAAAACACTGTGTATATAAAAATAACTTAAAAATGTTACTTTTAATGTCTTTTTTGAATTTTCTGACACTCGAGGGATGTCACTCCCCTAATGAGGGAGTGACATCATAAAATAAAAGTTTCAGCCATAAAACGCGGTACGCATTGATGTCACTTTACTGAAACTACCTGAACACAACACATGAACATCATCTCATTTGTCTAAATACACACTGACACACACCAAGCTGTCATAGAGGACTAGACAGGTTACCATGGTGACTCAGCATCAGCAATATGGATGTCAGTTTTTGTTTTTCCAGACAGATGTTGGTTAATAAGTTGAGCATGGCTCTGCAGCTCAGCTTGCATCAGTAATGTTTGTGTTTGTGTTGCAGAGTGAAGGCACCCTGCTGGCCACAGGCTCATATGACGGCTTTGCCAGGATATGGACAAAAGATGGTGAGATGGCTTTGATGGAAATAAAAAATGTTTGTTTACGATCAGGTAGTTTTCATCATCATGTCATCTCATTGCTATTGTGCCTATTTACTGCCATCTACTGGCAGCATTATGTAATGTCTCAGTGTCAGCTGACATCAACTTTTGTTGTCGTCTTGCAGGTAATCTAGCCAGCACTCTGGGGCAACACAAAGGCCCCATCTTTGCCCTGAAGTGGAATAAGAAAGGCAACTTTATACTGAGTGCAGGAGTCGACAAGGTAAGCACATGAAGAGAAGCCGATAACATCTGAACTATGACACACAGCAGAGCTTAATTCATCGCTCCATCTGTTCCTACAGACTACAATCATATGGGACGCTCACACAGGAGAGGCCAAGCAGCAGTTCCCCTTCCATTCAGGTACAGCAGGGGGTGTATAGGGATTGTGGGTTGTATAGGGATTGTTGGGGTCTCGTTGAACTCACCAATATCCTGCTGTCCTTCTCCCACAGCTCCAGCTCTGGATGTGGACTGGCAGAGCAACAACACGTTTGCTTCCTGTAGTACGGACATGTGCATCCACGTCTGTAAACTGGGACAAGACCGGCCTATTAAGACATTCCAGGGACACTCAGTGAGTGACGTGGAGGCAGATACTCTCTGTGGTTTTAAATCATAGGTTGAAACCGATGTTATTCTATCTCTACATGTCCTCATTTCTCTCTCTCTCTGCAGAATGAAGTTAATGCAATCAAGTGGGACCCTACGGGGAACCTGCTAGCATCCTGCTCAGATGACATGACGTTGAAGGTAAAACATATCGTCTCCGTTCCACAAAAAACACAAGTTTTACACCCCTACAGCCTGAGTGGCCTAGTTGCCGTGGGCAACAGCATTTCCACCAACAAAAGTATTCCAAACGCATACTATACATGAAGTAATACTTGATGAAGATACCAATATAGCATATCCACGTAGCAAGGAGAGGCTCAACCAAATGACAGTGTGACTAATGTTTATGATTGCTGCTTTAGGGTTAGCGCAGCTAGCTTTTTAGCTAGCGGTGCTTACCACTGGCCAAGTGTAATATCAGTTCAAACTAAACAACTAATCATCTTGTTTAGTTTCTTTTGCACATGTTGACTGTGGATGTTCAGTGGAATTCAGCTTAACGGCTTATGAAACCTGGAAGGTGACAGTTTTTTTGTTGTGTAATGTCTGTGTTTTCAGATCTGGAGTATGAAGCAGGACTCATGTATCCACGACCTGCAGGCCCACAGCAAAGAAATCTACACCATTAAATGGAGTCCTACTGGACCGGGAACCAACAATCCCAGTGCTAACCTCATGCTAGCCAGGTGAGTGGGTTGATGTGAGAAGACGGTGCATCACTGACTGTGTTTCCATTATGAATGTGTGCAAATCTTTCTCTATATTCTTCTAATGTCAAAAAACCCCCACAATTTTACAATCACAATGTTTCCATTGTATTAGAAATTAAATTAAAATGATATGTCAATAAGCATATTTGTGTAATAAGTCATTAGAAATCATAGATGTAAACAGTTACATGAGGTATATTCATAATTTCGTCATAGTGTTACATCTGACCAATCAGCCAATCAGAGGAGACGCTGGCGTTTTATTCAGGCAATGGAGCAACAAGCCCTGCCTGCTTGTGAGGGAGCGACTACATCTGAGGCGTTTTGTGGAAATTGTATTTGGTGATTTTATAGAAGTTATGGATTCAACACTCAACTTGAGCTGCTTCTTTTTACTGCATTCTGTTTGTCTCCCTACTTTTAAACGGGTTCTGCTAGCCTAGCCAAATGTTTTATTTCAGTAACTTTAACCAGCTGTGTGCGTGCGTGTGTGTGTGCTGTCTGCAGTGCATCGTTTGACTCCACGGTGCGTCTGTGGGACGTGGACCGGGGGATCTGCATCCACACGCTGACCAAGCACCAGGAACCGGTGTACAGCGTGGCGTTCAGCCCTGACGGGCGCCACCTGGCCAGCGGCTCCTTTGACAAATGTGTTCACATCTGGAACACACAGGTAGGCAGACGAGTCTGTAGATGGTGATACTGTTTATCGACCTCCTGTGGCCTCACACAGTACCTTCTGCCTCCAGACGGGGGCGCTAGTGCACAGCTACAGAGGGACGGGCGGGATCTTTGAGGTGTGTTGGAATGCAGCGGGAGACAAAGTGGGAGCCAGCGCGTCAGACGGATCTGTGAGTACACAGGGCTGCAGGTTGGTCGCTCGTTGCCGTAGTGATGCCCCAGCTGACCTCCCGCTCTTCTTTTCCAGGTGTGTGTATTAGACCTGCGGAAATAGAGCTGCTGTTCGCTGGAAGCCATGGACCGACCATGAATGTGTACATAGCCAAATGACTGTCCCTGCCTGCCCTGCGTACTGCTCACGCTTAGGCCCCGCCCACCGACTTACAGGAAGCAGGACACAGGAACAGGAAGCGAGTACCGACACAGCAGGTCCACACACAGGGATAAAGTGACAGGTGGACGGAGTGGCGCCCCCCTCTGTTGGGTCAGACTCTCAGAGAGAAGCAGAGGCGGGATGCAGCAGAAATGGAGACGGAGTCGTGACGGATCGGAATATTTACCAAAATATGGAAGCTGTTTGGCTTTTTGATCTGGGAAACATTCCCATCGTCATCAAAATGTAAAACAATGAAAACGTGTTGATCTATGTTACTAGTCAGATCTTATTGTGGACATATCGGCTCCTCCACCACAGATAGGATGGCACTTAGGGTTTCTTTTTTTTTTTTTAAATTTCAGATCTCTTGTTCTATATTTTTTATCATGTGGGAGGGTCAAAGGTCATGGAGACGTCCCCCTCTGCCCCCCAGGCAGGTGGCAGCGCCTCACTAAGCGCCACCATGCTGATCAAACTCTGGATTCGTCTGATTCATCCACACGGGCAAATAACACATGATGTCCCCCCTTAAACCTCCTCCCTGTTCTGACCTGGAAGCTGCAGTAGAACCAGAACCAGGTCCAGACTGACTGCTGGTTTGTTCTGATTTTTAATTGGGAGCACTGGGAGCTCTGTGTGTTTTCTACTGTTTTCCATGTCATTTTTACAGCTTTTTAAATTAAATGGAATAGTTTCCCTTTTTTCCAGTCATAACTTGTTTCCATTCAGCAGTACGGCGCCCTCCAGTGGCTGTGAGGGAAATGTGGCTAGAATGTTTCCAGCCTGACAGCAGATGTCATCTCTGTGGATTTCAGTGTACCGACGCTCCCACCATTAAAGAGTTTCCACTGAACCAGGTCCAGTGTGAAGCTGGCACTAGTGCTGTTCTTGACAGCAGTGGTTTGTGTTTCAACTGGTTGGACTGGGCCAGAACTTATCATGGAGACCAATATTAACAAACCAAAAGTTTGCATACACCATGTTTGAACGTCTGAAGTCCAGCTCTGGTTTAGTAATAAGCACTTAGCTGACAGAAAAGACCCAGTTAGGAAACATTAAATATTCACCAAGTCTCTTCTTGAAGCTGCACCAATAAATCAGGCTGAATTTGCTCAACTCTGGCAGCTGATTGATCAGCCGATACACACATTGAAAACCAATCTTATCCACTTTCACATCAGACATCGTCTCGTCCTGTGAGAGAGGACTGCCTGACCACCAGGTCACGTCTGCGCATACATGGTTAGCAGTGGTCACCTCTTCATTGTCTTAGTGACTTTTAGCAGTATTCAGACAAAGAAATTGGTATCTGCCAAAACTGAAATCAGCAGGATTTTGCTCTCTAGTCTGTTTGATTCTCTCTTCATTTTTGCAGAAATTCTTGTCTTGTTTTTGCTGACAGGTTGATTTCTACGGCCAGCTGTTTGGCTTTTCTGTCCTCTGTTCAGCTGAGCTGTTGCTCAGAGCAACAGGATGTTTCAGTCAGCAGCTGAGGTCAGGACAGGAAGGGCTGTAGAAATCCAGTTGGTGCAAAACTCTTTACAGGTTTCAAAATTATTAAAGCAAAATAAAAACAGAACGTCCTACTCCAACCAATGTTGACGATCCTAAATAAGCCGGTTCAAATCAGAACGAAGGAGCTTTAGACCTGGTGTGAACATCTGGGCTGATCCAAGAAAAATACTAATAGTTGTCGTATTATTAAAGAAAACGGCTGGAAATGTTTTTTTTTTCGTCACATCTTCACCTGATTCCAATCGTCTTTGTTGTGTCGGCTCCAGTTTCACTTGTTGTCATCCTTCGGCTTGCTTTAAGCAGCACTGGTTCCAGTGTAGTGGTGGACCTGGACAGACTGGGACAGTACTGGTACCGTTCCACCAGCTGCAGCAGGAAAACATTTCATCCCCCAGACGCCGTTCCAGACATGCAGTCCCCACAATTAGCAGGAGATGTTCACGTCTCTTTAATGATGACTGAGAGCATGGCTGAAAAGGAGTGTTTCCATGGCGACCACACATCCTCTGTGTTTTGCCCGTGCTCACGCAGGTTTCACAAAGGAAGAACTAATGAGCTCTTAGCAGCAACCTGAGCTGCTCAGGTCTGCTCCCTGCATCATGACCTCTGACCTCCAGTCTGCTCCTCACCAAACCTCTGCTCAGTTTTCTACTCTTCTAAAGCCACACTTTGTCATTTCACTCATTTGGAAACATGAGGCGAGCAGATGATGGTTTGGTTCTTTTTACCCTTTCCTTACAGCAGTTAACCACTAAATGAATCAGTTTCCATAACAACGTGATCTGTTGGAAACATTTGTCCAAGTGGCAGAGACACAAACTTTCTCTTCAAATCTAAAATAAAATGAACAGGATTGCAATGAAACATGAATGTAATTTTCCAACCAAGCAACAGATCTAGAAACAGCAGATGTTTGATGGGAGGATCAGATCTGGAGGCGGAGCTGGTTGCCATGATTGCAGCTTTTCTTTTTCTGTTTTTTTTTTTTTTTTTAACTGTTGACATGGTTTATACATGAAACTGAACACAGGACATTTACAGAAAATACTCTGGGTGTAAAACCTAGCTGCTTTTTTGTCTCTGATCTCTGAAATGTTAAAAATATCAACTCTTTCTACTTCTGCTCAAATTAAAAAAGGAAAAATGAGCGAATTGGATCTCGTCAGCTTTACTGGACCAAAACCTTCCAGAAGCTCCTCCCTCTGACAGCTGCTGCTGAACGTTTTGTTTCCGCCTCCCCAAGCAGAACTCTGGACTTCTGGACTCCACAGATTGATTCATGTTCCTGTTTTTCGTCTTGTGTGTGATTTTTTTGTTTGTTTGTTTTTCTCGACTGTATTTGAAGTTCTGAAATCCAAATTTTCACGCGGCCATCTTGGACGAGCCGCGGCGTTGCTGAAGCTGCGTTCTGGTCTGGATCAGTCTCCAGGGCTCCATCAGCGCCTTTTCTGTTTTTCTTTGCAGCTTGCATCTCATCCATCTGTGTCATCATTTAAGTCAGATCAGTAAAACTTCAGTGCAGAATAAAATATATTTTGATAAGAGGTTTGAGTTTTGATTTTTCGGTGTGGGGGAAATGAAATGTGAGCGACAAAAAAACACCATAGAAGAAATCAGTGACAGTCGTGTTTGTTTTATTTTATGTCAAAACACAGAATTGATTTTGGGTTTATGAGCCAAATAAAACTTTGATTTCAATATTCTTGAGCACTTATGTTAGTTTTTCTCAGTGGCTGACATTTTCAAAATAACAGTTATGTAACAGCAACAGAAAGCAAAGTTAAAAGTCTTCTTGGTGGCCATGTCCCTTAGGTCAATGCTCTGGAATGTTGGACATATTGCTGCAAATGAAAGAACATGAGAAGTTGAATGTCCAGAACGTTAAAACGATGGTTTCTACAGTTTGTCCACAGAATTGACCGTTTACTGTAAAACCTGAAAAACATTTGAAGATGACGGGACAACATCCCACAGTTCTGCATTTCCTGGATTTACCTCAGACCAGCTTGTTGGATGTCACCCTGCAGATTTTTCTGCTTCAGAACCGCAGTCCATAATCCAATAAATAAATATTGGGACGCAATAAAAAGGTCCAACATGGAGAGTGCAGTTATTAAAAACACTTTATTGATCCCAGCGTGATTATAAAACATCACCAGACATCACCACCACATGAAACCAGCACCACTGTTCAGCAGAATGTTCCACTCAAAAACACCCAAAAACCACAATCCAAGGTCACCTTGTTCTTTAGCAAACTGTGACCTTTAGTCTTCAACAATGTGACTGTGTGGAGCTTTTGTCTCTATTTGTAATTATAATAGTATAGCTGAAAAAAACTGCATAAAAGTGTAATATTTCTTGCCAGTTGTCTCAGAAAGTGACACTTTGTTGAGATTCATTAAGTTTTTATTTTTTTCTATTTTAAGTTTCTGAGGTGACTGGTGAGAAATGTTACACTTTTATCCAATATTGACGTTTTTTAGCTGTACCTGAACTCACCGCAGAACTTAGTTCACCTTGAAGCTGATCATAGTGGTTCATCTTCAGTCCATATTAATGACAGTTTTCCTTCAGTTTCAGTGATTTTCTGGGTTTTCTTCGTTCTGGTGAAAATAATAGGAGGCCAAACTGCTCTGATTCACTGTAACAATACTCTTCCATTATGCCATTTACATCAGTTATTGGAAGTTCAGAAGGAGCTGAGTGGGGGAAGGGAAAGCTCAGCTGTAGACTGAACCTCAGAGGAGGAGCTTTGTGAAAATAGGAAGCACTTTGTCAGAATGAGCAGTTAGGCACCCCCAAATGGTTGCCATGGAGATCTAAGGATTTGTCGAACAGGCACGAAAGAATCAAAGCAACACTACAGGTATGTTTTTGATGAGGGAATAACATTATAATATTATGTAATATAAAAAAGACAGATAATTTTACATAATACCAGAAGGCAAACAATGTTACATAATGTCTTCTGAATGACTCAATGTTTCCTTATCTTGGCAAATATCAGTGAAACATGCATGAAGGTGGATCATTCAATGTTTGGCAGCAAGTGAGGAGAGGAGGAACCCCGCTCCAAAAGCTCAAACTGGACTTTACCACTTTGACTGTTGCCTCATGTACAAAGACTGGCAGCCAGATGATTCATCCAGATGATTCATCCAGAGGAAAACACTCAAGATACATGACGACATTCACATTGCCTTGTTGATGGGCACGAGAAACTGCTAAAGGGCTGGAAGGCATCACTGTATTCCATCCATCATCCATGCAGACAGATGGCAGACAGACGTACAGACGTGTGTATTTTAATGTGTTAAAAATTTCAGCACAATTCATTACATTTTTGTTATTTTCCGTACAAGAACCCAGAGCAGGAACCCTGGTTTTGTGTTTCTCACAAACAGTGATGTGATTGAATTTGTGGATAAATCACAGCCATAAATGTCTGACCAATCACACAGCACATCACACAGAGCTGTGTGTGAAAACATTCATCCACAGTGTGGAAACCGGCTCTCGTTGACCGAATCGTGTGACAGAAAATGCGTCCTCTTGTTCACATGTTCTCCTCTCCTCACCAGGCCGGGTCAAACAGACAGAGCTCTGTGTGTGTGTGTATGTGTGTATGGTGTCGTGTGATTGGTCAGAAGTGTGTGTTGTGTTCCTTAAAGTTCCTTTGGTTCCTACATCTACATAACTGTTGGCTGACAGATGCCTACTTACATGCATTTACATATTTAATCATTTAGTGTTGTGCTTTCAGTTCTATATGGATCGGCATTTATAGAAGAAATCTTCATGAATTCATGTGTTCGCACAGCTTCCTACATCTGACTCGTACAAACAAGTATTGGCCATTTGTTGATAGAAAAAAGGAGGAAAAAAAAAGAAAAAACCTCAGAAATGAGAATATTCTCTGAGATTTTCTAGAAAAAACTGATATTTTTGAGCTTCAAAAGGTGGAAATTTGTGAGAGAAAAAACTCAAAAGTTGAGCTCAATCTCAGAAATGTTCTAGGCAAACATTCCAAAAGTCAAAATGTTAAGTTTCAAAAGTCTAAAACTTTTAACGTTTGAAAAGTTTTCTGATTCAAAAGTTGAATTTTTTTTTACTTTTGAAACTCAGACATTTTTTGGAGCCAGTTTAACTCATCTTTGTTTCTCTGATTGTTTGCGTTGATGGATTGATGGATTGATGGATTGATGGATTGAGCAGAAAATCCACAGCAGCTTTTGTCCATGAGGCTCTGGTGGGGAGGAGAAGGGAAAACACCACTGAGGCTGTTTAGGCCATGATAAATACAGAAGTAGAGTGAATGAAAGTGCAGTTCAATGACAATGAAATATTTCTTCAAAATGTTAAACTGTTCCTTAAAAATGGGTTCAAAGTGACAAGAAGAAGAAAGCACTTCGGCGCGCTCACAGGAAGGAGGTCAGGTTTGCTGCTGTGACGCTTCCTGTCACGTTGTAGACGTGCTGCTCCGGCTCAGAGCCGTAGTAAGGCAGGTAATGGGTCACGTCTGCCAATGTCTGCAGGACGTCATAGGTTACTGCAAACAGGAAGTACGTGGGCAGCAGCCAGGTGAGGCTGAACACACACTCCCCCACTGGCAAAGGGACGGTCAGGTGTCTGGAAACCAGGAGACAGAGCAGCGCTTGAATGCACCGCAGGGACACCTTGTGAGCAGGCGGCTCATCTGTTCAGGTACTCACTGGAATCGCTCTTCTCTGGACTCCCTCAGCATGATGAACACAAACAGGCCCACTTCAGTGTTGAGGGAAAACGAGACAACTTTGTCCAACATGACAACAAAACCCTGAAGTAGGTGGAGAACAGATTATTCCCACAAATCCATGGGCTCATTGCTCTGTGTGCGTGCGTGTGTGTGTGTGTGTGTGTGTGTGTGTGTGTGTGGGTGTGTGTGTGTGTGTGTGTGTGTGTGCGTGGTGTGTGTGTGTGTGTGTGTGTGTGTGTGTGTGTGTGTGTGGTGTGTGTGTGTGTGTGTGTGTGTGTGCGTGCGTGTGTGCGTGTGTGTGTGTGTGTGTGTGTCTCATTTACCCTGGGGTCACACACTGACACAATGAAAATGATCCCAAATCCAAGCAGGGAAAATCCAAGTTGGGCGAAGCTGCGAAACAAAAAGACAAAACCGGAAAATGAATCGACTTCAAAACCAAAACAGATTATGCTTCACTTTTCCAATGTCTGTCTCTGTGTTACAACACTTCAGCTCCAGCTCTGACGATTCACTGCAGTGAAACAAATGAAGTGATTTATGGCTGGATCAGGGTTTAACTAAGATAACACCTGGACAACAACACAATACTTGCATATAATTGAAGAGATGAGCGCGGCGCCTTCAGGCCAGGATGAACCAGACTGCAGCAGCTCATCACTCGCTTCCTTTGTCTTTCTACTCATGTCAAAACAGAAGCACTGAGTTCCAGTGAGCCTCCTGTTAACTTGGATCATCTGGGCTTTCCCTCATTGTGTAAAGAGACACTAATCATATTCTATGTAAGACAAATAGATCTTTGGTTATTAAGCTATCAAAAGAGAATTATTCCTGAACCTGCGCACGACTGCTAGAACCCAACAGAAGTTGTTTTTAGGCTACAATAAAGAGAATTGTGACTGACGTTTTGGAGCTTTCCTTGTTCTCAGATTGAACATGGACTCTCGTCTATCATCATTTAAAGTCTCCACCAGACAAGTTGTCCTGTCTCACCTCCTGGCGGAGCAGAGCTGGTGTTTGCTTGGTGAGTTTCTCTCCCAGGCTTTGGCCAGCCACTGCAGCCGGCTGCTCCACACAGAGCTCACCAGACCGTCCACTGGAAGGAAGGAAACACGCTGTCGGAACCAAACCCAGCAAAAACATTTTGCAGCTCAGAGGAACCCCAGCCGGTCTGCAGTCAGGGGACTGTCCCATCTACTGACGGCTGAAATGTCCGGAGCCTCTGTAGTGGCAGCAGAACTCACTGGTATGCTTCATGGCGGATCCCATCACCAGGAAGGACACGGTGATGCTGATGGCGATGAACACCTGGATCAGCTGGGCCACCCAGGAGTAGGCCCTGTAACGCTCATTAATGATCTACATGGAGGGGTGGAGGAGGTGGAGGTGGAGGTGGTGGATGTCCAAATGACAATGAAGACCCGACAAGGGTCCAGGTAGACAGTGTTTAGACAGTGTTCAGTTACCACAGAATGTGACCTCAAGTCTCCGTTTCCCATGGACACACACTAATACGGTTTTGTCAAACCTAATCTGTGTTCGGAGCTTTTATTAATAATTATTTTAATGATATTAAACAGAATTTTTGTGAGGATGGTAAGGCCAGAACATAAACAGATTTCTGTCTATGTGTGGACTGAGATCAAATCACAATCTTTTCACTTTGCTGATTTCAACTAGTTTCACAAAATACACTCAGACATATCAGACTAAAAGGAGCGTTTTACAGTTTTCAGATTTGTACTCATATGAAATGTTGAAAATGTATTCTTCAATAAAGCACCACCTCAGGTTGACCTACTAACTAAAGTCTGTTGGGCTGAGAGAGGCGCTGGAGGACAGCAGAGCTCTACATGTGGAAGCACTGAGGGGAGAATATTGACTCCATCCTTTCAGGTTGTGTGACCTGGAACTGGGACTAAATGAGCTGGCCAGCGCCTGCAGCTCTCTGCTGCGTGGTTTTATTAGCACCACAGGTGGCTGTTTACAGAATGGAAGCATTGTTTTCTGGCTAATTGAATCCAAACACTGGTTGATCACATTTTCGTTACAGTTGACTTCATCCTTTATTATAATCCACGGGCCTCTTGGAGCGCTCACCGGCTGCCAAAACCTCCACAGCTTCTCATGTTATTCATTTATGTTTGTCAGAAAAACACAGGGAAAAAAAGTGGAGCACCTATAAGAGCAAAACCCAGTATTAGTTTTATAAGTGTTTAAATGATCCTATTTAATGCAGATGAAGTTAGTTGCATATGGATTATGGATCTTTACATCAGCTGACTCATAGGCATTCACATTTACACACTAGAGTGTATTTCCTCCATTGGAAGATATAGAAAGGTTTCATAGTCAAAGATGATAAAGTTGTGTTGCTCAATCTAGCAACACTGTAGCAGCGCTGCTGTACTTGATAATGTAGCAAGCAGAGTTAGCATCAACCTGAGGATTTGTCTTAAGAGGCAATTTGTCAATAAGTTCTAAATGTGTTTATGATTCGTCTGATCAGGTTCAAATGATGATGAATGAAGCTGAGCTCCTTCTACTGTGTAGTTCTGACTGTAATCAAAGCTCCCACGTTTTCACATATCTCAGTGTCACTACAATGAATTGTTTAGCTTCAACGAAACGTCATCTTCATAGAAAAAGGTTAGCAAAATAAAATTTGGACTCATTTTCTAATTTCTTGATTTTATCGTGTACTGAAGATGAGAAGTCTCACCTTTGTCAATGGAATGGTAGCAATCTCTCCAGCCTTTTCAGACCTGAGGAGAAATCATACACACACACACACACACACACACACACACACACACACACACACACACACACACACACACACACACACACACACACACCAACAGGTCCAGGAGGTTCTGTAACCCAGAATTCCTCTTCTATTCTTTGTATTTATCTCTTTAAAAACTCCTGCTCTTTCTGAAGCCCCCCCTTCAGGTAGTCATCACAGCTGAATGGTTGCCATGAGAGATTAAGGGAGTTCTCAAACATATGAAAGAATCAAGGCAACACTCCAGGTTTTTGATGAGTGAATAATGTAAAATGGCACAGCTAAAAAAAGTTGATTTGACATAATACAGTCCCTTTAACACACCAGAATGCAAGAATTTGGAGCGTTCAGATGAGTGAATACTTTTGGCAGCATAAGGCAGCTGGTTCCTGGTGACGCTGCTTTCAAACTTAGTTTATCTTTCCAAGTTTCTATTAAAAGTCTGACCACAATTTTTCTTCTCCAATAGGAGGTTTGGCTCTCAGAGAGTAGAGAAACATCAGAAAGTGAAGGAATGGCCTAAATTATAAATGTGCTACCAACAGAAAGAAAAGGGAAGACACAGCGAGCTACTGATAAATCTATGAATCACTCCTTCCATTCTAAACTCTAATGCTATGTATTTGTCTGCAGCACAGGAGGTTTAAATAACAGAACTGAGACCTCCTCTGCAAAAGCAGAGAAGGACTCTAGAGGTTGTGATCACAGCTGCAGGATGCCACTGTGGGTAAAATAACTACTGAAGATTTTTCCCAGTTTAATATTTCTAATGGGGCCAGCGAGATCAGGTTAACATCAGATGACCCAGGTGATCCACACATACAAATAAATCACAGGAAATTTGTCCACTAAGTTATGCATAAAAAAAACATTATGTTGTACAATATTGATGTGACGAGTCAGAGGACAGTCAGTGCTGCCCTGATCTGATCATCATGGAGCATCTTTAGGAATGTGGGTTGTGGACGCTAGCATTAGCACTGGGGACGTCCTCACCATCCGCTCATTCAGAGCAGGTAGGGCTCTGTGGATCTGAGTCCTGCTTCTCCTCTTCCTCCTTCTCATGCATCTGTTGCTCTGGAGCTTTCATGTTCCACCACATTCAATTTCTGCCTGACTGCATGCCCTCAAGATGTAATTTTTATATGCCTGAACTCTCCAGTTGCCTCTGCCTTCTTCTCATCTGAGGTCAACTTCCCATCATTCTTGAGCTTTGCTTCTGCCAGACTACCTGATTTTCTCAAACATGTTCATTTCTTCAGTGTTCACTCACTTCAAGCAGTGTTACTTTTCTCCTCCGCCTTCCTGCGCCTCCTCCTGCAACGGTAGCGCCTTTAGCTTACAAACCTCAAACAAAACTAAAACACTCTGAAATAAATGACTGGATCTAGCATGAGGGTTGCAGCACATTAGGATGAATTAGTTTTATTAGCTTTCACTGAGCAGATCCAGCAAACTGACAGCTGTACATTTGTTCTCATTTAGGCAATTCACAACGCAATTCCTTAAGATAACAATCGATTAACACAATCTTCTTGAAATTAATTGACTATGCCTGAATAACAAGATCCGGATTTAATGATGTTTGATATAAAATAATTAACATTTCAAACTGGTCTGATGCTCTGTAAACGACTGCTTACTCCATACACTGTAACAAACCCAGGCTAATTAAATGTTGCAGTGTTAGTAAGTGTGACAATAATCAGTGTGATGTACTGGTGGCGTATCAGGATGCTTTGGATGTGAAACGTGGTCCCTTCTCAGAACCATGCCATGCAGATTGCCTCATGGTCTGCCTCTCCAGGATCAGGCTGAAGCCATCAGGCCATGATGGGGGCAACAGCAGCGTTTTAAATCAACTGAAACCAGCAAGGCAAACAGTCCAGCCTGAACCCGACCCGGCCGGGTCAACGGCACAAACGGAGTTACTCACAAAGAGCAGGAAGGCAATACACACAGCCTCTGCAACGAATGTCTGCTTAGTGATTCATGAAAGGCATTTACTGAAGGCTTATGAATATATTTTAATGAATGTGTCCCCACTCTTTAATATCTGCTGAAATAAACAAAAATTACTGCTCTGCCAGTGGAGGAGTTTTGGTTCACTTCCCTTTACCAGATTTCTTATCCTCTTTCTGCTTCTGTTCTTTTTTTTCTACCAAAGCCTTTCAGTCAAAATGAGGTGTGGGTTTTAACTAGGCCATTCCAACACCTTGTTGACCCAGTTTGATTCCAACTACAGCTGACTGTTGATGGATGTAGAGGCAGATAACTCCACATTGACTCTAAAAGACTTTGGGCGTTCATTCCTGAATCAACTGATTTAAGTTCTTGTGCCTGTAAGATGAGAGTTGAGTGCTGAATGCCTGTTAGCAATAAACTAACAACATTGGTCAGATCTAGAGGTCGCGTTAATGGAATATTTTCCGTATTTGACCGTTTGACGGGAAAATTTGAAGCCCGTCGGTCATTTGACAGGTTATAATTCACACACTTGACTGGTGCACATGCGCAGGCATTATAGACTTTACTCAAAGAGATCATCGCAGAGGCAACCAAAATCAATCAATAAAATATCCTTTCTGAATGTTATCTCATGGACACTGAACTAAATGCGTCTTTCTGACCGGGAGCTGACAGCGTGTTGAACAGTTATGGACCAGACGCTTTGGAGCGCTTCTGCTTCAGAAGGGAGAAGAATGGTAAATAAAGGAGCCATCCCTGTGTTATTTCAATGGAGCAACTTCTGTGTTCAGCCTGAAAGAGCCAGTGTTTGGGAACGAGTGAGCTGACCAGAGCCAGACAGCCGAGCAACTGTTCGGCCTATATGATGCACTTCTGCAGATCTGTCCCAGAACCAGCTGGCCTGGACATGGCAAAACATGAAAACAAGAAATTAAAAGAAGAAATAAAAGCCCTAACCAATCAGATTGAAGAACTGAAAATCCAATCGACCTTTGGATTACAAATGTTCGCAGGGTCTGATGATGACATCCGATTTTACACAAGGTAATCTTGTACACCACAACAAATCCTTTTCTTTCTAAAATTTGGGATACTCGCCCCAAATCTGGTTTCTTGATTAAACATGTAAAATAACAAAATAATGTAAGAACATTGTCCGTTAGAAAGAATAAGAATGCTTAGATATTTAAATACCTTAAATATAACTTCAAAGTAAGACTCACCTTTGTACCCATGAATGTATGATGAAACATGCATCTTAAAACCTTTTTCCAGTTTGCATGATGGGGCTTTGGATCCCGCTTTACAAATACGATGTACATCGCTAATTGTTAGCTTTGGCAAGCCCTGCAAACACCTACTGTAAAATGACAATTTTAATAGACCGGAAAAAACAGAGGCACTTTTCCCCAAACACGGAAACTGACGTTCAAAGAGCCCATTAGCCCCGCCCCCCGGCTCCACTCTCACTTGTTCCGCTAGAGTCAGAACCAAAATGATAATCAGGGTCTGAATTAACATTTAACATTTTAAGTGAATCTTAAGTACAGCTTTTGAAACAAGAAGGTAGACCAAGAGCTTTTAAATCAATGGGTTTGATGCCAGTTTAATGCAACTGGCATTACACAAAATAGATGCAAAATTCACTTTTTTAGCTTTAATTAAATTTTTTTTTGTGTACTTTGACCATCTAAGAGTGCAAAAATTGTAAATTAATTTTGTCCTGGTGCTGCACAGATATCCTTTATTCTTTTTGGATTATATTTTTCAGTCTTTTCATTTTTCTCTATCCCCTAAAACATTTTCTTGTCTATGACTCCGCCGCATTTGCTATGGAACTGCTAAACAAGGTTCTAACTTCTGGCTAAATTTTGTGATCTGCAGCAATTTTGTAGTCCAAGTTTCAGGTGTGCCAAAGTTGCAAGTAATCAAGTCAAAAAGTTTGGATCTAACGTGTATTAACACTCAGGATTCCTTACATCATCCTTCAGCATGAGAGCCTCTTCAAAGTGCCTGGGTCACTTAAGGACAAGTGCTTCAATGACTCATGCCAGTACCAAGAGGGATTTTCCAAAACACTTTGTCTGATTGAGGATTTAACTGTTTCGTATGTTTTGAATAGAATTATTTGGATTTGTTTTTGCCATTTTTGTCTCGTTCCTCCCTCTCCACATCTTCTTCAGATATTTCTTTTGACAATCCAGAGTCTTTTTTTTATACCTCTAATAATTAACACCCACTAGACATAACACACTTTGCGCCATCTATTCTAATTTGATTATGCTCACCTCCACATCTTGATTCCTGACCTTCTTTGATGTCAAAAGCATTTTAATCAAGTTTGCTCTGCTAAATGTTAGGTCCCTCTATGGGAAGACTTATGGTAATGATTTGATTTTCCTCATAATTTAGACTCCTTTAGACTGATACCTGGAGCTAAAGAAAATGTGCTCCAACTCCCAATGTGTACTTGAATTTCAGTAATTTTCATTTCCCCAGGCTGAGTGGCAGTAGTGCTCGCTCTTACAGTGGGTTTTAAAAAGAATCTCCTGGCTGTATGTTTAGCAGCTAGGGGATTGCACAGAAATTTACAAAACTTGCAAATTCAGGAATTAGAATAAAGTTTACAGATATGAGTAAATTTAAAGTTGAATTAGTTTCCATTTAAATTCTTTTTCAATTCTCTTCATGGGTTTAAACTCATCTCTCAGTTTTTTAATCACTATTTAAACTGCTTTAAACTTTAAAGCCATGTTGAATGCAAAGTTATTCTGTACATACTGTATGGGACCCTTTGCCTTTACATACATATGAACTTTAATTACATCTTATTCTTAGAGTAAAGGCTTCAGTGTGCTGAATAAAAGCTGGGAAATAAACTGCTCTGTGCAATTAAAGTATATAACATGTTTCACTAAATGGTGAAGTTCCTAACATAAATGGACTTTCCTATAATATCCTATTTTATTAAATGGGTTTTCAAAGAAAGCATATGTAAGGTCAAACACTGATGTTGGATGATTAGGTTGAGGTCAGTAGAACAGAGCAGGCAACCGGCTCCATATCAAACACAAACACTCTTTAAGGACTTTGCTTTGTGCACCAGTACATGGTCACGTTGGAACTGTCAGGAAAGATCTGATATTTCAAAATGTCTTTTTTATGCTGAAACACCTCATTTCCTCAGTGTAATGAAATGACATCAGACTCATATAGGGATTATGGGGTCCACATACTGAGAGTGACGTCACTCTGTTGTGTACAGATTCCTCAACACACTCCAGCAAACCTTCTCCATTTATGAATGGAGAGGCAAAGCATTATTGTTTTTTATTTATTTATTTTATTCCACCTTTATTTCACCAGGAAAATCACATTGAGATTAAAAATAGTTTTTGCAAGAGAATCCTGGCCAAGACTGGCAGCAATAATATTTGATAATCTTTACCAGCTTAAGACCAAAACGTTAGATATTGCAGATGAAACACATTAGCATTTTCAAATTTCAACCAATAGCCTTCGCCCACCCAAACGTCAGAACACTAAAACTGTTGTATGTCTAAACATTAACTGCTGATTGTGACGCAAACTACAAAGCTGCAGAATTCCCTGCACTCTCTTTTATCTTTGTTAATTCCTCCTCCTACCTCATCTAAACAGTGTTAAAAGCCAATAACTGTTTCAAAAGAGTCAACAGATGAAGTGAAACAAGGTTAAAGGAAAGGGATTTGTGGAGGTACAAACAATGTGCTCTGAGCAGATGTTTCTTTTTTCCTGAATTACTAATTTACAGAAATCCACAAGAGGGCAATGTTGTTCCACTCAAACCCTGTCGTGCAGAAAGGAAGACATACCTTTCATTGAAGGTGTCTGAGCTATATGAGTCACAGTCAGTGTTTTTTTTTTTTTTAAGATGAACAATGAACAGTGATGGGTTGAAGGGGGAAGGGGGAAATAACAGAAATAAAAATTCATGCCAAACAATCAGAATGAAATGGTTTTTCTGCAAATCAGCGTAATAAAAGAGACTTTAATGGAAAAGGCAGGCCTGAGCCAGGGAACCGTTGCAATCCAAAGATACTTTGAAATAATTACATATTCTGCTCAAGAGCTGTTAATTGCACATATTCACAGCTTTCTGCTGATGTATCATCACTGCCACTCTTGGCCATCAGCGATATAGAATCACCCAGAGTCAGAAGTACAAATGGAAATCTGCTGCAGCCTTTTTCAGATCTCAGAATGGCTGTTGACAATATAAAGCCATAAAACAAGCCTTGTGCTCAGAAATGTTCTCTGACAAAGTGCTATTCCTGTTTGTTTTTTTTTAAAGATAGGAATAACTTCCTTCGCAGGCTCTGATTCTGTACCACTGTACCTCGCCGTCTCTCAGTCCAGCACAATAATTTTCAAATAAAGAAGAAAAGGGTAAATGGACCTTACGGTGGGCAAATTAACTGTCAGCCTCAATTTTCATGAATATAACATTGAGAAAGTCTTGGAGATCAATTTTGGATCAGAAAGTTGGGCATCCAGCAACGGCAAACCGGCCTCGATGAAGTCACATGACACTGAACAACGGAGACCTACTCTACCGCCTCAGTTTGACTCAGTCTTTCTGAGGACCAAAATACACTTTCAGAACTAATACATAAAGGTCATGAGGATTCTGTCACATGAAGTTTGACAGTTCTTTCTAGACAAAATGTTGAAGTACAGAGGCTTACAATATTAAAGTCTATAGTTTGGTTTGCACATAGAATCAGGCTCTTTTACTCTATCTATCTATCCATCCATCCATCATCTGTTCACCCTTATCCCTACTGGGGTTGGGAGTTGCTGGTTTGGGGACATCCTGGACAGGTCGCCAGTCTGTTGCAGCCAACACAGAAACAAACAGGACAAACAATCATGCACACACACACACACACACACACACTCACACCTAGGAAGAATTTGGAAAGACCAATTAACCTGACAGTCATGTTTTTGGACTGGGAGGAAGCCGGAGTACCCGGAGAGAGCATGCACAGGGAGAACATGCAAACTCCGTGCAGAAAGACCCCAGGCCGGGAATCGAACTCAGGACCTTCTTACTGCAAGGCAACAGTGCTACCAACTGCGCCACTGTGCAGCACCTCTTTTACTCTAATGCACCTAAATAAATCTGGTTCACTAATTCTATTCCAGGACTCAGCATCTGAGTCCTAGATGGTCTTTCAAATTTGAGCTGGTTCCATCCAAATTTGGGCCTGTGCCACAGGGCTCACCAATGTCTCGTCAGTGACAAACTGAGAAGTCCTCTGGTAGCATCATTCTGCTCCATATGGCTCCAGACTTCCCTTCGAAGTCTCCAGTCTTCCGAGTATGTGTTTTGTACCCACACTCGGTCAACTTATGCATCTTCAGTCTCTGCAAGTGTCACTGGCAATGTTTTATGAAATAGAGGCCAGAACAAGAGAGCAGTCCAGATGTCCTGCATGGATACATCTTCGACAACCAGGACTTACTGCTAGCGATTCCGTGATGCTTGCAGAGGAAGTGCAGAAGAGGAGTCTGCTGCCACAGCAATGACATCTCGAATGATCAGGGGGTCCACTAGACAAACTGACGCCATGAAGCGTGGCCTGCTAAGTGGCAATTGAAATGCTGAAGAGTCAGCTTAAAGATGCTCATTTGAAAGAAAACAGGATAAGATCAAAACTTTATGGTCTGCAGACCACAAGGTGCTGGCAAACCTTGCTGAAATGCTGAGGGTCAACGTGCTTCCTGTGGGATTCATTGTTCACCCTGACACATCATATCTTGATGCAACTCCAGATGCCAAGGTGTATGACCCATCAGAATCACCCCGTTTGGACTGGTTGAGGTAAAAAGCAGCATGAAGAATGATGTGTCTCAGGTTGCTCACCACAGCCATGCTATTTTGAGGCTGAAGAGTCAGCTTAACGATTTCACTTTGAAAGCAAAAACAGAATCAGATCAAAACTTACTGAAGCAAAGGAGGTCACCCAAAATATGCAACAGCTGGACAACCAGGTGAAAAACATACAAACAGAGGTGAAGGAAATTAAGGAAATGCAAGAAATGAAGAGAATACGTAGTAAGCAGCAAAATAAGAGATTTGTCTTAAAAGGTTTTGCATCAGGCATCGGAACATGCTTAGGCATAGGTCTTATAATTGTGGGGGGGAAATGCATATGGAAAGCCTCTGCTTAATGAACCTTTTAAGAAGGGCAACAGCTGAATTGTGGAGATGACGTTATACATGCCATCATTTTCCCAAGACATCTTTTCGGTTAAAACTGCAACTGTCCAGGCAGCGACAGTCATCTTCAAAGATGGACAGAACCAGCTCATCCATAAAAATGGTACAGCTTTTGATATTGATATTTATGATGGACTGTTCTATTTAAATCCATAAATCTGTTTGAATCCAATCAGTTAGCTAAACTATGGATGGCTTTTATCCCATCTCTCCTAGACGGAGCAACTGAAGCAGCTATTACAGAAATTTCCTTTAATGGCAGCACAACTCAAACAGCAAACATGAAAAGAAAATCAGCAGGCTTTGATGTTTTTTATTCAGCAGGATTTCATTATGGTTACAAGTCCGGTCAGGATCTTGGTGAATTTTGGAGGTGTGGCAGCCTAAAGCCTTTTTCCCACTGAGCCAGGTCAGTTTGGTATGCCATAGTACAAGTGGCCCATACAACCGATCTGTACCCCACTGTTCCTGGGCCCCCTTCAGTGCGGGTCCATAGGTTCAATGGTACAGTACAAGTAGAGTGGAACTATAACCACAACATAGTCAGGTGAATAAGGAAGAGAAAACTATCAATGGTTGACAAACATGAGACAAAATCTGTGGCCTAACTTCTCCTGCCCAGTGAGCCTAAAGGAGGTTGGAACCGGTCTCCTGAATATACCAGGCCCTTCTCCACAGGCTTAGATTCATTGTGGTTTTACGGGGTTAGAACGAGCTGGACCTGTCATGTATTGCATGCAAATGATTTGATTGGCATTCATTGATCGGCTCCTGGATTTCCATCAACAAAAAAATTTTCACTGCCTGCTCATATTCACACTGACATAGCGAGACCACAATGCCAATGGCAACACACCCAACTTGGCAATAAACGAGACCTTAAGTGGTTAGAGTGAGACCTGACAATGGAGAAGGGGTTACAGTGGATCAAACTGAACCGACTCGCGCTGTACTGCTCATGAAATGAGCCACTGACAGCCAAGCAGTCTTACCACTTTAAAGGCCTCAGCAGGACAACAAATGGATTTTAGACTGAAATAAATGAGACCGTAACCCTGCAAAGAACAGGTTCTGAAAAGTTTGTTATAAACCAACACTCACATTGGAGGATATTTCCGTCTTGTTTTTTAAATTTGACACACTAGCTGAACACCACAGCGTGCTAATTTCTTCCCTCCAACACCAATTCTAGCTGATCTTGTTTTCCTATTGCTAAACCGGCCATAGGGTTCCTTTTCCTTATATACTGAGGAGACACCGCCCCTGAGCAGTGTGTCTGTTGGGTTATGCGCTTCATAGTCTTTGAATTTATTGTGCCCCCTGCTGAATCTCCTGCTGCGAGACACATCAGGGCAGAATTATAAAAGCAAAGAGCATCCAGAAAAAAAACAGAATTCGGCAGTGGAAAAAATAATACTTTGCTTTTTGTTAGCCTATCATTTTATCCTGAGGTCGTTTTAGTTCCATGAATGTTCTTCACATGCTTTTTCACTTAAATTCTACTATAGTTTGTGTTGCCCATGGTAACAGCAGTGTTTGTGGCATTATGAATTTTGAAAATGAAATGCTGAAATTGTAATTTTAGGACTGGTGAGCAACAGGGATTAGAAGCTTTGCACAGGACTAATGGGCAGTTTAACATGTGCAAAAGCTTCCAGTTGAGTATGATTTTCATTAAAAACAGTGAAAACCTATGTTTGAAAAGTGCTGCCCTCTGATGTAGCAATGTTGCAGATATATCATCACCTCTTCAGATCACTGCTGAAATTTAATGAGAAGAGAGAAAAGCTTTGCTATGTGTAATACAGCTGATGGAAAACAAATTGAAGCTAGTCCCAGTATGTTTTTGAGTAAAGGAAAATCATTTGACTTTTGATAGGCAGTTGTTAAAGCTATTGATATGGAAAGGTTAGTTCATGCCATATGTCACAACTTAATGACAGTTTTAACAAATATGTGAAAATAAAAAAAAATTAAATTCTAAAAGTTACATACTGCAGCTTTAATTTCACTTTGGAGAGGGCAGGCCAGGAGGGATGTGGGTCAGAGCTGCAATTTATGTTCTGTAAGGTTTAATTAGACACAAAACTAAGTTTGTATTGTTTTGTGTTCATTCAGTCTGCAGTTTTCACTGCAGCATGTAAACGAGGAAGTCAACAGTACATGGTCAACCTTACTTCACGTCTCCCTCTCATCATTTGCTGTGGTTGAACTCTGTGTTCAGTCAGAGTGGTTATACCCTGGATGAGAACACTACAATATTACATCACAAAACTGCAATCTTGAATTGTAGGTGACATCCAAGAACATTTATTCATTCAAGAATTCAAAAAGTATTGAGAAAAAATTAATGAAAACTCTGATACCCAAAAGGAGATAGTGACACACTTGGGTAATTTAATTCAAATTATCCAAAAAGTAAGAGGCATTTTGGGTAAACTGAGCATAAAGAACAGCCTGGTGTGGTTGAATGATTTTTCATTCATTCAACCACACCATTATGCTGTCAAAAAATGTTCTCAGGAGCGTTCCACCAGGTCGATGTGTGTGTGTGTATGTGTGGTGGTGGTGGTGGTGGGGGGGACTGAGGTAGTTCTGAACCTTCGACTTATCGGTCAGATTCAGCCTACACACTGCTTCTCTAAGGGAAATCTCATTATGCACATAAGATCCTGGAGGAGAGCAACAGCAGAAGATCTGGGGAGTTGGAGTTAACACTTACTCCTCCAATGAGATGTTGGAGATCAGCACGGGGGGCGCTGCAGACAGAGGAGAAGGGGGGCTGCTGGAGGTGGGTGGGGTTGTTGTGTCAGTGGCCATCCTTCTCTGTGGTGTCGACGTCTGTGGGACGATCTCCAGCACCGCCCAGCACCTGGTAAACACACGCACACTCACTGAAAGTTACTGAATGATTAAAATACAGACAGTGATGTTAGCTGGCTTGGTTAGCTAGCTAGCTTCAAGAAATGTGATCTTTCTACCTCCCTACCCCCACATCATAATGGACGCTGACATTGTTTCAACATTTCTGTTGTGAAATTGCTCTTGTTTTCATTTTGTTTTAAAAATGTTCTACAAATTGTCACAAATGTTCTACAATTTCTTCTAAAAATGCTTAAAAAGTGAAAATATTTCAAACATGAAATAATTCTTGTATGAAATAAAACACCGCAGAAACTATCATACTAAACATTATTTTGAATCAAAATGGCAAAAGTAGCATAAAACCACATTGATTTAAACACGGTTCCAAAAAGACACACTCATGGAAGACTGTATAATCAATATGTCAAGAATCAAGAGGGTTAAACCTGGCCTCCAGTTTGTTTGGTGTGAAGTCTGAATCATATGCCATCCATTTTACAACTGCCAGTGGAGTGGTAACACCGGTGGAGTGGTAACATACAATATTTACTGCTAAAAACAATCTTAGAAAACACAATTTGATTATTTTGTAATTGACAGTGCCCCACTTTTTTTTTTTATTGAATTCCAAAACCCAGAGATGTGACGGCTCTCACCCTCAATCCTCACCAGTGCTTCAGGAACTGCAATCTGTATTTAGAGATTGTTATACTGGATTTATCTTCCAGCATAACAATCAGCCTCAAGGTTCAATCTGTCAACAGTTGTCTTGATTGCAATAACTTGATGTGATTTCTCCATTCACAAGTCTTATTGGTGGAAAGCTGAGTTCGGGCTAGAAGTGCTTTGTGCTATATGTAGTGTTTTTTCTTTTAATTTTTAAGGTGCTAAATAGTTTTTTATGACACTTTCAATTGTATATTACAAACACAGTAAATTTTGATTGCTTTTTTGTCTTTATGGAAATAATTTGAGATGCTGACCTCTCTTCTTCTGCTCTTGTATTAGTGAAGCTTTACAGGCAGAACTGATAAAAGCATTTAACTACAGAGGCCAGTGCATATCTAAATTAGAGATGCCTACTTTTGGGCTGTTACAGGAGGCTGGATTATCCAAAGGGAAGCTAAGACGAAACCAGCAACACTTGAAGTGTCAAGAAACAACTTTATGGGCAGACCAAGACATTTTAGGTTGTGACCTTCATCCGGTTGAATGTAAAACACCAGATTATGTTTAAATGAAAATGTACTGTATACCAAAAAAAAATTATGAAGCAATCATTCACACACAAACAGGCTGACCACTCAGCATTCAAGGGGATGATGCTTACTGAACTACTTCAAATCTAAAAGTAGTTCCTTCCCAGAGGCATACAGATGAGTCAAAACCATACAGAGCCATTGCAGGAATTCTAAAAAAAAAACACCAATCTGTCACAAAAACTAAAATGATAGGTAGCCTGCAGGATAATCATTTTTAAAATATACTCTGTCCTTATAAAGTTAATACTGCCAGCTTTTTGTTTTAATGACTTCAATATCAATTTACTTGCCTGAAAATATTTTTTTATTAAAATGTTTTGCATATTTGAATAGAACCCATGCACACTCCACACAGATTCAACCCAGGACCTTCATTTCACAAGGCAACTGCAGCTGCTTTTCCATTGAGCATGAACTTGTGCAAATTGGAATTGCAAAAATAAATTTGTTGTATGAAAAAACACCAATTTTGAAAAAAAAATCTTCCTTTTTCTGATAAAAAGTTTTTGAGCCAGGATGAAGTGTTTTTTCAGCTGTGTGAAATTGGTACATTTTGCAAAAACAACCCTGAGCTGTGGCTGAAATATGAATATATCTCATGTTTACATCTGCTGCTTCCATGATCTTTAATGACATGTGAGGTGAATAAACTAATTCACATGGGATTTTAATGGCTTAAAAAGGAAACACAGTAATTCCCAAATTGTGTGTGTGTTTTTTTTTTTTTTTTGAGATTAGCAGAATATCAATAAAACATTTGAAATGGAGGCATAGCTAGTGTTAAGAACTACACCAGTTTACAACTTTTTTGTTGAAGAGGACTAATGAGAAAAAAAAAAAAAAAAACGGCACAAGGTAAGATGAAGCTTCCAGCTCAAGGAGAAACATACGTACTGAGTAACATGGAGGGGGTTCAGTTTTGTTTTTCTGCATCTGCCAGGTGGAACCTTGAATCTGTGTTGGGCAAAAAGGAGCAATAATACTAACGGGTGAAACACACTGATCAGTGTGGAGAAATGTAGCTTCCTTTCAGTCACTTCATGATCGTCCAACAAGACAATAACACATAATAGCTACAAGCAAACAAGAACGGCTGTGAGAAAAACAGAAACAACAGCATTGGACCTTCGTGAGCCTACATACTAATCCTGCTCAACATCTATGGAAACACAGAGTACACCAGAGACAGCATGAGTAGTTTGCTCAGGAAGGGCGGGTCAAGCTGCCTGCTGGGAAATGGAGTACAGAGGTCGCTGCTTGGTGGTGATTGTTGCACAAGGTCCTGCCACAAAATAACAAGTTACAGAAACTATCTTTTTTCTCTGTATCATTTTCTTTTATTAAATATTCAGCTGAATTAATGTTGAGACAAAAATAAATTTCTGATAAACTATTTCAACTGTTAAGTTTCAAGTTAATTTAGATAGTCGTAGGACCAAATCTATCTGCATCTGCATCAGTTTTCTGAAATAAACACAACCCACTGAAACAAGAATCAAACTTTCTCATTCTGAGGTGGAATATTGTCTTGAGGGATTGGTCATGAATTATCATTCGCTTTACAACAAGGAGAACTCAGGCATCCCTAACAGCTGCTGATGTCAATAACATTCAGACTCCTGTACCGACATCACACTGCAGGCATGCATTAAATGTTAACAGATCTGGGTTGTGTATTTTATGAAAGATGATGGTTGACCAGGAGGTCAAACTAAACACCCAGAGGGGAGGTTTCTCTCCGGTTTTTACGCCTTTTTAAGTTTGTTGAAAATCAGAATGATAATTCTTCAGGCTATAACAGGCCTTTGAAAGTTTTCTTAGTGACAATAAAAAAAAGCCCAGACTGAGAAGCTGAGGTTGAATAAGAAATTCTTCCCTCAGAAGCAAAGGGCATAAAGGCCACAGGCTGTAGGAAGAGAGAGGAAGGAGGGAGACGTGGAAGGGGGGCAGGAACAAGCAAGCCTTCTCCTCTCTGCAGCTGTTGGTTGAGTCGGCAGTGCAGCTCTGAGAGATTTATCCTTTCATTTGTTGTGGCTTTGCTCGAGTGCACCCAACAACACACCATTTCTATTTTATTCTACTAGTCTTTCACTCTGCAGGGTGGCTCAACAGAATTATGTCCCCAACGATAATTATCAATCAAAATTATGTTCTGAAAAATGGAGGCAGAGGAAATTGCTTACCAGGACGTCGAGCTAGAAAAGAACCCCAAAAGAAGAAGTGTGAATGGAGCGAGGGACCAAGAAAGAGAGAGAGATGGAGACTGAGGGGATTTGCATCTGTGCTGGGTCAGGACTCTGATTCCAGCCAATCAGAACAAATGCTCACAGATGTCAAACTTTTTGCAGAGTTCTAACTAGATTAGAATGAAGAAGCATGTTTACGCCAGTTTCTAGTTCAGTTTGCATCAAATATTTCAGACATTATTGAATTATTAAATACCAAACGGTCAGAAGATTGACCTTTTTCAGTGAAAAGAGTTATGGCAATCAATTGTGCCATATTAATGAATTAATTTTAGTATTGAGAGAACATTTGAAAAGTCTTCTTTTTATACCAACAATTGTTCCCATTTAAACAACTGCTGCTGTTTAAATGGGCAGTATTATGTGTTCCAGGCTCATAGTGCCATTTTATAGCACGATCAGAGGTTTTATCCATTTAAAACCTCTTGACCTTTCTGAAACCTGCCTCCAGGAAGTCATCACAACATGACTCCTCATTTAACCCTTTAACAACTTTTTTACCAGTGTTATATGTCATATAATGAGCTGCTCCACCAGGTGTCTGCTGATTGTTGCTGGCTAGTCTGAAGGAGCCGAGTGGAGGAGGTGCAGAGAAGGAAGCTGGGAAACTGCAGCTCTGAGGAGAAGCTGTGCCTTGAAGGCATTGCTTGGTCCACCCAGGGGACCATTCACCACTGAATGGTTGCCATGGAGATTAAAGGAGTTTTCAAATATGCATGGAAGAATCAAGGCAACATTCCAGATATAGATTTAATGAGGGAATAGCATTATAACACACAGTAAAGCTAAAAACAAAAAAATTACATAACACTGCCTCTTTAATAAAAGCATAAAAACCAAAGATAAAATAGTTTTGTGCATAAGGCTGTAGGAAAAATTTCAAAGCTGTTTGAAACAACTCTGGAGTGTTATAATGAATCAATAAATGAAGTTCTACAGTGGAGAAAAATGACTATACCAGAGCATTTGCCACACGACATTACTTTCAGAATGTGGACTGCAGGTTGGACACAAAACAAAAGGGGGAGAAATGTAGCCAGAAGCTTATAAATCTCAGGAAAGTGTCCCAGTGGAAAGAGACTTATTGTGTGGAGCTGCTGTACTCTGTTTCACCAGAATCCGATCAGGAAAGTACACCATAGGTCAGAACCAAGCAGTCGTGGGGTTCAGCTCAGTGGAATCTGTCATGGCTGTGCAGAGACTCATCTCATGCACCGGGGCTAAACTATTTTTTTGCTTTATGGGTGAATTTATAAAAGTAGAAGGAGGAAACCACAGTTTGGACACTGAAACATGCTGTGTGATCCAGCTGCATAAAGCCGCTTGTGTTGTGGTGCTTGGCACTCCAAATAGAGTCAATTTTATGGGGAAATAAAGTAGGTTTGAAGGGATGAATTTGAGTCTAAATAGAAAAAGGATGACCCAATTTTGATGACATTGCACTTAAAATTGAAAATGGCCAAAGTGTATAAAACACTAATTTTCCCAGAGGAAAAGTGAAGAAAGCAACAAGAATTCTAAACTAAACTCTTGAATAAAGTTGAAGCTCATGAAGTAGCACACCAACACACAAAGAGCCTGATATTAAACCAAACAGAACAGCACACAGCCTGGCACTTCCTGTTATATTTGCATTAAATGGTTTTAATACACATATGTCATCTTCATGCTTCTTTAACTTATACAAAAAATAAAACAGACTTGTGTGATATCTCATCTTGATATCACACATCTTTGCTTTTCATTTTCCCATGTTACACAATGAGGCATTCTGTCTGAGGCATTCCTTAAAACACCTCCACTTAACTCAAATATTGTGAATATAACAATCTTAGGGCATGTAAACTTCTGACATTAAAGTATGTCTTTTTACACTATGTATGCAAACGTCTGGTTTCAGCTCTTAGTGCAGTTTGGTTCAAATATCTATCCTGCAGAAGTTTTTTCTGTGTGCAGGCCAGAAGACAGCAGGCTAAACATTTTCCCTAAATGCACCTGACTCCCCAGCAGTTAAGTGGGGTTTAAGAGACTGCAGATGGTTTTTGCTCTTTTGTGCACTTAGAGTCCTTTGTGGATGGTTATTTTGCCAGATGGCCTTTTATTTTGGCCTACCATGCTCACTGCTGCTTTCAGTGGTCGCTCCCTTCGAATCTCTGCCCAGGGTCTCAGAGGATCTTGCTTCTCCAGCCAGTTTTTTTTTTATACAGCTTACACAGTGTCTTGTAAAAATTATTCACCAGAAAACATTAGAACAAATCCTAACCTATCACTAACCAATTTTGGTGGAATTTATCATTTACCACAGGTTGTATTTGTGAAGGTGAAGAGCAATTTTTCAAAATTTTTAACATGTTTTAGAAATAAAAAGTAGACTACTTTATTTTTTGTCATGATGGTGTAAACCTTTCTAAGCCACATCAACACACACTTCCAGAAGACAAGTAACAATGAAAGATTTTATAGCAAAGAATAAATTATAAATGTACTCAGATCTGGGAAATGACTGGAGGCTAGGAATCAGGAACTGTGAGGAGACAGGACAGGTGAGATTGGGCTGATGGTTGAATGTTCATGGCATTTTGAGCAGCGCTTACGTAAGTTTGTTTAGATAAGAATGCCAGGGAGAGCTGAATAGCGTGTGGTTGTTGATCCTTGTGTGGTTTTCCAGGAAGAGGCGGATCTTGTGGCAGAATGAGGATCACCAAGGAGACAAGAGTGTTAGAGATTGGGCAGATAAGCGCATGAGGACGATGATGATGATGAAGGAGAACTTGAAGATGCCAAACGTAGAGATTGTTTCCAGAGAATCAGATTTGTATGGAGTCTTGAAGAAGGAAGTCCAGAGACACTCAGGCAGGGAAACCAGGTGGACACAGGAACACCAAGACAGCAAGGGGACACTATGAGACAGGGAGGGCTTGGGTTCCCCAATCAGGGCTATCACTCAGGCGTCAGAGCTCTGCAGAGGTAGTGCATGTAGCGAGGAGGCCATCTGACTTCTGCAGGAGACTCCTGGACTCGCAGCTGGAGGAAAGCAGGTGACCATTCTGACACTAACTTGTTAGTATCAGAATTGTCACATTTTGGCTCCACACATTAATATATTCCAATGTGTTTTCAGATATTGGTGAACTGTCACAGCAGACAATCAGTGAGGTTATTCCTGCGGTCCTCCAGTGGTGGGCTGCCTCAGTGGGTGTTTCCCTCAGGATGTCCAGAGACCTTCACCTTTCTGGAGCATGGATATCATGTGCCCAAGGCACTGATAAAACATTTTTTAATAAAAAAATATGGCTAATGTTCTTACAGAGTTAAAGTGCATAAGCAATCTGTTGTTTTTTAATTACTCAATATATTTAATTATGATTCATCTGATGTTCAGATTACACTGAAAATGAATAAAGCTGGACTATATTGTGAACTGAGTAGTCCGAGTTATTTTTTTCTGTCAACTGTGTCATTTTGCTTGTATAAAGCATGGTAATTACTGTAATTAATAAAATAACTCATAGGCCAAAATAAAAATCAGTCTAGAAAAGACAAACAGTGAGGGGTGCAGCCTATCATCAATAGTCAATAAATTCATAGAATCACCCAACTTTACGATAAAACAAACTGTTCTTTGGCTCTTCCAATGTCAGATTATGGCTGACTTGTTGTCAAAAGTTGCACACTCCTTGCTAATTTTCATCCTTTTCTATCAGGTTTTCAACAAATTACAACCCACCATAGCATACAGCTTTTTTAACAGAAAATCCTTAAGAATTTACATTATCAATAGTACACTTCAATTTTCATTTTGACTGAAAACTGAATATGGTGTTAAAGCCTGCAAGAAGATGTACACATCATAAAATAATTATTTGTTAAGAGTGCTACATCTAGCTGAGTGAACTGGACAGAGCATCACATTTTGTCTGAGTGTGTTTGAGTTTTTTGAGTTTGACATGTTTTAAATAAAGGATTTGAATCTTCCTACTTTTGTCCATTTACCAGAGAACGTTCAGAACCATGCAGGTTGTCAGACCTCCAAGAACTGCTCTCCGAAACCACAGGATCTAGACAAAAACAAAAGGCAACATCTCATTGGTAATGAGTAAACATGTAATCTGTTGTCCTGTTTTCTATAAGAACATCTGAGGCCTGCAAATCCTGTCTGTACAAGTACGGCATGGAGCAGACAATGAAAAGTTTCTTTGAAGATTATCAGGTTGGAAAACGTCACTGAATCATCGATATATAGAATCTGCCATTCAGAAATTCATATTTAGGCAGATGATGCTGTGATCAAGGAATCGCAAAAGATTGTCATAATGTGCCTTGAATGTTTTTCTATTAGACCATTTTAACATTGTCAGAATGACCCTCAATGCCTTCATATCAGATAATCCTATCATTTGTTAGACTAGTGGCGGTACGAAAGAGTGAATGAGACAAATAAATAGCTTGAAAGGAAATCATTCAAAATGTTTATTTAGTCCAGCACAGATGTGTGTTCAAATAGAACATTATTTTTTCTGCTATTGACCCTGACAAAATAGAGCAGACTAAATGCAGATGTGTTTTTACTGACATTAAAGTAGAATATTTAAATCTCTATTTTTCATTAATTGCATTAATTGTAAGAAATTAATTTACCTGGGCTTTCAAAAGCAACATATGTGTCCAGATCAAACTTTCTAAAAAGTTGATCATTTTTATTTGATTTTTTCCTGTTACATGGGTGTCTATGTTGTTTCTAGTTAGGGGTGCCACCCAAAAAATCCATCATGATGGTCCAGCTTGCAAGAGCATATTTTTCTGGACAATGGTTTTATGTCTTATGTAATCTTATCTCGTAAAAGTTTCATCTTCTCTCAGATCCATTTTATCCAGTTCCAAATAAGTAAATTAAGACAGAATTCTACCACCTCAAACGTCGGCTTGCTGGCTTACTGGATAGCTAGCTCTCACCCAGTTGGCAATATGGTGGTTTAACTCTAGACTCCTTGCTGACCAATGTTTGGCCACCAGCCTGAGTTTAGTCTCAATAGTGACCAACTGTTGTACTGACTGGTATTACTTCCAATCCACAGCATCACCAGACACTTAACAACACATTATTTCACCATTAGCTGCCAGTGAACGACCAGGTCCAGATGGATTATCAGCGGTTGTCATAGGGATTATCGAAAACAAAAACACATACGTCTAACTTATGGGTGTACATACTGCGTGGGTTATTATAGCTCTAAATGATCCATTCTATTTTCCAAGGGACAAATTTCATTCCTTTAAATAATTTGATGTTGCTCTCCAGGGCAGGGACATATCAAACCCTTCCAATATTTCTTTGGAAAAGATCTTCAATGACCACTTTGCACATTTTAGTCAGATTTTGGAATCTCTGCTCGTCAGAAAATTGCAGAAGCAATTTTATTAACGTGAAATTATGCTAATATTATTAATTTACATATGTTATTATGTCTGCGACAGACTGGCGACCTGTCCAGGGTGTACCCCGCCTCTCGCCCGGAACGCAGCTGGAGATAGGCACCAGCAACTCCCGACCCCGTTAGGGAGAAGGGTGACGGAAAATGGATGGATGGATGGATGTTATTATGTTCTTAAAATGGCACTCTAGAATCCTTTTTGGAACTTGAATATGCTTCATTTTTTTGCAAATACAGATAGTTACAGATACTTCAATTTCCTGAGAGAGTCTTCCCAAGGGATCAATAAAGTACAAGTCTAAGTCTAAGTCTAAGTCTAAGTCTAGTCAACAAATTATCAAACAAAGTAAACATAATCTAGTAATCATGTAGGGCTTTGTTGAAATCAAATGTTACAAAATGTGAAAATAAAAATCTGGACCAAAAATTGAAAACTTCTTTCAGTCAAACCCACCAAAACAAAGCAAGATGATCTGTTTAAAAGGCATCTTCAAATTTATTGAAAGAAATCTTTTACATTCTTCTGGATAATTATTCATTTGAAACAGTTTTGTAGATATCAATATTTCATAGAATCAAAACAAGAAGCTGCGAGAACTGAAAGTCATTCAGTTCCATTGCTTGTTTGTAGAAGTTAGCAGTGTAAGAACGTCAAAACAGACAACAGAACAACAGGTAGAAGCAAATGAAGTCTGAGAAGCAATTACTTGTGTTTTGTTGTGTGAGATCTGAGAGAATAGCAGAGGCATCACATTCACAATCCCACCTGTGGAGACAAGAAGAAAACAAGAGGTTAATTCCTCAGTCATTTACACAGTCTAATTTATTTGTATTTTTTGGGAGGTTTTTGACTTATTTTCTGGAGGCGCATCGATCAGAGTCTTGTGGCAAATTTCCAGTCTCCAGTTTTTATAAAGCTTCGGCCCTGTTCAAGTGCTAGCTTAGATTTTTTTTTTTTGTGTGTGAAGTGAGCTTTTTAGAAATCTACTCTTAGGACCATTTTATTCTGGTGAAAAAGAACTAACATTCTCTTTTGAAATTGTAGACTACTCTGGATTTGCAAAATTCTTCTGTGGAACAAAGATTAATAGGATTAAAAGACATAGAGAAGAGTATTTTAATTTGTTAAAAAAATGAATCATGGAGAGTTTGGCCATTTGTGAATTTTTCAGCAGAGCATATGTAAAATATTTATATTAAATAAATATTTGGGAAGATGAAATACCTCAGCTACTTGACATGCTGTTGGCTAACATTTGAAAAGCAGTCAATATGTTATTTATTTTCCTCTGAGCTGATTGGATGACAGCAGAGATCAGGAAGACTGTGGCTGTTGGAGTCTGTGGTATGCTAGACGTTTCCCACTGTGTTCCAACAAACTCCAACTTTTCTAAAAGCCAACTATTATCAATAAGAATTAGAATTCTAAATAATTCGTTCAGCCTTCCTGTTAGCTGCTGGACATCTGGCTCTCTCTCACTCTTTTGCAGTCAGAATGAATCACAAATTTGTAGTAGGATGCAAATTTCTATTAAATAGTTTCTTACATCTCTCTGACTTATCAGAGCTCATTTTTAAACAAACAGCTAATGTTGTCATGGTGATCTGGTATGCTCAGTTCATTGATTGTAAGAAGACTGAGTATCCTGTATAGTGGTTATCTGTCATAGTTGATCTAGCTGAATTTTGTCAATATTGCCTTTTGTCGTTTGACAAGCTAATTAAATTGTGCACATCAATTTGTCTGATCCATATAACAATACTCCATGTATTATATCAATATAGTTTCAAAACCTTCCTGCTTACCATAGAAAGAACAGTTCTTTTATGTAACCAATGGACAAGTAGTAGAAGGAGATAATATTTTGTACATAGATTTAACTTCTTTCTAATGTTTTTCTCCTTTTTAAATTTCTTTTGCTTGAAAGTTATCCGGCAGATTTTTAAATCTTCACCAAATTTTTATGATCAAGGGAAGTCTTTTTTTAAATCTCGACAAACCGACTTGAAGTTGTTTTTTTGCATTCCAAACAACTAGGAATGACAAACTGCAAAGCGGCTGTCATAACTGGCAGCTTGCATATTCCAACAGGCCTCTGAAGTAATAGAAACCGCAAAAAGTACAGTCAGAGCTGTCACAGAGAGGCTAATGTATCTGAACCATCATTCCTCATCATCCCACAGCTGATGCACAAAATCCATGCTGCTGCTGGTAGGAAGAAATACATTTAATGGAAATCCTTACTAAGAGACAAACAGAGGTAGAAGCTACCTTCTAGCTAAGGTAGAAGGTAGCTTCTACCTTTACCTGTTACTTTGTTCCAGTTTCTTGTAGTCCACAAACACTTTGAAGCTGAGCTAACTAACGTGAAGTAATGTGACTGACACTAGCATGCACTGCTAACAGTGCCTGGGTAAACAGATGTGGGTCTCAGGTGGGAATAATGTGGAAGGTTTTAACAGCACTGCAAACTGGATTTAGCAGCACTCAGAATTATGTGCAGTACTTCCAAAAAGTCTCCACAAGAGTCAAGATTTTGTAATGTAAAAATATGACACTATTTTAAATCATTTCACAACTGGCTACATCATTAATGTGGCACTTATTTTGAATAATAAATCTATCAGTTGGGGAAAAAAACTGAGTTGGTGCATCTTTTTTATTTACATTTCTCCTTACATATTTATTTGTTTCTTAATTGAATTTTATTTTTTTATTATTTCTTTTAACTAGATAAAACCCACTGAGATCTAGATTTCATTTTCAAGATGGACATGGGCATACTTATGGTTGCTATGCAATAATCTTCAAAGAACTCTCAGCAGTCTTTAGTATTTTGGAGTTGAAACAGACAGCAATACAAGAAAGGCAGAAGGACCAGAAAGGATACAGACAAAGAAGGGGAGTGATGATGAACAAAGCTGAGTCTCACCTAGAGCTACGGTGCCCATTAGGAAAGGTTTCCCCATCTGACTGAAGTCACTGCTGCTCTGCAGGCCCACCTCTGAGCCCACTGCAAATGTCACCACCACCTGAGACACACACACATACGCACACACACAATGCAGAGTGGTAAAAAAGTAAAAAAAAGCACACCTAAAACAGTCCAGCTTTGAGGAATTTAAATGGTCTTCAATGAACCTCTGCTTTAAAAAAGAGGTAGTCAGTATTAGGTACATGCTAGAAAAAATTGTTCATTAAAAAGAACAACCAAGACAGAAATAAAAGTTCGAGAATCTCTTTAGATTTTACTGAGTACCATGAGTTACAGATGTAAGCAAGCAGCCTGCTAACAAGGGAAATGATCTTGCTTATATCCACTTAACGTGCTTTACACAGATGTAAGCTGGTCTTTTTGAAATTTTACAAAAAGCAACTAGGAACTTTGGTTTCTGATCTCACAAACTCCAAATGAACTTATGAACTTAGTCTTCCCATGTACTATGAATGCTGCAGTGTACATGTTTCACTTCAACCATCAATATGTCCCATAATTCTGAAACCAGATTATGTCTAGAAATAAGGTCAAAAGGCAACAAATTAGTAAATGATAAATCAAATCAATGTCATCAATAAATGCAATTGACTCATATTATATAGCATACAATACTGAAACCGAACAAACATTTTTCCAACAGTGCATGGATGATCTATTAACAACTTGTTTCCCTGTTTGTTTTGTAACTGATTTAGCTTTGGTCTGAGCTAAGGAAATAAAACAATATGACAGACGTTTACTAATAATCTTAATTTACGTAAGAGACTCAAGAAGAAAGACATTAACACAAGAAAGATAGAAGAATTCCAGTTTGGAGTTTTCTACACAGCAAACGTGTAGAAGAATAAGTTCTGGAAAAATGACATACATGTAATATGTTACATGTGGCTTAAAAATAACACTTCTCATCAACCCATGTCCTATAGCCAAACATAGTGGTGGCTGCAGAGAGAATCAAGGTAAATGGTTTTCTTTGGTTAATTACATGAAAACCCGGGAGAACCAGGTTGAGGCCGGACTGAACATTGGATGCTTTCTATCCAATATGACTGAATGTGAACTATTTTGCAAAGAAGAATGAGATTGGATTCTTTAAAGTACTGACTCAGGGAGCCTGGATATAAAACAAATCACACTTCTTATTTGTAAAATATTTGGGGAAACAATTTTCTGTCTCTGTTGACAATTATGCCTTAAGTTGTGTAGGCATATCGCATAAAAATCCCAGTGTATTGATGGTGGTGATTCTTATGGAGAAAAATGAAAAAGTTGAAAGAGTGTCAATACTTTAGCAAGACACTGTTGCAGCAAAACATGGCAACTAATGAGGAGGACAGAAAAATACAGAAAAGACTAGAAAGGTAACTATCGGTAGTTGGTTGAAATTAGGTAGAAAATGTTATACATCATTTAGGGAAATTGATATTTATTACATTTAGAGATAAAAAAAATAACTATTTTAAGAGTAATTTATACCTTCAACAGGCTTGGAAAGATGTTTAAGAGATGGTTGGTTTCACTCTCTCATGGTGGGATTATTCCAGTTCTGTTTGGACGAACAGCAGAATCCGGTTTAAACACACAAACACACATGCTCCATAAATTTGACTGTGCTGTCCTCCTCCCTGTGATCTTAGCGCCCTGAACTAGGCTGCAGTGCTCCCCTGCTGTCATGGGAGCCAGTGGCATTAAAGGTTCAATGACAACTTTATTAGAGGTGAGAGTCTAGAATCCTAAGCAATTATTAAGCCTGAATAAATGTCACACTAATTATTTCCAGAAAGCCGTGAAATTGCGGTCGATTCTCCATGAATAATCGCCCCTCCAACACTGTTCAACTGCTTGGTGCATGAGAAAGTGTGTATGTGTGAAACAATGCAGCATTTTCATGTGTGGCTGATGTAATGACTAAAGCTACACTTAGGCCTATTTCACAGTGACTTAATAGAGCTTCTACAAAGGTGCATAAACTTCATTTGGGCTCTCCTGTTATTTTATTTAGCTGCAGGTTTTTGTGTGAAGCAATCAGTCAGATGTCAGGCCTTAAGGAGCTGCTGGTGCAGCACATCGATTTGGACGAAATTACAGAGAGAAGAGAGCGCTGGAAAGAACAGAGCAGGAGAGCGGCGGAAAGAGGGGAATTCATTTTCACCAGGACACAGGGGTCCCATAAGGCTGGGGCAGATGTGATTTTATTCTTTAATTAGCATGTGTACTTTTTGCTATTCCCCAGCAAACGGGATGGAGCGCAACATGAGAGGCAGCTGAAAGTTAACTTCAGAACAAAGCGTTGCATAATGGATATCCCAGATCCTGCACTCCAGATGGATGGCGAAGACATGCTGGCAGGAAATGGAGGTAGGCAGCTTCACAGCTGTGTTTGGAGGAAAACGCTGCTGTCAGCCATCTCATCTGTCCAATCACAGGACTGGAGTTCACATGTCTGAGGAATCACTATTGCCGTGTTCACAATCATCCACAAACCTCACTGTGTTTTAATGGGATTTTACGTCAGCGCATGATTGTGAAGTAAAAGGAAAATAATTCCTCAATACTGATTAAAAAACGACATGTTCTATTGGCAAATTATTTCACTTATACGGAAGATGACTTTATGTAAATGAAATAATCAACAAACCCAGAACAGGAATCAAACCTATGAGAACAAAAAAATCCAGAGAAACTTCTACTAATTTATACAGAGAAACTCTTACCAAACATGGAGAACCAACATCTAGTTTTATCCTACTAATTTATAAATTACCGACTACTTTCATGTAAAAGCATTTTAAACTTGTTGCTGAAAATGTGCTATAAAATAGAATGACGTTACTAACAGGACTAGTACATTTTCATCAATACGAAGAAATTGTTTTAAAACAGCAAGTTCCAATTCCTGCCAAATTCCAGCAACTTCACACAGCCATGGAAGAAAAGAGGACCAACATTCACAGGCCACAATCCAAACCTAATCAACTCAAAGGAGATGTGTTGCACTGCATGAGGCACATGGTGGTCACACCAGATATCAACTGGTTTTCAACCCCCCCAATAATCACATTTCAGTGTGGTTTTTATTGTGGTCAATAAAAGCACATCTGTATACAATCATGCTGACTAATTAGCATCTTTTTACGTCACACCTGTGATGTGGGATGGATCATTTATGCCTCTTTGCTAAGAATCAGATTTAAATCAGATTTAATGTCAACAATATTTGAATTTATTTTGTGTATATAGAAATTGTTTTAAATTTTGAGTTCAGCTCATGAAAAATGGGAGCAAAATCAAATTTGTTGCATATTTTAATTTGGTGTCTAAAGCTCCCAAACTTAAATCTTGCATAATATTCCATCTTTAAAATTCTACACACCTCTTTTATGAAATGAGCTTTCACAAATGAGAGGGCTTTCACTTTTCATATGTCCTCTAACATTGTTTTCCTGTAGCTTATGCCCCTCATCAGTTCTGTTTATTCATTGGCATACTGGCAGATGAACGGATGCTGTGGGGATTAGTTACAAAGACATTGATTTTAGTGTTATTAGATCTCGTGCCGCAGGCGGCAGGAGACTGCAGACGGCAGGAGACTGCAGCCGTCAAACGACTTGGGGGACAGACGTTAGAGGATGACCGCATCAAAAAAGAGCCTACATTCAAAGTCGCCATCTCCTCAGATATTAGTATTTGACCGTGAAGAACAATTTCTATCCAGAACATAAGCTGAAAGATGTCTTTCTCATTAAAAATACCCTGAATAAAGTGAACAATAATCATAGAGGATGTTAGCCTTAAACTGGTGGGTGAACATGCGTAACTGATCAAAATCAGGGTTATGAAGTTTTGGGTTTTTCACAACTTTTTGTTTGTCTAACTCAGTTAGTTTTAGTTAGTTCTTGGAGAGTGTTTGCACATTTTTATTAATTAGCATTACTTCAATATTAAGTTATTGTTTAGTTTTTCTAAGTTATTGTAGTAGTTTTAGTTTTTCATACTTTGGTTAATTTTATGTGCAGAATTCAAAGACTATTGTATTGTGATTACGTTGATTGGTAATGAATATTAAGCAGAAGATATCATTTTCAACAAATGTACTCAATTATTGTTGCACAACAAGCTGACTGTTTTCTCCCAACTTTTTCCGTTCTCATTTTGCAGATTAGCATTAGCGCCACCTGGAGGAGCATAGAGCGTCGTAATTTACCCACAGCTATGTGGGTGAAAAAACAGAAAACATCAATTTCACATCAGGCAAATAAATGGATTCATGAACTTGAAAATGATGGATATATGTATAATTTCCATAAGTTATTGTTTTATAAACACATGATATAGTTCCAGTTAGTTGTAATTTCCCCCTATTAATTACCACTTTTATTTATTTCAGTTAACACAAATACTTTAGTTTTAGTTTTGCTGTTTTGTTAGTTTTAGTTGCTTGATCAGAATACAGCAGGATGCATGAGCCCAACATCAGACTGTTCAGCAACATGCAGTCAGTGAGTCACATCTCCCCAAAGGATCTCCTGTCCTTGAAGAACAATGAAGAAATGGGACAAACTGCAACACACAGCCTTTTGAGCAACAAACACACTCACCTCAACAGAGTCTGTCTCATGTAGGTGGTGGTTCAATTTCGCAGTCATTATTGACGCCTATTTTTTAACAGGAAACTGATAAAATCATCCTGACACTTCATCATGATGTACCTCCTCATGCGCGTTATTTTGGGAAGTAGTCAGTGTGTTTTTGCACCCTAGATGGAAATGTAGATGCACACACACACACACACACACACACACACACACAGAGTGAAGGAACAGTGACCTGGAGCTAAGTCCCAAGCAGAAGGAGGTGCTAAGATTTAGAGGCTCAGCTGTGTACCAGGGCACTGAGAGCTATTCCTTCTTCTGTGCATCAATATGAGTGAGAGCTGGTCAGGCAAGGCCGAGTGCTCCCGAATAAAACACACCACCGTCAAGAACCAGCCATTTATGACCCAGCAAATGGGATTTTTTTTTCTGTTTCTGGTTGAAATATTAATGTTTCTATCTTGCAAAGAAAACAGTTTTCAGGCTCTTGAGTGTAGCTGGGCTGGGGTCTGAGCCCAGAGCCCAGAGCCCAGCCCAGAGGTCCAAAGAGGTTTACCTGGAAACACAAAGACAATCAACCCTGTTCACAAACATTCACACCTACAGGAAGGATTAAAACAGAACATGAATGTTTTGAACTTTGGAAAAGAAATCTGAACACCAAAGAAAAAAAACCAAAACAAAACAAAACACACACATTTAATGTATCAATCTAGGATTTATATGACAGACACACAGTAGCACATAATAGTGAATAGTGAAATGCATGTTTTTCTCTTTCATAATGTTTTTTATTTCACTGTGCCATGCAACTTTATTTTAGTGCAACTGTATCATTTTGGTTCTCTTATATTTCTTTCTTGTCCCTTCCTGTTTATTCTTTCATTACTCATTATTTAGCTTCTTTGCTGTCATGCTGACTTATAAATATATTGAAATTCCTTCAATAATTAATTTTTTCCACATGAAAAGTTCAAAGTATATTTATTGGATATTTTATCTAGTAGGCCAATGCAAATTAGAACATAACTAAACAGTACAGAAAATGATAAAGGATAATTTTTTTTTTTTGCTTTATTTACAATTAACATTCTTGTTAAAGGAGAGATGCGACAGACTGGCGACCTATCCAGGGTAACCCCGCTTCTCACCCGGAATGTTAGTTGGAGATAGGTACCAGCACCTCCCGACCCCATTAGGAACAAGAGTGTGAGAAAATGGATGGATGGATGGATGGATTAAGGAGAGTGGCAGCCTGACTGAAGGTTAGGATTGGTTTGCAGAGCAACATCTGACTGAACCACCAACTTCTGGAATAACCTTCTCTGGGTTAATGAGACCACAGTGGACATTCTGTCCATATTCCACAGATGGGGAAATAAACCCTGCATATCAACCCAAACACCTCACACCAGCTATACGGCACAGTGGTGGAGATAATTGTGGTTTGTTCTGTAGCCACAGGCTCCGGTATCCTTAAAGACACTGAATGACTAACGTATTCTGCAGTCATGCTAAAGTTGGACTGAAAAAGACTAGTCCAAGCAATGGATGAATATTGTATGAAAAGTGGAACGATGTTCCACAACAATGTGAAAACAGCTGTTTCAGGTGATTATTGCTGCTACAAATTGCACTTCTAGATTGCTGGAGTGTAGATTGTTTTTCCCAAATATGCTTCCATTTTGGCTTTGTTACTATAAAGTAATTCAAAACGAAGGACTGTATTGCGTGTGTGTGTGTTTTTTTTCCCATTGCTCTCTTGAGGTTAGACTGAAGTGTCTGATCTGCAAAAATCCAGTGACTTCAAATGTCACATTGCAAGTTTCATTGAGATATTATGTGACACAGCTACACAAACCAGTGAACTGTTTGTAAAGGACAAACAGTTCTTTAAAACATAAAAAATGTACTGTGATGAACATTTCATCTTATTTTTGTTCATCAATGCTTTATTGATGAACAGCCTTCAACAAAGAGTTGTGTTTCTCTATTTTTTCACTACAGGTCCTAAAAGTCTACTATAACAACATTTGAGTAGAAAAGCGGAGGCTTGACACAACAGAGGTACAGGCACTGGTGATGGTGGTGTTGCCTAGTAACCTTGTTCCCAGTGGGTCTACTATGAACTGCATTCCTTCATTTAAATCATTAATCAAAGGGACATACAGATCCTGTGGCTCTTTTTTCTGTCTAGTTAGTCCCTGCTTTTCCATTCTAATATATAATTTTAAATAAAGCAGTTTACTCTCATGAAGTATGACAGAAAATGATCAAAACAAAACAGTCTTGTGCTTATTGATATTATTTATGTGAGCCATATAACAAGACTGAATTAAAGCAGACTACAAAGATATTGTAGAACAATCTTTTTAATTATTTGTTGAAACTCACATAAATTTTTGTGGAAATTTGTGGAAACAACTGGAGGCACTGGCAGAATGAAACATCCCAGAGAAGAGAGTGCCATTTTGTACCAAACATTCTGATATGAAATGACCAAAACTACAAAAGAATAAAATGATAAAAATATTTTCTAAATGAAGTAAAATCACCCCAAAAAGTTATCTGAGGAAACCAGCAAGTGGCTGACCAAGTTTAAAATTTTAAAAACCAGTGACAATGTAAATTTTGCAATGAAAGAGGTCAGTCAGTACCAAACTCCATTGTGAGGCAGCACATCCACCTTACACTCTTGCAGCAAATAGCACAGGTGCATCTTATGCGATAAATAAATAAATAAATAAAGAGGGTGGAACAGCTAAAAGCAAACAAGACATCACCAGAGTAGCAAGTAGTGCATATAATACAGAAGTTGATTTAGTTCAGAAAATCTTAGTGATTACTGTTCCCTTGAGAAGTTATGTATTTTTATGTCACAGTAAATGTGTGCAATCAACTTGTTAATAAATAACTGGCTAAAATTGAAACAGCAAAACATGTCTGGTCCAGAAAAGTTATCAAGTTAATAATGCTAAGTTACCATAGGCAATAAGTCTGGTGCAAAGACAGAAGTCATTGTATGCAAGTAGTGTGTTGTGCAGTAATAGTCTTGAGTTGATAATGAATAACATAAAAAATGCCAAAGTCAACAATTAAAGCTAATAATTTAGATGCACATTACCAAGTCGGGACACCACCTAATTATCATGAAATAATAGCCAATTACTTCTCAGTCTCAGTAATTGGTGTATGAAGATGTGCCTGATAAGGCTTACTCATAAATAATAACAGATGAAAGATTAGGTCACACTGATGTTTTCAAACAGACACATAGAGAATAAAGACAAACAACTTGTTCCCAAAATATAAGAATATCTTAAAAATACTCCAATTTCCAGATAACATTTCTTTCAATCAACAAATGAAGGTAGTTGCATTTTCAATTAAACTATTGAAAAGAATCAAGACCAATGAAATACCAAAAGTAACAGTAAAATTGTAAAAAGAATAAAACCAGTAACCAATACAAGGATGAAATGTTATCCCAGTTAAATTATCTCCTCATTACTCCCAGCTGGTGTGTGTGTTCCAGTATTCTGGCAACTTTTACCAATTCAACCTAGAAAACCATTTGTTATTAGCTGATTTTTTGCAATGTTTTTTTTTTATTTTTTTTTATCTATATACATTTTGGAGGTAGTAGGGTAGTAGTAGGAGCACCTGTCTGTGCTCTGTAGTGCAGACTGGTGAAATGATCCAAAGGTGCATCAAAATCTACACTAAACTTCTCCCAAAGTAAACAGATGTGAGATGTTTCCCAACATGTAGCATCTATATTACAGCAGCAGCAGATGTTGCAGCTAGCTCTACAGCTCTTTCAGAATGTAATCATCTGGGATGCAATTGTGTTAAATGGACTCTGGCCCATACCCAAAGATTTCTCTCCAGAGCTCCCAGTGAGCCACTGACACTTCAAAATGACGACGAGCATTGACCTGGAAAAGCTCAAACCAGCAAATAGACAGTGGAGCTCAATATGTCTGACAACTTCTGCATGAAAGGACAAATGTTTCCATCCATTTTCCCAGCATGACCTCATACCGGAAGGACAACCACATTGCATTTCTCAAGATATGAATGAAGGACACAATAAAGAGAAAGTTATAAAGTAGAAACAGTGGAACAGAGTATTTTTTACAAGAGTTAACTCCCCTGTGCTAACTCTTGTGTTTGGATATTTAGGAGTACAATAGCATTTAGCAATGTGGTTGAAAATAGAGCTAGCAAAGCTGAAACATCTAAAATATTTTAATCAGTAGCTCTCTTGCATATATTCAAATTACCTTAAGTGACTCTCTCTGCTTTGCACAGAGTGCGGGCTACATGCTTCAGTATGGGACACTTGCTTGTGAAGAGATGTTTTCTCTAATTTCCCATGAGGGTTCTGTTGCATAATGTAAACACCAGCCTGGTAAGAGTGTGTGAGAACATCCATTTATATATAGTCTTGTTTGTATTAGGTTCTTGTCTTTGGATGAATATTAAAACACTGCATGTATAAAGTTTTGTATGGTGCACATAAGTTCAAGGGACATAAATACTTTTGCAAGGAAGTTGATAAAATAAGAACAGGATTAGCTAACTTCTTTTTATGGCAAATTATCAAATTATTAAATGTCAGTTTTCTTGACATTCACATTTTTTAAAATCTCCATTTAGACAACTTGACCGTTCTGCTTCTCTTCTGAAAGATGTTTGAGTTATCACTAGAACAATTACCCTGGAAAATCCTTTACTAACAACATTAGACAGAATTACCGTAACAATGAGCAGGATTCCCTTGAGGAGGGTGAGCAACGAGGTGATGGGCTGAATGACTGTGTGGCCAAGTAAGATGGCAAGGGACAGAATCCAGGTGAAGGCAGGGATCATATAAAAGTGTCTGTGGAGACATGGAAACACATGGAGATATCTTACCTGTTAGCTTTAATAAATAACACATCTGCTTTCATCGAGGGAGAAATATTTAACCTAACATGCTGTCGCCATGGAGAGCCAACATCCATGGAGATGTGTTCCAAAACACGTCTCGGCATCTTTGCTCAACGACTGATTTTTTTTATTATAATTTTTTTCTAAGAATTAATAAGTGATTCGTTTTACATCTGTTTGGAGTGATATATTTAGATGAGTGCCGAATTGTTTGAGTTGCACTTAGGTAGGTTGGTACGTTCATGCTGTTCTAAGTAATTCTGACATTTTGACAGAAGCTAATGGGTTTCTTAAAGCTAAGAAACCCAATAGACAATTCAATTTCAACATCTGAAAAACAGCAGCTAATGTTTAGTCATATTATATGAATTATTTGATGATCTGAAATATTCATTTGCACGAATGAGCCAAAAAAAATAAAACCCTACATGGGAGCAAATAGGTCCAACATGTTTCTACAAAGATTATCAAGGTGTTGATCAAGATCAATATGAAATATGAAGTAGAGAAAAAAATATTAAAAAGTAATGCAGGCGGTATTAACAAGAGCTAAATTACTAAGTTCACCATCTGTAGAGATAAGGCTGAGCTTGGTTTCATCTTAATTAAACACATGAGATTTAACTGATATTTGCGGGTTAAGGATAGTTTTCTAATCCTCTTATATTTTAGGCTCAAGGGAAAATCCTGACTTTTTGAATTCTAAAACTCACTTAAACTAAGGTTAAATCACAATGAAGTGAAAGCTGAGGTGAAATGACTCAGTTAGGCTGTAAATCTTCTGCAGCTCAAAGGGTGGTGGGTTTGTGTCCAAGGCGCCAACCACCCTGTAAAGGCCATTCTGCACACAGACCTGCAGCACTCTATTGACTGCAGCATCCTGGAAGCAGGGGGAAGATGGTTTATCCAAAGGAGGCCTCCCAAGATTTTTTTCACTCCACTAACCCTGCCTTCCTACTCCCACAACAAATCGCTGCATCTCCCCTGGCGCTGAGCGTGCTGATAATGAAGCACCCAAGCGTGCCAATGAAGCAGTCCGACAGTCCCGCAGAGTGTGAATAATATTATTTGGGTAAAGGATTTACTGGGGCATGACAAAATAAATTAGCCCTGTTAACTGATAAAGGTAATTATAGGCCTGGGAGGGAAAGAGGAGGTGTGAATTGAGGGGAGAGACAGCAATCACCAGAAGAGACCCAAATAATCCAACTGTGAGTTTAAACAGTACAGCATTCTGGCTTTTACTCTACTTCTGTGCAGTATTCTTTCAGTTTAATCACTGTTGGCAACATTAACTACTGTGAGTAATGCATTGCAGAAAAGTTTTCAGAAAAGAAAAAAAAAAGCTCAGTAATCCAACTGAGGGAGAAACCTAAACAAATACCCGATTCTGTTCTTAGTTCCATACAGAAAAAAAAGCCCTGTGCTTTCACACTGCAGCACTGCATCAAACGATCCAAACCCTATGAACAATCTGCTTACCCCCTCATCTGTGGGGGCACTGCACCAATTACCACTGATGGAAACACCAAAACCTCTGAGGAAACTGAGCGCAACTTCCTTCTTCACAAAATGGAAACAAAAATGGAGTGTTCTGAGATTTTGACAGTAGTAGGATTTCTCTTGTGTCTTTGGTAAAAGACCAGAAATCATTTCTCCCAATAACACTGGACTCTTTGTTTTAACTGTATTTACCCAGAATATCTACAGAGCTGCTCTGTAGATCACCTTCTGCTTTTGGCGCGCTCTCCGGTTCAAATATGCATTTGAACCACACCAGAGTTCACTTCAACTGAACAGAGAACCAAGGTTTGTAGATGGACCAGAGTTTACGTTTTTGGTTCGATTTCACATTCACATTTGTTCCCTAAACAAACCGGAATTTCTGGATAAATAAACTGGAAAACGACTAACATGCACTAAACAGAGCTGGTGTGAAAATAGCCCTGATTCAAAAGTTGATGTTTTGAATCAGGAAAAATGGGCAAGCATAAGGGCTGAACTCCATCAAGGGTTGAAGATCCTTTACATCTCTTCCAAAGTTCACCTATGTCCAACAGGTAAATTTGCTGGAGGAAAATGCATTTAAATTCATGAATGTAGTTGAAAAGTAAAAGATAAAAAGCAGTTGCACCTAAAAAACCTCATCAATATGTGGAGCAGCAGTTTTCCAACAACAGATTCAAAGAAACTAAGTCTTGACCCACCCGAATACAGGCTGACCCAGCTGGCTACAGGATGCTGGAACATGTACAATGATTTGTTTTTTTCTATCACTAAAATAAAGATGCCATATCTAATTCTATGGATGTCAAGCAGTGACATTTCAGTCAGGCAGGGTATGCATATGTAAGCTGAAGCTCTGTTTATATTCATGTATAATTCCTACAAAAGACAACTTTTAATGACCAGGTTTAATTTGTTCTGATGCCTAGTTTAGTCTTTGAGACATTTTCATGCCTGCCCATTTGACAAACATGGTTCCATTCAGAGACATTTGATGTAGCCGCGTGTCTTTAAACTTTGACATGAAAGCAGTTCTTTCTGTCAACATCTGAAGCAGTAGGGTCTATATGTAGCATACGACACAGTCATTTGCTTTGCCCAAATTTAGCATCTAATTTCAGCATCAAACATGTCTCTGATGGTTATCTTCAAACACTTTTTGAAGTGCCTAAGTTCCTGTTCTACAGCAACAACTCACAGAACAAACATTTACAGCAACATGACATTCAAAGTAACACCCGCTAATTAAAGTCCATTTCTGGAGATGAAATGCAGATTTGTTTTTTTCCTATCATAATAGAAAGTAAAATAAAACCTCAATGGTATAGTTTCCTCCCATCTCTAAAGTCTTCCAAAAGGTCATTTGCTGAGTTTTACAAGCAATTTCATGCAACTGCTCAGAGCATTTCTCCTTACTGGAATGTCATCATCATACATAAAGGTGTGTTGTCTTTTTAGAATTCTAAGCAAACTCCTGTTATCATTTGCAATGGGATCTTTGAAATATATACTTATATAGTTGTTTGTGAACAACCAACGTCTCCTGAGAGTAAATCAACTTTCGTTTGTCCATAGAAATGAGGAACTTCAATATGGTTCCACCTTCTTCTCAATGTTCAAACATCTATAATATAATATAAACAATTTATAGAAAAAAAGGATTTAATAAAGCAGCCCTGACTGCTCCACCCTCAAAGTCCTAATCCCAAGCGGAAAAAGTTTTTAATTTCCGCCCAAATGTTGGAACGAGCAAAAGCACACAGTGATTAGAAAGTCCTAAAGTTTAAAAACATGTCCCTTAAAACTTAGTAGCAGCACTGAGGAAATATTTCCCACATCTGTTCACACATGGAGGCTCTAAAAGTCTATTTTTACAACAAAATTTCTTTTCCCTTTCATAGAAAGAGAAAATACTGTGAAATAATTTTTAGATGGATTCAAATTTTTCTTTTATGACATTTTTGCCTCGTATTTGACATTCTACAAAGGATTAAATTTAAAAAAGCAACCCTATCTATTTTTAAAGATGCTTCCCTATGTATTCTACAGCACTGTCAAGTAGCAACAACCCTTTTTAGCACATCATCAAAACAATACTTCTCTGTGATGCTATTTGGATCTGTTCTGCGGAGCGTTTCACTGAAAAGCAGTTTGTATGGTAAGCTCAGCAGATGTGTGGTTCCATTAGGTGTGTTGCTAATTGCTGGTACCACTAGTCTGAAGGAGCCTAGAGGGGAAAGTGAAGGGGAGGACTGCTATGTGTAGTGGAAGCTCGGTGGTGAACAGCAGCTTTAAGGTGAAATAGGGGGGGCATTCTGAGATTAGCATTTTGCACAGCTTGGTAGCTTGGTAGTTTCAAGGATTACTCAAATATGCATGAAAGAATCAAAACAATACTCCAGGTATGTTTTGATGAGGGAATGATACTATAACATGATACAAAACAAAACAAAAAAAATGTACATTTTACATGATCTCCCATTTGCAAACGCCCCAGTCTTATTATATTAAAGGTTCTGAAATAAATGCATTCAGTTTCCAATTTAATTAATATGTATTGCACTAATTCCCAACAAATGTACTTTACTGAAAAATGATTTTAATTCAATCACACATACATTGCAATTGATCCTTGTCATCAAACGGTACAGTATGACCAATTAATTATTCAAAGTAGGCTGATTAATTAAAATTAAATACAATTGAACATATGGTTTAGTCCTTTCATGCATAAAGTTGTTCATTAACCAGCTTGGATGCAATACTTTGTACAGTATTACATATCCATAACTGATAATATTCGAGAAGTTCCAAGTTCTTTACAATTTAAAAATGACATTTTTTAAACTATCACTCAAAGAAATAGAAGAAAAAGATCAGACAATAGGCAAATGGCAGGTATTACTGATGAAATATCTTCATATCACTGAGACATAGCTAAACATTACCATGGAATCATTATCTTATCTTATCTCCCATCTTGCTACCTTGATATATTTATCCAAAGTAGCCTGATAGCAGGACAATAGATAAAGTGCCTTCTGACATTTAGAGTCTTAAAGGTCCACTTTTATGCAGAATTCAGTTTTCTTATGTTTCTATCCTTCCATATTGGTATCTCCTGCTTCTAGAAATAGTCCAAGAGCAAAAAAAAAAGAAACCAACAAAGATATGTTTTTTGGGAACAAGTAAATGCTCTGCTGGTGTTCGAGTTCTTGAATTACAATTTTTTTACCTGGCAACCCCAAGCCAAGCCCAATCCCTCACCTGGCACGATTGTTCCAAGTTTGTTTTGCTGGTTTAACAATGTACAATGGATGCTGGAAAATATTTTGCTGTCGACTGCCATGCAAAGCATGTGACATTACATTTTCCTCTAGTCACAGAGAACAGAGCTACACAGCTTCATCTCATTTTTGCTTGCAATCTCCCTGCAAAGTTGCCAAAGGAAGTTTAGGAATGTTTCACAACTATTCTATATTTTCCTCATCAATTTTCCTAATGCAGTCCTAATTCCAATAATAGATGTATTTTGTTTTTCGAAATCAACTAAAAATGTTTACAGGAAAAATGTAGAGATGAACCAATAATTTGCCTTGGCTTTTCTTTCGTTTTGGGAGATGATCAGCTGATGCATGAGAAATCAATCTTATCTCCTGATCTTCTCTACCTCTGATAAGATCTGAAAATCAAGCCACTGTTCCCTTTTGCTCTGCAAAAGAGAGAACAGACTGACCGACCCACCCTCCGAGTCATGTCTTCACATGTGCAGTTAACTATAGTCACCACACTGCTGCCAACCTAGCGGTTTTGTTGCTATGCTAAGCATCTTTTCAGACAGCAAAAACATAAACAAAGAAATGGTACTGACCAAAATCTGAAGGATTGGGTCAGGGTATTTTTAAGATCAGCGATCGCCCAGAAAACTGCAGTCGGTGCACCACTAATAAGATGTACATTTCTTTGTAACTGAAAACCTCCAGTGAACCATAGAACTCTAACTATTTTTACCCTGCATGGCTGCATACACTCACAGCGAAGGAGAGCAGAGAATCTCAAAAGTACATGTGCTGCTTAAACTGATTATTCAACACTGAAATTGAAAAAGAAATTATATTAGAGATTTAATAGGATGCTGATTAAATGACTCCAGTTTGGTTTTGGGTTTCATAAAATGCAACTTAAGTCCAGCCAGTACACATTATTCACATCGTTCTTAAATTCAACTCACCTAATACCAAGAAGAGCAGCAAAAGCCTCACTGCCAGCCAACACATAGCTAATTCCAATTGATATACTGTAAGTAAAAACAAAACAACAATCAGGACATATTGAAAGAAAATAGAGAAATATATAGGAAAATGATCAGGTATCAAAGCTTTTAGAGAAGGGTGCCTTCATTCAACAAAACAGATTTTGCATGATGAAAGTGCCTGAAAGACATGAAGCGATACAAGACTTAGTTTTAAAATCACTTCCTGTTTGTAAAGCAGTGCTTTTATACTACACAACTGTTCCAGTTTAGTTTTTCAAAACAAAGGATGCCTTTGGGATCAGCGTTGGAATCTTCTCTTCATGTGCTCCTCAAACATCATTCTGAGAAGCAGCATTTCCAAAACTTTGTGCATGTCTTCATAAAGAGGATCGGCATGAGAAATATCAGTGGAATGCTTTTACAGTTGGTTTCAAGACAGGTTTCAACAATTGTTCCCTCCTTACACATTAAAGCTCCTGTAATCTCTTAACAGTTGGTCACTAAGACTGTAAATCTATTGCTGCTTTCTCCACACATTTAAGGGCTAAAGTACACCCCGGCTTTTGATTCTGCTCACTTTCAAACTGTTCAAAGGAAATACTAAGCAGACGTAAGAAGAGTTGTTTTCAATCAAAGAAGTTATTGCGAAAGTTTGAATTCATTGCTAATTTGAACTAAGTTGTATTTTGTCAAAATAATTAATACAGGAAAAAGGAAAGAAAATGTGTATGCCTAATTATTTTTCATTGTAGCAATTCCTCATTAATAGGTGCCACAGTTATAAGAAAAATTCTTCTATGGGCTGAGCAGCAGAGTTGTGTGTGGGAGTTGTGCCCAGTAAAAACCTGCTAAATCGTCTCTGTCAATGCCAAACCGCTTAATCTGCTAAATACTCTTGTTTTGTATGATTTACTAAATTGGATTTAATAAGTTTTATGAAACAAGACTAACTGCCAATTTAATTATTTGTCTAATAACATAGTGTGTGTAAGAACTGTAGGGATTAGCACCAACATCGCAGATGACAGAGTTCTGTCCCAACAGTCTGTGATGTGGGACGATTGCTGGTCTCATCTTATTACTATCAACCTATCAGAGCACTCTGGAACATTAACACTCTGGTCTACTCTTCCAGAAAACTGCTTAACAGCTGAAACAATGAGATTCCTTAAATCAAGGCTAAAAACACACCTGTGTTTCAGCTGTTTTGCAGTTTTCTGCAAGTTTGATAGAGGTCGGTGGTGCTTAGAAGCTGAATGCTGCCACATTTGGTTCTGGTCATGGAAATAAAAAAAGAATCAACAAATATTCAGACAGTCTTGTATCAGAAACCTGTTGATGGGTACATAAAACAATATGTCTTCAAATTGTAATGCTTTATTGGAAGTTCAAACAAATATGAATGAAACTGCATGTTTTATTCGAGGTATAATTTTGGCCATGTGAGAATACCAATCCATATACATATACTTTTTAAAATGTAAATACAAATAATCTTTCATGTAGGAAGATTTCACTTGAGAGGAACAGTTGAAGTCCCAAAAAAACAAGAATAACACTTGTCTGACATTTTTTCCGACCCACATGGGCCTTAAAATGTCCTTCAGTGAGCCGTTCCAATTTGCAGCCTAATCGGATGTCACAGCTGGATCCGAGGGGAATTATCTGGCCTCCCAATCTTTATCTCCACCCACAGGTTGACATTGTGCCTTATTCACTGTGTCTCAGAGTAACTTCATATTTGACCTCTACTTGTTCAGTCTACAAAATGGAGTGAAGTCCCTGCTTGGGCAGTAAGTAGAGTACTGCACATTTAATCACATTTTTCAGTCAAGTAGAGATAAAGTATATGTTTACATTTTAATCAGTTGGCTTTACCAAGCAGCCTCAAGTTAATTATAAAGACACCAGCCCTTGAGGACTGAATTTATAGACCCCTGGCATAAAATCTAATATGAAATAGCCTTTTTGATAATGGGAAAGTTTTATATTTAACCTACTGTCACACTGTTTATCTTGTCATGTATGCTGACGTAATAAAAAAAATAAATGTTAGGTGGTTTTAAAAATGAGGAAATGAAGGGGACTGTGGGAATGGACATGTGAATCATACCCAGCAGCGTACAGGACATTGGGACCAAGTGATTTTGTCTTTGCATGCAATATTCACAATCACCTCTGCGTGTTCTTTAACATTAGGTCATGTATAAATATTAAATTAATCTCGTTTTGAGTTTTAATCTAGTCGCCTCTTGATATTGAAATTTTGTTTTCACAACTATGAAATATTACAAATTGATACACTAAAGTTTTAGGTACACATCCATCCCTAATCCAAAGACATTACATGAAAACAAGCACTCGTTACTAATTATGTAAATTTTCATTCTTTGTTCAGAAACAAAATGCTATGGTATTATGAACACATGAAGCTTATGAGCCCCTGTCATTGTGTAGAGCTGTGCCAACAGACCAAGGCACGGCAAGGGTAAAGGATGCAGGTCATGTTCTGGGTGGCGTTTGTGTGTTAGTGCGCTTGAGCCTCTGCATTGATCGACCACTAAGCCCCCTTGAACACAATGAAGGAAGTATTGATTAGCCAGGTGTTTCAAAGCCGCTCACACCCCGATAACAGGACTTTCCACCCGTGTTGTTAAAAGCCTTGCGCCCCTCCTCTACGGACTTACACTCTCCTGCAAACAAACAGGTCAATGCTGCAACCATTGACTTTGAATAATACAAGATCCACAGCTTTTTTTTTTTTTTTTTTTTTTAAAACAAAATTACAATCTGGATTCAATAAGTAAATGGCTATAGCCTCATGCTAATTTAGTTTTTTAAAGTAAGGTTGTCTCTTCTGGAAGCCACACTGAACTCAAGGTCAAACAGATCTGAAAACAGGGGGATCACTTAAAAAAATTACAGAGCCTCAGGAGTTGCTGTAATAAATCATATTTTATCAGTGTTTGGCTCAGTTTCGCTTGTAACTCACTTTTCAGCTCTGTGCAGTAGAAGGCCAGGCAGTAAAGCCCTAACCTCAAGGACGGTTTTTACACAAGTCTGTCCTAGCTCTGTTAACAATCTGCAACAGTGGAGATTAAATGACTTGGCAAGTTTCATTCCAACAGTAATGCAGTGAACATTTTAGTAGATCGCAAAGTATTCAAAATCAAAAATAGCCTGTAGGAAATGCTTCTGTTTGATAAGGTAATTTAATTTGCAGGGGAGACCAGGGTGTACAGATAAGCCTGTGATATTGTTCTTAGGTTAATGTTGACGAAAAGAGGTTGTGAAGTGATTTTCAGGGAACAAAAGAAAATGTTTCAAATCATGAGGAAACAAAGGAATACAGAAAATAGAAGTTCAACAAGAAAGGAAAAGGCTGCAGTGTACGTATTAAAATAGCCTGGCAACGGAAAAAAGAAAGAAAACAGTCTGGGACATCTGCAAATGTAAAAAAGAAATATCTAACCTACTGTCATTATGTCTTTATTTCAAGAGAATCTCTTTCACTTTATACCAACCATCAGATCATTGGAGCTGATGGGAGCTCCAATGATCATGCTAATTTAGTTTTAGCATGATCATTGCTAAACAATTTCTCCAGGATGTGTGCGTTTTCCCCCTCAGGCCACTATTTGTAAGAGCATGTTTTATATTTATATGTCTTAAGATCTTCAAGCAATTTTGTTTTTAATTGCTAAAGAGTTATAAAAATGAAAAATCTGTGAGAAAACACTGTTACAGTGCAAGAACTCACACACTTCCACATAACACAGTTTTCACAACCTCTTGTTAAAAATAAATGTGCATTTCATTATCTTAAATCCTTATATGTTTTTGGAATGTTCCATTTCATGTAGAAACAAAACAAACAAAAAAAAAACATCAAAACATACATATGAAAGTCAACAATCTCTCCGTTCAGTTGTTAGTGGGAGCAGCTCTGGGAGCAATTAAAGCTTTTAGTCATCTTGGCTTTGATTCATAGTTGTGCAGGTTAGATTTGAGTGGTTTATTCTGCATCTGTCATCAGTTACACCAAAAATACACATTTATATTCTCACCTCCTAAAAAAGATTTGGATGCTTCCATTCAACTATGCACTGCTTTGTTGCCCTATTGCATGAATTACAATAAAATGTGGAATGAGTCATTTCTAAGTGTCAAAATGTAAAACAGATTAATATGCCTGAAAATTGTTGTCAAACACTTTGCATCCCAAAGAAAACAGAAAACAGATCAACAAACTCAACTACCTGCTTCCTTCCCACACACAGCATTATTCCATTTTTATTATGTAAACAATTCAACTTCATGACATGGAAAGATCATTGCCATGGTAACTTACAATTGGAAGAGGAGAATGCAGTTGAAAGCATGGCTCATGGGCCGGGAGAGGAAGAGGTAGCCAAGCAGATGAAGGTTGGGTTGCAGGTCCTCAGCTTGGTCACACAGAGCTGGTGAGATGGACCGTAGTAAACCAGTATCTGTAAGATACAATTGGGTTCATGAGGACAGAGACAAACTGCAACAATACATGTCAATGTGGTTCTTTTAAATGTGTCTGAACGTTATGGAGCTGAATGTGTCACACATTCTTCCGATCAACATGTCAGTGACATGTTTTAACTTTAACTTTAACTTTTGGTTTAAGTTCTCGTGGTCAGTTAAGGTCAGAGTTATTAGTCCCCTAATAAAATCACACAAAACTCAACATTTTCATGGAAATAAATAATAATAATAAATAATAACTAATAATAAATGCTGTTCAACAGCATACATACAAACATACATATATCCATTTTTTTTTTTTTTTTCAAAAATTTGTAGGTGTGATTTATATTTAGGTGCGGTCTGGAAAGTAGAATACTCTTTTTGTTATTTGATAACTTCTCACTACAGAGCAAACATTCAGGTAATCCTTCCACATTGGCAATGAATGCAAATGATTTGGTCCAACAATTATAGAATCTCTCCTCGGCTATTTTTCTCTTTTCAACTTTGTTATCCATGGCCTACAAACCCATCGGTTTGTTTACAACAGCCACCTTCTTTGCACCCCGCAAGAAATGCGTCTGGCTATGATGCAAATCTTCGTTGACAGAAAAGTTGAAATTTAATATTTATTCAACACATTTTTATAGCATTGGAAAATGTTAAGAATGATTGTGTCATGTTTGTCCTCCGACAGAAACCGTATTAAAACAAAAAAATATATTTCCCACCCCCATCTTTTTCCATTTTCAAACACAGGTTGTTAAATTTAAGATTTAAAATGTTCTTGCATTCTTAAAGGAAAAAAGTTCACATTTTGTGGCTCTCTATTTCACTTTAAACCTGACAGTTTTGGCCCCCCTGGCAAAAGTGCAGACACCACAGCTTCACATTGCCTATGGGGGTTTCTGTGCAGCTATGCAGTAATCTCTTCTTTGCCAGGTGATATGCAGGACAATATTACCTTAGCAACAAAGCAAGAATCAATATCAACAGAAAAGGCTTAAAATGGTTTCAAGACACAGGTATGATAACCAACACTTCAAATTCAAACAAAAAGGAAAAATCAGCACCTCGGAAAAATCACACCTTGTTCTTCCACATCAATCAACCTTGACTATTTTATTCCAACCTACTAACTGAAGTAGGGAGCTCCGTCTAATCATCTTAGAGGTCTGTAGTCAGAAGACAAAAACTTAAAATGCTTTCTTTTCCCAAATTCTCTGTTAAATATGTTAGTCTGATCCTCTGCAAACACCAAACTGTCTCACCCGCTTCTGCATTTTCAGCTTCTTCTTCCTCTTCTTCGTCTGCTGTGATTGGATTTTCTGGGCTCACTTGATCCATCACAATACACTCTGCAACACCTGTCTGAGTACAGCATAAAAATAGACATCAGAAAAATGATATAACACTTTCTGGTAGAGTCATAAACTGAAAACCAGTCACAGACAATAACAACGCATACTTTCTATTGACTCTAACTGATCCAGGTGGGGGCTGTGCTTAATTTTAGTTATGATTCAGACCATAAATTCTAAAATCTTACTTTGACTGAAGGATTTCCTGCTTTTTTGTCACAGATATAAGCTCTACATTTAAGTTAATAGAAGAAAATCACTCTGATTTAAACAGAGGTTGCTGAATGATAATCCACAACTTTAAATCAATTTAAAATGTTTAGCACTCTTCCACTACAAACCTCCATCCAAGAATTGTTGATGAAACGAAACGAAAAAAAAGGTGACTAAAGGTGCACTGGTAATCTGTTTTTACCCAGGTAAATAAAGTGGAGACAGTGTTTCTACAGGTTTCAACAACCCAACTGTAAGACTTTAAGACCTTTTTGGACCATTATGAATGTCATCTATAATACATGATGCAGCAACAGCAGCAGTTTTCTTGGGAGCTTTAGCCACACCAGCGGATCAAAACTGTCACAATTCTGTGGTCTGTGTGTGGCTCCAGGCAGCAGCTGTGTGTTTTTCACACTGCATATGGCCCTCTAGTCTTAAGCCCTGCAAAGCCAAGCTTTTGTTGCACAGAAAGGTTGGCAAAAGAAGTGAACCAGTGGTGAAAATGAACGTCGTACAACCAACTGGCAATGCATTTGCACTTATCCATGGTAGACTCAAAAAGACAGTTAGTAATAGCAATGGCATATTAGGAGCTTGCTAAGCTCGAAGGTGTCTGAGCATGACTAATGCTTTCGCCAGACAACTAAAAAGACAAAAACTAAATGATTAAATAGTCCTATTTATTTATTAAATATAACTGTTTAATGATTAAACATTCCTGCCACAAACAGTATTTAAGATCTGCGAATAACATATTTAAGGCCTCATTATGTTTTTTTAAATTTAATTTAAGACATGTTGTGACTTTAAGTTTAGCTACATGAACTTAAGACTTTTTTAAGGATGTGTGGGTACCCCGGGAAACACGGAGTAGTAAAATTGGCTCCTGAAAACCACCTTGGTTCCAGGAAAAGGTTCCTGCAGTCAACATGCATCACTAAGAAGGTCACACACAAACTGTAAGCAAAAGAAGGAACAGAGCCTGGTTTGTTCTCCTGACCTTTAGAGAGTCCAGCTGAACCACTTGACATTTTTGGAGAAGTTCCACAAACAGATAAATGAGCAAGGCCTACAAAGCAAAAGATACGTCTATTCATAATGCATCAATAACACACAATAGATAAACAGACAGAAAGATGTTTGCATTAACATTTAAATACACCTTGCTTACCTGAACAAAGAAGCCAACCAGAAAGGAGACCAGGAAGGGCACCAGGCCAGCATGTGCTATAGTGACTGGAAGACCTGAAAATGAAAATAATGTTGAACTGCCACTGAATTTGATTCCCACCCAGGTAAAAGTGAAAACGTGCTAGACGATGTCTGTCGCGCTTTTTGTCAGTGTGTCTCAGAAACGTCTCTCTGCGCTGGCTCCAGATTTCTAGAAAATAGAATTGACAATGCTAATTTCCATATGAGATTTAAGTGGCTGAGCAAGCATTAACTAGGAAGGGTCAGACCTCTGTGGAACTACACAAAAACTCTGCTCAAAACAAAGCAGTTAAATGTAATGTCCCATGTAATTTTCACCTCTACAAAAATCTCTCTGGGGTTGGCCACACTTCATAAAACACATTTAAATGTTCCTCTGCCTGGAAATGGAAAGTGTTTTAATTATATTCCAAGTGAAGTTATATTTCAGAAAAGACATGTAGGAGAAAGAGCAAACAGTCGCCATTGAACCTTTATCTTCAAACTGTCGTCTTTTCCAAAGCTACTACGAAATTAGGACATTAAGATTTTAAACCTAAGATGCCAGGTTAGAAGTTTCGGGTTGTCTACATTGTTTTAGTAATGATTTAAGGTGTGTCTGATTTTTGTGACTTAAAATTAGTTAAAAGTTACAAAAGCTACCGATTTATTTTTCCATTCAGGAAAAAAAAACACAAAAAAAAATCATGGATGACTTTAAAATTTGTTCCTTTTTAAATATTTGCTAATTAGAAAAACTATTTTAGTGAGTGTCATTTGTAAGAATGGTATCACATTCCTGCCAAAAACACTGATGCAGAAATTGCAGCAGCATATTTATTAACTAAGTCAGTGCAGAGCTCAAATAGTACGAATATCCACTTATTCATGGGGTCATGAGCGCAGCATGGCGAGAGGTAAACACCCTATTTCTAAAGTACTTTCAATTGCAAAAATCAAAACACAAAAACAAAAAGCAACTAAGATCATTTTAAATAATTCAGAGACAAATAAAACAATATATAGAAAGATTTACCTGACTTAAAAAAAACTGATGGTGTCTCTAATGGACATGAAAAGTTCCTAACAGACATGGGATGATACTATTTTTAATGGTTTTTGCATCCAAAGTATATTATTGCATTTATTGAAGGCTTCCTATTTTTTACTTGGGGAGTTCTTTCTCTGTGACTATGTTATGTTTCGGAAAAGCATAACTGGCATGTTTTTATTCCTGTTTTTCTTTATCTAAAGCTTTGAGTGCTCATAATAAAAAAAAACTCCTTGGAATGCTAGCCTGAATATTAAACAATATTTCAGTTTAACCAGTGAGGAACGCTAACAGCAAGGGCTTATGTGATGAGAGTCAATGTGATGAGGGGAAGATCAGAATGTTTATAAATTCATAAAATAGTTTCAAAACGTACCCAAGATTCCAGTTCCTAATATTGTTGCAATGGTCAGGAAGTCTGGAAAGACAAGTGTTGAAAAATATTAACATTAAGGCAAAGAAAGTTTTTCCCTTTATCTCTTTATGCAGCTTAGTCATATTTTGATTTTTCTAAAGACAAAAGAAAGAAGCTACATAAAAAAAAAATTAAAAATCCATCTGACTTTTCAAAGAAAAAAATCTAAAGAGATACAAGTTCATTTATACATGCATACACATGCACACACACACACACACACGCACACACACACACACACACACGCACACACACACACACACACACACACACACACACACACACACACACACACACACACACACACACACACATTTACTACATAGTAGACCCCACCCTATTTTCGTTCAGCATATTTTTCTGTGGAACATAATTCCAAATTATTCACAGAAAATCTGCATGTTCATGGGTATTTTGTGCATAGCTAAAATACTCTAAAGAAAACACAACTTGGGAAGCTAAACTACTTTAGTGCAAGGACACTTGCACCAAATATACTGGCTCCTGTGAAGCAGCTAATTTCCCTTATTTTCCTTGCTACTCACTGACTGTATCTTCAAGAGTAGAAATAACAAATACTGTAGGTATTAGCTTCTATGGTACACCTTGGACAATTTCCACTGTGTGCATCAATACATTTTAAAGTATATTTGGTGTGTGACCCATAAAAATGAGCATTCAATCATTTTTCCAGGGGTTCTCAAGTACTTGTTGATTTCAGCTATTTGCAGTCAGCTTTGGTCCCTATCACTGGCAAAAACTCAGTCACTTTTTTAACATGTTGAGTCAAATCAAAATCTACAGAGCACACCGGAGACTATGAAATAAATCTAACATTAAAACATGGTTTAGTTATGATAGAGTATACCAAAGAATAACTAGACACAAGAAATAAACATAATAAACTAGAATCATTAAGAAAATACTTAGTCTTTTCTTTGATTAGATCTTGTGTCTGTTTTTCTTTAGCCAAGGAACACAGAATATTGAAACTAGAATCAAATCCCAAAACAAGCCAGAACAGTTCAGGATCTGACAATATTCACATAAACAGTGTAATAACTCTTCAAATAAAATAATTTACATTATTTTCTACATGTCAATTTATTTAGAAAGCACTTTTAAAAAAGCTATTATCTGCACTATTTGCCAACTAAGTGCTAATAGCTTAACTTTGTTTTAGATTTCCAGTTTACTCCACACCCCTCCAGTTACTGATAAAAATCACAAAAGTATTGGCAAATATACAATAAGCAACTTCAATACTGATCCAAAAGTAAATTACACTAAATTTATAATCTGCAATATTTGCAAAATGGAAATTGAGCATCTGAATACAGAGCTCTGTGGTATGTCGTGTGATTGGTCAGATATTTAGGAGCGTGTTTAATGCAGAAATGTGCTCAGACAGCAATGTTGATATTTTTGCTTCAAATAGCCAGCTTCCACTGTCAGGTTTTTGTATCTGCAGGCGACTTGAATACGGGCCATTTAACTGCCACAGTAAAAAATGATGCATGTTAACTTCGAAAACTCCTGCTAAAAACTCCTGAATGGATATTGCAATGCTGTTGTCCACGGAAAAAAAGTGTGGCGCTTTCTCTGTGACTGTTTCGTAAAAACGTAAGAATGGAGGGAGGGAGTAATTCTATCAAAGTACTTGAAATTTAATAAATGTGAAAAATACACCTTAATGTCGCCATTTGTAATTAATTAATTTGTAATTGGTTATCAAATGTGAAGACACTTGCAGTAATCAATGTGACTAAAGATAAACGCATGAATGAGTTTCTCCAGATCTGGCTGAGACATTTGTCTTCTAATCCTGGAGATATTCTTCAGGTGACAGAAGGCCAACTTTGTAACTTTCTTAATGTGGCTCTGAAGGTTCAGGTCAGAGTCCATCACTACTCCCAGGTTTCGGTCTTAATCGCTAGTTTTTAGTTGTAATAACTGAAGCTGTGCACTGACTCTAGATGGTTCCTCTTTAGGTCCAAAAATAATAACTTCAGTTTTGTTTTTGTTCAGCTAGAGAATAGAACTCATTGTGTATGAGATAAAAAATGTATGCATGTGTGACATTTTAATAGGCTATATGTACAATATTAATGTGTGTGTATGAGTCTTTAGCAGTGTGTGAGAGACGAAACAGTTTTTTCTTCTAAATGGCCCCTTATGTAGAACCAGGTAGTTATTCGGATTACTACCTTGATAATTTGCACAGGAAAGTCACAAGTTCTATGTTATTACAGTGATCCTTTTTTTGGCCTACCAAAAGTTTAAACTTGTTGTGAACAGAAGGAAGGGCTCTTAGACACACACACTTTACATCAGGGGTCTCAAACTCCAGTCCTCAAGGGCTGGTGTCCTGCAGCTTTTAGATGTGTCTCTGCTGCACCACCTGAATAGAATAATGAGGTCATTAAGGCTCTGGAGATCTGATCTACACAAGGAGGTAATTAAGACATTTCATTCAAGTGTTTTGTACTTGTGGCATATCTAAAAACTGCAGGACAGTGCCCCCTGAGGACTGGAGTTTGACACCTGTGCTTTTCTATCTTCACAAGGAATTTGCATTGATGTTCATTCATTTCTACAACCTAACTCTGATCCTACTCCAAACCACTACCAGTACCCGACTAACCCTAAGGTTAGCTCAATTCACACCCTACTGGTAAAACTAACTCAAAAGCATCAGTGAATCCTTACAATGTAGTTTTCATTAAAAAAAGAAAATGGGCAGAGAAATGCTAACACACGAACAGGGCATGCTCTATTGGCTGCTATATTAAGCTCATCTTGAAAGCCTCCAGCAGCATGTGGCACTACTCACCTAAAGCCAGAAAAAACACAGCAGGATTTCTAAATTCTCACATTTTTGTAAATCTTCCACACAAGTAGCATAGCAGAAGAGATGTCTTCTTTTAAATCATCTAGATGTTTTTAAAGGGACAGTTTTTAAAATATTAAAATAAGTCAGTAAAATTAAACAGATTAAAAAAAGTATTAAAAAAAAAAAAAAAAAAATAAAAAAAATTAAAATGACAAAATAACTAAAAATAAACAAGTAAAAGTGGAAAAGCACAAGCATGATTAAAGGAGGTAAACACAGTCGGCAGCCTCAACCAGAATAACATTCAGTTGGGACAGATATCCAGCTGAGAAACAGAGTTTGTGTGTTTATTACGAGATGGTGGTAGCCCACAAAATCTGAGCATTTTTAGTTCCAGTTTATTTAAACTGCTAAACTCAGATCAAATGGGACAGGGGATTCCTCTGGCTCTGTCTTAGGCTTTCTTCACTTTCCTATAAACTCCCCTGTCATGTCTTGTGTTGTCTGTCCACTATGGGAAATTCCACAGAGCCTCACTTCAAAAATATCCTAAATATCCGTTTATAAGAATTAAACATATATAAAAGAGAATGTTTAGCAGAAAACACACAGGTTGAAATCTTGCGTGGAAAAATTATTTCCTGTGTCCTTCATTCCGTCCTGACACTGTGTGAAGACCAACAATTTTTGATCAGTCTTAAAAGAAGAAGAAATCGAGTCCATATCACTTTTGTTTTGGTTGACATCTTTTTAAGGCAGGTATAGCGATATATTTGATTACCAACTGAAGCAAACGTTAGTGCTAAACGTGCCGCACATAAATGATTAAAGTCATTTGTAGCAGTTCAACCATCATTCAACAAACATGTTGTTTATTTCAACATGTTTATTTTAACATGTTGAAATAAACATGTTAAAATAATTGCCCTAAATGGAATTTCCTTGAGGAAACTGCGGTGTTTCCATCCAACACTGCAAACAGCTCACTGCAGTCTCCCTGCTAACGCCCCTCCCTCCCCTTCTCTCCACTCTTAGCGCCACTATTTATTGGAGGGTTTGCTTTTGCTAAACTGGGATATGACTTGTGTCAGTCATGATGATGTGACAAAGCAAACGGTGGACATTAATGGCAGGCAGCGCGTTTGTCATTTATTTTTCAGACATTCAGAGACTGCTCGCTGTCTCCCATAATGCGTGTCGGTACTCACAGCACTGCAGATAAATGCACCGCAACCTCCAGCGTCTGTCCTGGTTTTTCCGCGTTATTTTGATGGACAGAGGGCTGAGGCTGTAGTCGGGGTTGGGACAGGGGTTTGTGTGAGCTCTTATCTCCCCCGCTTCGGTCGCCATCATTTTCACTTCTCCTGCTTCCTCTCTCCTCCTCCTCCTCCTCCTCCCCCGCCCCTCCCCTCCCCGCCACCCTCACTCAAGAGTGAGCGCGAGCGACCTCCCGGCTGCGCGTGCCTAGCAGGATTCGTTTCAAAGCAAAAATGTAAACTGACTGTGTGACTGAATTGAAATGTTATTTTTTGTTTGTTTGTTTGTTTCATGTAAAATGCCTCGAGGCTGCATTTGTTGTGAATTGGCGGTATAAAAATTAAATTGAAATATAACTAACATTAAACATAGTGCAATAAAATACTCATCTGTACTTTGGAGACGTTGGTTTGATTGCCTCCTGAATGGTTAGGAGCCTTTTTTATTGTACTTTTTATTCTTTTATCATATTTGTTTTCTTTTTTATGTCATGTGGTCTTTGAGTCTGTAATAAAATCTATCTCTATAGACTAGTGCAGATTAGAATAGAGCAAAACTCAGTTTATTCTAGCGACGACATGAAAAATATTCTGACAGAAAGCCAAAAGACTTGTTTATACCTTGCCTTAGCTAAGCAGGGAAAATATGTGTATGAAAATGTTTTAAACCAAAAGCTGATTTTCAGCCAACATTCTGAATCCATCATTGCTAATGTAAACGGTGGCGTTTCTTCAGCAGGGGCAATGAAGTTCATGGAAGGATCGATGAAGCTAACTGCATGACCAGTCCTTTGAAAATGATTGTTCAAATTACCTGAGACCAGAGGTTCACTTTTAGAACTGTCTCTGATCATATTAAAGTGTTGGAAAGGCTCAATCAAATGTCCAAATGACAGTGACAAGACTTGAAGATTGACTCCCATATCCAATATAAAGAGGCTTGAGTTATTTTACAAAGGAAAAAAAAGGGAACAATACCCAGCATAACAAAATGGTTTTTACAAACTAGAAGCATTTTGTTATGTTTTCTCACACAGTAAAGTAGTTGGTGGTGAAGTGACAAAATGTGAGAAAATTCAGATGCCATGAAGTTTTTCATTTTAGTTTTTGACAGGCAGGTCAGTGCAGTGTCAAACACTGGAGATTCTCTTGTAAGGAAAATACCCAGAACATAATTGACTTACAGTAGGGTCAGCAACACGACAAGTAAAAAATAAATAAATAAAACTCTTTTCACATCCCAGTAAGGACAAAGCAAAAGGTTTGGTCAGAGATGGGCAAGTTCAATGAACAGCTAAACTCATGGATTATGAGGTCAGGCTTGTCCCTGTGACGAAATGAGACAATCTCAAACTGAGCAGGTGTCTAAATGGGGAGCAGCGCAGGACAATGAGTCTTCAGCAGGAGACAGGGAGAGTCAGCAGCATGAATCAACTGAAGTCAGGAGTGCTGTCATGATTTCCGAACAATTATGCTTTTTCATTGCAGGTTTTCTTGTATTTTTCTTCAGTTAAAGGTGATTATGAAATAAATTATGTTTTTTTGTGGTTAATTTGTGTTTTAATGACTTGTCTTAAAAGACAAATTAACACACAGTCTTGAACAGTGTATTATTCTTTGAATATATTCTTTGTTACCTCACCAGGCATAAAGTTGTTCATCACATAAAACTTCAATTGAGTCAAACACACAAAACGCCACACACACTCCACCAAACCAGAGTGCTAGTGTTGTCTTCTCATGCATTAAAACCAGTCAATCACAAATTCTCAGATAAATACCAACTTCTACCTCCAGTAGGAACAATTTGACTTAATTCTAATTTCGCACAGATTCAGACTTCTGACAGCATGTCCTTAATGGGCACCTGTACATAAAAGAGGTGACATCGGAGTGGAGCTGAAATGCACAGGTTGTTACCATAGAATCTGACAGTTTGGAGTTACAGAGAGAGAAGGGGAGCTCACACAAAGGATTCTTTGTGGCACATAGTTAACACAATTCAATTCAATTTATTCTGTTTGTTTATAAAGCACCAATTCACACTTGTCACCTTGAAGCACTTTACTAAAAATAAATAAATAAATTCAGTCCAATCCTACAGACAGATTCCAACTCAAACATATTTATTCAGTCACTCTCCTCCTTCTCCTCCTTCTCCTCCTTCTGCTCTCCCTCATGAGACTCGATGCTACAAAGACACATCCTGGACGTACATCCACAATGCAAGCACTGGTCTTAGGAGAGCTGCTAAAATTCAACCAATTGGGTTAACAAGGAAAACAAACATTTTGTGATTCTTTTAGTCTCCAACTTCTTAACAATTTAGATTTTGACTTATTTCTTTTCCATAAAGAGTACAATGCAGATTAATCAACTTGAGTCCAACATGTAAACATAGTACCAGATTTAGCCAGACAGGCTGATATTCATCTGTAGTCCCCTGTCAGGTTGATAGAAAAGATTTAAAAAATACATTTAACATGCATCACAACATAGAGGACCTGATTTATTGGAAGATTTTAAAGTATAGTATAGTACAATTTAAAGTAAACATTTATAATAAAAATATGAAAAAAAAAAAGTTTAAAAAGCATTTTAAAAAGGTCTATAAACCTTTTTAAAAACAGTGTTACAATTTAGATTATCCAGTAACCATTGGTTAAGTGAATTCCTAAAACAGGGAACAGTGAATGCCTGCTTGAGGCAGTTTTACACACAGTCCTCACAACACAATAAGGATGCCTTGGCATTTTGGGCAATGCATTTAAACTGCAACCTGGACACACTGTTGATCACCAAGATCAGTGCACAAAAAGAGATGTTTTGTATTTTGCAAGGACCAAAAATAATTCTTTGAAGGGACTTACATGAATCTTTAGGACAGGGGTGTCAAACTCCAGTCCTCGAAGGCCGCTGTCCTGCAGTTTTTAGATGTGCCACAGGTACAAAACGCTGGAATAAAATGGCTTAATTACCTCCTTGTGTAGGTCAGAGCTCCAGAGCCTTAATGACCTAATTATTCTATTCAGGTAGTGCTCCTGAGACACATTTAAAAGATGCAGGACACAGGCCTTGGAGGACTGGAGTTTGACACCCCTGCTTTAGGAATTCAACAGAACGACACACTATGGTGAGTGAGGAGAGACATGCAAAACTTCAAGAATTTAATTGCATCCTGCAATGATCATCAACTAGATCTGAATATTATCTTTAGGCTCTTTGAGGCCTGTGTGACAAGTGATTTTAGTATTATGGGTGTTATTGTTGTGTGTGTGCATTGCTGGGGGTCCAGCAGCTCTCCTTTATGTCTCAGCTTCCAACCCAACCCCTTCACCACGATGCTCCCTGGTACAGAGCCTGGTAGAAGGATGCACATCCATATTTCTTACCCAGATTGGTTGGATTCAGAAGACGTCCTGGCATTAGCTACTTTTACCATCATCACAAAAATGTTTGGGTTTTTATGTATGGCTGCATTTTGCCATTCTGTTTGACAGCAACATAATGTCTCCTTGGTCTGTTAGGATGAGCTAAATCTGGAATAGTTTTTCTGTGGCTGATGTTTAACTTGTCTCTATCCACTTCACAGAAATATGCTCTTTACAGAACTGGATCTTGTGATGCACTGAAACTATACAGCATATTGTAAAATAATGGGACCATAAGTCTGTCATTCCAGGGGATAAAATGTGAGCAATTATCCAAGTCAAGTTGTCCAGAAGGCTGAATCAAGGTGTTTCCCTGAGGAGTTAGCCGTGTTCTGCAGTAAACATCATTGTTTGAGTCTGGAGTGAGCAGTTTGTATTGAACTGGTCTGAGTTTTCTCAGGGTTACCTCTGGCCTCTTTGTCCCTGCTCTACAGCCCCTGTACTTATAATGGTGTCACAATGGGTTTTCATCTTTAATGGTGCTACATCATTTTACATCATTGAATGATGTATATTTTTTACATATTGAATGAATTCAATTAAAAATGATTTATTTTCCATACAGTGCTGCCAGCCAAGACTCATCTTCAGTTTGTCTCCACTACATGTAAAACTTTTTTCTGTTTCTCACACCAAGCAGACTGAGCTCCTTTAACAGTCCACTCAGCTGCACTTCAATGAAACAACTGAGAAAATCATAGAAGTTTAATGCAGGTGCACAAGATATTTAATCACAACAAATATATTTGTTTTAATTTTATCACAAGAGAATGCTTTGATACAATATTTGGTAGGATGCCATGTTTCATGTGCAATGCAAGCAAATTCTTCATGCCAAAATACCTAGTTTGTGGCTTCGTAATGAAAATAGTGTGAACGTTTCAACGAAGGAAAGATAAAGTGAGAAAAAATGTGGCTTAGTAGTAAACCGTATTTACTATTCACTATTGCAATTGGGTGTTTTTCAGAAATGATTCAACTTTAAGGGTAACACAACAGAAGTTAAAAGGTTTGCTGAAAAAAGTGACATGAAGCCCTTTCTCATGTATTTATAGGTGTATGTGTCTCATTTCTGTAGCCTGCATAGGACTTTTTCTATTCACTAACATTCTGAAGTCCAATGAGCTTTAGGGGGGCTCACGTGTTGGATCCATTTATTTTTTTTTTTATACCATTAGAGGTTAAATTTAAAGTTAAGTTGTGAATTACGTTTGGTTAAAGTTAGGTTTAGGAATATACTAGTAATGTGTAGGGCCAGGGCGAAACATAAAGGCAGTCACTAAAATTAATGGAAGTAAAAACAAACTCTTAATATGGTTGGACATAAAGATTTTTGTGTTTATGCATGTCTGTGTGTAGTATGGTATATATGATACCAACAGTAAAACAGACTTGGGATTAAACATACGTTTATTGTAAAACATTGTTAAATTACTTCAAGGGTGCAAATATATATAAAAAAACCCAAACATGCCAACAAAACTGATGTCATACATTAAAACCCAGAAAAAAACAAAGTGAAACATCTGGAAGTAATGCTCTGATTTGGATTAATTTTGAGCACATGCAGTCCGAAAATGATTGGATTTCCAAGGATCTGGCATGTTTTGAAGGACATCAAAAACATGACATCATCAAAAAGTGACGTCTCAAGGGAAATTACAGTAATGCTATCAGGCATTAGCCAAAGTGTCCATAAGTCAGTGGTAAGAGTGAGTCATTGTCACTTTCAACCCTTAATTCACTGCTTTGACTGACTGTCAGATGCTCTGGGCACTGCCTGTAAAACTGAGGTGTTCTTCACGCCATTGAGGTCCACACATACTGGAGGTGGACTCACTGCTGGACTCGGATGCATAGAGGTCGATTGCTTGACAAGAAACATTGTTCACATCGAACTGTTTTGTATGCGACAACAAGGTTGTGAGTCGCTGCAACCAGTCGCAAAGACACCTCTGTCTGTGTCGCACTGACAGTTGTGTGTGGTGGCGACCCCAGTGCAGAAGAAATGGAGCTAAGCGCCAACTTGTAAAACTTGCTACTATCCAATCAGATTGTGGGAAATGAAGGAATTCATCATGTTTGGGGATGAAATCTAAACTCTCTGGAGAAAGTGCAAAGTGTGCACAAGTATGCACAGTACACTGGAGTATGTGAGAGCCTTCACTCCTCATCTTATGCCCTGTGGTACTGTTATTAATGTGCAGCTCCTTGCAAATTCTATCATTTTAATATAGCATTTGTTTTCAAAGTTACAGTTGGTTTGTCAAATGGTACATTTTAAAAATGCTGAGACAAATTTGTACATATAGAAAAAAGAACTATTCCACCTTTACTATTTTTTAATGTAAATATTTTACATCATCAGACAGATTTGAATAATGTCCTCAAATGTCCTGAGCAAATATAACATGCAGTTTTTAAAAAATGCTTTACAAAACAGCCTATAGAGAAAAGTGACCCCTGACCCCAACCATCGACAGTGACGAACCATATTTTTCAGTTTAATAGCACTGACCACACCTGACCCTGATTTCTGTCAGACCTGCAGACTTATGAAATAGTTTTTATTTTAAAAAAGCAATACATCATACCCTGGTATAAAGAAATTCAAAACACTTACGGCTTCATTTTTTTTTATACCGTTGCATACTTTAAACTGCTTCTGGAGTGTTGGATTGAATTAAATGCATTCAAAGTTTACTGGGCTTCCTAAGGTCACTCATTTTCTCACCTTTACAGTGGCTGTACTCTCTCTCCTGTACTATTTGTAACTTTCATCCTTGCCCTTTCTATTCTGTGCAGACTAATATTGTTCAAGAACAGCTTCAAAAGAAAAAGAATACAGTGATCCAGGAGATCACAAAACCATCTTGAGCTCTGCAGGCCTCACTTGCCTCAGGTAAGGTCAGTGCCCATTATTCAAGAAAGACTTGGCCAAAGCTACATCCATTCCAAGGCTAAAACCACTACACATATTATACACCAAAACAAATATTTACCCTATAAACATTTTGACTTTTGCTATTACATTTCTGTAAACTTAAGAGACAAAAGTGGGAGGTGTGTGACCTCTGACAAGTAGAGTAAATTTACCACAGCATTTTAGAAAACGACATCATACCAGGCATGGAGACACAGTGATGGTCTGGGGTTGCTTTCTGCTTCATGAACTGGACGACTTGGAGTTGATAGAACCAGGAATTTTACTTTCAGTCAGAAAATCCTGACAGAGTACATCCATTAGTAGCTGCATTTCCATTACCAATGTCTGCAAAACTTTGTCAATACTCCACAAAATTTTTTTTACAATTATGGTATTTCCATTAAATAAGAAACAAAATTAAAATCACACATGAATAAGTTTGTTAATGCGATAAGTCATTAAAAAACATGAAGATGACCACTTCCTGTTGTCGTCTTTGTAGTTTGCAGCATCCGGTTGTTCATCATGTGACTCATACAAAAATTGCTTCCATTGCAGTTTTGTAAATCAACCAGTTTCAATATGGCCAAAGAAAAACCCACCTCACTCTAGCAGCAAAATGTTTTTTTCCAAACAACCATTTTTCTATCAAGCAAATTTGTTTCCAAAATATGAAATTGTGCAATTATATGGTCAATAAAAATGCAGCTACTGTTTGCTGAAGAGAATTTGGACAATGATCTGAAGCACAGCAGTAAGTATGCCTTGGTTTTAAGAAAACAAAATAAGTCAAAGTCTGCTCCTAAATCCAACTGAGACGTTGTGGCATGACCTGTGACCTCCTGGTCATGCTTGATAGAAACCCTCCATTATGGCTCAATTGAAACAAAATCTAGTGAGATACAATTCTGCCACAGAGGTGTGAAAGTCGTCTAAACCAGTAACTATGGCGGTTGTTACCATCACTGGCTCAAGCTGTTCAGGGTAATTCATTTGCACATGGAGTTTCTTCCCTGAATAAAAAACAATATAAAAAAATTACAATTTTAAATGTGCATTTTGTTTTCACTGACATTGTAGTTGTCTGATAAACTTGATTGAGAATCTGAGATGTTTCTAAAAGCAAAACCAAATTAAATCAGTAAGAGAGCTCTTTAGTTTTCTAAAAGCAATACCTTTTGTTGCTTTTAAAAACTCAGACACGAAACATTAATGAATCTGGCACTAACTCCTCTACATCATTCAAATTCTGTACAGTTTACAAAATACAGCAGTTTTCATAACTGCCTGCAATGAGGCATATTTAATATTGCTTACATATAGTTTACACAGACAGCAGGTCAAGTCAAGTATTTTTCAAGCGGCTTCACAAAGGTAGCATGTCTCTGTGGTTGTGCAATGATGCATTGAGTACTGCATGTAACCACATTTACATCAGTTGATTAGGATCATTCTTAATTTGCATTTAACTTTTTTACATTGATAAGTTCAACATAAACTGTTAAAGAACAGTGATCTGTGTTCTGATCATATGATTACAAAGCATACAAATGAACCTGATAAAACAAACTGAAACAAACAAACCATCCTGCAGCACATAAAGCCTGTCAGTCAGCTTCTAGATTTCATCCAAGATTATTACAGTGTAGAGATTATGAAGCAGATTATGAATTGAATATGTTCGCATTTCTACTAAGTCACAGCAAAAAAGCAGAATCAAAAGCCAATTGTTGAAAGTACTGTTTTATATCTTTAATATTTATAACCCAAATTCACCATGGTCATGTGTCGTGTGATTCGCCGCTTCTCAGACATTCTTAAATATTAACAATATTTAAGAATTCTTGATTTCAAATTTTCATAATTTAAATTATGAAGATGATCTTAATCCCCAATCTTGTTGATTTGTGACCTCAAGTCGTGTCCCAACCCCTACTTTGGGTTTCTGCATTTATTAGTTAAATATAAATTTACACAATGTTTGATGCCAAATTAGTGTTTGGATGAAACTCTGCTTAAGTCTCTGAAATGATCCCATTATGATTTACTTTGTATAATTTCAAGGCCAGTGTTCAGGATCCAACTATGGCATGAACATAATGAGATTTCATACAGCAGTAGTCCAGCAGAATTCCAGCACAAGGCTTGTGCTGGAATTCCAAAGCATTGTCACTCAGAATAAATCCAACCTGTGTCACAGAGTCACCTTGAAAAAAATAAAGTCATAGCAAAACAGCAAATATCAGATTTTACATTGATTTTCCACCATGTAGAAAGAACAATACATTTGTGCTATTATTTTAAAAAGAGAGAGAGAAAAAAATATACACTGCCAAGTATCATAACCTGATGATATACTCATGACTTTTTTTTGTCCTAATATAAATTAAAGCATGCATACCATTATGTAAAGTGATTTTGCCAACAAAGAGACATATAGACACAGTATTTTTTCTGTGTAATGATTTTCAGACTACTGACAATTCCACTCAACACGACATTTAGGACTGGCTGGTCAGATGACCAACACTTCAAAATCGTAAACACTCACTGGAACACAGCAAGAGAAACATGAGACAGACAAAATCCAGTTCCCAAAGCTGAAATAGACATAAAACGCTGCCAACAAAAACAAATGGCACTCAAGCAAACAAAAACTATAACTCCAACAACCAGAAGAGTAAAAAGGTGATGCCTGGGTTTTCAGACCGACAAACCAACTAAAGACAAGTCCTTCTTCTTATAACAACAATAGTTATTTTTGTACAAAAAAAGGAAAAAAAAATTCCAGTAAAGAAAACATGTATAAGAATTTATTTGTTTCAAAGTTACAGCAAACCAGTTTTCACTCACCTTGTTAAAGGTGGAATTTATAGAGTATGGCAACATCTGTTGGTGAGGCTAGAATGTGCAGCTCCTGCTCTTACCACATCAGTGCTTATTTGTCTCTCTTGCAAGAATAACGGAACAAGACAAATCAGAATCAGAACAAAGATTCTGATTCCTAGAAAGTTGCACTTTCTAGGTGCTAAAAAAAACACATAAATTTGTATTTCCATGCAATTTTACAAGCAAGAAGAAATACCTGGGTTGGGAGCAAACTAAATGCAAATCACAGGTTAATGTGAAAACCTCATACTGCCAAAGATTACAGCAATTTTTGGGGGTAAAATATTTAACAAACTCAAGAAAGCTCCTTATTAAAGGCACAAAAGCTTTTTTTTATATATCCCTGATAAGAATTTTTTTGTTTCATTACTGTAAATTTCTGCATTTAAAAGTTTGGTCGTTACATACCAATAATCAGTCTAACTTACAAAATGTTCTTCATCAAACTTTCTTCAAAATTTATGCACATCTATTAAAAAAAGGCAATATATGCAAAGACTCATAAACCAACATTTTTTAACACATCATAATGGCTACTGAAACACAAACAACCAGGAGATAAATCAATCAAAGAAATTCTTCCTAGAAAACCTAGAAAGCGTTTTTGTGTATTTTCCAGTTGGCGTCCTGGAACACATTCACATGAACACAACGGATTAATGCTACGAAAACCATCATAAAATATAAGAGACTAGAACAAGCATCATGCCTTGAAATTGTACTACAAATATGTTAAAATATATATTATTCTTTTCATAGCATTAAGTTATTTTACTAAACGTTTTGCACAAAAACTAGCAAAAAAACATGCCTAACTACAACAAAACTTAAAGCCCTGTTAATTTAAAAAAAAATAAAATCTGGAAAATCCTGTTTGCAGATTTTCTGATGATCAATTAACACAAAAAGGTCACGCACTGCGGTTGAGGTTAAAATAACTATATTGACAATAAATATGAATTAGCTCACAGTGATTTTTACTGAAACTAGGATGGCTTTTGGTCTTCGCATTAACAGATTGATAGATTTTAACAAAAAAAAAAAAGATTTATTTCCAACCTGAATTGTATTTTACTTCAAATGCAGACCATCATCTATTTGGAGAGAGATGGGATTTCCTAAAACAACTTCAGAAACAAAATGACTTCCTGGTGTTTTATTGGTGAACAGTCTAACACACTTCAAGTGCTCAAAGGGATTTAACTGTTAAATGTATTCTGTTCATTCACCAAGGCTACACTTTAAAGATAAATTCAAATACTCTTTCAGTTCCTTTGCTTTTAAACACTGAAATCTGGTTTTCTTTTCAACCTCACATTGATTCTGAAGTGCTACTTTCATTTTCTTTTTAAATTTAGTGCTGAAATTTATTTAGTGAAAAGAAAAGAAACTGCCACATCAAGTGGAGCAAGTGTTAAGAGGAAAATCAGGTATAGTAACATAATATTTAGAAAATAGCCATTCACCTTTTGGTTCAAACTCATTGGAAGACAGATTAGTGCAATTTAAGCAGACCCACTTTTCCTTATCATTTGCATATCAAATAGCAGGCGTGCAACAAGTCAGATTTGATACATTCATACATGTTTTTAAACCTGTTTTTGCACAATTTGGATTAAAAAAAAAAGTAGCTGAAACTCCAAATTTTATTCCTTCTTGAACCACAGAGTGATTTTTGAGATTGGCAGAGGAGGCGCTCTTTATATCTGCATCAGAATCATTTGCTGGCGCCTGGGTAATTCTGGAACAGGTCCAACCCAAAGCCCACCAGCCTCTCGGCCGAGCGCAGCGCCCTGAGGATCAGAGACAGAGACTGGTTCTTAGCACTGTGGCAGAAGCCGTCCTTGTTTGGAGCGTAGTGCTTGGCCACCTTGCTCGTCACGCTGCAGTGCAGAACCACATCCGGGGAGAACTTGAGGATGGAGAACTGGGGAGATTTTCCTGGAAGACTGTAAAGTAAATTTCTGTAGAGACCAAGAAAAAACAAAACAAAACAAAAAAACAATTGATCAGATTACAAAAGAAAAAACAAAACAAAGCTTTGGATACTGCAATGAAGAAATGATTTTGTGGTTACATTCAAACAAAGGAGTTTGAGAAGAGTTTTTGTCATTTCCTTGTTTTTATTGGTGATATTTTTCATTGATTCTACATTGTTATGAAGAATAATAAGATTAAAGGAACCCAAGTGCAAAGTTAATAAAAGTTATTAAAAGTGAACTGAATGATAAAACTCATTGTTTTCGTCAATTCTCTATTCTGAATTTCCAGTTGGAAAAACAACAAAAACATCCCACAGAAGTTGGAATTACGCCTGAGAAAGATCAAGATTGCCAAGCAATTCTGAGTTTAGTTTCCAGCATGGCTGCCAATGATAAAGAATGTAGTAAAAATTTCTGGCATAAATGATTTATTAGCATTTCTGGCAATTTGCATTTGATCAAAATAGAGCCAACAACAGGGCAGTAAAATATCTATTTGTGAACATGTTCCTTTTGGGTTCAGAAATGAACAGAACTCTGTTCTTCTGGCTTTCATCACCAATACCAAGTGACACTAAAATAAATGGCAAATTGCAAACAGACTGCTTTCAACTTGGCTGTGATTGTATTTCCAGATCCAAGCTCCAACTCCTAACCATGTGAAACATTAGCCATCTCACAAAATGACCTGAAAGCCTCATTTAAATATTTGTAGCTACCAGCTCAAGGGAAAGTGTTATCAATGGTTAGTTAGCAGAGCAGACAAAGGTTTTTGTCAACCATGTTCACTTCAGAGGAAATGTGCTGCTGGTCAAGACCACCAAGAACTTTCAGCTGCTCTAATGAGAGACTCAAGTAAGTCCAGCAACTGCCTCCATGAAGAGCTTTCAGTTATAGGATGGGCTTCCCACCAGCACAGGGCTTTCCCAAAAACAACTGGCAGGCTGGAGTGTTTCCACGAAACAAGCTGGGATGTTTCAGACGCTGGGCTGGATGGGCTTCAATCTATGGTAGAAGTCATGGTGGATCCTATGATGGCTGGCATAAGATAACTTGGATAAAACTGACGTTAAATATTTAGGCTGAAACGTGCAGGTTTTGAAAACTAGCGTCATTAAGCAAACTTGAATACTGATTCAAGTTCCCTCACTCAAAGACAAATACACTTTCATTCTGTGCAGAACAAGATATTTTAAATATTTAAATTAAAACAACCAAAACCAGGAAATAAACCAGAAAATAAAACTCACACAGAGTTGAAACCATAAAGAAAATGGTTTATTGATGCCTCTGAAACAAAATATACCTTCAAAGAATATTGACCACCAGAATGAGAATGATCAATCTCATTTTAATTTATCATGTCATAATTTGCTCATAAGACATAAGTTATTTTAAGTTCTTTTTAAAAGTTCCTATTGATTCAAAAGCTCTGAGCTGGAATGCTTTTTGAAGCTCATTCCATTCATTCCAAGACAGAAACCTCTTTCTAGGATTCTTTAGGGAAACATTTTCAGGGCCACACATCTCATTTAAAATGAACAGTCAGAGGAGGGTCTCACCCAGCAGTGACATACAAATGAATCAACAGAAAGCTGTCTCTCCTCAGCACGTGCCTTTTTCTAAATCATTCCAATGGCCATTTTCCGTTATGGGTTTGTGTAAATTGTCTGACACATTTTGTCGACTGAAAACAGCAACTTGTGAAGAACTGTTTTTCACTCATGTGACCTCTGCTCTCTTTGCTGTCTGCACCATGTAAGTTATTGGCTGTAAAAGTCCTCTCTCCATACAGTACTGATACGTAGATAAGTCTTTGGGGATAGAAGAGTAGTCATTTGTAGGTCAGAATGGCACAAACTGCAGAGTGTTTCTCTCGATGGGACTGAAGAACATTGATTTCTCCTAAAGTGGCTGAACGGACAGTCTTAGAGAGTAAATGGAGTGATTCTTCATCTGTTAAGACGCAGGTCGTGTTCTATAGGGTGTGAAGAGCAGTGACCTTCAGCACACAATTCAGACTCAAAGACAGAGCACTGTGAAAATCCTCCGTCTACTTCTGGAAACTGCTAAACATATCGCAGAGTCTGTCCCTGAAGGACAGAGGCACTGAGAATATGTTGATAATATGTTATTGGGATGACAAAGGTGAAATCAATCCCTGTCCCCATGCTCAGAGAACAGTTTTTCTAAATGAATTTCTGAAGGAGGCGCCAACTTTTTCAGGAGTTGTTGTTTCAGCATGCTTCTCAGCAGGGGAGGTCGTCAGCTGGGTCTGTGCTCTCCCAGCTGGAAACATGACGGCATGGCATAAGGCCTTCAGCATCAGGGAAACAGGGCTCTAATCCACACTAAATACTGATCTCACAGACTATTAAAAATGGCAGAGGAGACTGCTTCAGAGTGTTTCTCCTCACTCTGCAGTCCCACATGCTGCAAAAACATGCAACAAACCAGTCAGCCCCTCCTCTAATGACAAGGCTTTGACTGGGTGTTCCCCAGGCAGCATTCGTCTCCGTTTGCAGGTCCTGTGCAGTTCTGGAACCATCACAGTGCATGCATGCAATGACCAGGCATTGCATGCAAGCAATTTGATTGGCAGCAGATCAACCAGCAATGAACAGATAAACCGAGAAATTTCAGAGATATTAGCTGCCCGAGAGTACAACATGACATCATCTGAGCGTCGACCAAAGTGCCTGTGTGCTCAGCTTCCCACGTTCTCATTCAAAAGTGAGGAACACACCACCAGGGGCTAGAACCAAACTACACATCAACCGGCTGAAGAGAGACTTGATAATGGTTCTGAAATACATATTAAAGTGATCACATCTGGCTGGAACTGATGATGATTAACAAATGTTAGGTTTTCATACAGCAGAAGCCGCTGGGGGAGGGTTACCATGACGACACAGAACTCCACAAAGAGCTCCATGTGGACTTTCTTTATTAAAGAACTGTGCAATAACACAAACTTCCTTTGAGTTAGAAGTGAATTACATTTACCTTTAAATGCTACAGAAAGGCATTAGACTATAATAAATTCACAGTGATTACAGGTCTGTCTTCACAGCCATCACCATCTACAATGATTTAATTAATGAGATACTGCAGCATTACATTTCCATTTGGGATCAATGAAGTGTTTTTGAATCTGTATTGATCATTTTTCCCTCCAACTAATAACTGTGAGGTGTTTAGTGCTAATCTATCACTCAAATATGTGGTTGCACTGTATTACAACCACATTTATTATGTTGTGTGAAAAACAATACAAACACACATTGAAACACATATTGAAACATATATTTCATATTCAAATACAACATATTGACTTCTTCCATGTTGCTCATGTCGACCACTGCTGTTCTAGAAGCAGCTTTGTTGACATTTTATAACCAAGTGGAACATTTTTCAATCTTATCATTCTTGACTAAACACCTCTGTTTGGCTTTCATCCTTTTCATGCCAGAATGTACCAGTACAAGAATAATTGGCAGCTTTGGAACTGCAAGCAGACCTGAAATGAAACAATGGTGCAGAACTCCACATACCAACAAAAGACACACAGCTGATGCTCAAAGTCTCGTTTATAACAAAAAGGAGGCCGTTCAGCAGCTGTCTGTCAGCGTTCCGGTTTATAGGAGCTGCTTTTGAAGAACCTATGAGTTTAGTGAAGATGTCTGTTATTGATTGGTGTGCTCCTCCAAACCCTGACATGACCCCCTAATGGAGACCACCTGCTGCTCTGCAACGCAACAAATTGTGTTCAAGCCAAGTCTGGGGCCTCAGGTTTGAGTCCAGGCGCTGCAGCAGCAGCAGCAGCTTCCAGGACTGACGGCTGCGTGGAGCATCTGCGGCCTCTCAGACTTCTGTGGATTTCAAAGAAGCACTTTTATCTCCACAAACTGTTAGTAAAGTAAGAGATTTTATGTGATCATTATGAATAAAATATGAGATCATGTTAAACTTAAATATTTCTGGATATTCATATTGGACATATTTGAAGAAATGTTTTTTGTTTTTTTGTTTTTTGTGAGTGATTTCTGGCTCATCTTTAATGAGCAAAAAAGTCCATTAATTATAAATGTCCTTCAATTTCTAAAAGCACTCTACACAGCGGGAACCTGTTATTAAACAGCATAATGTGTTATTAAATCAACATAATCATAATGTTTTTCACAAAGCCTCAAACTACATATGGATAATGTTAGAAAGCTGAATAGAATCTTCTGTTATTGGCACATTTATTGCTTCTTGGAAAGCAAATGAACAGCTTCGAATGTGAAATGTTTGCTCTAACACAGATGGCCTGCAAATTCAGTGGTTGCATCTAATCTTTTATTGCCTTCAATAAGCAAAAAAATCAAAGGCCTTATTCTGGTGCATAAAGTGGAAAAAGATGGTGGTATGGTTAAGTTGGCACATTAGTCTTGGAGGTAAATGTAGAACTTAAACTCGCACTGAAGTCATACACTACACCCAAAAAGATGAAAACTGAAATGGATAATATATGCAAGCACAGTGACATACTGTGGATTTAATGAATCAATCATTTCACAGGCAAAACTTCATCGTACAAAGCCTGGTAGAATCTGTCTGCTTTATGTGTTTGTTTCCTGAAAGTTAAGGTCTTGGTCTAGTTCCTTGTTGTTTTTGAGTAACTCCATATTGGTCTTCCTCACATGTACTACACTTTCCCACTGCAATCATTTCACCTTACAAAGTGAAACAATTGCTTTATAAAATCACCCTTCCATCACCTGAAGAACATCTCCAGGATTAAAGGACTAAAGTCTCAGCAGGATCTAGAGAAACTCATCCATTTATGTCACATTGATTACTGCAGCACTGTCTTTTCACGACTTGATAAAAAAAATCAATCCTCCAGCTGCAGCTGATCCAGAACGCCGCTGTCGATGTTCTGACTAAAACCAGAAAGATAGAGTTCTAAAGTTCTAAAGTCCTTCCACTGACAGTATAGACTTTAAAATACTGTTGTTAGTTTCTGAATCACTGAAGGGTTTAACACAACAATACATTAATGATCTGCTGTTGTTGGATCAACCTTGCAAACCTCCCAGGTCTTCTGGTTCTGCTCTGCATCTTCTTCATGCTGAGCATGAAGAAGAACCAAACATGAAGAAACAGTGTTCAGCTTCTATGCACCACAAATCTAGAACAAACTTTCAGAAAACTGCACCACAGCCGAAACCCGGAGTTCCTTTAAATCTAGACTAAAACCCCCCACCTGTTTAGAAATGCTTTTGAATCATAATAAATGGAGCACTGACCAACATATTCAACATGTATAAATTCATAAGCTATGCTTTAATCTCTTCTGGCATCACATTTCACCTTCTACACTCTGATTTTTCACTGTAACATATCAGCCTCAAATATGAAGTTAGAACTTCAAAAAATTACCAAGCCTTTAACATTATTGCAATTAATTCTAGAAGTTGGGACAAAGTGAACTATTACAGTGTTGGATCTGCTTAGCCTGAGTGGCAAATACATGTGGCTCATATGGAAACAGTAAGAGTGTGCTTTCTTTTTCTACATGCAACAATCTGTTTCTGTAAATCTGAGGGCGGATTTTGATGAATTTACATTCTGGTAAACATCAGAACCCCCAAAAACTGAATGTTGATGCTCTTTTTAAAAACATCATTGCAGAGTTTGCTCCACAAATCAACAGCTAAACGCCCTTCACTGAAGTTTACAGATTACAAATACACAATGAATTCTGCATTTATGTTGGTTCAAACACAGCTCAGGTTTTCCAAGCAAACAGTTTAATGATTGTTCAGCATCCCAACAACAATTGTTCCAACTCTGTGAAGGAATAGTACCGTCCTTTATAAATGAATGTGATTAAGCCTTAATGGCTTCCAAGCATGATGAAGCAGCTAATTTTAGTGTGGATGCAAATGGAAGTAGGGGGGCAATTAACATGTCTATTACTGCCATAAACTGTGAATAACAATGAAAAGCAGACACCATTTATTGTCAAAGCATCCAGCAGAAAAGCAGATCGCTTTAAGAGCCGCAGGAGGAGGAGAGCCAGTGTGAATGCTAAAATCAAACACAGCAGGGGTTCACTGTCACAAAGACCCCCACGACTACAGCATCAGACAAGGAGGTCCCCGTCGACAGTCAAGGTCAGCTGGACTCTAAATGTAATTTCATTTCATTTATAGTGTTTATTTTTTAACTGTGTAGTTTGACCTCAGCAAATTAATCAGCTGATCTGGAGCAGAGCCAATGAATTAATAACAGTTGCTCTGCCCCAAGGAGCTCCTGCCAAGAAATGAAGTAAAAAAAAAACCATCATCTAATATTTCTCAGCATTAAACATTACTCGTTTTCTTTATTTTATCAGAATTTCTAAAAATGCATGTGACTCTGTGAAGCTCCAGTTTGTGTTTTATTGTTCCTGTTCTGCTCCAGATGTAGAACTAGTTGAAGAACAACCAGAGGGGGGGTTAAATCACAACTACTCCCCCCATCATTTTACTGAGACAGAGATAAAATTGCCAGGGAGAGGGAGAAGGTTTTCTTTATCATGATGGTGCAGCAAAGCTGGACTGTAATTTCGAGTTTCTTTAGTTGAATCCTGTGTGGCTCATGTACTTTTCCTCTTAATTACATACGGGCGAGAGGGGAGACTGCAGACGTTTTAGAATCAGGACTAGAGTCCAACAAAGAGTTAATATGCAAAACTGTATTTGTTTAACTCTTATCTTTAATATCCTGAATTTCATGAGTAGAAAGAATCCTGCTGCAGCCTGAGATGGATTCAGTGTCACAATTTAGATTTCATTTGACAAAACACAGAAAGACACTTTGAAAGGATGAGGTTATGCATAGAAAAACAGATAAATTCATAGCAACTTTGATGCAACAATATGGCTGCTCGTCACAAACGCAGCAATGCATAAGTTACCATGGTGATTTATCGTGTGCTGCTGGTCTGGAGTAGCATTAAAATACTGCTAATTCAGTCAAGTACTATTATTATGTTAAAATTATGATGGTGGAAAACACAATTATCAGTTTTAAAACAATCAATGTGGATTATGTTACACATGCTAGATGTCAGTCATCCAGAATGCATTGCAGCATAACCAACATGTTGTAAACTGTCTAGAAAAACTGAACAGCTCACATGAGCTTTAGTGTATTGATTTTACATACACTACAAATATTTCAAAATTAACACATATATATCAACACATATATGTGTTACATACCAACCCTATTCAACCCTATGTGGTTGATGTATAGCATTGTTAAGCATGTTGCTTTCAGACGTCCATCTTATTGATGAAAACTAACAACAATAGTGTTGTTCAAAGACAGTATGTTAATCAGCTGTGAGTTTCCCCACCTTCAATGTCAAATGCTCTGATGGATTAAATTTAATTTCTCATCCAGATTAATTCAAACACAAAGTTTACCATTTTAAACTCTCTATGGTTTCTGTATGATGTCAACTAGAATATTTAGCTGAAAACAAAATTTTTTCTAAATTTCAGTCAGAATTTTTTGTTTTTCCTTCAGCACCAGTTTGGGTCATCATCTGGAACAATTATTAGATGCTTGAAGGCAGATGCATTCATCTTTTCAAACAATTATACGCAAATGATGGAAATTCCCAACCATCCCACTCCTCAGGAAGGAGACGCATTGTGGTCCAGAATGTGTGAGGTAAATAGACGCCAGAAAAAAAGCCAAAGACCTTGTGAAGAAGCTGCTGAAGCTGGGGAGACCGAGTCATTATTCACAGGGTTATGTGTCCTGTACTGACATGGGCTGGAAGGCAACTCAGTGAGGAGGAAACCATTACTCCAAAAAGAAACATAAAATGTTCGATTAAAGTTTTCCAACGCACACAGGGACAGAGAACATTCTTGAGACGTGTTCTGTGGTCCGATGAAACTAAAGTGGAACCGGTTGATCGCTGGTTGAGCACCAGTCTCAACTGTGAGCCTATTTATATGAACTCATATAAGTCGTCATCATAAATACCACAAGCGTAATGATCACTGCTCACATACATCTGAGGCTGCTTGTTAGCCCATTTTTCTCGTCGTTTCTCGCAGACTAACATCCTGTTGCTCTGAATGTTTCTGGACAAACTGTTGCTGGGCAGCAGGCAGCTGATTGGACCCAAGCAGGTGTACCCTGAAAGAAGGTTGTGAAAAGCTGCATTCGCCTCCCCCCATTCAGCTGCTGTAACATCCTACCAATCAGAGTCCACAATATTGCTTTATCACCATATTCTGACAATAAAGAGTTTTGCATGCTAAACAGCTGACATTTAATAAAGGCCCGTTTAATTATCTCTTTGATGGCAGACGACTGGAAGACCTTTTGAAATGAAGTCATGAATTTAAATAACTCCAGGGGATATATGACACACCATGTGACCGTTTCACTCCTTTATTTTGGCATTTAATAAATGACTCTCAAAAGAGAACAGTGAGATGAGGATGTGTCAAGGAAGAATTCATTCAGATCTCTGTTTACAGCGTTTAATGTGCCCTGTAGGAGCACAGACAAAATTAGTTTTGTTATTTAAAACCAATTTATTCACTCAATAAACCATCTGGCCTTAAGTGGAACACACTGACCAATCACCTAATTACTTCAGCTGATGACCTTTAGTCAAATTTACAAATCTGGCATTTCACTTATACATTCTAAACTCAAGAGTGCTTGACCTTCACTGGAACATAATTTGGAATGATATATGTGTCATGCAATGGCTTTTTAATTGTTATTAATTCAGACTTTAAAAGAACAATTGGGCTAAACTGAATTAAATGAAAGAGCATATCGTGTAGATCTGCTTGATCTTACTTTGTAATAAATTGGATTTTCAGAACGGTCTGCCTTAATAATATTCTAGTCAGAAAATATTGCCTCTCATTTGTTGGGAACTGAAAACTATTGATAAGGAAACCGTGGCGTTGAACCTTTACCTTAACTATTTTTTGATTTTAATCACCTTATGCAGGATTAATATCCCCCATCTGTTGACCATCCCACCAAGTAGTACCTGTGCACTATAGCACTATAATCCCTGTAGTGCAGATGTATCATCATTTTTTATTTTTTATGTTCGACTATGTATGTGATTTAAAAAGTGCAACAAGCCCCCAAAATCTCTGGGATTCATTCACAAACCACTGTAATGTCCATTGTTCATTCCTGCTTTTCCTTCATATCTGCAGCAGATTTACAAAGCAGGTTGCAGTAAAACTAAAACAATGCCCATCATGTCCAGTAGATGGGAGCAATTTGTACGACTTGTATCAATGTGCAGTAGGCCTCTCTTCATCTATAATCACAGCAGATCATTGAAATTGAGAAATAACTGTTTTACTCCACATGATTACATTTAGCAGAGAGGTCCATGTGATCAAAAGTCCTGAAAACTTTAAACCAACTTCTGCATGAAGGAATAACTTTAGAATAGTAGTTCTAATTCTGGAACTGACGCTGAAGATTGCAAAATAATCGTTAAGTGTTGTAATGATGCATCCCATTTCAGATGGAAAAATAATCAAATAAAGTGTAAAATCTAGAAGACAATATTTTACATGTAGTTCTTAGTAGTATATTGTGCTAACTTGCAGTCAAGCCAATTTCTGTGGTTCTTCTATATTGCAGTATAATCAAATCAGAAAACTGTTGTGTGTGTAGGTGTGTGTGTGTGTGTGTGTGTGTGTGTGCGTGAGTGTGCGTGGGGGTGTGTGTGGGTGTGTGTGTGTGTGTGTCATTTCCATTAAAAAACAGCTCTGGTCTTTGAGAATTGAAAACTTTATGCATAAATACACAAATACTGGCAAACTATGGAATGTTGTCAAAGTTTGTCGGCACAGTAAAATATTAATATTCCATTTATCTACTTTCAGAAATAGAACTTTATGAATTGATTAAAGATTAAATGACACAATGCAATAGGGAACTCCAGTGTTGTCATAAATTAACATCTTTTGGTATTTAGGGTTGATATTTAACTAAATCCTCAAATGAATTTGGCTAAATACTATTATTTAGCAAAATTAGTATTTTGGTAAATATCAAATTGCTTGAAACATTTAAATGCAAGAATATTTAGTGCTATCCTGATTTGAATTATTAATTTGTAGCTCTGAAGAAATGTAACTTAAATTTTGCTTAATATTTGACTTTTCTGAATTGACAGCCGAGAAACTGTATTGCACTGAAAAACTATTTCTTTTGAACAGGAACGCCACAGTCCAGCGAACCCCCAAAATAATGAATATACTAATCATGTCCCTAGCAGACGACCTGCAGACAGGACAGCGCCGTCTCAAACAGCCAGCAGACATAAAATTAATAGATTTCACAAATTCATTTTATAGGTGTCTCCCTTAATTTTCTTTCTGTTCTCTGTGGAGTTGAAAGTGTTCATCAATGCATCCTGTTTTTCTTAAAGGCTGACGGGAAGAAAAACAACAAGCAAAACATGTTTAAACTCCCACTGATGCGCTGCTGTGTATGAGTGACTCTTCAATAACAGAAATCCAAAGTTAATGAGCTGAAGACTGGAAAAAAATACATAGAGAAAAAGTTCCTTGCTAGTTTGCCAAAAACAAATTTAAAGTAATTTACAACTAATTATTTTCACCCTGTAGGAATCTTCTGAACCGTTGTGAATTATTAACTAAAGCAGAACATGTTCGATTTTGAACATAAAGAACCACGAAGCAAGATAAATTTTACTGAAAGCAAACAGCGGATCTCAATTTTTTTTATGCTGATATCGTGAGTGTTTAATATTTAATCCATTTTTCATAATGTAAAAGCAGACAGTGTCTCAGGGTTGGTAGAAAAGTGCTCAGCAGTAAACAGAATCTGACAGGAGCTTCCTCTGTCCAGTGTGTACCTGAACACTCCAGCTGGTGTCTGTGGCATGATGAAGCTTTTTTCCAGATCACGGAGCACATCGTTCAGCATGCGTACGTGGGAGGGGTCACGCTCTTTGGGGTCATTCGCTGGGCGCATGGCTTCGGACTGGAAGAACGCCGCATGGTCTCTGAGAGCGGAGGCTGAGGACAGCAGGGCAGGCGATACCGCGTTCTTATCTGAGCAAGAACAAGAAGGAAAGAAGACAACCTTAAGATACCTCACTGTGGCTTTAACATGTAAAAATCTTTTTATATGAATTTGATGTATAATATTCCTGCACTGTCAACCTTTTCTAAAGTCTGACCCAGGAAAGCCAGGAAACTTTTTTTGGTTCCTTGTTTAAACTGTGTTTCTGAGCTTTTGTTTGGTGTTGCGTTTTGTTCTTGAAAACAAAAATGAATAAGTATAGGCAGAAAAAAAAATATATATATAAATCTGAAAGATGTTGCACGGATTTGTAAACGGCACCATCCGCCCTTATTTAGATTTTTCCCCGGTAGAAGGGAAAAAAAAAAATTAATAGCTTAAAAGAGCAAGCCATTAATAAACAAAAAATCCATTTTGTTTGGAAGAAAAGAATCATATTTCTGTTTTGTTATCTCCTGCTGGTTGACACCCGCCACCATGGGGATGCTCCAGCAGGTAATCTGACACAGATCCCTCCCTACACAGTGCTGCTGTTCACAGAGCTTGAACAGATGAACGAGACAATAGAGGTTTTCTGCCTGGATAAAAACATCACAACGTTAAGTTGCTTGAAACGTCTCCTTTTAACTGTCGAGAGCCTTTCATCTGTTTACATCTGCATCTCCATGTGAGAACAAATTTAGGAGCACAACTCCTGCAGAGCGCTCCTACGTCTCCCTGTGAAGGGCTCACTCTGCAGCCAGTCATCTGTCGAGGTGGAGGTGAAACAGTTGCACTGCGCTAACAGAGAGCACGGCTTCATCCATTCATACAGATGAGCGCAGCCACTGCTGAATTTGTGTGTTTGGCACTTTGTAGGGAAAAGAAAGAACGCCTAATATGGTGCAGACGTCCTGTTTCCATGTGCGCTCATAAATCTGCAGCCGTTCCAGTAACAAAGCTTTACAGGTATGACAGAATCAAAGCAAAGGGAGGTTATTCATTCTGACAGGTGGTCCTTATTTAAAGAAGTCAGTAAATGTTGCACACACTCATTTTAGTCTACTTCCCTCTGAGTGAAGCGACACCAGACATTATTCCCAAGAACAGCTTACCTTGAATAAAAAGTTAATTGGAGAGGAGAAAGGGGCTTAAAGAAGTGTGAAAATGATGCAGCTCAGCTAAAAACGTCCTAAATGCTTCAAAATGGAAACCAGAACAAAAAGACATGGAGGAAAATGGAACTGTTCGAGTGGATCAAAGAACAGCAAAAACTGACTGAGTCAGCCAGTTGTCTGCTCCAGGGTGAACTCAGAAGAATGGTGTAATGTTTAAACTCAACTATTTAAAGCCAACCTTTCGGCAAGCGGCCCGTTGCTGAAAAGCTGACGGCAGCTGAAGATGTCACAGGTGGCGAAGAACTCAGTAGCCGGCCTTGACAGAAATGGAATATTTTAGAGACATTTGAAAGAGAGAATGGTTGTTTTTGGGACGAGAAGCTGCCAGCAGTTTGTCAGATGATCCCCAACATCTAATCACTGCAATTCTGCCCTGTGGCATAGGAAAATGTTCAGTTAAATACTGCTACACTTTCCAAAACATCTGCTCTGCCTGTCCATTGTTTTCCTATTTCAATGAATTCTTGTATTTCAATGAATTCTCGTCTTCCTACATATGTCCAGATTTCTCTGGACAAATCCTGGCCAATCAGTGAACAGAAGGAGGAGTTGCAAATGATGCAGTCGAGTTTGTGCGCTGTTTGAGAATTGTATCTGTGGTGATGGCTTGCATATGGAAGCGGAGGAACAGGACGGAAGTTATTCAGTCCATGCTGGACATTCTTCCAAATATTTAGCATTTAAAGTGAGAGCAAGAGGAATGTTTTTAGCCTGCAGTTCTCATTAACTGCCATCTTGTTTGGCTCAGCACAGGCAGTTTTCAGTAAGCTTCATAACGTAGCTTCCTTCATGGTCAAACTGGAGCATTACATACATCATGGCCAAATGTTAGAGATTGGGTAAAATCAGATCCAATCGTTTTAACTTCAACGGAATCCAAACCTTCAGGAAGTTTCTCAGCAGCCAAGAGTCCAGACCCCCTGAACGAAGCAAGGCGTAGAACAAAGACCTGGTTTGTACCAGGCTACAATGTAGCACACACAATTAGATCTTACACTGTGAGGGAAACCAATGACCCAATATTTTCTATTCCGTCTATATCTAACACATATCTAATATGTTTACCTCATCTTATGCTATGCAATAAGATGCTACATCTGCATAACATAAAATGGTTGACTGTTAATGATTTTCTAGCATGTTGAATAATTGGAGCAGCTCCAACTGATGGTATCCTGACCTACCTTCTAATTAAGTTAGCGAACAATTTTTGACTGCTGGTGGGCACTCAGAGCATAGAACTGTCGCCTTGATTTAACCTGATCATAGACGATTCTTTAAGGTCACTGTGCATAACTTTCCATATTTTCTTTATACAGTTCTTCTAAGCTTATTTTTTGTATTTTAATTAACTCATTGACTAAAGGCAATGAAACCTGAGTCCTTGTCAGTAATGGACACTTAGACAAGATTCAGTTATAGTAAAACGGTTATTTTAACAAACAGAGTCAGTCTGAATCGTATAATGGAAAATCTGTTGCCACTTCACAAGTTTTAGTTTGTCAGAATTGTTAGTTATTTCACCAGAGCAGCGTTTCAAAATCCACTTCTGGAGTGACAAGTGACTCACTCTCCTGAAGAAAAGTGGAGGTGACAATTTGTCACTTCTATTTAAATACATGGCTTTCAGTAGTTCACTGACTGTAAAAAAAAAGGAAAAAAAGAAGAAAAGGAGAAAAGAGGTTTATTCTACAAACCATCAAGACAAGAAACCAAACTTATTTAGTAGATGTCATCTTTTTCAACTTTCCCATTCTTCTTCCCATTTCTAAATCATTTTTTTAATATCTTTTCATCAGTTTGTTGCCAGGTTATTTTAACTTTCACATTAATACATCGTAGGAATGGCGCTGCAGGTAAGCTATACAGCTAAGTTTGCTCCAGTTTGGTCACAAGGTGTCAACATGTGATCATTTATTACAGTCAGAGTATGTGATTCTCATTTCTAACAATCAGACAATCTTCTGATCAGAAATGCTAAATCATACATGCATTTTATCCAGCTTAAATTGGAATACTATGAAAAGGGAAATTAATGAAAACTCCTGGGGCCACAGGCTAATTGGCTCTGCGCAACATCGCATTGATGCAGTGTGTCATGCAAGAGGCCCGAACACGACTGCATAGATGAGTTCATACATTTCAGAAGTCTGATGTTTGTGCTTATAGCATCTATTTTTGTTTATTGTGTTATGAATGAGATGACAAGCAATAATTATTTATTTTTTACACAAAATACGTATTTTTGGGGGATAATAGTGGGAGAGTTATAATTACCAACCCAAAGTGTAAAAATCCAGCTTTCAGCTCTCTTGATATGTTTTTCTCAGAATCTGTTCTGTTTTGAAACATTAACAGAAACCTGAAGACATCCTTCAATGAGGACTGAGAAGAAGCAAGCGAAGCCCACGATTAATTCCAGTTTTATCATAAACATTATTGGGAAGCAGGCGAACTGTCACCCAAGATATTAATCAGCAGCACTTGGTATGTGTTGATATCTCGGCGCCACAGCAGGTTTGGAACAGAATGTGAGTCATCGGTGGGAAAAATGTGAAGACAGAGAGGCCAAAAATAGGCAGCGGGAGCTATCCTCCTACAAATTTAAATGGCTCGCCTCACAGCCAGCTGGGACTCATGAAATATTGTTTGATTGTTGTAATCCATCATATCTTTTGACACCCTGGGACATACATGGGAGAGTTTGCATTCTTCTATGCAGTTGGGACTTGGACTCTTGAGATAAGAGCAGAAGGAAGAAGAAAGGTGAGAAAAACAAAACACACTCAGGAGATGTTTTTATTCATCAAAATAGTTTATATTTTTACACTAATCTCTACAGATACCACCAAACCTCAGGACTTTCCTGCATGTACATTAGTTTTAAATAATTTTGTCAAAAAAAAAAAAAGAATCCCCCTTTTTTTGGTTCATTAAGTGAGAATGAATAAAGAATAATGTTCTATCTAACTGTACTTACAGTTAGTCTTTTTATATAAGTCATGCTATCATCTACTAGCAGCTTTTTTCTGTTACAAGATCTATAGTTCTAATTACATGTGAGCACACATATGGCCATTAAATTCAGGAGAGGTGCACTATTTGCACTCATCTATGTGAGGTCACGGTGATTTCTTGACCCTCTGCACACGCTGGTATTTTCAGTCTGCAACCTTAATATCCAGGATGGATGAGCAGACAGGTCCTGGGTTTGTGGTGGATCATTGGTTTCTCCGTCCTTCTCAAAAACAAAGCAAGTAGAGAGAAATGCCTCGGTGGACTTCAACTATATTATTCTGTACCAATAGGTGTCATCCAAACCATTCTTGTATTTGTGTTCTGGTCATTAACCTCTGCCTATCAGCCAGGATGTTCCTCCAATATCAAATTTCTATTTTCTCTTTCCTACCTCCTGATTTCATGTTGAGTGAGAAATAGACGTTTGAGTTTGACTACATATGAATTATTTTAAAGTTTCAGAATGCGTATGGGATTATAACAAAAGCCACAATCTGATCATTTGAAAATGAAAGAAATATTTTAACATTAATGTAATGTCAGTTTGCTGAAAAAAACGTGAAAAAAAATTACTGGGAAAATAAAATATGCGTGACATAATATTACAGTTCAAGAACAATAAGGGAAAATAGAAAATGACATAAAAACTAACAGTAAACAGTTTAGATAGATAGAAGGCTGCAAATAAATTATTTTAGTAATCTGTTATTCTCTAAATTATTCTTACAAATAATCAATATAACAAAAATGGGCACATTCTACAGACTTAAGTCTTTTAAAACAATATCAGAACAATGTCATACAATAATAGAAATACACTCAATTCCTTTTTCTAACTAAACAAATATTTCATTGCCTGAAAGTCAATAACAGCATTTCTTTACTGTTCGCTTGATATTTTCTTCATGATTAACTGATTACTAATTATACAGCAAAAAGTACCATCAATCATCCAACCGAAGATTTTCTACCACCCTTGACCCTGGTGGGGTCGGGAGGTGCTGGTGCCTATCTCCAGCTAACGTTCCGGGTGAGAGGCGGGGTCAGCCCGGCAGGTCAGCCAGGACAGGTCAGCCCGGACAGGTCGCCAGTCCGTCGCAGGGCAAAAAGTACCAAATAGAAGATTTTTCTAGAGAATGTGAATCAGTTGAAGTTGTAACAATCCCACTTGAAGAGTTCTGTATATATCTTCAGACAAAGATTACATTTTTTATCTTTAATGCAAAATGTATATATTTCTTTAATATATATAATAGCTCTCACTGACCTATTTAATCAAAATAGCTCTTTCTTTGGTCTCCATACTCCAGTTAATGATTAATTGATTACTAAATTAGTTGACAATTATTTCAATAATCGATTAATATCAATCAATCCCATTAACTGTTTCAGCCTTTGAGAGATGCACAAACAGTTTCACTAATAAAAACTGGCCAAAGTACAACTGGAAGTCTGGAGATTACTTTTAAAAATAATATCAATACCTTCTGCTGCCCTGAGGTGAGATGGAAGGCTGTTTCATCAATGTGGGTAATAATAATAAAAGAGTCATCTCACTTATGTGTTCTTAGTCTCACTTTGGGTTTACATTGAAGGCCTGTGGGTTCTCAGTGTACATGGGATAGAAGTAAATCTAATAAATAGCTAGGGTCCAGACTGGTTTATTGGTTTTTAAACCAATAAAAGAATTTTCAGATCGATTCTGATGCAGAACGAGAGACGACACGAAGAGCATTTTCTGACCCGCTTGCGGGTGAGAGGAGGCAGAACGTTTCAGCCGTCAATCCTGCAGGTAATAAAGAAGTGCTGCCCTGTCTGCAGCGGCTCATGAGAGAGGACTGAGCTCTGGGAATAGTATACTGATTATGAATTACAGTCTTTATTACATCTCAACTGTAAACTGAAAAAAATATCAATATCAATAATATCATAACATAACAATTGTTATGTTTCACATCAAGTTTCTTTTAATGATATCAGTCAGCAGAACCACTCTTCTGATCATTCTGATTAAGGGAGTTGAAATGACAATCTGGAGAAAAATTACTGCTAATGAGAGAACTGACAGGCAACATGTTGCCAAGCACAATGATACTAAAAAAACAAATGGCAATAAATCCATCCATCCATCCATTTTCCGTCACCCTTCTCCCTAACGGGGTCGGGAGTTGCTGGTGCCTATCTCCAGCTGCGTTCCGGGCGAGAGGCGGGGTTCACCCTGGACAGGTCGCCAGTCTGTCGCAGGGCAACACAAAGACAAACAGGACAAACAACCATGCACACACACACTCACACCTAGGGAGAATTTGGGAAGGCCAATTAACCTGACAGTCATGTTTTTGGACTGTGGGAGGAAGCTGGAGAACCCGGAGAGAACCCACGCATGCACAGGGAGAACATGCAAACTCCGTGCAGAAAGACCCCGGGCCGGGAATCGAACCCAGGACCTTCTTGCTGCAAGGCAACAGCGCTACCCACTGCGCCACTGTGCAGCCCCAAATGGCAATAAATCCTTTTTCAAATTATGTGAAGGTTTGCTAACAAAGCAAGTCTCATATGAAGCTCGTCATCACATGAAGTTCAAATAATAAGTAGCTTCAACAGTCACACCTGAGATATTAGATGCAGTCAAATATTAATAATCTACTCAGTGTACAACACTTTCCTGAAACATTCACACCTCCTAAACTTTAAGACATTTCAAGAAGATAAAAACACAATTCTCAATGCTTTTCATTGACAGGTTGATAAATACATAGGTTTTAATCTGGCGTACTCTTCCACTTCCACTTTATCCTTTAACCCACTGAATGAGTGGAGATATAACTTCCAATCTAAAATCTCAGCCATCACTGATTCCACTGCTCCCTTTTAGGTGAAGGTCAGAAGAACATCTCCTTGGAGAAACGCTCAACTGGTAAGAAGTGTCTAAAAGGTGAACAGAGACGGTGAGAGACTGGACTCCATGTTTACCGTGACGTCTATAAAGCTGAGATATACAATACCTTAAAATGGACCACTCAAAGGAAGTCCTTTTCTGAAATCTACAATCTTCCCTTCATTGGTGAGGTAAAAAGCTGTTTCAACAGTTAACTAACTTTAACTAACGTTAAACAGCTTTGATGTCATTCAGTCTGGTTTCCATGGTTACTACAGTACTGAGACTGCCCTCATCAAAGTGTTCAATGACATCTACATAAATTCAGAGTGTGGAAGAACCACAGTGCTGGTTCTGTTGATGATGATATTCTGCTGGATTCACTGGAAAACTTTAAATAGCAAAATAAGTTACCATAAATATACAGATGATAGCACAAAATGTCTTTTCAATATTTATTTGCGTGTGAATTTAGTTGTATTTCTTTTTAATCATTGCGTTTTCTCTGTAAAATGGAAAAGTTACTATCCACTGTCGCCACATGCTTGCTCAGTAAAAGTGATTGCTGAGTTAAAACTCAATGATGCAATAAGTGGAACTGCAACTTTCAACCAATCGTCATAAACTGCATTTGACTGTATTTTACACCTAAGATCAATGCCATTATATTTACATTAATTTGATTATATTTTTCGATATAAGATGTTAATCGGATATTTTGTGTCTTCTAAAGTACCTTGTCATGACATTTCTTTAAACTGAGTTCATCTATGAAGTTTCATCATCAGCTAGCAGCTACACATTCTCTACCTTGCCACCATTTTCTAGAGTTACTTCACTTTTCAATTCTCTGCATTTTAATTCAGTGTAAAGTCACAGTCGGGTTAAAAAGCATTTAGAATATCTGCGCCTTTGCTGAAGGCCAATTTTAATTTTGACACATTTACAGTGAGACATAGAATTACATTTAATAACCTCAATAAAAATTTCAAAATCTGTCACTGCTGCCTCTGATATTTGTGGCAGATGAGAATAATAAAACCAATTGTGAGCATAAATACCGCCGTTCCATAAACCACAATGGCATAATGTCAAATTATGAAGGGCGTGCAAGTACAATAAAACATATTCCAAGGTCCACTTTAAGGTCAACACCTAACTGCAGCTTTATTCATGTCTCATTCTCATTCATCTTGTGAGGTTTCATTGTCAATCTGTTTATTGCCTTCTGAACAGAAGGCAACGTACATCGCCTTTCAAAGCTCGATCATAGACTACATAAGAGAAAAAGGTTCACATCATGTATTCAATGTATTGAAGAGAGAGCAGCTAAACATTGAAAATAAAAGATGTTCATGTCTGTTGAACAAAGAAGTGAAAGAGAAGAGAAAGTGGGGTGCAGAGTGATGGAGGAACAGACATGGGGGCTACAGGCAGGTATCATAATCATTTCTCTCTCAGGTTATAATCTTTCCATTAGTCTCAGATGAGGAGGCATAACCACTCAATCTAGGCTTTAATGGGACAATGCTTATATGCTTAGACAGAGCCAGTGAACCTGAGGCTTAGAGTGATTGCCTTAGTGACAAAATGAATGAGACTTGAAGCTGGAGCTACGTGAGGATCGTCCGCTCGCCTACAGCGCTTTAAATCTCAGATCATGGTCCGTAGATGATCGATAATCCTCACTTTACAGATTTTATTTTGTCCCGGCGATGAAGAATGAATTCTCCACAGTGCATATTCCACTGACTACATCTAGTTGTGACACTGCTTAGAATAAACTCCAGTACTTTCAGGATACTTCTTAATGGAAGTAACATTTCATTTTGTTTACTCTGAATTTGCATGATGCCAGCATGCAGGCTACAGGCATCAAAGTCTATTTTTTATTTATTTTTTGCAGCCTTGTTCAAGGGCCATTTTAATATTCAAGGACAGTCTTTGCGAGCTCTTAGAGTGTGACTGAATAAGCCTATTTCTGCTCACAGGGCCTGGGAGCTTGTACAGCATGTTAACTGCTGAATGTTTGGCAATGGAAATGTGGGCTGGGTTCATTTCAGACTAAAGCACTGCTTACTTAAAACGAAGAAAGTTGCATATGCAGACATATGTAAATTAGTATGTGTAACAAACACACAGAGAGCCACTATCTAAAGTTCAAATGTGCGTGCAACAACAAACCAACTCATCTTCAAAGCAGCACACACATTACTTATACACCCTCAGTCTTTCCTGTTCTGATTGTTCCAGATAGTCTATGTCTTATAGACTTAAAAAAAGTTATTAATTATTTAACAGAGTTATTTACATGGCTGGTAATTAATTGATTCCCATTAATCACATTTTAGTCAAAAACTCTAGATTGATAAAAAAAAAAAGCAACATTCTCTAAAACCCATTTTACTCCTAAATGAAAAACAAATAGACACATGAACTCAAAACAGTGACCTCGTCATCCACAGATGTTGTTTGTGGATGAAGCTTCAGAAACAAAATACAAAGATCCTGTCTCGGGAATTTGTACGTCAGAAAGAAAAAAAAAAAACAACAACAAAAAACTATGAATTGCATTAAAATCTATGTAGTTCATAAATTGAAATTTATGGCCCTACATAGATGTGTTAGAAGGGGAAAAATACCTTGGTTATCTGTCATAATGTTGTAGTGATGATGGGCCCAAATGCAGCAAGGCAGAGACGCTGAGTCGATGTTGGAATTTTAATAGGAAAAACTTACAGGGAGCCAAAGTAGAACAAAAAGCAGATCCACAGGGGGATAAATAGGAGGATCAGCAAGAAGGGATAAGAGAGAGGTGAATGCTGGAACAATAGACTGGGCTAATTGACTAACAGTTAGCAGGAGTGAGAGAGAGAGAGAACATGGGAACCACAAAAATGAATCTAAGAGTAATCTATCACTAGACACAAGGAATAAATAAACTAGAATCTCTGAGAAAAGACTTAAATGTACAATAGAAACAAGATGATGTAATCAATACAAGGAAGCAAGGAACACAATAATAATGGAACTAGAATGAAATAATCAAAACACCAAAACAACCGTGACATCAGGTTCCTGATATTATCTCAAACCAGTCTTCCCTTTCTCCTCTTTCCTAAAAAAATGGCTTTTCTGTCCAAAAAGAAGCTGACAGCTGGATATTTTTCAACCATGTGATTGCACAGGAGAACCTGACGGAACAGCATAGAGTGGATGTTACTACAATCACCAACAGTGCACCAAAGTTCTTCGACTAAAATCACGAGGAGCGTGATTTTATTATTTTTCAAAGAGTCCAGTTTCATCGAGCCACCTTCATTTTTCTGATATTTAGCTTCGGTTGTCATTAGCTGTAGCGGCAGCTTTCATAGGCAAACTTTAAAAAGTGATTTTTTTCTCCAGAACATCTTTTAGCTCCAATTATTAACATCAAATTACAACATGACAGTTTGAGCAGGTGTGCTCGTTCCAGGATCCCAGCTTTGTGCATCAAGGCTCTAATTCTTGTGCACTGAATGGAACTGAGCCATTATTAACTAAATCTGTTTCTGTTCTTATAATGAGGGCAATATGGCCACCAGAAAAAGGAGAAAATTTGTAAAAGTGGAAAAACATAATCAGACCCAGGTCTATTCTGGAATTGGTTGCAAAGTACCACAGCCCGTTGCAACTGGCAGAATTACTTCTTCAACTCAATATATTATTATAGCAACAGTGCACACATGTACAGTCAAATATTTTTTCATATTATTACTATATGTATATATTTTTTTTACATCTGCTTTCATCTCACCACTATTTTTTACATCATATGTTACCTTTAAGTTTGTTTTGAACGTCCAACACAATGTCCAGAGGGTAGAAAGGCAGCACAGGGTCACTGACCAGGCGTAGAATGGCTTCAGCTGTCATCTGCAGAAACAGTCACAGAATAAAGCAAGTCAAGTTAGTTTACTTTATTCATTCATCATTTCATATTAGCAACTATAATCAGTCATCTAAAATCCACAAGTTCATCACGGTCTGCAGACCGAGGATCAACTCTTGGTCAAGCATGTTTTCCATCTCGTTCGTACCCCAGAACATCCTGGCTGTCTGTGGTCCCCAGTTCACCCCGCAAGCCTGGGAACTGTTCTGTTCTGCAAAGCCCTAAACACCAAGGTCAGTCTGACTTCTGGTTTCCATCCACAATCCAAATAAAGACATATAAATCGAAAACTTGAATCCACCTTATGCTGCCTCACCTCTAGTCCTTCCCAGTCCAACCCAGGAGAGTCAGTTCCTTTCCTGGGTTGAATATGCTCCTGGTTCTCACATCTCCTCAGCTGCTGGTATTTTCCCGTTTGAGGTCTCTTTAGGTTATCAGTCTCCTCTTTCCCCTCTGATGTCTGAGAATCCACTCTTAGAATCTGTAAGTAACTTCAAATAGCCAGGGAGACTTCTTCCTTGTTTTATCGTGGCTCTGTCACATTTGTCTGCTTAGTGCTGACCTTCAGTTCCTGTTCTGCTGGATGGGCAATACGTCATCTCCACTAATCACACCGTCATTTCATGTATTGCCCTTCAAGACAAGCCAGCTTCTTGTAAATTGAAAAACTGACATCTCCATCAGTGGTTCACATGTATATAAACTTAAATCACTAAACTATTTCTATGAGTGACTGTTTATGCTTTTAATGAAGGATGGTGAAAATCTGAGACAAAAATAATGTGAATGTGATATCATTCAGGCAAAACGCATAGACAACGATCCAGCCCTGACTGACAGCCCATATTTGAGCTGATTTATCCAAATATTACTGCTTAATATGCGTCTTGTTATAACCAGCAGATATGCTATATTTCCTTGCTCTGCTGACCCGTTGACTGCTGGGATTTGATCCATCACCCCACCAACTCTAACAGTGCCAAATGGCAAGAGGAAATAGTCAAACCATTTTTGACTGACTCTGGTTTCTGTATGCCGATTGCTTATAGGTGCTTAACTAAGCATTTCAAAGCTGGCCAAAAATACTTTTCTCACATCCCTGAAAATGTCCAATGTTCCCAACAACTATGTCTAATGGCCACTTATTGTATTTGTGCAAAAAGCCTTGTGAGTCTTCTTCTGCCAAAATCATACACTTAATTCTGTGTCGCAGCAAACAACTTAAAATGCAACGTGTAAAATTGAGCAACTTTCAGTTTTATTTCCTCTTAACCCCCATAATTCCCAAAATAAAGAAAAATACAAAGTTCTGTCATCCGTCCGTCCGTCCATCTATCCATCCGCTGCCTCTCTTTTCTAACACTTGACAGCCCGGGGACATCACTTTATGTTTACTGGCTGGCTGTTTCCTTCCTCTAGGATCTGCCATATTGTTATGTTTATACCAAAGCTGTAAAATCCAGCTGTAAAATTGCTGCAGAGCTTCTTTTATCCCTATTTGTTGGCTCTCCTCTGTCACAGACATAACACATATTCAGCCAGCAATATGCACTAGAATCGGTATATCATCAAAATATATGTCTACGGCGGTAACAAGAACAAGAAACATCATGTCCATTTTTACGCCTGCAGCTCTATTGTTTTACAACCTCCCAGTTATCAGCCAGTGGATTCTGATTGGTGTTTATCAGGATGGAAACAAGCATCTAGATCATGTTATGCCTAGTCTTTTGTCATTTTGACAGATTCGGGTTCAGTTGAAAATGTAAGAATCTGTGTAACCTTAGGTTTTCTTATCAATAAAGTGGCAGCTGTGTTGTAGGAGAAAATGAATAATTAGGTTCTAGTGCAAGAAAACATCTACTTGTAGCAAATTGAAAATGGGACTCTTTTTATGAAACAACAGCTTTCTTCATGTCTCCTCCATAGCAACCATGGCGCTCATTTCAAGTGGTATAAACTTGAAGGCATTAATTACACAGTATTCTGATAGCAAATGCATTCTTTTTCCTTGCTTTTCCACTGACAACTTTGAATTACTCATTAGATAATTTCAAACACAACCTCATGGAACTTTAACTGCCTGGCCTCCATTTCTAGAGCCTGATAAATGGGGAAAAAGAGATTTAAAAATCCACTGCTATCTCCACTACAGATCAGTTATACTGGCTTTCCTGCCTCTGTGATTTGTGGGCACTCATTTATTCTGCTAACTGTAACCAGCTGCACCTATATAACTCTCGTTTGCAAGTATTTTGAAAAGAGCTTACAGTGTACAGATCTGCTCTGCACCCCTCCGTGCTGTTGTCACTGCCACCAAAATCAATCTGGTGGAGTGGGGGCAGGGGGGATTATCGAATTGATTTGAAGCCAGTGAGTAATACGACTGCAGAAAGCATTCATCAAAAGCCTGTAATGTGGGGGGACAGAAAAGGCCGTTGATTTCTTATTTATAGCCTTATTTCTGGATCATCTCTTTCGAAGGCAGAGGCAAGGGAGGAGAGCAACGCAGAGACAGGAGATAATGACAGGAAAAGAAAAGCAGAACGGGGGCTGTGACAAAACAGAAAGCAGAAGAATGTCCAAGCTGAAGAAATGTGACAGTTGGTGGGGTGTGGAAAATATAACAAACTAACCCCAACATCTGTTCTAACACCAGTTGTTTTTGTCTCTTTTTATTCCACCTGAAATGCACTTCCCATCTGACATATAATGAACTGATGTGTCACTTGCAGTGAAGGAAATTAGTTTAATCCATTTCTAAGAGCAGCTTTATAGGTGATAATCTGGTTTAACTGAGTGGCATTGGAACAGGGTCACTGCAGAGTACTGAATGAGCGCTTTAGAAAGGCTTTGTCCTGCAAGGTCAGAAGCAAAATTCAAAATACTCAAAAGGAGATGTGAATTTCTGCAAACACTTCTGGCTTATTTAGTGCTTCACATTTTAAAAAGGAGAAAAAAGATTTCAAAGTCAGTGGCTGTTTCTCAGCACATCAATTAAAGTGGCAGTGTTATGTGTTTTTCAGGAAGTATTTTGTCATTTTCTAGCAGAATCAAGAAACTATGTTTACTTCAAAAAATGCTACAAGTAATAAATTTGACTTTGTAATTGAAAACCATGGATGATTTAGGAGAATAGGTGAATTCATGAACACTGAACCACTAGTAGGTGGGAACATATACTTTGACATGTTATTTTCTGTCTGTGTGTGTTAAGCAGAATCCAGAAACGAAGAGGAAGGCAAACAAGTGAACACAAGGAGAAAAGCTGAACACAGAAGGAACATAGACATGGAGACTCCATCAAGGAACTGGGAGGAGTGATTACTGGGTCGACTCATCTTTGACAAACAGCTGACAGCAAATAGAGACTTCCATCATAATGAAACAATGTGGGACAAGTTTCCCTGTTAAATCAAGAGCTTAGTGTTTGTTGGTTGGTCGGACACGGACAGAGATGACCCGGCTAACTCCTTCTCGCACAACTTGAACACAACAGCAGTGTTTTCAGTCTGTTTGTGATTGAACCATTTAGAGTTTTGTAAAGCCAAACTTTAAATTGTTATCATCCACCCAGAAATCTGATTTATGGGTCTACCATATAAAGGTTGTAGTTTGGGACTTTTGTTTTTTCTTTTACAAAAAACCTGATTATTCACATTTTTAATATGTTAAAGGCTATGTTATTAATTAATCAGAAGTGTTGAGTAAGCCTCCTGACCCTAGTTAATACTTAAAATACTGGCTTGGCAGCTAATGCAATAATATTTTAATTTGTTGGCAACAAACTAAACACTTATTTTTTTCTCTAAATCTTTTCTGTTGCAACTGTTGAAAGTTAATATGTTGTTTCAAACAGGAAGATGATCATTTAGACAGTCATAAAGAAGCAACTCTTAGAGGCCTCAGTTTATTCCTCTTCAGCAGACCATTTTAGCTCGTCTCCTTCAGCTCTGTCATTGACATCATTGCCTCTGTTTTGATATTGCCGCAAGCAGACCTCTACTGGCTCAGCAGGCCATTAAAAACTGGATAAAACAGTCAGATTTTATTTCGTTTTTTCTTTATACTTCTACTCAAAATGCCAAGCTAACAGAAATTATTTGAGACAAACTGAAATTGAAAAATGACATCTACCTTTCAAGGGAGCTGACAGTTGTTTGGGGGCATCCTTGAATCTAATGTCAGTGCAATTGGGAAGCAAAACAACTTCCCAATTGCACTGACAAATAAATAAATAAATAAAACAAATAAAACCCATTTGATCCTTATATATATATATGAGCTCTGAAGAAAATGATATTTATGTAAATGACAGAAACACAAAATGAGGTTTATTTTTCAACAGAGCAGTGATTTACTTGAACACCATTTACTCTGGCTTTCACCGGTTTGCCTTGTTAAAATTCAGCAGTCAAAGAATCCAGTCAGCCTGTACACAAGTTCCTCCAGATACCAGTTTAAGACAATCTGATGAAATCTCGGAAAGGCAGGCCAACTCTGACACACCATCAAAGTCCAAAGAATCTATTGCTGATTAGTTAGATTTAGCTACTCAGGAAACTGCCAGAAATGTTTTCTCACTTCTACCGTTTGTTCCGCTCAGGTTGGACATCATGATCACCTGACTCATAGTGAGATGTTCCCCCTTTCTGCTGCCCAAACAGTTCTGATCCACAGAGATCATTTGGGCTGAGATTGGGGAAATTCAAATGAAGACCTCAAAGTCTTTGTTGTCATCACAAAACCATCTCAGAATGATCTTTTTTTATTTGTGGCAGGGTCCATGACCCTGCTAAATATTGACCATTAAAAATCAAACTCAAGATTATTCACAGCCCTGGAAGACTTATGTTTTAAGAATCTTTTCATTCAGCTCCATCAGTAACTTTCCTTTTATGAAAACTCTAAATGTCCACAAGATCAATGGGCATCTAGAATTCAGAAACTTGACTGCTTGTTGTTCATAATAAAATAGCAAATAGTAATTGGTATATAACCTGTACTCATATAGCACTTTGTCAAGTCCATTGGACCGGAAAGCGCTTCACACTACATTCACCCATTCACACACACATTTACACACTGATGGTGGCAAGCTACTGAATAGTAGCCACCACTGCCCTGGGCAGACTGACAGAGGCGAAGCTGCCCAGACACTGACACCACTGGCCCATCTGACCACCACCAGCAGCGGGTCTGTGTGTTGCCTAATTTTTTATATTTTTTTTTACTGAAATTTTTTGTATTTATTTTTTGCATTGTTCTACTATCTGATTCAAGGACGGAGGTCATGGAAGGGGAGAAAAAAAAAATTTTTCATAAGACAACTTACATTATTTTGCTCTAAAACTTTTTACATTCTGTATTTTATAATTGTTGAATGATCTGATCAACAGTGAACTGAAACAAAAAATCTTAATTAACCCTCTCAGGCTCAAATTACTTGCAAAGACTAGCGAAGTAGCATTTAGCTGTTGCAAATCTGCAACATCTGCCTGGAGAGGGTTAAATTAAATTCAGATTGTTTATGCTGCAAAGATTTTCTTCTGACTGGGAGTAATGGGAAGAGGGAGAGGGGGCATACTTTGTATTCTCCAGTTACATGGTGTCATTTTATAGCACAAGTGTCTGTTATCGTCAGTATATTTTTTTTATTCTATATATATCAAATATACAAGAAGAATATATATATATATATATATATATATATATATATATATATATATATATATATATATATATATATACTGTATGTAGAGGAAATATGACTTCACAATTTGACAACTTGGGGCTCATCACTAAAGCACTAATGGAAATACCAGTGAAAAGCTGGAGCAACTATCACTTTTTTTTTTAACTGGTACTTCTTTTAGATTGTTGCATTATCTTTTTAGAGATACCAGAGTCAGAAACAAACATCTTGCTTGAATAAAAAGTAATCCTGCATCTTCCAGGGATATAAATTATTTTGGGCTTAGCTGTATAACCCGGCCTGTTACATGTATTTACTTCCCCTGTCAGCGGTCATAGAGTTATGACTGACTAAAAATGTAAAATCGCTAAACACAGCTGACCAGACAACACACTGGATGGCTGCTGCTTCCACCAGCAGAGGGCTCTGCTGCGACGTCCTGCCTCGACTTCCTCTCCCTTCTCTATCTCACACACACACACTCACACACACTAAGGCTGCACTGTATCCTCAGTGACGCACAAGCACCACAGCCTCTCAGCCAACTCCTGTCCTATCCAGATTGGTAGCATCATTTGCGGGGCTACTTTACATACTGTAAATAAATTCATGTCGACATCTAGAGTGGCAGTGCAGCCTTCCGAGCAGCGCTGCACACCCGCACCCACACATCCCCACAGGCACATGCACACAGATGAAGGTGGTGAGAAAATGAAATGATGAGGGTCAGATGGGTGGTTGGAGTAGGCAGAATGGGTTGCGAGGATCATTTTCTCCTTTTCGTTCAGTGAAGTGGTAATTCTGTCCAGGTCTGCGATCTCGCTCGCTCGCTTGCCTGTTTTTTCCCTCAGGGCTCGTGGAGAGATGGAGAGATTCTGGTCTCATTCAGAATGCCTGGGCAAAAATAGGCCTCATGAATAAACCATAAACTAAGTAGTTAAGTTATGTAACAACAGTGCGTAGATAGATGCGGCATGGTAAAGTACAGTAGGAGGAGTGATATTTAACTTCTAGGTTGACGCTATGCTCCAGTACATAAACAAACATCACAGCATTCATGTAGGGCCTCTGATCATATGAAATCAGTCTGCAAGTAAAATTCCCTGCCTCTGCAGCCAATGAGGTAAGCAGAGGGCAAAGACGAGATTTTTAGGATGCATAGGAAACTTTGAAGGCTGCGAGACAAAATATACTGCCTGAGAAAACCCACTGAACTGTCATGACTGCTAAACCCACAGAGTGAAGGAACTCTCTAAACAACTCAAAGGACAAATCTCATTTCACCCCCTGCTTTGTAGCCTCACCCAACACTCTGCATCCAATTATAGGAGTTTTTGAATCTAGATTCTTTTAGAAACCTAGTGGGAAGATACAGGTTAGCACCAACTTGTCCTTCAAACTGAGATTTACCAAAGAGGGAAGAGGTTTGCAAACATCACACCTAGGGATGCTCTGATGAGGATTATTGCTGCTGATTCCGATACGATGATCCATGAGGCCGATGTCTGATCACTGCCAATCGCCTGGAATGGCTGTTCATTTTCTGTTTTAGGTATAAATTATACTATGTCATCTGGCAAAATGGAAAAATTATCTGGCAATAAATTCACATAATTTAAACATAGACATATTTTAATACATATGTAAAAAAAAATTTGTTTAGTTACACACTGCAGCTTTAAGCAGACTTTCACTGTGAGAGTTCTCTGTCCTGGTGGAGGTTGAGAGGCTCTCATTATGTGAAATATTATTACCAGTACCGTGTAGCGGTGGTCCAGGAGCGAGAGCAGATCCCACCGCCAGCTCAAAGACTTGAATTATTTTTCGGATTGTTTGTGTAGGTAGTCATGCGCTGACTTACCTGCTGTCTGGCTTCTCCGGATGTCGTTTTGTTCTGCTGTGAGCATCGATGTAGCCAAACTCCGTCAAGTGTTTGTTTTTTAAATGCCATATTAGATTCACTGTGTTGATGCATTTTGACGTGCTTCACCCCCAAGGTAATTTTCGGACACAATCGACCCCATTCACTCTCAGACTGTTATAGTTTCACACACATAATCTGTTGCCACTTGCTTGCACTGTTGCGCGTTCACACTGCGCTTGCTCTGTTCACAAGTGAGGCAGGCTGCAAAATGAGATAAATGTGATCGGTTTTGGTGATGGCAATCATACCCTTTTCCACGGAAATCAGACGATTATCGATCGTCACACCTCTAATCACAACTCTTTCCACTGGGGCCTTACTCAACGTGGCTCAACAACATCGCTGGGATTGGAACTGAACCCCGGCTTGGCGAGGGAGGGGAGTCGATGACTGCATCCAATACTCTCCTGTAGAACTCCAATGTTTTTTGTTTTTTCTTGTCACAAGAAGCCATAGACTTATCAGAATATAGCTTCCAAATCAGAAGGTGAGCACCGACATGATTTGTACAAAACCTCCTGAGGGAGCTAGCCTGAAAAGTCAAGGTACGCTGAAAATAGACAGGAAATGGCGAGAAGACCACCTGACTACCAACCATGATGTTCTATCTGTTCTAACATATGGATCAGCATAGGTGTAACCATAGAGACCTGCTTACAACAAATGTACACCCTCACTCAACTGTAGGGTCTTAATATATTGTAGAGGATCCAAACTAGATTAAAAAATTATTTAAATCTCATCTAAGTGCAAGCCGACTAACTGTTGTAATATTGGTTTTGACCTAACTTTGTGACTTAGCAACACTAATTTCGTACCTGAGAGATATGCAGATGAAGGTCACTGTCTCCTGACCTCTCGGTTTTAACAGCCGGTTGCTTACAGACATTTGGAGAGTATTAAAATAAATGACACTTGTTACAGCTGAGAGTCGGAGCAAGAAAATGTGCTATAACAGAAGAACACTATGATACTTCTGATATATATATATATATATATATATATACATATATATACACTGCTCAAAAAAATAAAGGGAACACTCAAATAACACATCCTAGATCTGAATGAAAGAAATATTGTCATTGAATACTTTGTCCTGTACAAAGTTGAATGAGCTGATAACAAAATCATTGTTGATTGTCAATCAGTGTTGCTTCCTAAGTGGACAGTTTGATTTCACAGAAGTTTGATGTACTTGGAGTTATATTGTGTTGTTTGACTGTTCCCTTTATTTTTTTGAGCAGTATATATATATATATATATATATATATATATATATATATGATACTAATATTAATGTCAGGACCACTCACAATAGTTATCAGTAATAATTTATTATAAATAATTGTGGTTAATTGCTATTATGTGATCAAACGTTCTTGGCTCACGGAGTTTTAAGTTTGATTCCATTTTCTCTGTGATTCTAAACTGGCCACAAGTGACTGAAATAAACAAAAGCAAACTGATGGATTGTTGCAGTAACACCTGCAGCTGTACAGCACTGCGTACCTTGAAATTTTCCTTTAAATAAAAAAGAATAGTTATTGTTTTATTATCTAACCATCTGTTCTATTAGCAAAATTGTGGAAAATAAAATATCTTTTGTGTAAAAAGATATTATACACGCACAGCGGTGTCAGTCTGAGGGTTGAGGTGGGGAACCCCAAAACCCAAGTCTTATTGGTCAGTTTGCTTTTGTTTATTTCATGGCTTTGTGTTTTAATGTAAGCTAAAAATGAACGAGTTGGGTTTGAACCTCCCGTTGTTCTACAATCAGTCTGAGCTTCTGACAGTCTGCGTGGTTCTGGCGGGTCGCCGGTTTATTCGCTTTTTTTGTGGTTTCGCGAACCGAACAGCTGACGGGTCACCCGCTGGCTGACACCAGCAGATGTGGAAAAATAAAACTATCACTGCACCTGACCTGCAAGAGCACAAGCACTTCTCCAATGCGCAAAAATCAGCACAAGCCTAAACAAGAGCAGCGGACTTTGTTCCAGACGATGCTAAATAATAAAGACATGGAAGTGAAGCCTCTCCATGTGGTTCACGGAAAGGACGGTGCTGGTTCCCAGGTTCAGGTGTTGCGATGTGCGCTACGAATAAGATATTTTGGCACAATTTATTTATTTTTTCTTCACAATTTTGTTAATAGTAAATAGGGTTAAATAATAAAAACTCCAGAAGTTATTCTTTTCTTTCTTTACTTAAAGGGAAACTGCTGCTCTCCAATAGTTTCCTGCAGGTGCCTGCGCGCAGTTCTGAACTTTAACAGCAGGAAAGAGTTTTATGCATAAAGCAATTTATTTTAAACATTTTTATCATTTCCCTCTTTTGAACTCTAAATCTAAACATACGTCATAACTTCAATGTAAAAACATTTAATTAAATTATTTTTTGTTAGTGCTCCCTAATGATAATGGCTATTTTTAGAAGTAGCTCCGCGGGCGACTGACAAGGTCCCTGCGGGCGACCGGGTTGGTGACCCCTGATCTATAATTTGTGTCATGGATCGTTTCCATAGCAATGATCAGAAGAAAGACCGTGCCACAGAACTACAGTGAGTTCATTGATGAGGTCATAGATGACATCAAATACATCACAATAGATCAAAGATGTTCTGAACCTTTAAACATTGGAATCTCAAGACATTGAACATTCACGATCCAGACCTCTCCTTGATTCCACACTTAGTCTTTCTTCAAAATGTTAAATTTTTCTCATGCACTAGTGCCGTTTGCTCTGCCACTTGGCTGGGGACTCGGCTATGTGGTCACAACTGGCATGCAGAAAATGTTCGACTATTTCAGCGCATCGGACTCAGATTTGAATCTCAGTACCATGGACATAGAAGAAACCGACCCGGCGGGGAAGGTTTCTTCTGCCACTGAGTCTGTGAGGGTCCCCAACGACGAGGCTACCCCGGCTGGGGTAGCCCTCTCACCCTCAGAAAGCTCTACCCCGGCTGGGGTAGTTCTCTCTGAGGATGAGAGCAACGTCGTTGGGGACAATGCAAGTTACACTCCAAAAGGATCAACGGACCCGGAGGGGGACGTTGACCTTTTGGAGGAAATGGTTTGGCCGGACAACCACGAAATGACAGAAGCGCCACAGGACAACAGAGAAGACAACAGGGACCTTGCTGACAACTTTTGCAAGTTCCCGAATGAGTTTAACAACAGCTGGGTGAATGCTGCGATACAGTCCATCCTGAATCTGAGCGAGACGAAGCGTTGTCTCGCTCAGGAGAAGATTTTCTTGGAGGCGTCGCCGATTCCGTCCTGCTCTGCATTGATCCTTTCAACAATTAGAAACCCGGGCAAACACGTTTCTCCATCAGAGATAATGCCGGTCCTACAGGAGCTGGCAGCGAAGGGACTGGGAAGGGGAGGAGAACCTGATATACGATCGTTGATAGAACTGATCTTAGTCTGGCTGGACTCGTTTGGTGGACAGACTGACACGGAGTTGTTCAGTCAGAGCAGCTGCTCCATATGCCAGGCAAATTGTTTAGAGCTCTTGAGTAATGGTCCCCTAATTGAACTTCCAACACCTTGTTCAGGGGACGACATTGCAAAACTTTTTAGCCGCTGGTTGGCATTCGGGCTCAAAACAATTTGTCCTGGCTGTGGAGCAGGGCTGACTTATAAGCACTGCCTGACCAACAACAACGTGTTGGTCTTTCACCTGCCGCAGTCAGCCAGACTAAGGCAGTTCCAGAAAGTCACCCCCAACCAGTCCCTCACAGTCCCGGGAGAGCATGGACCAGAGCAATATAAGTTGTCCTCTGTCATCTGTAGTGGTACCGACCAAAACAACTTCTACACTTGCTTGCCCCACGGACCACAGGTGGTGAAGGCCTTGGACGATCATGTCTTCACTGCAGCGGCTGTCTGCAGTGAAGACATGATCAGGAGAGGTTTTCTCTTCATATATGAGAAAGAAAAGAGGAAGAGCAGCAAAATGTAAGATGGATCTAAAATGAACAGTGTCTCCAGCCCCTCCTCTCAACAGCGTTAAAGCTGAGAGGAGCTAGAAATTTCTAAATTAGTTGATGAAAATTTTCTGGGATTGTTGGGCAAAAAGATAAGACAGGTTTCCTGTTTGCAGGTTTCTCTCCGGGCACTCCGGCTTCCTGCCACAGTCTCAAATCATGACTGTTTGGGTAATTGGCCTCTAAATTCTCCTTAAATGTGAATAAAACATTAATTTTTTGAACAAAACAGTTGCACAGTGGCTCAGTTGGGAGAACTGATGCCTTGCAGCAACAAAGTCCTGGGTTTGAATTCCTTCTCTCATAACTCTCTTCCCAAGAGCGTTTATTTCAGAATAAAGGCTCAGAAATAATTCAATGTATTTCTGACATGCAATGACAAAATGTCAGTCATACATTTTGTAATTAAATTTCATGAATGACATATCAAAAAGAAATTTGCAGGTTTCTCTCTGGGCGCTCCGGCTTCCTACCACAGTCTAAATAATGGCTTTAATATATATAAAAAGATTAAGCTATGTGATTTTAGGAATGATCAGTAAAACAGTTGTTAGCAAATCTGAAACGTAAACAATTAAAACACTTGTGCAGAGCATTCATATTGTTCTGTTCCATTGTCATGAAATCAAGCAGTGGAGGAATTTGGCAGCTCACAGATCCAAACCATACCACACCTTAGGTCCTGTGAGATCACTGATGTTTATAATTTAAGACATCTGACCAAATGAGGGTTTCCGCAAACAGGAATCTGACTGGAGAACAACTGAGATGCATTTTGCACAACTTTCTTCTCCACAATCTCTTCCGCTAGACATACGGTCACCTTACCAAGAACAACTCAAAGATGGCAGGAGTAACATCTCTGGGTGTTAGAGCATACATATTCAGAAAATAGGCAATGTATTATCAGATTTAGTGGGGAGTCAACAGAACTGGCCTCTGCTAAATATTCACAATCAGCTCAAAGTGATGAGGCCCCTTGGAGGCCCCAATGAGGCCCCAATGCTGTTATCCTCAAATAACCTTGTTTGCTACCACTGAGTGAATTTGGTTCATACGAAGTCATATGAAGTTTAACCTTCTCTGTGAAAAGAAAATATGAGGTGGGACTCAAATTGCATAATTCCAGTCTTCCATATTTCAGTGCTAACATGTGATGTTAGTATGAGGAAGTAGTATCTTTAAATTTGAAAGACATGCATCGCAGTGAGGGAAAGGTCAACCCAGACAACCTTAGAGACAAGAATGCAACATGGTGCACTGGAGCTGAACAGAAACTCTGCTGGTGGCTCCACTGCTCTGGAGACAATGAGCTCTCTGCTGCCTCAGGGGAAACAGCATATAACTATTCTGTGCCAGACAAGAGCTTTTTGATCAACAGCCACAGTTCAGCACTCAAGTGTGTTAGCAACTTAATAGAAAAATTGGTAATTAGATGTGTCAGTAAGAAGTTGTCTTGGTACTGCAGAAATAAAGATAAGGATTTTGTACTGCTGAGAGAACGCAGCTCCTGTTATCCTCAAATACCCTTGAAATGTAAACATTTTCTATTTTCGGATTTTATAACATGTCATTAAAAAAAGTTTAGCTGTATTTTCTTTACAGCAAAAGAGTGGCTTTTAAAAATGAATCACCACAGAAAATATTGCATAAAGCAACAATGAACAGTGAAATGAGCTTTGAATTAATTTGTCTTGAGGTCAAACTGACTTCATATAAAAAAGATTTTCTTCATATCTTCAGATTGTCAAATAATAAAAGTTTTCCAACATAATTTCATCTCTATCCAGACCATTCCATTGTTTCTCACAGAACCTGTGGAACTGAGCAAGGTTCAATTGGATTATGATCAGGGTTTTGTGATCTCCAATATAAAACATTGATTTGTCCTTCAGAAGTAATCTGGAGTAATGCTGAGGGTTAATGTCCATTTGGAAGATGCATTTGTAACCAAACTTTACTTGACGTCTCCAGATGCTGCTTCGATATTTCTACATAATGTTTTTATGTTTGGTTTTTTTCAACTAAAGGTTATGATATTCAAATTTTTCTCTTACTCTTCACAGCAACAACATAACCTAACCTGAACTGGTTTGCTTATTCCTGCTCCTACTCCCACAGTGCTGCTGTTTACAGTCTGTACACACTTGCTTGTTCATGCTTTGTCTGCTGCATGTTCACTCTCTTTATTTCTCACAGATGTGCTCACCTACCAACTTAACATTAGTGGAGGAACTTTAGGTTACTTGCATGAGTGAAATGTGTCACTATGGGGTCGGCCCTCCGTCGTATTCCTCAGAAGTGTTTATCTCATTACGCTGATCCTGATTGGCCGGTGATAGCAACGCTTGTGCCACACTCCAGTAAGAAGGGTTGTCTGGTGAGATATGTCACTCACGCCACTCTGAGAACCGCAGTGCACAAGTAACCTAAACTTCTCATTCATAGGATTTATTTCAATGTCTCACTGTGGGATATGGTGACTGTTGTATTGCCAGACAGCTTATCTCTCGCAATCCCCAGCACTTATCTGTGATTGCCCCATTCCAGCAAGGACCCAGAGTTTAAAACAGCTGAGACCACTCTTGAAATGAGTTCAACTTCGAAAATAGAGCAAAAGTGAGTGGTGAAGACCCTTCATATATGCTCTGATAGAAACCAAAGGGTACAGGATGCAGTCAGGCCATGGGTGGAGTAGGCATGTGGAATTACAGGTGCCTGAAAGCCCTGGCTCGTACAGAACAGTCCAATCACTCCCACAGCCCAGTGGGAGAGCCACTACTTCCCTCTGGAAGATTTTGTCCAGAACACAAAGAGCTGATCATATCTATGGAAGCTAGTAGTCCTGCCCAGATACACCTAGTTTGACGAAGCTTTTTCCGCTGCTGTTCCTCTGGTGAGGAAAAAGGTGGAGGAGGAAAGGCTATGAGAATAATTACAGAGAATGAACCCACCACCCTAGGCTAAAGCTGGGTTGGTGATGCAGCAGGTCCCTGACATCCTCAGGACCGAACTTGGTCCAGAAGAGGTTCACAGGGACAGCATGAACATCACTAACATGCTCAGCAGATGCCAACAGCAGAAATGTCTTGAAGGACAGATGATTTTGGTCAGCCTCCTCCAAAATCTCCCCAACAGGACATTGAAAAGAGAGGTGTCCACTCTTCAAACACCTGCCGCTTACAGCAAACCGGGCCAGCAGATTTGGCTGTAGCACTCTGAATGGTATTTATCATATTCAGAGGGAACCCTGACGTGTCTACATCATAAAACTCACAGGCCAGGACCAGTTTTAGGTGCTCTGGCTATGGGTGAAACCCTGTTCCCTCTACCTCCGTCAATTGGTCCAAACTACAGGCAGACGGTTCTAAAACAGTGCAGAAAATTGACATTGGATCAAATTCTCCTGGAGTAATCAATCTCGATGGGCGAAATCCCAGACAGAGCATTGAAGGGAGATGAGAATTGAGGGAAATTCAGTAAGCAGGCTAAAACTTCGTCCAGAGGAAAAACAAGTCATAGTTACTGGTGTCGATAGAAAATCTCAGCCTGCACTTGTGACCACTGCCAGGAGCAATATTTACAGACACACGACGCACTGAGCTGCTTTCCCAAAAATATCTCTGCCTTGCTTCAATAAGCTTGAGCTTTAATAACAGATGGTCCCATCTGCTGTATTTGTATCCAGACACACTTCATGTGTTCTTGGGCTCCACTTAAAAAAATTTTTCTGTCAGAGGAAAGCATTCCAAGCATACATAACCACTGCAGCTAGGCTGCACCTTTTAGAACCACAAAGACGAAGAAGAAATAATGAGAGTATTTTTATTTTCAGGTTTTCATAGATAATCACTTCAGTGTTTTTGTTATGATATTGAACAAAAAAACCTTAAAACTTTAGTAATTGAAGGTAGATTTCCATGGGGTTCTTAACGTTTTGAATTCCATGAAGAAAAGTTAAAAAGAAAGTGAAAAAAAATGACAACAGCTCAACAGCTTCCATTCAGACTCAGCTCATGTGCTGCAGGACAATTTAGGGATGTACCAGAGAGTGATTTTGCTTCATCTTGGATTTTTTTTTTTCATCAGCTCGAGGCCTTGTTAGATCATAGAGCGTGACATATTGGATAGAAGTGAAAGAGAGGCACCACACATGTTGCTAATGAATTCACACTTTGGTGACCATAAATGCTGGCGCTTGCTGTCTCTGCCTGGCACTGTGTGACATATGTAGCCCGCAAGATTGATACTGTTCCTTACAAAGGCAGATGGCTATATCTGTGTGTGTGTGTGGGCGTGAGCATGTGTGTGTGGTTGTGTATGTTGCATGCTTCATGAAGGGTTCTTCTAAATTACAGTTGACCCTTGGTATTTGCTGGAGTTGGGGATCATAATTGTCTGCGAAAAGCTAAAATATTACTTTGAAGTAATACACTACTGTAATCTGATTACTTCTTCAAGTAACAAGAAATTGCAATTGCAAAAAGGTAATTAAAAAAGCATGTCACTTCCCCTCATACAGACTATGTTGCTAAACCGTGATTTTGTTTGAGAGCATTTGATAATCACGTATGATGTCATGGTAACAGGCAGGTGTGTTGATCAGCAACAGACAACATGGGGTGTTAATATGGAGCAGCAGGACCATTGGTAGAACTGACATTAGTTTGACTCAGTGACCAAACCATTAGTGTCCGCTCTGCTCTATGCTTGGGAAGAAAACTTACCTCCAGTAAAAAACTCCACCTCAAATCTGAGCAAGCAGTTAAGCTGAGAAAAGCCCCGGAGACCCCGACTGTCCCCCTGGCTTCACTGCTGCGGCTAACATCTAATTCCATAAGGAAAACCTCTGACAGCCTCCTGCTAAACGGAACAAAACAGATTTTGTAACTCATTATTGCTCTTCTCTCCACTTCACCAACTGTTAACAGATGTAAATGCTATTAATTCAGAAATTAATGCTAAAAGGTTTACTTTAGTTAGAACCTGCTTTGTGCTGCTTTCAGCTCTCGGCTCAGAGACTGCTGTGTGTGCACATTTCATCAGGTTATGGTACAACCTGTGACTTCATTTTTCGGCTTCTCAGTAACCAGAAAAAGTTGCTTTTGTTGCTTTGCTTTAAACTTTACCAGGTAATACTGAAACCTGGCCAGTGAGGCACGCTGCAAAAAGTGAAATCTTAGTAAGATTAGATATCTTAAACTAAGATATCAGCCACCCCATAAAGACCTTCATACCAGAGATGTCAGATCCCTTATTTTTCTGGGTCTTGATCTAAAGTGATCTTGTCTGTCAGCAGATGGTTTTGTGAGGACTTACATAATTTTGCAGTGAGCATATTGTGAACAATCAAATGTCTAACTAAAGTAGTGTTTCTATTCACAGTGGAAGCTGGTAGGGGTTGTCTGCCATTTTGTTTGTTAACTGTTTTCTCCTGTTTGGTGGTTAGCCAGGGAGTTCAGGTTTTGTACTTTTCTTTCAGTTCACCTCTAGAAAGTTATTTTTTATTTGATAGTTGAAAGGGGGTGTTTTGTTTATTGTTTTGGCCTTGGAGACCCTGAAGCTTAAAGCTTCTCTGTGTTTTCTGTCTCCTGTGATTGAGGTTTTACCCGAACTGTAAAATAAACTATCTTTTGCTACCGACATCAACTGTTTAGATTACTGATTTTTGTGTTAAACCCAGTGCTAGAATTTACCCTTAGTGGTCTCAAGGAAGGTTGTAACAAGAACACCATGTATAAATGAGACAAGACTTCCACATGTAAAAGGTTATGTCTGTTTGGAAGAAGTTCATTGCGCAGTAAGCTCCTATTTTAACATTGTTAACATCTAATCCCAAGAAATTTTTGCATTGGATAATCTTATGAGTTAGATCTTCATTGTTCTGTCATTTTATAGGATTGTTTCAGAATCAGATGTCCATCCAGCCTTTAAATCCTGACCAGTAGTCGTGTTTTTTGTTGTGTTTATGTAAAATGTAAACATAATAAAGAAGTGAAAATTAACTGAACTGATGTCATTATCAAGAAGATAACATCTCCTGTTCCACTATTGACAGGAACAATTTTTGGATTTCTGCCTTAGCATAAGAACCTTGAGTGAAATATGCTATAACAAAATATATATTTTAAACCTTTGTTACAATAAAAGTAAACTAATTTTAGATGTTTCAATAAATTCAATGCAAGTAACATTTTCTTTACTTGAGAATATTTTTGTTAAAATAAGATAATATATCTTTAATTGTACAAGTGAAATTGCATTGTTTTAAATTAAAATACTCTAATTTTAAGATATTTATAGATTCATCTTGGTTAGATATTTTTTCTTGTTCTGGAAAATCTTGACAAGTTAAATTATTTTGTTCTGTTGGCAGACAATTTTTCTTATTTTAAGAAAATTATCCCCTGTTTTTGTACTTTTTTTCCCCTTGTTTTTGAATGGGCACTTCTTGCAGTGCACCCATGGTGGAACTGCAAAAAAGTTTTAATAGTAGCAGCCAGATCTTGATCATTTTAGAGTTGCACACCAAAGCTGAAAGCTTAAATAAACACATGAATAATTAATAGTTGCAACACATTTCCTTTTCATTCAGGGCAGACCCTTAAGAGTTGCTATGGTGTTTTTGCCAGTGAAATATCCCACGTGGCCACTGCCGCTGCCCTCTAGTGGTACCGTTGGCATTAAACGTTCAAAAAATTCTGATCTAAATATAGCCACAGCCAAAACAAATACCTTCATGTTCAATGGTAACGAACATTTTGTTGTTAGGTACTCTGTATTCTTGGTCATTATGAAACCACAACTTTATTTCACTGAAGAACCTTTGATTAGGGAACCAAGAACAGGAAGTAATGAAGTTTCAGTGTGTGTGTGTGTGTGTGTGTGTGTGTGTGTCTGTGTGTTGTACTTTATACTGATTATGGTAAAGTGTATTTTCACAACAACAGAATAAGATTAGTGCAGCTGTTTTCATTTGCGGAGGAAGTAGTAGATTTGTAGCTGTGGAGTTCTGTTCGTTGGCAGTGTGAACAACTGAAGTAAATTGCACTCATCATTTATAGATTAAAGAGGGAAGGAGCAGCAGACGGTAACAAATGCTTTTATGCATCTTCAGTGTTTTAGCATTTGTGTTAAGGTGTTTGTTTTGTGGCACACAACACCCTACTCATGCTTCGTGGCCAGACTGCACCACTCTTACATGTGTAACACTTTAACCCAGTTCCATTTACCCCACTCTTTGGTTACCGTGGTAACTCCCTGAGTGTTGTAATACAACTCAATTTTTTTTTTTTTTACAGAAAAAAAAAAAAATTACAAAGAAAAACATTTTTAGAAGAGCTGATGAAATAAAATATGAAATAATTGGAAAAGAAAAACATTGTTTTCTTTTTCATATGGTAGAAAAAACATGTCAAACCAGAAAGATAAAAACTCATTTTAATTCTACATCTCAAGTATCAGGACATAAAATAATGATGAGTTAAAAAAAAAAAAAATCCTTCCAACAGATTGCGAACACTAACCTGATAACAGTGGTAGGGTGGTTGTACTCAATTTTTTTCATTGCTTCTTCTTTCTGTTTATATTATTTTGCATAAGGTCAGGTTAAATTAATTCAAACACTGTTATTATTTTTAGTGAGTAATTTTTTGATGCAGATGTGTGCTAGTTTTTTTGTTTTTTGCTTAACATGACATGTGGCGCACAAAATGAACATTTTATGATGACAAAAACAAAATGTTCTAAATTTCTAAGTAAATTTATGCAAACATAAAGTCTGTTTGGTCCAGTAGAGCCCTCTCATGTCCAAGGTTGGATCGTCTTTGTGGAGGTTTCTAAAGCTTAAAGTAACAAAAGTCACAGCAAAATCCAGAGTTTGGTTTTTTTTTTGTCTCTCTTCTCTGTTTTGTGGAATAACCTGTGGAATAAACACACAGTACTTCACATCTTCTTATAATTATTTGACCAGGCCCCTCCCATTGTAGCCAGGTTTTCTTTCTATTTCAACTGTATACCACGCTGTGTTATTCTTTCACATTAAATTCCAATGAAATATATTTATGTTTGTGGTTGTAATATTACACAAAGTAAAAGTAAAGGAATACTTTACTTAAAAATACTTTTGCAAGCCGCTGTATTTTGTCACATGGGAATGATATTTCTACCAGTTTATGTTGAGCCCTTGGAGCAGGTGGTGAATATCTGCTCTGTCCTCCAGTAAAGTGTTCAGCCTTGAAGCCCACTTCGGTTTTCAAGCCAGCTGATTCCATAATGCTTTTCGATTGCACAGATGCACAATGGAAGCTTATGTTCTGATAGAACATATCAACAATTTCAACATTCATTGACGACATTCTTGAGTGCCATTGAGAGAGCATGTTATGAAGTGTTTATGGAAATGTTTTCATTTTGTCCTTTACAAACATGAGCTTCAATGTTTTTTTTTTATAAAGGTTTTGTCTGTCTTGCACAAAGTAGTGGATAATGGTGAACCTTAAGGAAAATGGTCACTTTATTTTCAAAATTTATTGGGAAACTCTGGAACATGGCAGCAGAGATGTAGCTGAAAACTAAGAGAAGCACTTTTCCAAGTAGAACTAAAACAGTGATCAATAATGGCTCAAGTCAGAGTAAAGGAGTATTTGAAAAATAGATTTCACTGAATCTGAAAAGTCAGAAACAGTTTTTAGAGGAATGCAGCACCTTGAACTTGGAATTTTGGGACAAGACCACAGAAACTTCAAGCATTTTAGTCCAACTAACCCAGCAGATCGAAACAAAAACAAGTGATGAAGAAAAAAAGATGTAAGTGAACTGCCAAAGATTTTTAAGCGAATTGAAGAACAAGCTGACACAACCTGTTCTCCTGCAGTGCTGCCCCAGCATTTATTATGACTTCATTTATTTTAAATTTGTATGATCCCTCTACCAGGGTTCATTGTTGGTGATCCCTGGTAGAGGGAGGCATATATTAAACCCACATATACCTCAAAAGTAAAATCCACACACCTTGCTCAACTAAACTTGCTAAAGCCAGACTGAACTCAGTTTTTAACCAGAATGCCCTGTGTTATAGCCTGCTTTATGCTTTCACAAAGTTCTCCGGTCCACTAGGCATAAACTCATCATTGCACAGTTCACTTCAATTAGACAGGTTTTTAGTTGAACCAGAGGATTTTGATCTGATTCAGAGTGATTGCAGATTCACACCTCCTCACATGAACCAGACATTCCAGGCAAACAAACTAGAGTTGGATTAAAGCAGACCAAACAGGGCTGGTGTGAACGCACCGCTTCTCTAACTATTGATCACCTTGCCCACCCTGTCTGTTTAATATTGTGTATTTCTCTCTGCATAAAATCCAAATAAAAGGCATTGGCGTTTATGGTTGTTACGTGACACAATCTGAAAAAGGTTATTGGGGGAATAATACCTCTAAAGGCAGTGTATCAGTTTCTGCAATCAGGTCAATGGATGCCAAAAAAGAAACCAGAGAAATGAGTTGGGCAGAAATCAAACAGAATCTAGATGAAGGGAAATATGAGTATGGGAGGAGGAACGACAAGAGAAAATGTGATTATGAGATCGTAACAAAAGGATGAGGTGAAGAGAAAGATAAAGGAAAGTAAAAGTAAAAAGAGAAATAAAGAAAAAAAATCAGGAGATGGGGAAGAGGAGCACTATTAAAAGGATAAAATGCTCTTTGTGCTCCTGGGAAACATATGGTTCTTTTGCTAACTCAAAGAGCTGTGTAGATCCATTTGAAGTACGCACTGAAAGAGGAAGTGTGGCATACAGAAAGGTTTTGGTACACTGTCCCAGATTGAAGTAAGGAGAACACAGACAGCAAAAACCCTCCATGTGTCCCTGGTGGATCATTTGTTCTACATAATTCTTGGCATCAACTCTTGTCACAGACAAACACGTTGCTTTCTGCACAACCCAGCTCACTGAATCAGAAGTGGCAACTAACTGACAATGTGTGTTTGCACTGCTGAATAAATTGAGAATCACTGCATCGGAAATGGAAAACGGGGTATTTGAAGTCACAAATAAGAGTGACTTAAATAAATACCGATTATCATTAAAATATGTAATCATTAAGAATCAGGAAACACCTGCAGGCCACATACACAACCGAACCCAACCCCAGCATGGCAGCTTCTCAGGAAATATGGTAGCTTGACACCTCCACAAAATCCCAGATGTTAATTGGTTTAGTCATCCCCAAAAAGCTCTCAGCATGAGAATGTGATGTCAGAGGAAGGCCTATCAATAGGATGCAGCGTCCAGATTGGAGGCAAATTCCCAGAAACACCTCAAAGCCTGGAATCATAGTGCAGCAGGACTTGCTGGAGATCTTGTCTCATTTGGGAAGCTGGCACCAACAGTGTGCTGTCCTGCTGATGTCTACACAATCTGGTCTGGCCAAAATGGATGAGACTCATTACTGTATAATGTGTTGGTGGCAAACACAACAATATGCTAACATTACATGTTGACGCTGTGACTAAATCCACTAACATCCATAAGGATGTGAGGATATAAAATATTGGTCAGAGACATGCAGGGCAAACAGTCATGCACACACAAACACACACTCTCACCCATGGGTAATTTAGAGAAATGAATCAATGTTTCATTTATTATGGCTCAAAAGTGACTCTAACCAGGTGAGTCTTTAGTCTACAGGTAAAGGAACTCAGTGTTTCAGCTGTTTAATTCTGCAAATGTTCTTTAGGTGACAGAAGGCTGACTTTGTAACTGTCTTCATGTGTCTTTGAAGGTTCAGGTCACAGTCCATCACCACACCCAGATCTCAGCCTGATCTCTAGTTTCCAGTTGCTGTAACTGAATCTGTGTTGACTCTTGACTGTTTCTCTTTAGGTCCAAAGATAATAACTTCAGCTTCGTTTCTGTATAAACCTTTTGTTTGGAAAAGAGAAAGGGAAAATCTCTTGAGACACGTTGACTCATTTGCAAGAGAAACATGCTACATGCATTTCAAAAACTCAGCTGGAGAAAGTAACAGATTTGTTTTAAGCATCTGTTCAGTGCATGGATGGGATCAGAGTCACCTAGTGACATCACAATGTTGTGTATATTTGTGTGTGTATATCTGTATGCGTGTGTAAGTAAATGCACATGTGTGTGTTTGCATGAGGTTGTGTTTGTACTTAGTAAGTATGTGATTATTTTCAACAGCTCTATCAGTTCAGCCTTCAGATGGGTTGTGGTTAAATGTGACAGCCAAGCAGGCAGCGACCCAACATGCAGCCGCCGCCACACGACCCGCGCACAAAGACGCCATCTCTGCGGAGAGAGATCTCATTCACATTTATCTTCAATCCCCCGCGGATGCACTGAAAACTCTCCCCTCTCCTCCGCTTGCCAATCTTGCAAAGGCCAATAACTCTTCATTTTTGACTCCTGATAGAAATTTTATTTTCACTGATAACGCCCCAAGTGCATCTCTGCAGCCGGGGCACCAGCCTGGATCCTTGTTTCTCTGAAGGCATTTCCTTCCCTGGCTCACACACCAACACTAACGCCCCTCCATCAGCAGCAGACACGCTGCACTTTCATGTCTCTCTATCGATCGAACGCTGATGTAAATCCTCTACCTATCTTCATCATCATTTGCAGTGTAGCAGTGAGCGAGGCTGTTGAGACAGACAGGGATACACTGAATACAGGACAAAGCGCTGGAGGTCATCAGAGTGTATCAAAAAAAAAAAAAACGACATGATAAAAGAAACAAGAATTGCATTAATCTGGTGTTTGTCCTCTGAAGAAGCTTTGGGTTGAGTTCATCTGATGCTGTTTGTTGACACCGACAGAGGAGAATGACTTTAGGTTTGGATTAATAATGCATCAGACAAAAGATTGAAATAAATTGGCCAAATGCTGTTGGCTAGTTTGGCCAACAGGAATTAAGAATCACTTGACTCTGTGGTAGTATATCTCTGAGTGCCAAATACCTTGTTTTGTTATTCATTTGTGACGTTGAAAGCTGGTAACTGCACTCATCCTGTTCAGCATGAGCGAACAGAGAGAGGCAGTTTCCTGCATCTCTGAGGAGAACAGAAGGGGGGAACTCAGGGTAGTTTCCGTTCAACTTTTAACACATTCCATTTTGACAGACTCAATTGTTCTGTGGGATTTGAAACAAGATGTCAAGAGTCAGTAACAGGAAGAGAGCTGCATCTTCCTGTATCATCATCAAAACAAACAGAGAAAAATAATTCACATGCTTGTTTTTATGAGCAGATAACTTTTCTGGGGTCTTAATGAAATACAGTCTAGAGTTATCTATTGCTTTCACCTGATGAGTCCCTGCATGCTTCACTCTGCTGAGTTGTACTAATACTCAAAGCTGACCAAAGGAAGCTGCAGATATTGGTGTTCACATTGACCTGCATTTTATCTCACACTGAGCTGATGAGGTTGAGAGTCAGCGTTACCATGGCAAAGATTTGCAGTCTTTGGCGTGGTAGAAACAGGGCTAGGCACCAACTGGCTCATCAGGCTAGCTCATTCATATTGCGAAAGATGAAGGATTTATCATGAGAAATGCAGAACATCAGCATGCTCAACTAAGGAGTCACAACGGTCAGCACATATTGTAATAAATGAGTTTTTACCTTTCTTTAACCTTCTTTAATTTTAATTTCAGGATCTGTATTACGCTGCAGAAAGGAAAACTGAAAAACATTTTCCAATATATGTCAAAAATGTGATAAAGTCGTTTTTCCTGTTTTTGATGTCTTTGCTGTTCATAAAAAGGGTTTGGAAGATTATGATAAATGGAACTTTAAGGACATCTTAAGAGGCAAGGCAAGTTTATTTGCAGAACATATTTAAGGAACAAGGCGTTTTACTTGATAAATAGGCATGAAGAGGTATAATTTGGAAAAATAAATTGTTTCCAGGCTGAGTATTTTTACTGTAATTACCATGAGATATACAGCACCTCCAGTAGAAAGTAACACTTCTCAGTTTGTACTTCTTTAAATTTGCATTCTGTTTTTATGACCACATCTGTAGTGCACTGCATCGCAAAAGTACCAACTCACTTAGAGGAACATGTTCCTGTTATCAGCTTCAGCCACTCCCAGCTGTATCTGCTCAGGCTGACTGGAGCGCAGGCCAGAGGGTCACCTTGAATCATTTACAGTCTGTATCAGATGATGTCAGTTAGATGTAATCTGTGTCCGCAAACGCACCACAAATCATCACACTCCCGAAACTACACAACACCTAATACAACAAAACACTGTTTAAACTCAGGCTTGAACAATGCAGACTCTTTATCTTTAGTTTTGTAGCAAGACAACATTTCAATTTCTGAAGATATGTTACAAACACAAACTAACAGCAACATTTTCAATGAAAGATGCAATTTGGCTGTTAAAAAATATTCTACAGTTATTTTTGAGAAGCTGCAGAATAGTATGGCCATTCATTCATTCATTCATTCATTCATTCATTCATTCATTCATTCATCCATCCATCCATCCATCCATAACAGAAGGGATACAGTAGATCCAGAAAATATTCACAACTTTTCACTTTTTTCACATTTTGTTATGTTATGGCCTTATATCAAATTGACTTCAATGAATCTTTTTCCACACACATACCTCATTCTGACAATGTAAAAAAGTTCTCTTGAGTTTTCTCAAGAAACACTATATATATATATATATATATATATATATATATATATATATATATATATATATATATATATCCAGAGAAACTGGATTGAGGCTGTAAAATGTGGCAAAGTGAAGCGCTGTGAATGCTTTCCAGATGCCTTGTATGCATGCCCACCAGCACATCCAAAAATAACCAAAAGGTGGCGGCCAGCACAGTCTGATCAGATGCCTGAATCAATTCAACAAAGATCTTTTGATGTGCTGAGAGTCCTCACATCTTCTCTCAGGCCAAACTCAGCCACCCTGCTTAATTTGATCCATTTCTTCAGCATTAAAAAGATACTTTTCTAAAATATGAAAACCCTACATGGTTCTGCTCTATTCTCTTGACAAGAACTGAATACCTCAAAATCCATCTGTTGTTATACTTTCTTGCTGCAAGGCAGCAATGCTCGTTGGAAAGTGTGGCATGGTGCAGACCACCTTAAAAATCAGAGGGCAATAATAAATCACCAAACAAAGCTTTTTAAAGGGGTAGCATTATGCATTTTCCAGGCTCATAATGCCTTTATACCACACGGTTAAGAAACAAGTTACTATCAGTTGTTATAAAAAACTAATATGACAAATACGACATTAGAGGAATTTGACTTTGCAATTTAACACCGTCAAATTGGGCCTCTGTCTCTTTAAAAACTCCTGTTCTTTCTAAAACTCTGCCTCCAGGAAGTCATCCAAACATGGCTCCTCTATTAACCCTTTAACAACGTTTTACCAGCATTTCACTGAGAAGTAGCTGATACCCCACAAAGTGACTATGAGCTCAGCAGATGAGGAGTTCCACCAGGTGTTTGCTACTTATTACTGGCTAGTCTGAAGGAGCTGAGTGTGTGGGGCTAGTTCCACCCAGGCATAATTGAATTGTTGCCATGGAGACTAAACGCTTCACAAAGATGCATGAAAGAATCAAAGCAACACTCCAGGTATGTTGTTGAAGAGGAAATAAAATTCTAACATTGTTTAAAGCTCATTACACTGCCCCTTTAACACAAATATAAAACGAGTCAGTTTGATTTGGAAAAGGAAATTAACAAATGAGTTGTTAGTGAAAATGAAAAATAAGTCACTTTCTATCTCCAATGCGATAATGCCACCAAGTTTGTTTTGCTGGCAGCTTTTTATGTTTTTTCAAGGGAATTATATTTTGAACAAACAGCGTGGAATTGCATAACATGAACATATAGCATTTTAATTAGGAGGTATGTGAGTTGAATTTGTCCAGGGGAATGATGTTTTTAATAACCCACTCCAGTTGAGAAAGATGTGAGGATATTCATTCAGTGGCTGTAATATTAACAAGAAACAAACAAGCCATGTGTCATGGTGCAAAGAAATAAGCATTTATGAACAGGATTACTCCTCCCCTGATGGGATGTTAGCAGCTATTTTAATCATTTTCTTCATGTTGGAGGCAGATTTCTACCAGAGATGTAAATATGCTATTTTAAAGTACAAGTTTGAATGAAAGTTAACAACAAAAAGAAACCGAAACAAAAAAACATCTGCAGATTCATAAACTCTTCGCTGTTTGCCTCTGCACATTGTATACGTTCACAACTATTCCGTGTGAACACTGATCCCTGTCCAAGTTGGGCTGAGCTGAGCGAATTCTAGGCAGGAGGAATTTTACGTCAGTTTCCATGGCAGCTAAAGCATGCTCGGCTGCCGCTCCGCTGCCGCCTGAACCCAGCTCTGGGAAATATGAAGTTGGGCCTCAGATGAGCCGGGCAGAAGCTTAATCATTAGGCCTGATGGATGAGGGACTGAGCTGAGCAAAGCGGGGAGCAAGGGAGGAATGGAGGAGCAGGAACATTAGACAGGAGCGATGGTGGGCGATGGAGGGTAAGTGGGAAAGAAAGAGTGCTTGAGGAAGATTTACAGGACACGCGATGAAGGCAGAGCGATGGGGAGAAGGATGAACGGAGAGAGACGTGCGGGCGGCCGCAGAGGAGGATCTGTCTAACAAATTGCCTTCTCCTCCATTACAGAGGCTGTCAATGTGGACGCCTCTGTCAGCTCTCATGCGCACTCACGTCTGTCTCTGTTGCACACGCTAACACGCGCACAACCCCTCACACACACACACACACACACACCCACACACACACCCCCACACACACACACACCCACACACACCCACACACACACACACACACGCACACACACATTTAGCCGAGCATACGACCACTTGGAATTGCTTCATCACTTCCTCCAAACCAAACACACAAACTCTACCTCCTGTTAACAAATGATAAAGTAGCTTGTCATGGCAGCGCTGCACACTGCTGCCGTGGTAACGTCATCAGGACTCCGGAGTGTGTCAGACAGAAGTGACTGCTCATGTTTTATCACAGGCTGTTGGAAGCTGGACTGTAAGACGTGAACTGACTGACTGACCGACTCAAACAGGTTTTCACCAAATGGTTCTCAGGCTGATCGGTGCTCTGAGCAGGGATTGGGTTTTCCTTCATTTTGACTTTCACCTGAACATTTTTTGTGATTACCGACCTTCCTGCCAGACCTATGATTGATTCTATTCAGTTTATTTCTGGAGCACCAGCTCACAACACATGTTGTATCAGGTACTTTCCAAGAAAAGTCAATTTAATGATATATATAATAGAATATAGTGCAAAACACCTCAACAAACAGTGTGTGCATCAGATCCTGTTCAACTTAACTGACTCCGTTTAAATTCTAAATGGGGATGGAAACGCCTTTGCTGATGTAATGAATCAGCCCAAACCTCCAGCCTGGAGGGAAAAACTCTAGATTTTTCTGAGGTGTGTCCTTTATGCCACTTTGCCACGTCTACTTTCTGTTTATTAAATGCTTAATAATATCTGACAAAATGATGGAAACACGCCTAATTTATGTTTTCTTTTTTGCAACATTTTACAAGTTTGTTCAAAATGCACATGACAATTGGATGGAAGCATTGCTAGTGCTAGTTATTAAATATTCTCAACTAAAATTGTACAAAAGATAAATGAGAAGGTTTCATCCTGGTTTTCAGAATTTATTTGTGAGTATCATCTTGCTCTGTGGTTCTCAGTCTATGGTACCAGCACCAACAGTACTATTTGGAGTGGAGGATATTTTGGCCCAATTATTTGCAAGGTGTATATCAACAACTTAACTGTGATGTAGAGCTTATGAGCATGTCGGTTGTTTAATCGTTACATACATAAAGACAGACTCAGACTTTCAGATTGTGCTTTTTGGGCATCATCCTGAGAAAAGGACACGACAGACATGACTCCAAACAGAAACATAGATAACTGCAGTATGCATTGTCTACATGCAGAAGGCTGATGTAATGTTTACATCATCTTGACAGAATATCTACATGCATTTGACTGTATAACTGTTCCCATTTTCTGGGTCAACTGTTAGACTGTTAGCAGATATCGTGTTGTAACATCTGGTTAAAGCTTCCTCCTGCAGTTTACACTTTAACTCATGTGTGTTAGAAAACAAACCATGACTCAAATTAGTGACAGAAGTTGCTCCAGCAGTAGTTCTGATTTTATTCTGTGAGTGTAATTAATGTGAGAGAAAGCCGACAAGTTAAATGATTTCTTAACAAAATGATTAGAGATTTCATGAGCTAATAAATGACTTTGTGGAGAACAATTCTGAACGCCATTATGCATAACTATGTTTAGGATATAAAACCAAGCCAAGAATTGCAGAACTAATGTTGTACACGCAAAAGCCAAGATGATGATTTCATCCATGTGGACAAGCCTGAAGACAGAAGAGCAAAAGAGCTGCAATGCACTTGAAAACTCAACATGTTACACAGACAACCCACAATAAAGGACCAACACTGCAAATAAAGGAGGTTCCATAATTCAACGTGACACTTAGAGAGATAAAAATAATCAAGAGTGTGAATAAAAATTCTTGAATTGTGTTATTTAAGAGTAAGGCAGATTTAATGTATTTTGAAGTTGGGGTCTGTCCGAAATCTCAGAATTTCCCAAATCTCTCCAAATACTTTATTTTTATTTTTTCCCATGATGCCACTCAAAGTTCTGTCCAAAATCTGTAAAAATATAGTAATCATATTGTAAATGAATAACAATTGCCTTAAAAATTCCATTATTGTGATGTTGAACTGTTTAATATTCTGTGGTAGTCCTAATGTAGCTTCCACATAAGAAATATAAAGGTATATTTTGTGATTGAACTATAAAAACAACCAATAAGCAATAAAATGGAGAGTCTCAAGGATTTGAGGATATCAGATACTCGGCTGAGGTTCCTAATTGTTCCTAAATTGTTTACCTCTGTTTAGTTGTCTACAACAATTCTAACAAAGCGATTCAGATGCATGGTTATAATGACATCCATCACTTATAGCTGCAGTTCTATTGTTTCTGAATGTTGTCGTATAAGATGAAACTGAGGTAGATACTAACATGTCTTTCTAGTTTAATGGATGATACAAAGAAAAACAAAATACAAACAAGCTGTTTTTCTTAATGTCTTTACCAAACTGTCTTCACACCAAGTCAGAAATAACTTGCCTCAGAGGACTGGAAAGAGGTAATTACATGCCCTGTACCTTCTAATTCCCCATAAGATTACTCCTTGCTTTAAGCAGAAGCTGAAACATCCAGACTGCAGAAGAAAATTCTGCTTCTTCGTCAAAAAAAATTGTTCCTACAATCTGGTCTCATTCTTGTTAACTCACCGTTTTGTGCCGCTTTGTTCCACAACATGGGGTGTATTGTTACAATCTCATCATGCTGTGATTTATTTCTTCTGTCATCAAAAGGTGGATGATTTAGAAGTCGTGCCAACTGTTTTCATTCGGCTTACATTGGAGTCTGGGAAACAAACCCTCAATTTCAGATTTGAGGTTAATCAGTCACCTCACAGCTGTCTGATTAACCTCGAAGAATTTCCTCAACAAGACTTGGAATAAACTACGTAAGGTGACTTTATTAGAACTCTTAGATAAAAAAAGAGACTAGAATCCATTTAAATATGTCATATAAAAATCAAACATGTACAAAACAGCACAAAGCAACATAACTAAAATATTAAACATTGTGACTGGACATCAAACTTTAAAAAATAAAATAAAATAAACATAATGAAATAAAAACATGCATTTCCATCAATTTATCCACAGAAAAAAATAATTCTCCCCAAACCTAACAACTGGTTGTGTCATCCTCAATGGTAACAACTTCTGTCAAATGTTCTCAATAAATGGTTTTCAAATGAGAAAATGAGATATATTTATATCTTCTGCTTCTGATATAAATATATCAGCCAAGAAGTCGAAGCACTTCCTGACAGAAAGGAGTGATAGGGAGAATCAGCTCAAGTGATGCTCACTTTATGAATGACTGGGAGAGAAAAACGCCAGCATGAAGACGTCGCCGATGGACGCTGCTTGTTGTGGCGTTTGGAACCGCCATCCTGAGACGTGAATGATAGTGCACGTCTCAGGATGTGCACTATCATCCTGAGAGAAGCTTAAAAGGCAGAGGAGATATTTACATCCATGGTGTACAACTTAATTTATAAATACATTTTAGATATAAATTAGAAAAATAAAACAAACCTACTGTATGTTCCTGAATTCAGTAACATTCAGGAATGTTACTGAATTCCTGGAATTCAGTAACATTGACGGTCCATCTTTAGGAAGGTGGACTTGGTGATTTGCTTTTGATCATTGTCATCTGTGTAACTTATTGGAGCTAAAGTCCACAAACTGAGGCCAGATATTCTCTTTCAGGATTTCTTACTGGAAAGAAAAATATTTATGGTAAGTTATCCAGATCCTGAAGCAGCAAAGTTACCTCAGAGCATCACAATACCTCCACCAAACTTCAAATATGTTTCTTTTCTAAAATGCTGTATTAGTTTTTGAAAGGTTTTCGAGGTATCAGTGGGTTTTATTCAACAGTAAGTGGACAGAAAGAAGAGAGAGACAAGAGAAGAGCCTGTAACAAACGTCTCAGGGCTGAGCAACAAACTGCAGGCTGCAGTCACTGTCTGTGAAACTGAACAATGCAGCGCCCCCTGCTGTATTAGTTTTACTCCAGAAATAAAAGCTGTATGCCAATGTCTTGGGGACAATCAATATGCTTTAGAAAATGTGCGATGGGTTGTTGCGTTGTTTGTCACCAACGGTTTTGGCCTTCCAAATCCACCAAGGATTTCCTTAGCCAGTCTCTTTCTTATTGGTGATTCAGAGATACCAGCCTTAACTGAGGTGAGTGATCCTGGTGGTACACTTCTTTTCTGTTAAGCAAGGACTCACTGCATCTCAGTTGAGTTGTGAAGCCTGAAAATGGTGCTATAGCTCTTTACAAGCCTGACGGTTACATACAACGCCAGGTGTATCGTCACCGGTACTTTGTGGCAAAAACTGGCGAAGGAACTTGGCAGCAGTGTGTTGTGCCCCAATCAATGCCAGGTTCACCTTGAGAAGTCAGGACATGCCAACTCATATGCAAAACACCTTGCTTAAAAATGTGCTCCATGGGGACAATAGACACTGAGAGGACAAGGGAGACATGAGTAGAGAGAGAGGAGAGAAAGAAAGAAAAAATGAAAGAAAGGGTACAAAGGGAGGGAGAGATCCTTCCTGTTGCCACCTGCCACCCTGAACTCTTGCTGGCAAGCTGCATCTAAAACTGCACTTGACAAATGAGTACAGGGATTTAGAGCAAAGAAAGTCCCTGAGCTACAACACTAACTATGCACATATACTGATCCACAGAGAATAAACGAGAGGGCAGGTTTTGGTGCATGTGTGAGCGAGAGGGAGGCAGAGAGAAAAAAGGCTGCAACACTAAGCCAGCAAATGGGGAATAAAGAGCTGGTGTAGAGCTAATATTAATGACCCTGTTATACATGAGTCATTTTGTAATTATATGTTAATGAAAGAGGTCTACAATGGACATCTACATATCATTTGCACTTCACAAAGTTTTATCTTTTCAAAAGCAGTTAAAATAAACTTCTGACTGTTGGAATGACTTGTTGACACACTAAGTGGACTTGAGGAAGCACTTGAAATGTTTGCATATGTTGCACTATTTGACTTTGAGTTATATTTACTTTTTACTGTCCACCAATTTTCTAAAGTGAATTATCAAAGTAATAACATCATTCAGTGATCATTTTGTTCCACAGTTTGTACCGTTTTGCCGTCTTTATCTTTTCAATGTCACCTCATTCTCTTCTTTCAAATGAATGAATTTTAGGGAACTTAATATAGAACATTGTACTTTTTGGATGAGTGGGTTCATTTTTTTACTATGCAACATTTTCCCACCAAACAGGTCATTGACTACAGTTTATTCTGCTCCATCGTTGGTTTTCTACTTGTCCCCCTGGAAAAAAACACACTTTGGGAGCTGACTGGTCTGGCATGGACGGCTGCCCACGAGTTTTCTTCTGTACTGACAGCAGACCAATCATCTCACACCACAAGCACATCCTGAATCACCTTCCTTTGTTTTGTAAGCAAAACAACGGACAAGAACAGGCACATAAAGCAAACACTGTAATGGGTGAGTTTGAAAAGTCACCAGAAAAAGAGGGAGGTAGCCTATCCTCATGTCTGGAAAAACATTTATCAGCTTTTGCATTTTATTTTATAACTTTTTATAGGTTTTCTTCAGCAACAGTTCTCCAGGTTTACTGAAAAAACATTTTAATCTGAGACCCACTTACATTTTTTTCTTTGTGTCCAAGAACTTTCAACAGAATGGAGAATGAGGAACACTTTTCTGAATCATGCAGGTATTTAACCATTGCAAGTAGAGCTTGACAGATCAATGATAAAACCTCGCTACGTTAAGATTGTGTTGGCATGCATTCTGTTGTTACAAAAATGTTTACACCGATGTACTGCCACGTTTTGCAGACTTTTTTGAAACAACAGGTTGAAATGCTTGGACAGGACCTGGGTTGAGTACACTGAGAAATCAGTTTTGTGACCAGAATTAAACAATTTTTAATTAATCAGCCATTTGATGTGTTTTATAGGTGTATCTGAGTAGAGGCTTCCACATGCTCAAATATATTGTGTGTACTTTGCTGGCTTCACAGACTTTATGTACACACTCCGTGGGGAGTTAAATTTCATAGTCAAGCGTATCGATTTCCAATGAAAAATTCTAGTAGTGCCTCCTCCTTACCCAGAGTCTGAGGTATTTCCTCCCACATATTTTTATCTCTCTTATAATCCCTTGTTAGGCGTTTCAGAGGATGAACCCGGCGGACATCCTCTTCCTCTCTGCATGGAATCTACCTTGAACCTCAGAGGTTCAAGGTGAGTACATGGGAATCTTAAGTCTGCATCCAGAAGTTGCAAGATCATAGTTTTCTAAGAGTTTGAGCATCTCTGCTTTACAAAAACAGGATTGGTGACATATCTTTTATTAATGTGTCTTTGCCTCACTGTTTGCCTGACAACAAAAAAAAGAAGCATGCCACTTTACACCCTCGAGTTCTTCTGCCCCATCAACAAGTGGAAGTTTCCTCCACTGTGAGGCTTTGTGGTGGGATTTTTGTCCCAGATAATTAGCCGTACAAGCAGATGTACACGTTAGAAAAGAGGTCAAAATGTCCTAAACTCTGCCTCTGTTGCCATTCTGATCTGAATATTCAACATGGGGAATCTCTGCTACTTCCAATTTGCCCTTCATCTTGACATTTATTGAGTATCTGTATACTCCTGGCCTTGTGCTTTATTATTAATCAGTGTCTGTCTGTATCTGGCCCTCATCAACCATCTCTACAACCTGTACAAACAACATGTGTTCCTTTGTCTGACCTGCAAAGATAGAGGGGTTGAGGCCAAACAACTATTTAGTTCCCTTAGGCTTTGGCACTATGGCAGCAAATTTCTTCATAAATAGATATTTCAAAAGAACAATTGCACCAGTTCTACACAAAAAAGAAAACAAACAAACAAAAAAAACCCACACCAAACAAACACACAAAAGACATGGTGTAATACAATTATATCAATCTTATTCAGTAGGAAGAAGATAGGGTATGCTTTGTGTATTAATTCCTTCAGCACATGTCCCAAAACTCTGCTGCTATTCAGCTAAACGTCCTCCAGGACCTCTTTGTTTGCATGTTGGCCCTGTGTGGGTTTCCTGCAGGTGCTTCAGTTTACTTGCACAGTCCAACTGCAGTTCCATTAAGAAGAGGTTTTAAATTGGCTGTAATTTGTGGGTGTGGGCGTGGATGGTTGTTAGAGGTGTCAGTCAGAGCGACTGCAAACACCTGTGTGAAGATTCTTTTAAGTGTGATAGCAAGCCCAACATTTAATTAGAAACAGAGAAGAATTTTAATTATAATGTTTACGCAACACACCAACCACTTTAGATTTTATGACTTGTCAAGTACTCATTTCACAGACAAGAAAAGTACGCTGTCAGGATGTGTTGACTGAGAGAGACAAAATGTGCTGCCGAAGGGTGAGAACAGGAGCCAGACTTTAGCTGGAGAAAGAACTGAGATCTGAGTTGTGCTAATGGCCTCTATTAGCACACACACACACACACACGCACGCACACACACACACACACACACGCACACAGTTACATTACGAAGAGATTTTAAAAAAGTAACCTCAAGTGTAAGTTTTTGCGAAAATTTCGTAAATAACAAAATATTGCTGAAAACACAGCTGCTAGGGACTTAAAGGAATAATTCACAATTTCGGAAGTGAGAGCTCGTTCATAAATGATGAAAACTTAATTTAATTACAATAAATAACTATCTGTATCTATTTCACCAACCAAATGACATGAATATATACTGCATGTGTGTATATCCCAAAATATATGTCATTTTATATTTATAAATATATAATGTCATGTATTACATTTTTATGTGATACATTTTTATGAGAAAATATTTTGGTAATATATGCAAAGATATAGTGTTACATGTATGTCTGAAATCTGGTGGGGTATGTTTTGCAAATGTGGAAATATCAATGAAATATATGCATCAATATTTGAGCAATATATGGTAAAATACATGAGGAATATGTACAATTATATATGGCAACCTGATGTGGACTGTAAACTGCCACAGCTGCACTCAGGTCGTCTGACAGAAATGAGGCCGACACTTTGCACCACCAGCAGGAAAGACAGGCACACAGTCACAGAGGTGGGTGGAGAGGGAATCTAACTGGCAAACTACCGATTGTATTTTCTGCCTTTAGCCTTTACTATTAAAATTGTGGATGAAAAGTAAAAATGACTCATCTGACAGAACTGGTAGAACCAACGTCTCCTGACAGGAATCGCCACTTAAAAGTTGACTTCCTGGAGAAAGACTTTAATTCACACTGAAGTCTGCAGGCTCCACTCTCTACCATCTGTCTGATTAATCTTGTAGATGTATGCCTGCAGGTATGAAGTCACAAACAGGTTTGTAGTTGGGATGTCTAATCAGTGCCTCATTTACAGAGAATCGGTGGTATTGGTGCTTGACCTGATAGCATCTCTGCTGCATAATCAGACCTCTGAGCAGTTTCTTTCCTGATGATTTGGTTATACTTGTGACAATATTGATACATTTTCAGCCCTTAATAATTGCTGACAAAACTTCTAAGTGGGGTTTAGCATCATTCAGCCCAGCTAAATAGACTTAGGATTGTACATCAGGTTGTCTGATAGACTTTATTGGCTTCATCTACACACAGATCCCATTTCGGTTCTGTTCATTGGGCATTCCACAGGGCTCTGTTTTTGAGCCATTGTTGTTTCTCCTTCCCTCTAGGGCTACTTCTATCATTTTTAAGGTATTTACTATTGTTATGCTGATGATATCCAGTTGTATATTTGTTTGTTTTTTTTAAATTAAATTCTAAATGTTACATTTTACTAAATTGTCTGGAATGAATTAAAAGCTGGATTACTGACTTTTTCTCCAGCTGAATGAAGAAAAATCTGAAATAATCATCTTTGCACCAGAAAAATATAACTGTACAGAGAGCAGGTACTTGGGCCTCTGGGTTATTTGGATAAATATTTGGAATACAATATTTGCATCTTTTCCGGTTTTAGACAGGAAAATTTCTGTTTTTTTCTGTTATTGCCTCACTCAGCCCTATTGTTTCACAGAATCAAAAATCTTACTTCATGTGTTTGTTTCGTTGTCAATAGATTATTGCAATGCACTGTATACATGTCAAACAGAAACCTCTCGAGACCTTATGCTGTGTGGTCAGATACATTGCAAATGTATACAGAGTATTAAATGACACAGTTCTGCCATGTGCCTTCACTTCTGATGCAACTTCATTAGCTCTCGGTTCACTACTTAGTGCAATTCAGGATATTGGTTTAGAATTGGTGAGTTCTGCATGGACAGACACTGGCCTACATCTCAGAACTTGTACATCCCCACACCACCATCGGGGCCTTGAGGGCCTGTGATCTAGACCTGCTGACTGTCCCTCATACTAAACTAAAAGAGATGCAGCCTTTCCTTCTGTGGCTCCAAAACTCTGGAGCTCCTTTCCTTTACAAATTCACTTTTTCAACACCTTTGCAAGGGACTCTAAATAAAAGTTTGATATTCCTGAGATTGTGTAACTGTAGTTTAAGTTGAATTTATTTTAAGGTTTCACCCACATCTTTACCAAAGCTCTAAGATGGTGCTCCATTTCATGCAACACTGAAAGCATAAATTTCACTCCACAATCTCTGGTTGAATAATGATAACCAAATTATTCCTCCATTGGGTATGAATGTGGCTGGATGGGAGAGAAAGATAAGTAATTCCCCTTGCATAAAGGCAGCTCAATCTTGGCTCATTATGTTTGGAAATGTCATCAATCAGGTGTAAATTCTCCTCACACTGGCAGCTGTGCCAGTGATCACTGTCTTGCACCTGCACTCACCAACATAAAACCACATTCACACCAGCAATATGTTTCTGCTGTTCTTTGACAGAAGATAAACAAAGCAGTTGGAGAATCAACATGACTGCAGCTGTGACAGATTACTGTAGAAAAAAAACTGAAAGAACCAGAGAGGGAATCTTGGTGCCTGAAGATAAAGGTAAGAGGAAGGTTATGGTTGGAGCTCTAAAAATATTTCACCTGCTTTCATTAACACAATCAACACAAACATAGAATTAGTATGCTAAAAAGGCAAAATATGTGAAATGGTTCTGCCGTAAATGTGCTGTATCTATATTTCATAAGAACTTGGAATGTATTTTTTATATTCACTTGGTTAAACCTCAACCTTGTCTTCTCTCCTGGTCAACAGTTTTCCCTTGCAGCAAAGGAAGACTGTAACTCTGTTTGTGCACAGAGCTTCATGTCTGCTGCCAGAGGAGCATATAAGGTACTTATATTTTCAAATCTGTCTCAGTTGTGAAAACAAGTAATTTTTTATCCAGAATGTGGCTCCCTCATGAATAAATTGCTCTGGTTTTTTGGGGTTTTTTTTTTTTTCTAGTAAGACCAACAAACTTGTAGACTTGGATGAGATCAGATGTTCTAACTGATGAGAAATCTGACTTTACACACTTAATGATCAAATTCCTTTCCACAAGAACTACATGAATTCTGTAAAAGTACTTTGAATTTATAGATTGTGTACATACAGTATACACGGAAATAGTACTTGATACATGGCTGATTTTTCAACTTTCCCCACTAACAAAGAATACAACTTAGCTGTGAGTCACAGTGATCATGTGCCATCATGCTGTAGGAAATCAGCTCCCACAGCATAATGGTTCCACCCCCATGCTTCATGGTTGGGATGTTGTTTTAGGGATTGCATTCACCCTTCTTCCTTCTAAAAGGAAAGAAAGGTTTATACTAAAAAGTTTTATTTAGGTCTCTTATTTCACCTGGATCATCACGATGGTGTTTGGTAACTTCAGACGATCCTGGACTTGTGCTGTTTGAGCAGGGAGATCTTTTAATCCCTGCCAATATGTTGTGTTACTATGGAAACCATAAAGACTGTGGTACAAGCTGTCTTCAGATCAGTGATCAGGTCTTCCCATGTAGTTCAGGGATGATACTTTACCATTCCAGTCTTCATACATTTTCATACTGTGAGATGCTGCATGGATCCACCGACTAAGTGCAATTGACCATCATTTTGAGTTTCTTTTATTTTTGAACATTTGCATCAACAGTTAATATCTTCTCACCAAACTGGCTGCCTGGTTGATAGAACTCAGTGAGTGAGTAATGAGAAGAGGATAGAAGGACTTCATGAAGACAAACAGCAGGTCTGTGAGAGCCATATTCTTGCTGGTTGGTAAATGATTAAATACTTTCATGCAGTAAAAGATAAATTAATTCATTAAAAATAATGCAATATCATTTTATAAATTTCCTTTAACAGTCTTCCCAAACCCAGCAGAGGATAGACCTTTCTTGTTTCTGTAAGTGGGAAAGCTTGAAAAATAGTGTCTCAAATACATATTGATGCACTTATTGACTTCATTTGGTAGATAACATTGACTGAAAGTAGAAATCCACTTTTTCCTGCAGTAGATTATGAGTAACATATAAAACTGAACGAGTTATTAAAGTTGGTTGCAGCATATGTCGCAGGGAGGCAGGAACTGCAGCATGGCTGTGATGAAACACCCAATGGTGTACAGCACCAATATGAACCAAAACAAATAAGCTACAAAACTAGAAATTTATGAAATGGTGAAGAGCTCCATTAGAAATATGCTAACAATTTTGGAGTATGGAGAGGAAAAGAAACAAATCAGCTCACTGGCAAAGACAGGATGCAAATTAAATATAAATATGTGTGGGAGACCTGGGGTCCTGAGTTGCTTAGTTTCTAAGTTTCTGCATTGTTGAAAAAGGAAAGTAAAAAACCCACCGCATGTCTCAACATCATTTTGTGTTCGAGTGTGCAACATATGTCCATACACAGTGTGTGTAATTACAGGACAGACAGCAAAGTAGAAGGTTTTCACAAATAGCGCTCTGCAGTGCCAACCTGAAGGTAAAAGTCTAAATACTTTGTGTCCAGGATATGTGGGGTCTGCACCTCTACAGGTCCAGGACAGAAGGAAGATCAGCCTGAATTAACATTGTTAAAAAACAATTTCAAAGCCGTTTAATGAGCCTGAACTGCATTTGAATCTCTTTAGTTCAACATATAAAATATACTGAGTAACAAATCTGCATACTTAAAAATATACTGAGATTCTTTAAAATACAGTTTCAGATTTATGAAACCTTCATTTTAGTTTTAAAAAGCACAAAAAAGATTTGGTCAAACTTAGAGGTAAACAAGCATAGCAGCTGCAATGCATCCTGGGATGTTGTTTTTTTATCTTGTTTTTGAGGGTTAAGAAAGTAATTGGAAATCAGACTTTCAATGATAAATAATGTTTTTCTCCACATGAAGTAGTTCTGTCCAGCCAGCACTTCTACAGAGAAAGATCTTTGTCTTTACATAGCTGAAAAACACATAGCAGTCCAAAGAACAGCAATTCATTCATCTCCTAAACCTGGTCTCACATACTTGTCTTATTATTTTCCAAGCCACTTGTCCTGACAACCCAAACACAGTCACTGTCATCCATGATATTCTCTCATCTGCTAAATAGAGCAGCTTGCAGTTTGTTTGACAGCTCTAGCAGGTGATCTCATTACACTTGTCTAAACTTCATGTGGGCGAAGAAATACGCTTGAAAACAACTGCAAACCTCCTGCAGACACATCACTGTCCATGCTGCTCCACCAACTATAGGTGCAACCTGGTCAGCCATCTAACAATGGTGTTTGCATGTATGTATTTTATTATTTAGGACTGATCTACAGAGAAAAAGGTTGACACCGTCACCCATGAGTATAATCTGTTACAGAAAACACACATAGAAACAGGCGAATGCCACATAAACCATTTATTCAAAATGTCCTCTCTGTGTCACTCATTTATACAAAGAAGAAAAATGTATCCTCTGACTTCGAACTACCAGATATAACTGTAAAAAATACTTTTCTATGGTTCAGATATATTCCCCTTTATGGTGTTATTAAAGTAGGAAGCTTCTCTTCTTGCTTTTTGCAAAACAAAAAAATAGAAATATGTTTTGTCCTGAGCAGCACTGCAGTGAAGATTTTATTAATGTACATAAAGAGATAGCTCAAAATTTTTAGAAAGGGTTTCTGTTTAAAAGTTCTAAGCAGTTATTGCTCTCTAATGGTTTCTCTTAGTGTTTTTATTAACTGTCAAGGTTTCAAGGTTTACCGAACCCTGATGCTAAAGCTAATGGCTACACCGTCAGGGGTCAAGTCCAGAGAGGACCTCTGTCATTAATAACTCCTGTTTAAAAACCATCACAGCTATCACTACGTAATGAACCTTTAATCGGTCATCATGTTTGGAGTGTGTAGCTATTTTCAGAGCAGCTGATGATCATATTCTTGGGAAATGAATGAACGTGCCACCAATGATCCTATCTGAGCACCAAACACAGAACTTATGATCACAGTGACTGTCTCATCAAAACGGTAAAAACACAAACACCCAACTCTGTGTTGTCACAGACTTGGGTTTAAAACAACATACTTGTTCAATTTTGTTACATTTAAAATGTGTAAAGTTAGATTCTTACTGGCTTTAATTTCAGTACACACAACATCACTGGGAACATTTTGACTTTTACTCCAAATGGAAAGTTGAATTATTGAGATTTGGTCTGAATTTTTCTTTACAAGTTAAAACATTTACTATGAGAAACAAGGAAGAACCTGGGCAGATTCCAATACATGCATGTCAGCATCCTGTGAATCACAAAGATGATATTTAATTGTAGAAAGTTTGTTGCTCATTACTGCTTCATACCTGTGTTACATGAAGGGACGCCTGGACTATATTTATCAGTTCTTTTTGCACTTCTTTGTTTTTCTTTTGAAACAAAAATTTCAAAATTGCAGAAGAATTCAAAAAGCAAAATTGATATGACTCTACCAGTTTTATACTGTATTTATTGTAGTAATCCAGGGCATTGAAATAATGATTTGTACTCAGTTATGATGTCTCGGTCTCTGTCTTGTGTCATAAGGTCGTGTAATCTCTTCTAGTGTTTAGATGAACTCAGGTTGAGCCATGATCTCTGGTTTAATCTGAGCCAGATTGAGCCAGAAGTTATTATGTGTTTGGTAGCCTATGATAAGTATGTCTGACATCCACCCACACACGCACACACAGGTCCTGTTCAACATTGTGAAAAGGTGACCTTCTAGCTGTGAGGTCACCACACTTCACCCAAGTGTGTATGGATTAAATACATAACATTTGTCATTTCAATACTGTAGGTATAACATTTTTTTTCAAAATACCTTCAGTGGCACTGATACTCAAACTTGTTCAATGCAGAGAAGGACAGAGGAAAAATGAGGCATCATGCTGAGGCATCATGCTTGCGCACATTGAGTTAGAACAAGCCGTCCTTAGTTTTCATATTTGTTTCGAGGTCAGTGAATTTTTGCACCTGTCTGTGCAGATGAAGGAAATGGATGTTTTAATCAAATCAGGAGAGAAAAATGAGCTGCCAACAAGGCACCTTTTAAAAGAGCAATCACCATCCAGCAGGGATGGACTGCATGTGAAGGGCGCCTGAACACTGAACGCCAGCACTGTACTCTGCCGACACACACACACACACACACACCCACACACACACACACGGCAGTCAAAACTGTTCATCATTTTTCACCTGCAGTATAATTCACTTTAACTACAGCCATGCTTGAGGATATGTAGGAGCGACAATGAACAGCTCTGATGGAAATGAATCCTTAGGAATGTTCAGGGAAAACATTAGCGTTTACATGCATTTAGTTCCATCTATCTTCCCATCAAGAAGCATTCCCACAGCATGACGCTGCCAACACCATGTATTAAAACATGCACACGCACCTCCTTCTTCCACATCTTTGAAGCTTGCAGGGAAACTTTTATATTGAATCTTTGTCTTTCTTCCAACAGTTTCAACACAGGCAAGTTTGTGGAATGAACCATTTTTAAAGATTTGAAAGGCTGTTAATTGAGGCATTATTTTCTTTATGTTACTTCATGTAGGTCTGTCACACAAAATCGCAATAAAACACATAGGTGTCTGTGGGTTTAAAATGATTAAATATAATCAAGTTTTAAGAAGTGTATAAACTGTGTATATCAATTCTCGATCGTCACAACGCTTTAAAATGTTTTTGACAAATTGGAACTTCTTTGATTTCATGCTGAATTTCAGGGCTTTAAAATATGTGATGGCATACACATCCAGAAAGAAACAGCAATAATTTGGGTTATTTAGTCTATCATCAGAGAAAAAAATGTGGCTTTTCTTTTCAAGGTCATATTTTAACCATGGTATTGAGAGGCTAAATAACTTAGTTTGCAAAGTAAATATTTAGCTTGACAACAAAATGTTTAGTTATCAAATATTTAGTTTGGAGCTAAATATTTAGCTCCTTTCTAAATATTTACATTGGAGCTGAATATGGTGAAAATATGATTTTGCAAAATGTTGTAGAGATTTTTTTTTTGTAATTTTCAGCAGTGAAGCAAAAATAAATTACGATAAACAATTTATTTTTATAAATCGGCTTCTTCTGAAAGTCTGTGTACCTTTGAATTTATTGACATGCTTAAATAAATTCTGCAAGTCGTGTTGAATGAGGAGTGATTTTAAACGTTTGCGCTGCCCAGGCAAAGACACCAATTTGAAGAGTCTTCATTTAGAGCCAGGCTCCATAAAAGATAATGAAAATGTCACAGAGCCTTATGCAATTTGTAAGCGCTGACAGCTTTCCCACAGAGGTGATAACTATTGTTAACTGGTGACATTTATAAGCAATGAGAGTGTTCTCTTTAACAGGCAGGGCTATGTTAAAAAGGCCCAGTTACATGAGATAGAAATTTTCATTTGACAACAGCTTACGTAAGCTCTGTCTGTTTTATTGGACTTTTATAAAGATGTCAAAGCGGAACAAATAAGAATTTATTAATGCAATGAAAATAACAGGAAGATTTTAACCACATCATATTCTGACCATCGGGTGATATCTTTCTAGATTTTGGAGACAAAACATTTTGGGCGGATAAACTGCTTTTTGAATAGCAAGTTTAGAAAAACCCTGCAATTAAGCCAAACTATCTATGGATGATATTTGAAAGAAATGTCTGAGGGAAATCTGTATCAGCACAATCTATTTATTTGCTGGTTATTTAAAGCAGGGGCTCCCAAAGCTTTCCACACCAGGGCCCCCACAGAGCACTAACCTCTGGCCAGGGCCCCTCTCTGCAAACACGCAGTCAATGCTACAAAATATGTTAAAAAAACAAACAACAAAAAACAAACAAACACATTTTATTCACTATTGAACAATCTTTACATTCATTTTACATTAATTTTGTGTTATGTCAAAACTTTGTTTTATTCCAGTCAATCAAATTGATTGATAAAGCACCCTTCATGTTGGAGGCAGCTCACTGGAAACTCATAATAAAGGGTATTTCTGAACTGGGTTTGAACCATCCAGGGTCTCAGTCTGCAGGTGTAAATACCAGAGCTGTGAAGTAAATTAAACAGAAACTGGTGGGATTCTCCCTTTTGCTCCAAGAGGACAAGTGGATATTAAAAGTAATGTTTCTTCATCTTTTCTTAACTTCCCTGGATTAGCCGGGGGAATCATTGGTCATATTCTTTGGTTAATTTCTTAATAAACTAATTATCAAAATGCATTTTGATTTGTTCTTGATTGACTCAGTGTTAGCACGCTGCCTCAAACCTTTTGATTTCAGATGGCCTGGAGTTCTGTGGTGGAAGATTTTACTACCAGATAGAACACATTTTCATCACAATCCCCTCTTTTGATAAAAAAATAAAAATAATTAAAAAAAATCATATTTTACATTAATCACATCAAATGTTATTTGATCCCCACAATTCTTATGGGTTTTTTACAGCAGTGTTCTCCACAGCGGGACTCCTGGACGGTTCCTTTGGTGTTTTTCTCATCAGAAACGTTTCGTTTTTTGCTTTGGAAGCAAAACGGCTTTATGAACTTGACTGGCTCTTCTGTAGTTAACACAGGCCCTGCGGCTGGAAGTTAACCCCTGTCTCTTTAATAAACAAAATCAAATTGGACCTTGTGGGATTTGAAAGTGCAACTCAAAGTAATGTGTTCCTGATGAAGTCAAACTGTTTCTTATTTCACAATACATGTGTGTGAATGTGTGTGTCATGTGGCATGCTGTGGTACAGTGCATGTGTTTGGGATAAAGGGAGTAAAATTCACATTTTAAGGATTCCTTTAAACTGAAGTCACATTATTGCATTTGTTTCTTTCTCCAGTCCCAGTTACATAACCAAGAAAAACACTTTTACTCTACCTGAGTATTAAAATGACCAGACAATTAATTAACAGTGTTTGAGTGATTAGTGGGACAGACTCAGCAGCCCTACCTTTGCAATGGTTTCGTGGAACTTGAACAATGGGTCGAGAGTTTCTGGTGACTCTGCAGAGAATTGGGCCTCTGACAGGAAACCGGTGGTCTGAAGAGCAAAATGGAATTGTTAGACATGTTACAAATGAAACTTTCACATTTTTTCAATTAGTCAAAACCAGGGGTGTCAAACTCCAGCCCTTAAGGGCCACTGGGTGTCATGCAACTTTTAGATGTGTCTTTGTTGTACCACACCTGAATAGAATAGTTAGGTCATTAAGGCTCTGAAGGTCTGATCTACACAAGGAGGTAATTAAGCCATTTCATTCCAATATTTTGTACCTGTGGCACATATAAAAACTGCAGGACAGCGCCCCCTGAGGACTGGAGTTTTACACCTGCGGTCTAAACTAATCTCAGTCACTTTACAGATAATTTGACCTCAACAACAAAACTCTTCAATAAAAACCTTGGTCTTTAAACATAAGTATCAGTATCGTACTAGACTATGAAATTATTATTTATTATTTCACAGGGTTTTTTTTTTTCAGGGTTTCTTGTGTGTTTGGTGTTGCTGTGTCAGTAATTCACAAGATATGAACCAAAGATCTTGAGAGGAAATTCATAAAGACTCACATTTAAACCAAACTGGGGGCTGAATTTGTCACTGTTACTAAATGGTAAATGGACTGAACTTATATAGCGCTTTTCCAGTCATTTTTGACCACTCAAAGCGATTTACACTAGAGTCACATTCACCCATCGATACGCAGACCGGTAGGCAATTTTGGGGTTAAGTGCCTTGCCCAGAGACACATTGACATGTGGCAGGAGAAAGCTGGAATCGAACCTACAACCTTCCGATTGCAAGACGACAACTCTACCACACAACTACAGTCGCCCGACTACAGTAACGGAGCCTTATCCTAACCAAACACTGCTTTGGTGTGTTGAAAGGAAGCTAAAACGAGTCAGAGCATTTTGGATGTGTTCAGACTTACAGGGCCTCACTCTGAGCACACACCTGTGGATTAGCACCCCCGCTCACCTCCTCCCAGCTAGCTCAGAGCCATTAGCCTTAGACATGCAGTGCTAAAGAGCAGGCCAAATCAAGCACTCTGTTCTATACTTCACAGGGGCAGCATGAATAGCCAGGGAGAACTGAAGGTTTTAAACAAAGGAGCTTCAGCCAAGATCAAAGACACCTGAGTTTCGTTCCCATTAGAGGCCTTTGTGTTGCTAATCTACGCCTCACTTCATCTTTCACACAACAGGAGCTTGCCATGCCTTCATCTCATGCCTACTTTTTTATTTTCTGCTTTTTTTCTGGTAAGAATTTAAATAAGAATTGAAAAGAAATACATCATTAGAGGTTCATATGAACAAACTGCTAAATCGGTTAGAGTGTGTTACATCACTAATGGGTTATAAAGGGCCTATCAAAGCATAGAAAATGTTAGCTCATTGTGAGAGCTGCATACCTTGTAAATAAAACTCACTTATTTTTATTTATGCTTATGCTGATGTTTCTTATGTCATCATATGTATCATCATGATCTCCATGTATGATGTCTATTTCAGTTTCAGGTGGATTTGAATAAAAGCACACTATTCTTCTAACTGAAGTGGCTGATTAGCTAATTACATTTTATGTAAAGAAGGTGAATATTAAAATCACTGCCATGGTCATCAACCTTACTCTATCAATAGGACCAGCAGTATTCCAACACAATGTTGATGGTATCTAAAAGAAGAAGGCAGGAGGAAACTCATCTTTTTCTGTCACCTTTGTGTTGCTTTTATCTACTAACATGCTTTACACATTTTAACTTAAAAAGGAAGTATTATGTATTTCCAGGCACATTGTACTGTTGTTTAGCACAGTCAAGTCACTATGTTATCTTCAGTGGTTATAAAAAAGATAAATATATCCAACATGACTTATAGTTTGACACATTGAAATTGGATCTCTCTCTCTTTAAAACTCTTGCTCTTTATACAACTCCACCTTCAGGAGTTTTATAAATAACATGGCTCCTCTATTAACCCTTGAACAATGTTTTTAACCAGCATTTCACTGAGAAGCAGCCTCTATAATGAGCTCAGCAAGAGAGCAGTTTCACCAGCTGTTTGCTAATTGCTGCTGGCTAGTCTGAAGAAGTTGAGTGGGGAAGTGGAGGTAAGGGCTGCTCTGTGAGGTGAAAGCTTGAAGTTTAGCCTGCAGCTCTGCAGAGGAGCTGCACCTCAAACGCGGGGCTAGATCCAACCAGCCGTTTTGCACAGATGAATGGTTGCTATGGGGATTAAACTTTTTCTTCTTAGATTTCATACATTTTTGACAATTAAACATTCAAATGATGTAAAAAAAAAACGTGGTTTGCAACTTGATACTGTATCTTGTTACTTACTGTATCAAAATGTTCTTCATATTTTGCATGAAAATACCTTGTTTTGTATTTTTTTTCTTTAGAATAATGCTACGCAATGTTTTAAAATGCAATGGCCAAATTTCTTACAAGCTGTGATGAACATAAAATTTCAGCAGACAACAAAGAGCTGCAGAACTTCTCATTGGTGCTAAACTCAAGTATTTTGATATGTTTACTTTAAAATCTAAAATAAAAAAATGGTCAAGTTGGAATAGGATTGAGATTCTCTAAAACACACTTTGACATTTGTAAAAACAGGAAAAAGGTTTTGTTTGACCCAAAATGACTAAAATCTTGTTTCATCTTTTGAGCTCAAAGGATTTGTTTTTTAAATCTCATTTCATTGGTCGGATGCACATGCACTCTGTCAGTTTTAATTCTGAACTTTGCTAATGCTTTGGAGATGCTGCATTGATAATAAAGAACTTATAATCTGTTTTCAAACTAAAGGGATTTCCACATTTTCCCGGCAGAAAGTTTGCTACTTTCAATGACTCTGAATTGATGCTTTAGTCTACCTGGTTTGTCCCACAGACGGATTTTTTTGGTGACTATATTAGATTAGACTGGGAGTAATCAAGGTTTGTGAAATTAAAGTGAGCATTTGATTTTTTTTTAATCAAATTTAATCTGGCATAATTTGAAAACTGCTTTTTGTTATGACTAAGGTTGTCTTTATCCAATATTACGATTTGTAAAAAATAAAACAAAGAATAAATTGAATAAAATGGATAAAAACTACAAAGTTGTTATTGATTAACTGCTTGTGAGGCCTAAGAAATTCTCAGATATTCACATCAGTTAAATTATGCAAGAAAACGGTTGCATGCATCCAGAAATACAAAAGTTAAGAGCTTAGTTAGTATATTGAAGAAATGCTTTAAAGTCAAATATGGCAGAAGAAAACAGGGGGAAACAGACAGACAGTTCAGCTGATACTCAGGACAGAAGCAGTTGAGATAACAATGTTAGAAAGAACAAAGAGAAGGAAGAGTAAAAGACAAAAAAGGGATGATTAAAAAATCTTTGAGTGTTCATGAGGTTAATGTAGTGAATCCTTGTAAAATGAACACCCAGACAAACATCCACTTTCATCACAGAATGGGAGCGAAGCAAGGAGAGGCGCTGCATCGCTGAGCTTAGTTCCACCTGAGCTGGATTGCCATTGATTTTTTTTTCTCTGCCTCTCATTTCTTAGTGAGGATCCCATCTGTCCATCTCCTTTCTCCCCGTCTTTCCAGGTGCTGAATGTAATTGGATTTTCTCACTGTAAAACTGTGTGTTTAAAACTCTTCTGGAGCTGGAGCTTGGACAGCCAGTCAAGCTTGGAAGCTAAGCTGAAAACAACAGATAGAGAGACTTCCCCAACACCTGGCATTTGTAAACAATTCAGAGTCTAAACATAGATATCTGTTTTTGGACGATCATTTTTTAAAGATAATCTGTTTGTGATTGCTAAGTAACGAAATAGAAAAAATGTTAAAGCTGCCAAAGTTAAAAGTCAAACTGTCCACAGTAAATACATATTATTGAAGGTAAATATTTTACTTTATTTGAAGTCACTTTGTTGGCATTTTTATCTTGAAAATACCAAAACAGCTCAGGCCACATACAGGTAAGACCAAATGTTTACATACACTGTATGTAACTGAGTAAACCCTCAGTTTCTCACTGTCTGACATTAATGTGAATGCTTTACTGTTTTAGATCAATTAGAATTACCAGTTATTTTCTAAATGTCACAAGAAAAGACCATTTAAAATTACTTTCTTCAGTTAGAAGCTTCTACACACCATCGCTTTGTTTCTAAGTAACAATAAAAATTCCAGATAACGTGGTGGCTTTGCAAGCTTCTGATAGGTTAACTCAGAATGCAACAGCAGCTAAATCCTGTGAAGGACATTTAGGACAGCAGCTCAAACACTCTGCTGTGTTTAGGTTTGAAATGAGCTTATTAACGTCGGATCAAAGGCAAAAGTTCTCATGAAGATTCTGGCTGAAGCTGGTAAAAGAAGAAAGTTATCCTCAGCGATATGATCCCATCTCCATTATTATTATGCTCCTTATTAATATTATATCAGTCTTGATTCTATTTTTACTTTACTTCAGTTCTGAGTGATTCTAGTTTATTATGTTTATTCCTAGTGCATAGTTTTGTTACCGTTTGATTTATTTTCATTTCACTCTGTATTATATCACACTCATTCTGCAACCTCTTATTATCCCTAACAGTTCATAACTGCTAAAAGTTGGTGAGGTAAATCAGGAACATAATGTGACTTAACTTTGAAGGGGACCATCGCATTGACTGTGAGGCATGAAGATGACAAATAGATTATAGACAGAAAGGATGATCTAAACATACATAAACTGAAGTCTGTGTCATGTGACAAAATGAGAAAACAATTGAAGGTGTTTTCGCCTCCAATTACGCCAAATGATGTCAGTTGTAGTCCAAACCCCCTAAAAGCATTCCCTCTTTCTCATCAATAGTTTGTGTTTAATGTTTAACATTTTGAGGCCTTGGTTTGCTTTAACCATCAGCTCAACGCCATCCCTGCCTCGCTACCAACACAACCACTAAAAGTTCGAAAGCTTTCACGTTGGAGAGGTTCCATTACCAGACTGCCCTCTTAAACATTTGGTAGGTTCATAAATATTGATGGGGTGTGCTCATGTACCATTATACTTTATGAAGAGGAGGAGAAATGTGTGTAAATTTGCTAGTAGAAAGTACTAAAATAAATGAGTTATAATAAAAACTTTGTGGTTCTTTTCATTCTATTAAATGTCCTCCAGCAAATTAAAAATGATAAAATGATCTGGCTGAAGCCGTTTGCTGAGACAATATCATTCCCTGGCTTTCCAAATATTTGAGGAGTTATCTCTTGTTCACCTTCACCCATTGCAGTGTCTGCTTCTTGAGTTTTATGCTTCAGGACACGACTAAGGTTGGACAATTAGGGAAAGCTGGGAGTCTGAGGTAAAAATCTGATTACGCCACCTTTACACAAAACCAAGGTTTTCACTAATCACAAAATAGTAAGAATTACTTGGTAAGTAACAGGCCAGAAAATGATTTGAACTTTTAAAAACACATAAAGCTTTTATATTTCTCAACTTCTTAAACAAAAATGTGTGTAAAAGTGCAAGTACAACAGGTTCAGGTAATTAAATGCAAAGTCTGAATGTTATAAACTTTTTACCAAGGTGAGAATCTGAGAAGTTGTCTGTCATCTGACTTGGGTCAAAAAGACTATTGAGAACATCAAAGACACCATTTACATTCTATTCTATTATGTACATTTTAAGTCAAATTAAAATGTAAAAAATAAAATGTAAATTATCTATTTTTCCTTCTCCAACCAGGCTATGCAGAGTTTAATTTAATCAAATGTTGATGCTAAATATTGTAATCGTAAACAGGAAGTAGCGCTCAATACAGAGCTCAGTTAAGGAATAATAATGATAAAACAAGCCATGTTTCAAATGAAATATCAAACAAAGTCATTCTGTCGGTTCATTTTACAGTTCTGTCTTAGAAATTTAACTATATTTGTTGAAATTCTAGTCTGTGTGTGAGAGCTGTTTAGTTGCTCTTATGGCAAATATGCTTCAAGTTGATAAACACAGCACCAATGCACAACACTTCATCTTAAGAGACTTTACCAGCAGAAGTTAATTCAATCCAGTCATATGTAAATTCCAATTAGCAATCTATCAATGGAGTCAGGCTCAGCCTTTTATTCAAATTAGTTAAACAATGTTTGACTATGAAGTAAAAAAAAAAAAATGCATGGTTTCCATTTTGCTTTTACCAATCAACATCTGAAAAGTGTCAGTCCTTTTGATCTGATATCTCTAAGTGATCACCTGCCTTTAAAAGACACCACAAATAAATAAATCTCTGACATATTCTTATTGTAGCAAATAGAAATCATTTTGATAATTCTAACTGTCTTGAAACAAGGGAAGTTTGGTCTGATTGAGCCTTACTCTGTGAGAGAAAACAGTGTATGTGAGTTTTTATTGAGTATGTAAACTTCTGGACTCAACTGTAACTCAGCTGCAGGGATTTGAACATTTTGAGCCACACAAGCATCAATCCCACTGAAAAAATTAACAACCTGTGTCACGTTAGACATTTCAGTAGAAAGTGAGACAATAAAACCCAACTCTGCACTAAATCTCCTGAAAGGCAAAACACAAACTTTACTGGAGGATATTTCAGGGCCTTGTGTTATTTATTATTAGAAATTTATAGTCATGTGGTACCTCATTACAAACCTGGGAAAATTATTAGCATTTCAACTGCAAACATCAACTTCCACTGAATTGTTTTTAATGAATGAGTGAAAAAATTGGAAAGTTACTTTTATATGCAACCTCAGTGTTAAAACATGGTTGAAGTAACATTACTGTGACTAAATCAATAGCAGTATGATTTAGTCATACTGCGTAACACAACTCTTCTTGTGACCTTTACCATTCAGTGCCTGTCTCTCATAGATATTGTGGAAATTAAGACCAACACTCAGTGCAATCTGAGGTTTTGCATTATCAAGGCTCTCTTCAAATGACAGGGTGATAATAGCTTAGAATGGAGCTTTACAGTAATCACAGAGGCAATCACTGTATCCATCATTACGGTGATTGCAAGGTAAAGTTTAAAAATACTGCGAACATTACAATTAGTCGTTCTCAATGGGTACTTGCACATTCTTGATTGGCTGACATTGACATTTAATGCTGCATTAGCAACAGTTGAGGAAGGCTTCAAATTTCGGGTGATGAGCTGCGTTTCGGGAAAGGTCTGTATGGGTCCATTCAGCTGATATGGAAGAAACTGTGATGAATCAAAAGTAGGAAAATGAGGCATTTATGATGGAAGACAGCCTAATTTATCAGTGGACATATTTAGATTAGAACAGAGTCTGCTGCCACCAAGAGGATGAACTCACTGCACTTTGTGGTGGGTTTGTTTTAGCCTTTCAGTTTGCCCTTATTAAGGGATCTTGCCCCAAAATATATCAAACAGAAGATATAAAACACATTTTTTGGAATAGGGTGGCATTAGAATGGGTTTCTTGGTTCCTTACACAATCAGCAACTTTTAATAAAATATCCCATCATTCAGTTTCTACCATTAGTTACTCACTAAATAAATAACTGACAGTTAGGTACTAAGATAACGTAGATATTGAATTAACACTCACTACTTAAGGGGATGCCACACTTGGCATCGTAAACTACAAGAAGTTGAAGAGAGTCAGTGTGGAGAAAATAGCTGGGTTTCCTCCCAGGTCTTGTTAACTCTACTTCTGCTAATCTGAATTCAGTGATATACAGGTGGACAATTTGTTATACATAGGATTTAATACATATAGGTAAACTCCAGTGATTTTATACCCTGTCATACTGTCGTCATTGCCATGTACAAGACGACCCAATCGATTCCTCAAACAATAGAGACTGGCAAGTTTATTTAGCTGAACCCCTGCAGCTCAGTCTGTCCGGTTGTTGTTATTAATCACTGAGTATCTATGAAACATAAGAGAATGCTTCTATCCCCTGCACTGCAATCCTGTTCCTGGCACACTTTATCTTTCTGGCAGTTATTTGATTATACCTTGGGGCACAAAAAAGTAAGAGAAGGAAACAGAGAGAGTATAAAAAAAGGTGAATTAGAATCTGACAGCAGGGAGAAAACGATGGAGAAAGAGGAGATGAGTTGGGAACGCTCCGATAAAGAACAACAGTAACATTGCGTGGATCAATAGGTTTGGGTTCCAAACCCTATTGATTTTGTTTCCTTCCTCTCATCTTCCAGTCTTGGTCTCTTTAATACACATTTTATTTTCTCATTCTGTCTTTCTCCAGTTTCAAATGTTTACATCTGGGTGGTCCTCAGTGACAAACTGAAGCAGTTTGTTCTGCTGTTACAGAATCCCAGTGGCCAAAGCAAGCTAGGAGAAATCAGAGCTGGGTCCCATTATCATTTTAATTAAGGCCATTGTACAAATGAAAGCGGTGTCATTAGTGAGTCAGAGTATTTGGACTTGAGTGGGTGGAAAACAGAAGACCTCACCGTTGGTCGGTATGCACCACTCTGTGATCTCCACTGTAATGTTCACCACAGGACATCCACAAGCTCATGCAATATTCACACGAAGTCCATTCACCATTACACATACCACATGGTCCTAAATGCTCAAGAACGAAATTTAAACAGATGCACAAGACAACATTCGTATAATACTCTCATGGAATGGATCACCATTAGATTGACTCGGGTTTGTTTTCAGCGCTGTGGCCATGGTAACAGAGCCATACTGCTGTTGATTCAACACTTAGTTCACCATTAAATCATTGGGTATAAAGTGATGCAATGATATGTAGACTAGAGCAATTTATTTCATCTCCTGTTTATTTTTTTACAACATTTCTAAAATGCATGTTTCTCTGAAGAAGACCTCAAGACCCTTCTTTTAAAAACATTTTCTCAAGATTTTCTTCCACTCTTTTTAAACATTCTTTGGTTCAGAATTCTAAGAAGGAAAAAGATCTCCTTTACAAAAATCCTTTTGGACTGAAGTGGAAAAAAATGACACCAGAATAAACCACAAGCACATATCAGAGAACACAACTTATATCTGTATATTGTCCATTCTGGTGTCTTGGTTGTAGCTGAATGTGTAAGTGTGCGTTTATGAGCATACATGTCTCTGCACCTTCTTTCTAAATGAGTCTCAGCCCTTACAGGATCCACCAGCGTATTGAATTATATGCATGTTGGCCTGTCAGGATGTGTTAGAGCTGCATGATAGGCCAGAATATACAGACTGCGCTGGCACTCACACGTTTTGCATACACTCAGTCATGTATACTTTAATTACACTGTCTGCTAGCTGGTGGTAGAGCTCAGCAGCTAAAGGACACTGTCGATAACCACCTCCCTCAACCTGTATAAGACAAGACATAAACAATGTAAAATATGAACTCCAAACAATTTCTGGGCCTTAGAATTTCATTAAACTTTCATGAAGACATATATCAATAGTTAAAGCAGACGCTGATGTGAAAAGAGGCAATGACATGTTCCCAGAACCAGACTGAAGAGTAGAGGAGACCGGACATTTCCTGTTTCTGGTCTTAGTCTGTTGAATAACTTAGATCTGCACATAGTCTGAACACTTCAAATCATTCTTTGCCATTTACATTAGACATTGTCATTTACCTGCCCTGTCTGTTTAATTTATTGAGTTTTATTTTTATGTGTTTTTATAAATGGTGTACAGCATGTTGGTGCAGTTATTTGTTTTTAAATAAAATTGACATTGACCACATGCAATTTGCTGAGTTTCTTAGACAGATACATTTCTCCAAATTGGCATTATGAACTTAATTGCACTATATAGCATTATAACCACAGTTTAACCAGATGGTCTGTATCAATGTGTCTTCAGGATTGTATTGAAATGACTGAGACTACTTAATATGAACTGGAGCTTCTAAACAGACTAGAGGCGGCACTTGTGCTTTGGCACCTGAACTGAAGCAAATGTAAAAGGACAAATAATCTGCAGCCATGGATGCCATTAGGGGAACATTAAAAAATATCTCAACTTTCAACTTTGCCCTGTTAACATGGATCTGTGACTGTATAATTTCCTCCAGCTTTTTTTTGTTTGTTTGCTTTCTCTGAACACTAAATAGTGTCAGATGCCTTGGAATCTAGGATTACTGTTCTTTATCCATCTAACCACATTGGAGTATGTAAGTCCAGAATGCATAGATGAATTTAGAAAAATGTTTTGAGTCATTTATATTTAGCAAAACAGCCATAGAGTTAACTGAAGATAAGTTATGCCTTTCCTCACCATTTAATTGCAGCATCCTTGTTATGGTAAAATATTGTCTTTAATCTTTATTTTGCATCTCAACCTAGCTATTAAGCTTTCCCCAATGAGTCTGTAATAGAACGATCAGAGAAACAGATAAGGCAGCTGATTCAAAGCTGCCAAATGAGAATTTCCACTGTTAACCTGTGTTTCCATTTATGTTTTAGTCCAACTGATAAGCAAACGTAATGGAACATGCATCAATATTTCCTAAATCCCAGATCTATCTACATATCGCCTTATTATCTGAGGACTGAAATAGCTTCAATAACGCCAGGAAATTATAAATCTCTAGGATAAAGAGAGAAATATGAAGCAAGGAAGCAGATGTTACCGGAAAGACCCTGCTGCAATTGTTATTTTTGTAGATATTGCTGCTAGCGCCCCCTGTTATCCTGTAAACACCTCCCAGGCGATATTGTGATTTTCTGAACGTTTGCTTTCAGAAAATGATTTCCCTAGTTCAATGAAACAAAGGCTCAGTAAGAATATAATATAGAATTAAACTGGTTCAGTGGGAAGATTAGTCTTCTCGCAATCTGAGCCTTTGGTCCTTAACCCCAACCTGCCTCCAGATCTGCTTATCGCAGTAAGAATGTGGGAACATTCGTGAATGTGATTGGGAAACCGTGGCTCTAGTGTGACCAGAAGAACACTCTATGAATTTAGTCCATTTACAATACATCAAGAAAGAATTTATCTTCCATCCCCACATTCCAGAGTGTGTGGGGGTGTGATCTAAAACAAATCGGTGCTCTGCCGGTAACACTATCAAATCCTGTATTCCAGCCCTTTGCACTGAACAGATGTTTAGGGTATTTTTTTGTACAATTATGTGTGGAAGAGGTAAACTAGTTCTCCTCAAGCAATAAGTAAAAACAGGAAGAGGAAGAGAACAGCACATGTGAGGGATGTATTTGGACCATAAAAAGAGGATACATACAGGCCTAGACCAAATGGAGCCAGAGCTTTTTTCAGAACTACTATTTTTCATAAAATAATCTTGTCCAAGAAAACTGTTCAGCCACACAAACCCACTGAATTTCACCAAAAGAGTGTTGTTTTAAACACGCCAAACCCATAGGGGGCAGTGCAGGGAATCTTTCAAAACAACCACAACCATGTGTCGGCTCTGACGTCACACTGCAGACTGTCGCGTTTGCCTCCAAATCTTGGGTTCCAACATTCACACGCAAATACAAAAATAGAGAATTCACAAATCCTTAATTTGGCTGGAGTGTACAATGATATTAAACAACGTTTCAGTGCTGTTTTTTAGTGCTATTAAATGGAAGTTAATTGTGGGTGAAAGGCCAAAACATATAAAAATATGTTTAGTTTATCTGATAGCCAGCTACATGTGAATAAAACCACAGATAGAGTCGCCAGTAGTGATGAAGACTAATGTCAACGGAAAAATAATCCTCTAAAAGATTTCATACTTTTTGACAATTTTTTATGCACAGATTAAGATTTATTTGCTCTCAAACCAAGAAAGAATCAGCTGTAGCACAATCAGAAATATATTAATTAAAATTAATATATTTTAATTCTGTCAGATAATTCTCTGAAAAGCTCACAAAAACCTCTCTGTATTGATTTATGTCAGCCTGTTGAACTCTGGAGAAACTACCTTTAGCTGAAGTCTAGTGGTCTGTTCTGTCTCAACAGGTCACTGTGATCTATGTAGTGCTGGCTGATGGTGGCTAATGGTGGGATACATAATTTTTAATCACTACATCACAACCTTAGTAACTAAGCTGAATAGAAAGGCTTCAGGAGTGTAAAAAATTACTAAGCACCAAAAAAAAAGGCCAAACAGCCAAAGGAAGGAGAGCTGAACTTACAGAAACACAGAAAATGAGCTGAAAGGTAGACACAGACGTTTGGAGAAACAATGGAACTTCTTTTCATTCTGCCAGACAGTAAAGAAGAACAATATAAAATTACAAGTGTGAACTGTCCTTTATTTGTTTTTCTTTGCAATGCCTCAGATTTGGAACCATTTTGTGGATATGAACTGCTGTCTGACACTGAGGAGCTTTGTAGGGTCTTACAATGGGCTTTTGATAGCATTAGAGGTGTTAGACTGAGCCCATTATGGAGGTTGCCAGCTTTTCACTTGATCCTCCTCTGAGTCGTCCTTCTGGAAAGTTCTATAAAATTAAACGTGGCTCCCTAAAATTCTTTTCCAGTAAGGAACCTGGCTCGTCATCTTCACCAACGGTTGAGTTACGTGACTGTGGCCATGTTCCAGAATACTGACGCCAGATGCAAAAGCTGTCCTTAACAGTCCCCTAGCCTGATCTGTAGTTTTATTATTTACTTTATATTCTTTGAGATTCTTCTTTACCATTTGCATCAAAGGACAGTTTTTAAAATCTACTTTTTCTCTTCCCTCTCTTTAGATGGACTGTCTAAATTCCTTTTCTATATTTATCTTCGCACAAAGGTTTTGATTTTTATCTAGCAAGTTCCAATGAAACTTAAAGTTCAGAGTTTACCAATAAGACATTAGGCGCTTTAAATACATAAGAAGAAAGAATTAGCATCACATGCTATTCCTACACACTGAGATCTGGACTTATCTGACTGGATCACACTCTGATCAGAGTGCATGCTACACTCTGCATGTTTGCATAACTTAAGGTAGGTAGTTGGTTTTGTTGTTTTTTTTTTTCTTTTTCTTCAGTTTACTATCAAAAATTCAATTTAAACATATTCCTTACCACCTACAAAGTGTTTGATTATATGGCTGATGAATACAATCTCAGTAACTCAACAGACCAAACATTATTTAAAGTAGCAGGAGAAGAACAAGCGATCTGCCGAACTTCTGAGTTTACAAGAAAAAGGGCAGATATTTTACAAAATGTGAATTTGGTCTTTGGTTCCACTAATGTAATAAATCATTTTACAACCCATTATCTGCAAGTGAACCAGGGCAATGATCATTCTTTGACACACTCTAGAAACCACCAAGAGACTTCGATTGACAAAGTGTTTAAAGAGGCTCTAGTCAGATATCAACAGCAGATCTCCAAAAGGTTTTCTTAATTTCAGCTCCTGAACATAATAACCTCATTAATAGAAACATTCCAAGAATTTAAATTAAAACTAATTTTAATTAGATTGCATTTTTCATAAACAACCTGCTTTGTTATTAAAAGGATTTTGGTGTTTTTTGGACAGTCATTTTTTGCAGAACTTATTTTAAAATGCTCTACATCCAGTAAATACTGATGATGTTCCTCTCCTATAATGTGAACTGAAGCAAACAGCTCATCCAACAGTTTATCAGTCTTGCTGAGTGGGCCACTGCAAATTGTGCTTTATAATCTAAGCATGAGAAAATATACATGACTTCCCAATAAACTGATCAGATCATAGCGTTTCTTTGAAATTAATACTTAAGAGGATAAATACTATAGTACTCATTAGTAAGTAAACAGGAAGTGGAATATTACTTTGGTGGTTGACTCATAATGAGTGCTGCAGGGGAGAAAGAAAAGGGACAGAACCAGAGAGCACCATTCAAGTGGTTCTGATGTGTCCTTGTGAGGGTAGAACAAGAGCTAAAAGTACCTCAACGTCACCATTTCTGCTTAGTTTATTTATCTAGCAAGGGATTATAAGAAATGTCATATCAGGGTACTTGAGAAGACAAACAGGTTCAATTTATAACCAGATTTCATTTATAATTAATCCTGAATGTTACAGTACAATCAAGTTTTACACTCAGATGAAGCACATTATATTATTCCTTTATGATTGTTGTATAATAAAATCCAGTTCTGGCAATTATATGTTGATACAGACATGTTGTATGTTATTGCTTACATCTGGAATTTTCATGCATGCATTGAACACCAGAGGGCAAAAAGACAGCCTGCCACCCATAGTCACGCTTTGGCAGTTGAACAATTCCATTAACAAAATGAAACCTGGAGATGTATTTCTTATTAATTTAGTGCAGTGAGCCGCAGCAAATGGAAAATAATGCAGAAAAACTTTTAAAGAACAACTCAAAACTACTTGTAATCTTTTTTATGGCTCTCTATGTTTAGCACTTCTGCTGTGCTAAACATGGACTCGTTGCCATAGCAGCTGACTGACAGCAGGTCCACTAGTGTATCAGGATTTAACAAAAAATACATAAAATATTTCAGAAACAAAGAACAGAATATAATCATTGGCTTTGGAGCCATTCTTACTTCTTAATAGCATGCAGTTCCAGTGGACTTTTCATGCATAATTTAGAGTGTGGTCTGTTCTAGTGTGATCTATTGACCATGTTGTACTCACTCTTCTGTGATACTTCCTTATATACTTTTCTTGTATTTTTCAGTTTCTCTTCTTGGTAGGGTGGCTCATGTGTGATTACCCTGACATTGGAAGCACTCTTCATCTAGTCTGGTGGAGACGTTGACCTATTTGTTCCTTTGGCTTCTGTCTCGTTTTTTGGCAGTCTCTGCATCTGTTTGTATTTCTAAGGTGTTCTCTTTCTGAATTCGCCCCTATGGAGTTCTTGAAGGGTGAATCACAGATTTATTAATATAAATATCTGTGTTTTCCGAAAGTATTTCAAAAGTAGGTGAATTGACCTCAGTCTAGATGTGGAGTCAAGATGGGAAGTGTTTCTATGTACTTGTGTGTAGTTTGTGTGAGTCCTCCCTGGTGTTCCAACTATTAGTAGCTGTTCATAGTTGCTTTTGTGCTTTTGGCCTGACACCAGAAGAGCTGGATGCAGCTGTAATATGCTTCAATCGTTTCTCATCAGCTTCAGACTTCCAGAATGACTGGTAGCACCGTCAGGTATTCACTGCCACTAAATAAGACTCAATTTAGTGTGTTTTTACAGTCAAGACAGGCTGCATGAGGAATGTCAAATGCCACTGTAAAATTGATGTAATAAAATGGTATATCAGCTAAAAGAAAAAACAAAACAAAACAAAAAAAAACACAGAAGATCAAGCCTCAATGGGTTCCAGTAGTACCTGTTAGATAAAACTGCTGTGACATTTGTATGTCCTTTCAAGAAAATGCACTAAATCACATGTTTACTGGTGCATGTATAATGTCAGCACTGGGACTTCTGAGTAAAAAATATGTCAGAGCAGTTCATTCATAATGTAGACTGCAACATATCTCTGCAAAAGGAACTTCTTACAGATATGCAGTTTTGTAGTTGATAGATGAAACTAGATGAAGTGTTAATTATTAAGGAAAATTACGACCACATTCTGAACTTCACTCACACAACAGTACAAAATCAAAGTATATTATGGGGGATTCTTTAATTGTTTAAGAGGAGGATTGGAAGGAATTTGCACATTCTTATCCTTCATTTTTATCCTTCTTCAATGTTGAACTCTTTTGGGAATTTGGTAATAAGTATTAGTAAAACCTGCCAAAGGGTTTCCTATTCAGCCTCAACAGAGACAAGAGTCTGTCCCTAGAGTAAAGTACATCTTTGTGTAGATAACATCTAAAGCAAAATGAAGTGATGATGTAATGCGTTTGTGAATTAATTTGCATAGATTTTTAATCTTTTGCTATACATTGGTCAATTTTTGCCTCACGGCCCTGTTTCTATGACTACAGTTCAACAGCTGAATGAGCAACTTGTTACATTGTTTTACCTGGTCAATATGCACTCCTTATCCTGGGTTGTCAGAACAAACGAATGGCTGGTTAGAAACTCCCAGAGATCATTGTGAAAAACAAGCAGGTCCTCAAATCTCCTGAAGGAAAAATAAAACTGTAGACAACCGCAAATTAAGCTCCTTATTTGTTCTATCCCCTTTTTAGCGCTTATTGGTTTTATTTCATTTTATTTTGTGTGACATATGGCTAACTTCCGGTTTTTGATTTGATGCCTTTATTTTGATAAGACAACTTCCACTGTTTACGTTATAGAACAGCTGCTAAACAACAGAAAACAAGTTGCAACAACGTCCTTATCTTGTTATTAGCGATCCCCTTTATAGAGATACAAGGCATGTTTATTAGGTAAATACAAATATTTCTGTTATAGTTTAGTTGAAATTGTGAATTTGTTTTATTGTATATAAATACTGGTGTAGTTTTTGAATAAAAGTTGATATTTTAGTAGTGATCGTTCATTATTGGTTCAAACATTTCGGTTGTAAGAGCGTGTGGTAGAAATGACCTGCTGCTGTCTCCAGGCTGCTAGCTTGGACTGAACACCATAGTACTGCTTCTAGAATCACCTGTCCCCAGCAGCTAGCACAGACACTTCCTCTTTGATTAGCATCACAATACAAAGTTAGATTCACAGCTTTTGTGTTTCACCTGTTGTCACTGAGCCTAGTAACAGACCTGCAACTTTTTCTGGTATGGGTTCTTCAAAGATACAAAAGGTACGAGACCAAAAGAATGCTGCCACCTTCGTCCCTACCTGTCAGGAGGACTGCAGCTGTCTCTATCTGTAGTGCGCAGCAGGAATAGCCTGTGGTATAAACACAGCACTTGCCAAAGTCAAGCTGAAGATCCCACTGACTTAAGATTTCACTATCCCTACCTGAACCTGAAAGTTGCCCTAAAACATGTAGCTGCAAAGATGAGCTCTTGTCAGATATTCCTCTCACACCTCAGTGCCCTGCCTGAGTTTTTCCCTCCAGAGCCCCAAAGCCAATGCATCTGCCTGATGACACATGTCAGAAATGACACCCACGTTGCACCGACGGGAGAGAATTTTACTTCCAGATTTCTGCACGCAGAGGTGAGAACACACAGACTGAAGGACATTTTTGAGAATTTGCACGCAATCCCAATAAGGAAGAAATAGTTGCATTATGAGGCATTATAGTGGCCTCATAATGCCAGCACTTCAGTCATTTTTAGAAGAGGATGTTTTTGTGCACAATTGAATTGAATTTAACAAACTGACCGTATAAGGTACCGATAAAACAACCAACAACTTTGTGCAACAAACTTTAGTTGCTAAAGGTGCATAATCACATCACGAAGGAGAACACTTTGACAAAATGAGAGAAACAGATGTTAAATATAGAACAAATACTGTTCAGTGAACCACATTTCATTTCTGAACACTACAGAGCTGCTACTGTACACAACATCTGGTGCTCTCACAACACATTACAGACTCAAATTCTTTGTTTGCTCAGCATATGAGGATGAATGGATGCAATTACAGATGCGGCAGATTATGTATTGTAATCTGTATTATCACCATGGAACAAAGAGCCCTAAAAGACGCTCTTATGGTTAAAGTCACATCAATGTGCTTTGAGAAATGATCTTACTTTCTACACACATTGTGGCCAGATGTTGAGTACAGTCATCTCTGTGGTTTCAATATGCAAGTTTCAATGTAAACTTTATTATTCCTCTAAGGGAAATTTAAGTGGCCCCACATTGCACAGCTCATAAAGACACATAATGTGAAACAAATTACAGAACGGCCAATAGCTATAACACAATCTGGACATAGCAAAAATACCAAGAAATGAAATAACAAGGATTACCCTTGTAACTATGTAATACACCTAGGTATATTTTAAATAGGCTGCATTTTTCTGAAATACATTTTAATGTTATCAAGTAGATATATCTATATTTTTAAAGATTTATTAATTTTACATTTGTAATTTAATCTTAATGTTTCTAATACTCTTTTAAATAGATTTTTTTCTAGACTTCATGAAAATATATTTTTCTGAAGTATACTTTAAATCATGATTAAATATATTATTAAATTGCGCTGTGTTTGTACAAATGTATATCTTAAATGAACATTTTCAAAATATGTTATATATATACACAATACCTTTCTGAAGTTGTGCTTTATGTATTATTTTCAAATAGATTTTGTATATAAATAAAACAAAACCCACAATGAAATTACTGTAACAGATGTAATGTTACATTTTTTCACCTTCAATCTCTTTCAAAATCGTTTAACAAAGTAATAAATGATTGTGTCCATTGGTGAGAGCATCAAAAGTCCTACAGCAAGACTTTACTGGTCTTTAACATTAAATGTAGAAGGCATCTTCAGTTTTACATCTCTCCAAAATACTAAATACCTCATTTTGCAAAAGTATAACGCTTATAAATTTGGAATACATTCAAAATACAATTTAAATGTAATTCTTATAATTAAGTCTTACTAATTAATTGTAAATAAAGCATAAAGCATCACAACATGTCTGACTGCTCTGCCGTTTCTTTTAGCCAAGTAAAATCTGAGCTGTTTTTCTCTTAGGGTTTTTTGTGAGCTGGAAAAGCAAGATAAAATACAACATGAAAACTGTTTCACTGTGATGGTGGTCCCGCAAGCCCAAAATGCAGAAATGGAGAAATCAATACATTTACCAACCAAAACATTGTCAGAAGGTAAACAGGCAAGATAAAAAACCTTGAATTTCCCCCCCCAGCTTCCTCACTGATAATTGCTACAAATTCAGATATGAGGGAAATTGGATTCTTCCAATTTTTTACGATGTCAATGACTTCCTGAGTTTATGGTAATCTTTGCCTGCAGGAAGTTTTTTAACAGAACATGTTTATGTATCAGACTATTAATTTGGGCTTTTTAATAAGCCTGGACTTTATCCTTGCTGCTTTTTGTTGTTTTAATGCTGTTAGGAAGCCTTACAGGCAGATAAACATCATGAAGATCTCTTACATTAATTAAGTTCGTAGTTGCCAGTTGAACCAGGAATTCCACATTTGAGTGGGTTGACATTTCTGTGGGGGGGGGGATAAAAAAAATCTCCATTTTTCTAGCCCCAGGTAGTGCAACAAACATTCATATTCCATTTCTAATAGAATCAAATAGGGCCATAAATTATTTCTACTCTCTAAGATACTTATTTGTTGCTCGCAGAGACAAGATCCAAATTGCACTGTGTCAAACTGGGTTTGTAAATTATTTTAAGATTTAAAAGAGCACTATTAGTTTTACAAGCTGCAGATGGTGGTTGTCACATTCAATCCTCAAGAAGTTAGTTAAATGTACTCTCAACATGTCTGTCATTTGCTGCTACTCTGAAGTTAAACATACTTTTTTCCTTGAAAACTACTGAATTGACCATTCACATGCACTGACTAAGCTTTTGTCAGACTGGTTCTGATGAAAGATGCACAACTGTGATTGAAATGTGTTTCTTCTTCCATTAGCAATGGAACCTAAATAGCCAATTTTGCAGCCATTCACCTGGTCATGAACACGCACTGACAAACAATTTGTATTTTCAATGAAACTGCAGTATCAGAAAATGTCAAATTGGATTGATATGAATGCAACAGTCAAACTTCGTGAAGTCATCCTCTCTGAATCATTAGAAATGTTTGCAAAACTCAGCATTCTGCTAATGTTGAAGAAAAAAAACAACACAACTTTGCAAATGTGAAACACGTTTAAAATCCCAATACGTTATGTTTGTTTATGTGACGAGTCATTAAAAATCATAGTATGATGATTATAAACAAGAGAGATATTTTCACAATTCAGTCATGGAGCCAGATCTCATCATCTATCAGCCAATCAGAGGAGACGTTTGCGTTTTATTCATGCAATGGAACAACAAGCCCCGCCTCCTTGGGAGTGGCTAATGATGCAGCATTTTGGGGAAACTGTAGTTTGTGATTTTACAGAAGAGTTATGGCTTCAACACTTTCGCATGACAAACTCAATATTTGATGAAGTGAGCAAAGCTGTGAGGGCGCTCGCTGGTGGAGCTCCTTATTTGTACAAATGTGTGTACAAATAAGAGTGTTGCTTCTGTTTATAAACTGGTGTCATGTGAAAAAAAGTTTTGCAACCTCAATAACCACATCATCCAAGCACAAAAACTTAGCAAAAAATGTCAGAAATGTTTAAATTGGTACTTTTCCACTTTCTGAACAAATTTATTTTCAGAATTCCAATTCGAACAGTGTTCACTTTGGAGACAGTGATGGTGGTCAGTTAACATTGGACATCACTTTCTGTACGACACAACATTTCCATTAATCTAGAAATGACAGCACAAACTGAAAACAATCCAATTGGTCAATGAAACGTGAAGACAGTAGACGCCTTAGGTTACACGTACCTCTGTGCTCTCTGCTTTGGTCTGCTCAAAGGCGAATTCCACGGTCGGAACAGCCAGCTCGTTGGCAAAGAAACTCACATCTCCAGGGAGCTGAAAGGAGCTCACGTTGGGCCCAGGACAATTTCCTCCACGGATGCAACTCAGCAACTGTCTCTAGAAGTGTGAGAAAAAACACTGGAGAATCAACTTGATGGGGAAAATAAAACAGCTTCATGAAAGAAACCATAACGTGCAACGATTATTTGTGCTGGATTATGATTTTTCACCGAACTGTGAAAATGCGAGACCTGTAGTAATGCAAATATTTATTTAGACTGGGCTTGGAGAGTGGGTTGTCTCTTTGCCATCTCTAGCAACAACAAACTGCTAAAGAATCCTCGCTTTGACTGCTGACAGCAGAAACAACAAAACTCTACAGAGCCTGCAGATCACACAGGAGTCTTTTAGTACATACTAGTACGTAGAATACATACAATAAAGAAAAGATCAGCAGAGATAGACTGCATTCTTTCTTTTCAAGTTTTATTTGTCCAATTTGGAAAGCATCAAACAAAAGGAGCATTTTACACATTCTGACACTTCTGCAGAAAAACACAGATGACCCTGACAGAAGAACTTCTGTCAGGGTCATCTGTGTTTCAGTTAACTTGGAACAAAATGAAAAACAAAAATACTAAGAATAACTGATAAAGAAATGTAGTGTTGTGATTAATAAGTGAGTGATTCAGAAGCTTGTTCATGTCTGCCACTAAAGTTGTGACATTGATTACAACAATGGTCTTTAAGTTTGAAACATTTCTCAATCCTAGAACTTTCTTATTAAGTATTTTTTGCAACATAATTGTATTTGTTAAAAAAAGGGACTGACTTAATGAGTGTTAAATGAGAATTTGTTCTCAATCAGTTTAATTAAATGTTAAATAAAATAAAATAATGTATATATATTTTTAAAACCACTGCAATACAAGTGTTTTTTTTTTTTTTTTTTCTGAAATGATTTGCCAGCCGTTGTCGCTTTTAAAACTAAACTCAGGTAATTTATTATCAGGAATTTAATTAGCCTGTTTGTACATCTTGACAAATAGATGCATCTACAAATAACTTTTGTTAAACCAGTAGATTTTTCTACTCACCTGAACCCATTGCACAGTATAATTTTACTTCCATAGCAGTACCTAACTGCAACTTTTGTTCAGCAAAATCTTTGCATGATTCCACTGAAACTAGAAATTAAAATTCTAACATAGGTTTTTTTTTAGTTTTTTTTTTACAAATTTGTCTCCATGATGTCATTTACATGAGCTATGAAGTGGTGTAAAGGACTGTGAACTAACTAAATAAATAAATACATAAGCAAAAAACTGGAAATAAACTTCAAGACCTGCTGTATGAATGTTGCCTATAAAATGTCAGAGTTGTAAAGAGCGGACCACAGAACTTTTTGACATGTACAAGAAAATCTGTAGCAGCCTGTCTGAACTGCCTGACCAAACTGCATAAGCAGGAGTCAAATTAGACTGAAGTTGATGTGAATGGAGAATATTTTTCCCTAAAGATCCTTGCTTTCCTGTGCCATTGAAAGAGAAAGTAGAAACAATAGGTGAATGAATAAAATGGGTATATATTCTCAGCTCTGGTTTGTACAAAGTAAAAGTAAAATAAAATGAACAGCTTAAACAAAATGGTAGCCAGCAAAATGCTATAATAATGCAATGAAATATGGAGGTAAAGGTTTCCACCAAAGTTAACCTACAGTTTAACCATAGATTAAGAAGATGACGGGAAGTGGTTGGAGGATGATAGCAAGGCATGTTTTTAATGACTTAGAGCCTGAACAAACTAACTCACATGTAATTTTAATTATCTCACATTTAATGACACCACAATTGCAAAATTGTGGATTTTTTTTTCCATTAGTTAAATATCTACAAACGTTTGGGCACATTTGTAATGGAAACGCAGCTTGATATTCAAATCCCAGCATTCAAACACCTAATGCATTTTTTTAAATTGATCATCTTACTTGGATGCTTAAGATGCACAATCAGAATAATCTCAAAAATGATCCCATAAATTTATTCCGTCATTGCCCTGAATCTCCACATTACATTAAAAGCTTAAACAAAACCTTCTTGCCTTTAACAAGACATTCCACAATGTGTGAAGACTCAGTGCTAATCGGAATTTTAACTACAAGTCTAAATCTAGCTAAACAGGAAGCAGTGCGTGGAGAATGTGGGATGTGGTGAGGGTAGTGTTGTGGCTAATTGCTGACTCCAAGCTTTTGTCACAGCAGCGCTAACACGCAGCTTGTCAGCAGTACTGGATGCTTTCCGCTGTTGTTCTGTAATTGAAAGAGCAACACAGCTGTTGGAACAGAAATTGTTCAGACGACAGTGGGTTCGGAAACAGACAGACTGCAACAGTCAATCAACTGAAGCCTTATCTCTACTGTCCACGTCCTCTGAGCCTACCGCATGTCACAGTGTCCTTTTGGCCCATTGCATTTAATTAGAGTTTTCTTTTATCAGGGTTTGTCAAAGGGGAGAGAGCTCTGGTGTCCAATCATTGTCGCCACGGTCACTGACACATTGTCAGCCTGTTGTAGTTTATCACTCCTAAAGGCTGCTGCTCTCTGGACATGAACAGCTGTGGTGACAGGCTCCCAGTTGAACAGAATGAGGGGCAGTAAGTGATACCTGGAACCTCAGCACAGAGTGAAATTTCTCTTTAATCCCAAACTTTTCCAATTAATCCCTCAACAAGACAGCAAGGATGAAAGGGCATTGGTGAGGAGGATTTCCAACACTCTGTGGAAGAGTGGAGAGTAGATATGGATGCTCTGGTAGTTTATATGTCTTTAGTTTCAATGCAACTGAAAAGGAATCTAAGCAGATCACTGAACAATAAAAAACTGCCAAGATTCCCGATGCACCATTAGCCATCTCAGTTTAAATAGGAAATAATGTACAAGGCATCCAGAAAGTTTTTCACATTTTGAAATGTTAGAGCAAATTGTATTAAATTAATCTCTACACACAAATACCCCATTTTGACATTGTGGATATTTTTAGAAAATTAACACCCCTAAAATAAAATCAATATATCTCAGAACTGCAAGTTTTATTTGATTGGTTCTGGTATCAACATAAAGGCAACACTCCAGAGAATAGACTGGAGGTCTAAAAATTAACAGTCCTACTGGTGAGAGCAAATATGGCACTCAGATAGATGTATAGAACAAACTAACTATTTACTGTAGCAAATTTAATTTTAGCATTCACATTTTGGAAAGGTATCGGTTGAAATTAGCCTGATTAAATGCTCTGACTATCTGAAAAGCTTCTCATGTCACACAAACACCTGCAGTCACACTATAAAAACTATGAAAAAAATAATGGAACGTGCCCTACTGTCAGATTTGACAAGCAAACCCCTTTCATGCCGTAAAAAACAGCTATATCCAAAGATACACAATTCACCATGACACAAACACTACTGCAAATGCAAAAGTTTGATTTAGAGCAGAAAAAGTTTGTTTTTTTTGGCCTAGTATTACATCTTGAGCAATGTCCAAAATAAATTGCAGCGCTCAGGATGATTGAGAATCTGTAGCATGACTGGGAATTTGCTGTGCACCAGTGGAATCCATGCAGCTTGAAGGAGATGAAACAGTTCTGTCTTTAGAATTGGGGGAATTCCCAGTGGGAAGATGTTTCCAGCTTACAGAGACAGACCCCTGGAGAGACAAATCCTTTAGCACACTGAAATTTTCCGTCTTTTGTCATATTTGTTCCACAATGACAAATGTTTTGCGCTTTCAAATATGTAGATTTTGTGTTGAGCATGTTTTCAAGGTTTGCTCTACTTCCTGCCGTCAGGACAACAGCTGCTGCAGTCTTTCAAAAGACTGTACTTGTTAAAAGGGCAGTATTATGTACTTTCCAGGCACATTCCGCTGTTGCACAACCAAGTAACCATGTTACCTTGAGCTACTAAATACATCAAATATGACTGAATAGAAGCTTGTCTTCAAATTGAGTCACTTTAAAAATTTCTACTCTTTCTGAAACATTTTTACCAGCATTTGACCAAGAAGTGGCTTGTCTAATAAGCTCAGCTGATGCATAGTTCCACCAGGTGTTTGCTAATTTACTGCTGCCTAGTTTGAAGGAGCTGAGAGGGGATTTTTTTTCAGGGGACTGTGATCTGTGTGGGAGAAACTTGGAAGCAACAGCTCAGAGGAGGAGCTGCACCTCGAAGGCGTTGCTAGGTTCATACAGACATTTTGCACAACAGAATGGTTGCCATGGAGATTAAAGTCTTTCCCTAATGTGCATGAAAGAATTAAAGCAACACTCAAGGTGTGTTTTTCATGATGGAATAACAATATGACATGATGTACAACTCAAAGAAGTAAATTTAATAAATCACTATGACTGAAATGAATGAATGAATGTAGATACTCAATATTAAATAACAGAGCTATTGTGTTCCCATTCTTTAATGGCGACTGGAAGTACTAAATCTTCAGTCAAACTCCATCAACTCTGAGTAATGTTGCTGTCCCTGCAGAAGAACAGGTTCCTTACAGTATTATAAAAACAATGACTTGGGAAATTTTGAGGGGTATTATTACAGCTTTCTTCTTGCCTCGATCAGGATATTCAGAATAATCCTTCCATTAAAACTGAAACTATTGATGTGGCACCCAGGAATGTTGAGCCATTCAAAGTGATGACAGACGCACCTATTTTGTGTCCAACATTAACATCTTTCAAAATTTATCTTTCCATATAATTAAACCAAATCAGCAAACAATAATTTCACTTGCTGTGTTTTTGTAAACTGAATGAGAGACCACATTTTACAGAAGAAGCACATTTCACAGAAACATGTACCTATTGTTCGCAGGAGTTGTGAGGTTTCTAACGAGACACCAACGATCACTCTCTCAAAGCCATCATGTCATGAGGCTCTGCGTTTCCAATGGTACCTGTCGTCATGGCTGTATTTGTTGGTTGTTCATTTTACAGGAACATTGCTGCAGAGGCAAGATATTGAATGAACTTCATCTGAACTCAATTTACATAAATGCCTGTGATTAAAAAAGAGGCACTACTACTACTTCTACTGAACAATTCAATTTGTGAGCAAGTGCGCAACTGAACAAGCACGCCTGTAACTGCAGCCGGCTGCCATTACAAACTCTGAAGCCATCGCTCATGTTAGAAATCATTCTGCTGAGCTTATTTAGAGGTGGGAGAGAGAAAAAGGAACTTTTACTCTTTCTCAGCAGGTTTTTAATGTTGAAATTCAAAAACTAGACAAATATTTATACATAAAAATTGCAATTAAATCATGGTAACGTGTTTATTACTCTTCATATATTTTTTGGCTGTATAATTCTTTTTGTGGGCTGCACAGTGGCGCAGTGGGTAGCGCTGTTGCCTTGCAGCAAGAAGGTCCTGGGTTCGATTCCCGGCCCGGGGTCTTTCTGCACGGAGTTTGCATGTTCTCCCTGTGCATGCGTGGGTTCTCTCCGGGTTCTCCGGCTTCCTCCCACAGTCCAAAAACATGACTGTCAGGTTAATTGGCCTTCCCAAATTCTCCCTAGGTGTGAGTGTGTGTGTGCATGGTTGTTTGTCCTGTTTGTCTCTCTGTGACAGACTGGTGACCTGTCCAGGGTGAACCCCGCCTCTCGCCCGGAACGCAGCTGGAGAGGAACCAGCAACTCCCGACCCCGTTAGGGAGAAGGGTGACGGAAAATGGATGGATGGATGGATAATTATTTTTGTGTCGGCTGGTTTTAGAATGTGTTCAGAACCTTCAACATGATGCTGGTGTATCTGGGAGTAAACAGTTGAGCAGGAGAGAACTGGATCCATCTGCTTCCTGCCACACATGAATGTGAACTGAAGGTTAATTAATAGCAGTGATTTATTTGATGGGAAGTGATGCAACTAGACTTCTGCAGGAGAAATGTGCAGCCTGTAAAACAAGTCCCCTGACATGGATTCACACCTTACACTTTTTTTTTCTTTTTTTTTTGCAACAATAAAGACAAAAGAGCTGAACTGGAGCTTTCAGAACATATTCAGCTGCTTTCAAGTCAATTTGAGCTTATATTTAGGTATTCAGAGGCTTAACGGTCTATGGGGTTTTTGAATTCAGAAAAAAAGGCTTAAGTGGCAAAGGGTTATGTAGTGGCACAGACCACCAGTTTATCAACTGAAGAGGCGCTTTAGACAAGTGTAAGTGTTGAATTTCTCTCTTTTTCTCTTGTACAACCAACAGAGGCTTAAAACAAACTCTGAGTGGGAAAGAGAAACAGTCACAGTGAGTAGAATCCTTTAGAGAGGCAATATTAAAGAAGGGAGGCATAAAAATGGGAATTCAGTGGGAGGAGAAATAGAATAGGCAAGTGAGCAAGGATGGAAAGAGAGCAGGACAGCAGAGAGAATGGGTAATTTCAGCCTGTGGGCACACACCGGGAATCAATATTTAATTTCTTTGTCAGCTATGATACGGGGAGAGTAAAATCATTTGGAGATCTCAGCCCACCACTCAATATCACTCAATCCACAGAATCATGTGTGCTACATGGAATGGCTTGCTGGACTTGGGCGTAACAGGATGAAACTAGATAATCTCCCAGAGTATATTGACTCTACATCATCAGACAGGAACATGGCTATAAATTCACAGATAATATCTTATTTTCATTTCCACACCAAACAGATGGTTTTCAGACTAAGGACGCAGCGCATAAAGAAATGAGTTACATCAAACATAACCATCCACCGACTGAAACTCCTCATGGACTGTGGGGAAAAAACTCCAACTCACATCAATACTGATTCAAGCAACTGTCAAATTCTTTTATGAAATTGAAACGTGAAGTATTTTGCCACCAATTACGATGCCTAACTATTTTTCACAGTGTTCAGAGTAAGTTCTGGCTTGCTTGTCGTGTCTGGAATGACAGGATATGAGCCGATAGTTGCTGAAAATATTTCTGAACTATTTTCCCACCATAAATCAGATTTCTGAAAAGTTTTCTCTTGTGGGTTTGGACTTCGTGTCATATCAGTGATACCTGTTGGTTCATATGGAACATCAACATCTTAAAGCAGTAACTCAAAAACAGACTGGGGTTCCAAACCATTAGTAATTCTACAAAGTCAAATCCCTGAGCTATTGAGAAGCAATTACTTGCTAGAGGTGTGAGAAGATTGGATCTGTTTTTACCTAATCGCTAACACTTAGCCATGAAGTATGTAATACGTCAGCTTGATGAAGCCTACCGGAAATTGAGTTTGCTGCAAACAACCTTGGGGCAGTAGGGCCACAATACCTTTGCCAGCAACAAAACGCCTCAAACATTTGCTCCGACTTTAGATGCTCGATATTTGGAAGTGTGGCCGACATGGACTGAGTGGCTTTGCTCACTTCCTGTGCTGCCAATAGAAATAGTATTTAAAAGTTAGTAGTTTCTACTACTGGTTACTACTTAGTTACTACTGCTCACACTGTGTTTTGGTGACTGGAAACATACGGGTCGTCATCCTGCCATGTTTGAATTCCAATTGTTGTCTTCCATTCTGAAGCAGGTATAACCCAGGCAAGTACAAAGTAATTCCTCAATGAATAAAAGTCCTCAGAGATTCTGATCGACTTAAAAAGTAGGTAAAAAAATACTTCTGCTTCATTTAATGGATAGCAGTTTGTGTGTGTGCATGTGTTTTAAAGAAAGTAAAAATAATTTAGGACTTTTTTCAAATATCAGGGATGTTGGTTTTAATGAATTCTGTGTTTTTACTATCGTAGAATGAGATCAACAGAGAGATGACTAGACAGACTGAAAGTGCAAATATTTGTGTCAGTTTTTTTTTTAAGAGCAACTTAAGCATTTTTCCTCTTGTGGCATACATTAGCATTGTAACATATCAAATCAGCAGAGAATGGTGGAGAACAGACCACAATCAGAATGCAATGAGCAGCAAAAAGTGCCAAATGAGGAAACAATTGTGTATTATGTGTGTGATGATAATAATAATTCTGTTCCAGGCGGCACTCTTTGGAAAAAACCATTTGCAGCTGTTGAACTGAAAAACATTTTCAAGCCATTCAAAATGTAAGTGACTGGAATATTGCAGAAATGTAGAGGGAATGAGCTGGAAGAAGACAAAAACACAAAAGGGCTGAAACAAAGATTCAAAATGGAGCATTTTCTCTTTTTCTATCATTGAAGAAAAGGGAATATCGACAGAAAGCCACTTCCATATAGCTATGGCACAGAATGCAACTGAGCTAGAGATGGCCTAAAAATATCCAATTAAATCCAACACTGGCAAATAGTTTTAAATACTTTGCAACCAATTAACATTGCTTATTTCACAAACAAACTCTTTGACACCTGTTTGCACTCGGCTCCTGTGCAAACAGGTTTATGTGGGAGTATTTGGCTTCCTCCTACAGTCATATCAGCTAATTAACTTGTCATATTCATTAAACAAAAAAAGTGAGCAGCTTTCTCTCTTTTGCAGATTCGAGTTTCATGGAAAACGCTTCACCTGCCTGTGCTTACAGTGATAGCAAAGATAAAGACACATCTGATGTAAACCTCAATTATAATAACGTAATCACCATCTGGAAACAAATCCATAATCCCAACCTTTCCTCTCTCTGTTTGATCTCATTTAATCCCTCATTATACCTTCAGCCAGAAGTTGCACAGATTCAACTGAAGCTGAAGTGCAATTAAGAAACCTTTATAGTGAAAGAGCGTTGGCCTCACCAGAGGGCCACTCTCAGTGCGTCACACTGGTCTGCTAACAATGGATCTCACTGATCAAAATTGCCATTGATTAGAGTCAGATGAGGAGACAGCTAAGAAATACTGATCATTTCTAGAAAAAAACAGATATTTATACATTCTTCCACTGGGGTTTAAAAAGTCTTGCTTCCTTTTTGCTGCAGACAGTTATATTCACTAGCAAAACAAGTCAGAGTCGGGCCAGGGGGCGGGGCTAAAGACCGGGCCCTGTACCCAAATAATAAAGCTCATGATAATTTAGCTTTACATCATAGACGACCCTGAAGCTCCGCCCCTGGTTCTATTCTAGAAGTTTGCAATACTTCACTTTTAACAGGTATGGTCGCAAGCTTTTTCAAGTCAATGATAAAAATGTGTCATTTGGATCCTACACAGCTTAAAATTTAAAGGCCTATCTTCCAAAATCTCTTTTATGTCGAAGCTCCCTGAAAAAGCCGTAGCAGAACGGCTCATTCCTTTTATGGCAAAACATGAAATCAGTCTACCCCACTCCACACAAACAGCTTTACTCAAAGTGTCTGTGACATTTTGATGCCAGTGCACTCTGGAAGACCTGCTGTAATGATTCTCCTGGATCTAACGTCTGTCTTTGACTCTGTATCAGTGGTGGCAAAAGCACTCAATCGCTGGACTTAAGTAAACATACAAATAGAGACAAAAATATACTTAACATACTTACTTTCTAAATATATTCCCTAATGCAAAGCTCCGAAACATCTTGGCATCTATTGTATGTATGTTGTCTTCAATACATCAGTAATGTTGTGCCATTTTAATGAACAATGCTGCGGTTAATGCTTGTTTTTATTGTGCTTTCCCTCTATGAATGTTTCTCTGAACCGGGAATCACACCTGCGACAGAGGCATCGAGGACTGGAGCCTCTCTGTGGTGTCCCAAATATTAGATTTTTATTTTCAAAAAAAAAAAAACAGAAGAAAAAATTAAACAATATATTGTTTTTCTCCCATTCATAAGTAGCCACTTTCTGTTAGCTTGATAGCCTAATTGCTAAGAAAGCACAAGCTTGGGATTGCTCTCTGTCACCACTGTTTGCTTGCCTTCTATTGATCAATTTTAAAGAAAACTCTGAAAAATAATCAACTTAAGAAGCAGAAATTGATTAATTGGTGCTTCGTGCTGTTACACATTTCCCAAGCTTCACATTGGTTAAAAATTACATCATAATCAATCTTGGGTTAATTTCTGGGTCAAGTAATTACCTCAATAAATGTCAAGAAACCTTTGGCAGTGCAACTGCATGCTTCTCTATTTTACACAAACTACACGCCTCATATTGCCTCTGCAAGGCAGGCAAGCCACAAAACTGCTGTTGGACAAATGCATCACATCACAGAAAATGACAAATGTCAGAGCCAGGAGTAATGACAGCGCTCATTCCTCACCTAACACACATTTTCATATGCGTTCCCCTACTTATGTTCTGCCGCTGTGATATGAAACTGTGATGGAGGGGCCACGCTGTCAGCTGCATAAATGCCTTTGAGGCCGAGCGGCTTCTCCTTGAGATTATGCAGATTCATGGAGCCTGGCACAGCCGCACAATACCTTCCCTGACAATACAAGAACTATGGTAATTCAAACATATTGCCAACAGCGTACTATTTCAAACATTATGCCAAGTGCGCTGTCGAACCGTCTTGGATGGCTGTAAAGTCACACACTCATTCTGGTGATTTATCGTCAGCTTCCTTCCTTCTGGCTTTATGTGAGAAAGCATATAAATTAGGCATACTTGCATATTCCTTCATCTAGATGATGTTCAGTTTTAACATTTATGATGCGAATTGGAAGCCAGCAGACTGTCATCCTCTCCTTCACTTTAAACCTGTCATGGTATCTCAATCCAATTAAAATATTGGCCATATTTTTTCTACTGAGTTTGCACAAACAAGACATTTAAGATGAAACGTGTGAATTATTTAAACTGAAAGTTCTTGATGGAATATTTTCATTTGATTCTATTTTTGAGCAGGTTTCTGAGACTTTTGAATTATATTTGTGCCAAAACCCATCTTATGAGAGACTTCATAGGGCATTGTAAAAAGTTTCTACCCCAAACAGATTTGTTTTTAGATTATCCATTTGCAAAATCAAACAAAGATAACCTGAGCAAATACAAAATGCAAACCTAATAAATGGCTAAGCCACCGCTGAGCATTTGTGCAGCATCTACCATAGAGCATTTGTGACAGCTGCTTTTATATCACATTTTAATTCAGGCACTTTGGAGGGCTTTGAGGTGTTTACATCTCCTCAATCAAACTTAAATCTGGACTTTTACTAGGTCAGTTTGAGGTGGCCATGCTGGGGGATTTGGTTATTCTCCTACTGGGACCATAATGAGTGTGTTTCTATGGCAGCCCATGTTTGTTATATACCATTATCTAATATCCAATAAGAATAATAAATGATAGAGCCGATATTCCACATATCTTAGCTTTAATGAGTGTTTATTTGGGTCTATCCATGAACTCACACCAGACTGTCCACAGTATATCCTCTGACCTCTGACCTCAACAAGGCATTTCAGTCAACTCAGAGGCTGCTTGCTCACTGGGTGCTTCCCGTTTTTTGCACTGTGTGCTGTAAACCTGAGGGACGTTTGTGGGATCTAAAGTTTTGGCCATTTGATTTGTCATCAAAAAGCATTCCATATTCAAGTCCACTTAAATCTCTGTTGTTTCCCTTCTGATGTTCAGTTTGAACCTCAAGAGGTCCTCTTCACCCCATCTATTGGTTTGCTGGTATGTGATTTACTTTTTGTGCTAAGAAAGCATTTCAACAGGCATACCCACTGGAGTGGGCAGTGAGTATCACTCTTCTTGGCAGCAGTAACACTTCCCATTAGGTTAAAGAAACAACAGAATAGTTGGTTACTTTTTATACTGATCTGAGTCTTAAGGAGGTTTTAATACATTATCCATGGCTTTCTGCTATTCTATTGGAATAAATATGTAATGTTCCTTAGTTGGGAAATTAGAACTAAACAAAACATACCAGCTCACTTTAACTTGAACAGCTGGAAATGTGACAAACCAGGTTGGAAGCAGATCTAAGTTTGTCCTTCTTGTTCATGCAGGTCAGAAAAGGTTATTTTCTGTCATTCCATTACGATGTAAATGTATGTTTGTATGTTTTCGAAATGCAAGTTCCACTGAAACTTTAACTGAGCTTTAAGATGAAGCTTTTCAGAAATACGCTCACCTGGTGTGGAATCCCAGGCAGGTTGAATGAGTCCAGACCTTATGCCAATGCAAAGTAACCTGGAAGTTGTGTCAAAGCCAAACAGTTGACGTGAGTCATGTGGTTGCTGTATGTTTGCTTTTGAACACACTTTTCTACAGACAGCTTTATTTGTGGACAGGAACAAATTTCCATGCAGCTGTTGTTAATAATTTGACCGTCTTTGTAGTTATAAAGTGAAGAATTGTACAAATGTACATAATTCCTCACCGCATCAGATTAACATTTCTCAAAAAGTATTTATGTCTCCCACAGATACAGAAGCTGGACAGTGGAGTAAGAGTGCATTGCTACATAAAACACAGCAACCAACCCCACAACACTTCAAATACAGCTCTGTGGAAATAGTTTGATCTGGGCCTAGTGTCAAGTATGGCAGGTGGATGATCTGAACATATTTTATATTCACAGTATCTGAGTGTTGGGTACCGGGAATTAACAAAACAAGAAGAACGTTTCAAAAGCCGGGTTTCCTTTCTCCAGTTTTAAAGAGAAAAAAACAAACTGGAAAAAAAAAACATCTTTGTGAGCATCTTTGATATGCTTTGTGTTCCTGTTATACTTGTGTGCAAAACTTTTTTAATATTCTGCTACGGTCAAAAAACACAATTTGGCAAGTGCAATATCTCCATTAAGTAAATACAATTGAAATCGCAGATGAATAAGTTTGCTCACACAGTGAGTCATTAAAATCCTGGAGGCAACGTTTGTTAACAGTTCATATATTTTCCAGCCATGTCACTAGCGTTCATCAACTATCAGCCAATCAGAGGAGATGTATGCATCTTATTCAGGCGTTAGAACAACAAGCTCCACCCACTTGGGAACGGCTACGCATGTGGCATTTTGGGCAGCAAAAAGTGTTTCTAAAGCAGTTTTACAAAATACACTGATTTTGATAAGTTAAAAAAACCCAAAACAAAACAAAACAAAAAAAAAACTCCTCGTCCCACCGCAAATACTTTTTATGAAAAACATTTTTTTTTTTAATTGCCAAGCTTCCATTAAGCAAATTTAATTTTTGCAATTCCAATTTGAGCAATTTTACGGTCAACATAAACTCGGTTAGTGTGACAGAGCAGGGCTCAGTAGTCATGCCAAGAAACTGGAAGTGAAACTTAACCCCAAATCAACTTTTCCTTGCTGAATTTTTTTTTTTCCTGAACAGTCAAAATAGGTTATTTAGGGTTCCATCCTTTCTCCTGTCTGTGCCAGTCCAGTGGGGAGTCAAGAGCTGGTAGAGTAAGCGTCACCATGGCAACTGGCGAGTGTTGACAGATAGCAACACTCAGCTTTTATAAATCTGTGATTTATTTTCAATGGGTCTGCTCTGCTCTGACTGTTGGTGAAGGTATGGTGATGAACAAATGTATGCGCTTCATTCTGATTGGCTGAAGAGCTCAGGAAGCTAGAGAAGGTTATGGTGGCTAATGGCCATTCTTGCTGCCCGATCAGGACAGACACACTGTGGCTGAGCTGCAGAGTGATGTCGGCATAAAAGTCTCTCACAACACAGAAAAATAGTCGCTAGTTTTATGACTAGTCACTTGATGTTTTGAAGAAAGTCACTAGAAGAGTCTGAAAAATTGCTAAGTGATAAAAAATGGATAAGTTGACACCAGTGTTTCTTTTGTCCTGATCATACCCCACTCGTCCCCTCACTCAGTTGTGTGTCTTGACTCTGCCCACTTTAAGTTTTTCCAAACTTGCCAGGGGTTTAACTTTAGTTACACTTTGGCTAGAAAAATGGCCAAAACAGCAGCGCTCAGTCCACATGAGAGAAATCTTTTAGTTAGGTTTGATAAATGTTGGCATATTTTCAGGAATATTTCATTGCTTGAAGGTTGACAGCACATCACAAAGAACTCGCACAAGTTAGCATGTCATTTATTTGCAACGCAAGATTTTTTCCTGACTTGTGCTGCGATTGAAGTAACAGAAAATGATCGGGGTTGAGGTAACGGTACAGGACAGGCTGTCTTAGCTTCATGACTTTCAGTGACACAACTAATAAAAGAAAACATAAGCACACACAATGCATAATAATGAGACGTGACTTTGAAGTGTGTTTGGTCTCATTATACAGCAACACTATGAATCCTTAATCTGAACCAGAGGGTGAAACACGTCTCAGAGGAAAGGCTTTCTACTTCTCTTCAGTCGGGTTGGAGTTGACTAAACCCAGGTGCTCAACTCCACAGACACAGACCGCCTACAAGTTTAATATTCCCCCCACCATGTCTCCCTGTGGCTTTGATCCACTGCAGTGTCTTCCTCCTGCCTGCTATTTTCCACACAAACACCCATCTGGTATGACCACAACTGTTTCAACTTACAGCTTCAAGCACTTTTATTGCATCTATTCTAGTTATTGTGTGCAGAAACTCTTGACAACTAAACAGGGGAATTAAATAAGTTTGAGTATTTGAGTGAATGTAGCTGTTGCAGCAGAAAGTTTAAGGTCAGGATAACTCGGGCTGTTTGGTTAACTTATCACAGTTTTTGGTAAAGGTTTTGTGCACACTTGATTACATACTCCAGTTTCCTCCTGCAGTCCAAAAACATGTATTTTTGAATTAATTAGCTTTGACTGAGTAGGAAAACTGTATTCACAGTAGAGTATCCACAAATTTTACTCAAGTAAGAGTAGTGGTGCTTTATAAAAGTATTACAAGTAAAAGTAAAAGGTCCAGTGTTGTGAAAATACTCCTAAAAGTATATTCTATTCTAAAATCTTGATCAAGTAAATAACTGAGTAGATGTGAGTGATTACTTACCACTTCTGGGAATGATACAATGATGATGTATGATTCAGGCAAACAGCCAATCACATGATTTACAAACAAGATGTTGAAATAATTTCCAATGAGAAAATTAAAAAGGTGAGATATATACATGAATTCAGTTGGAAGCATTTGCTCAGCTAACAACAGAATGGGTGTTCACTGAGGTCAACACCGTGACATTTTGTTGCGTCCCAGGTTCTCCTTCATACATCTCTAGTGACCAGAGTCTCTCACATTGGCACTTTTTGAAACCAGGTTCCAGAGTGAAACATTTCAGGAACCCAACTGTTATCAACTCCAAGCAGAGATAAAATAATTCCTGGTTTTAACAGCACTTACCAATGAGGAAAACAATTGAACCCATGAGCATTTTTAAGAGATAAACGGGGAGTAAGAGCACATGAAGTATTAATAAATAGTGCGTTCTTCCACTGTAAAGTTGACTCCACTGACAACCATTAGTTTGAGCTACCTGCTACTTGCCACCCACACACCAGCTGGAGATCAGGCACACATAAATCTGAATAAGAATACCTAATTAAAGCTTCCGTCCATTTGTTTCATAGTCGCCTCGCCTCCTTTCTTGCTTTCTCTCTGACCTGCTTTCTCTTGTTGTTTCCCTTGCCTGTCCATTTACAAACTTAATGTCCCTCCTCTTCCATGTACATTCCAACAAAAAGAGAAAGTATTTTTTATTATAATTGGTTCCTAAGCACCCATTTCAAAGCTATCAGTACATTGGCATCTGAGTTTGGAAGACAAGCTGTAAGTAAGATAAGTAGCAAGTATTCAAGCCATTGTGGAAAAAGGATTGATGATGTTTAAAACCATTTCTACATATTGGGAGGTGGGAGATTTGTTTGGGGAGAGTAAGTGGCCAAGCAGCACATGACCAGCAATACTACTTTTTTTTGGACTGTTTGATAGAAGATGTAACAACGCAACCTAAAAACTAGAAGAAGTTAGTAGATTGTAGCAGGGGATGCATTCTCACCAGCCCTGTTTAGTCTACTTTACTCTTTATTTGCCAAGAAGGTCCGGTTTGTTTACATGATATGAAACTGATCTGCTTAAAACCTTTAGTCTCAGTTTGATGAATGACTTATAGCATAGTCTGAATGCGTTTGTGAATGCCAAGCAGACCGGAGACCGCTCCAAAAGCAGGACATGTACAGTAGCACAAAGACAAAAGAAAAATCCCACAATCACTAAAACCTGACACAACTCCATTTTTTTTACAATTTAGAAAAAAAGGAGTTGGAAGGATTTTTTCTGAGATTTTTCTGTTGTTTTCTTTGATGGTTGTTGGTGCAGCACCACCACAGGCGAGGAGGGAAAAGTTTTTCAAAGGTTTCAAAGGGTTTGGATCGTTTACCACAGTATGGCATAAAATTGAACTGCACCAGCTGAAAATGTAATAAATGTTGCAACATTGATCCCTAATTTGACCAAATCTACTAGAATATTAGGTATGAAAACACAGTAAGAGTGTGGAGCCATTTGTCACTTCAGCTTCATGTCACCATTCACGACTTCAGCATGTCAGGTTTTTAGCATGGGGCACATTTCAAAGCAATGATGCCCTGCTTTCTGTCCTTCAAACCATCTGACTCAAATTAATGGCAGCAAAAAAGCTTCTGAAAACGGAACAGAACTTTATCTTTTTTTATTTATTTATTTATTTCCAAATATGACATGCTTGACTCCAGAACTCAGTTCCTAACCCTGCTTTTTTTCCTGGACAAAGATGCTGAAGTTTGAGGAAAACTGCATGTACTTGAAGTGGACATCTGCTGGGCATGCAAAGGTACAGTAAACTATTCAGTGGGAAACAGTGTTCACATCGAGCTGTTCTGTATGTAACACCAAGCTGATAAGGCTGAGAGTTCCCACAACCAGTCATAAGGATGCGCAGCTGCCACAAGACATGGAGCTAAGAATCCAACTAGCTCAGCAAACTTGCTGTAATCTATTTAGATTGTGGAAAATGAATGAATTTCTCATGAGAAATATAGGCAGTGGAATCTTAACCGTCCAGGCGCAGTACTATGTGCAGAGTCTCAGCTCTTTTTCCTTTTCTTGACTCAGCAACTCAGTGTTCTCTCCCAGATAAATCCATTGTTGTCGCTGGCAGCCATGTATGTAAATAAACATACATACCGTTTATCGGTGATGTGACAGAGGACAGAAGTTGAATATATTCGGAGGTCTTCAGATACGTACGGTGTGCTCAGATCCAGCGAGATGGAGTCAAACTGATTGGACAGCATTTCAGCTTCCAGATACACAATGAGCCAAAACACAGTCTACGCAAGCCAAGAACTCATTACAGCAAAGAAGTGGAACATTCTCAAAGAATGGAGTCCATTACCTCATCTGAACCTGACTGAGAATTTGACTTGCTGAAGACTAAACTTTGGACAGAAAGGCCCCAAATAAACAGGACATCTGGTATCCTAAAGGTTACATGAACATTGTTAAGTGTTTCTGTCTCAGTGATTTATTAATGTCTGCAGCATTTTTATACTTCTATAATTCTTCAGAGGTTTGCTTTATCAAAGTTTTGAAATGACACTTTCATTTAATTTGTTACAAAACATTAGAAAGGAGAAAACCCAGCATCTAGTGGTGAGTGTGTGTTCTAGTTTTCAGTCATTGTCAGCAAAGGGTTTATAAACAAGATATCAAATTAACATTTTCTTTTCATGTTTTAACTCGTCCAATTACTTTGACCTAATACATTTTCAACCTGACTTCACCAGTGCAATCAGAAAACATCTCTGTGTTTATAGCCGTTAGTTGTTACCTTTTTTTGTTATGAAGAGCAGGAGAGCAAAAATTCAAAAATCCTGAATGTGATTGAGTATGTCTTGGTTTAACTACAAAGTGCAGATCTAAAAGACTTGTTTCTAAGTCATTTAATATAGTGGGCTAAAGAAGACTTGCAGGCTTTAATGACAAGAAAGAAAGTCAAAAGCTAGATCCCAATAGTGTGCTTGATTTTATTAATTTATTTTTCCTTAATTGAGTAAACTACAAGAATGGCATTTTCCTTTGGGGATTCAGAAAGTGTTGTTGGATTCAGTTCATTAAAACACAGCAGAATATTGTGCAACCTTAGCTGATTTTTGTATTTATTTTCCTGTTGAGATGTTACTTTAAAAATCAGGACGTTTCTCACTTCATTAAAGCAGAATAAAGCAGCCAGGCCTTTTTAGTAATTATTTCAAGCTACAGCAGAGGAGTTATGGCACACTGAATTGCAGCTGTCCACTTTTTAAATCATGTATTTTCTACATCCATGGCAAGAGGATATATTCTCTGTGGACAGATGACTATTCTCATGAAACCAATATCATTAGTGTTCTGTGGAACCAAAAATAAAAAATAAAAAAAAGGAAGTGAGAGATGTGGTTGGGAGATTTTAATGATGTAAAACTAAAGGTGTGGGGATGCAGTGCCTGCTGGTGATGAAGGAAGAGATTATGAAGTGATATTAGAACAAGGCAGGTGGGGAGAGAGGGAAGTAATGCTAAAGAAACATGAACTAATAAAAAGAGAGTTGAAAGCAGCAATAGAGGGAGAAAAGGACTCAAAGCGTTAATGATGCATGATGAGGCAAAAGTTTCCATTGTAAAAAGAGACTGCAGAAGTCAGGGAACATCTCTGCCAGATCAGATCAGCAAAACAATCCCAGGTTTCAGTAGAGGGACAGTTTAAAACAGCAGTAGACATTTTTAATAAAAAAATATGTTTGTTCCTGCTCATAGTGACCATATTTTTTAAAACGATCACTATATTGTGACAGTAAAACATAAAACAGATAATCTGGGGAAAGAAAAAAAAAAATCAAGCTCCTTTTTGTGGACCTACTGCCATCTGCAGAAATACAGCGCTCCCCAGACAGAATCAACCAATCAGAGCCAGGGACAAAGTCTTAGACACTGTTGGATTCACTCTTTCTATTCCACTAGGGGATCTTCACTGTTTTACATGAAGTCAAAGTGACTTGATGGCAAACCAGAAGTTTTTTTAAGTCACCATTGACTGAAGCAAGCAGGCTAAGTTAACGTTCCAACTACAGCAATTCCCAATGAGGTGAGTTGACAAGGAATATTAAGCTATTTAGAGATATGGTTTACATATCCATCCATCCATCCATCCATCCATCCATCCATCCATCCATTTTCCGTCACCCTTCTCCCTAACGGGGTCGGGAGTTGCTGGTGCCTATCTCCAGCTGCGTTCCGGGCGAGAGGCGGGGTCACCCTGGACAGGTCGCCAGTCTGTCGCAGGGTTTACATATCAGTTTTGGCAAATTATCTTTAAGCTAATGAAAATGCTAGTGGTTTTGTGGGTTATTGTGTACATTGGTAGCTAATTAGCATAATGCTATCCCTTGTATATTGTACAGGGGTGTTTAATGCTGATGTTTATTGGGGTCTGGCATTAGACCCCAATAAACAAATAAATACAAATACAGTACAAATTACAGTACAGACCAAAAATTTGGACACACCTTTTCATTCAATGCGTTTCCTTTATTTTCATGACTATTGACATTGTAGATTCACATTGAAGGCATCAAACTATGAATTAACACATGTGGAAATATGTACTAAACAAAAAAGTGTAAAACAACTGAAAATACGCATTATATTGTAGATTCTTCAAAGTAGCAACCTTTTGCTATGATTACTGCTTTGCACACACTCTGCATTCTCTTGAAGAGCTTCAAGAGATCGTCACCTGAAATGGTTTTCACTTCACAGGTGTGACCTGTCAGGTTAATGAGTGGGCTTTATTGCCTTATAAATAGTCATGAAAATAAAGGAAACCCACTGAATGAGAAGGTTGTGTCCAAACGTTTGGCTTGTACTGTATATTTTTACATATTTGTTCAAACTGTCACTCTGTTGTGAAAGTATGGCATGCGAGATAATCTGAAAAATGTATTTATCTATTATTGGAGTCACCTTATTAATGTCCTCTGTCGACCATATGACAACAAGCCTTCCAGTGGTGCGTCACACTTTGCTGTTTCACCCATTAGAGTGGGTAAAAATAGGTGACAGCTGACAGTGAGCCATTAGGTCTTGTCATTAGGTCATATATATGTAGGCTAAATGGAGGCTAAATATATAATATAGGTGTACTTGTTTATCTTTTTCAAGGCAACACATCTAAGAGACTGCATCCTTTTGACATATCATAGGAAAGATATCAAGAAGAATATTGGGTACAATTTCTATATCTCTGCAGATGTCCATCAAGTCAAGCAACTATGAACATCATGAGAATGCCATGCTTGATTGACCTCAAGCCCAAAGAAAATCTGAGTGCAGAGCAGGAAAATGTGTGTGGAAAACAAATCTACAAACATGACTTGGTTACATTCAGCTTTGTCAGGTGGAATAAGCAAAAACTCCAGCAAACTGTTGTGAGAAGCTTCTGGAAGGATATCCAAAATATTTTGACCCAATTGATGCACTTTGAAAGGTAATTGTACCAACAACTAAAAAAATGTCTGTAAATATTTTAATTTGAAGAAATTCTGCAATGGACTGGTGATCTGTCTTATCCCGCCTCTCACCTGTTGACTGTTGAACAGAAGCACAAGCAAAGACACAGAAGGCCTTTTGGAGAATGTATTCTTCAGTTGTGTGTACTATTAAGTTGCATAAGAACTTACCTTTTGTATATCGGAGGTCAGTTGCAGCAGAGTTGGAGATGCTGTAGCTTGAAGAGTCTCAGTCCCTTGAACTGGAGAGTTCAGACTCACATAGGCCACAGCGCTGCTCTGAAGGACAACACTGTTATCCTGCAGGAAGGACAAAGAAAAAGAAGTTTTGTTTCAGGAATCAAAGTTCCCGAAACAAAAAACCTCACAGAGTGGCATCATAACTGTTGGGCATCAGAAGCTGCATCAATGTTTGGCTTATGTCATTAATAATTTATTACTGCATACATTATTATTCAGAATATTACAATTATTTAGCTTAATCAGAGCACCAACTCCAGGGTCTATGGGGCCACAAGCCAAACTCAGTCTCTCAGGAAGGAATGAATTCAGATTACTAGCAGAAGAAACTCACACAAGGGTTTCTAATCAAGTCTGACAATTATTAACAAAATAACCAAACTTTGCAGCTGAATTATTCTGTGAAAAAAAAAATTATTTAATGACTAAGAAGCAATCCAGCTGCAAATGAAAAGACAAAGAGAAAATAGTTATTGAATAATAAAATGGGAATCAAATCAGATTGATGAAAAAACTATGACAAAGTGAAACTGGAATACTGAAAAATGAACTGCAAAACTAATTACCTAATTCTGCAAGAAAACAAGGGAAACGTCTGATTTGCAGCATATAGTTTCATAAAACAGAGTAACCTCATCTCTCTGGTGAACGAGGAGGACGATCAAAAGAAAACGGGAAGTTCAGACTCAGACCAGCCCACCACCTTACCCAAAGAGTTGGAAAACAACTCAGATGTGTTTTGGCTAACCTCAAGCAAGACAAATGAATTATGGAATGAGGTCTTGTATGAACACAAAGTGGACGTCTCTGCAAAGTAGCAGTGAAGGAAAAGAGAGAAGGAAGCAGAAGGCAGAGATGGAAAAGAGACAGGCGAAGAAAGGAGCCGATGAATTCTACCAGCATTGAATTCAGATGTTCTGCATCCAGTTCCTAACATGAGGAAGAGCCAAAACGGCAAAGCAACGACATAACAGAATGTCACAGCACATATTCAGCAAAATATTAAGCAAGCTTTGAACAGAAAATCAAATAACAATAGTGGTCTTCAGCACAAGAAATTATTAGGAATTAGTTTTGTTTAGTTTGTGAATAAAAATGGATTCCTACTTTGTCTATCATTCAGAACTGCTGACATATTTGTCACCCCATCATCACTCCACAATGACTTCCTATCTAAGTTAAAGATGATTCTCTCTACTAAATTTGGCCTCAATTTTTCTCTCTAGCTAATCTACATTTGTAAATCCATTCTTAAATTTGATGCTGTTTATTATCGTCTTCTCTCATAAAGCACAAAGCTAGTGTAAGATGATTTACACTGGCATTACAGAAAGTAAATGTTCCTCGTATCTCTGACCTTTCCCCACTCATAGGACCCAATGTTCCCCAGGGCTGTGCCTCCCCATGAGCAGAACACAGTGGTACGGTCTGGCACCCATCCCTGTTTGGTCTGCTCTGTTAGCGCTGCGATGAGTTGAGTCATAATGGCCGAAGTTCCACCTCCCTGGTCGCTGTCATGACGACTGCCAACCAGAACGTGGCGATCTGAAAACAGAATAAATAAATTGCTTTGGTAAAATTGCATCCTTAGTAATAGGATGAGTTTTCTTTAACCTTCTTTAATTACTGCTGAATGTACAAATAAACTTGATTGATCATTCATAACTCCTTGATCTGTTTGCTGATTGGTCATGATGAAATTTGTCCTGAGAAATCCAGCTGGATGAAATTATTTAATTGCTTTGTTATTAACATGGACAATTTTTTTCAAAAGCTCTTAAGCTCATTTTGATGACCTCCCAGCTGTATTAGAGGACATTAGAGAATATAATCAGGACAAAATAATAAACATCAATTCTCAGAGAAAATACAATAAGGTAGAAATAAAATAAAAATCATTATTCTTGCAGGTGTGCCATTTAGTTAAAATTTGTATTTTTCATATTTTCGATCCAGCTGGTACGAATATGGAAACATGGAGGCCAATGTGCAGAAGGGAGGATGAGTGTGCCAAGCCAGAGATGATATTATGTTATCCATTTTGCTGGTGTGCTCATCTTTATATTCCTGGCAGTGGTAATAAAAATGTTTTGTGCAATATAATTTCATACTCGGATGATACATGTATAATAACCTTCTTTGATAAGAACACATTAAGCAAAGTACCTAATGTTCTTTCATATTCTCTCTGCAGCATGTTGCTCTAATTCCTTCTGATTAAAGGTGCCATCTTTTCTAATGAACCTCAAGACGAGGTTCCATCCACTTAAAAGGACAAACTGTATATTCAGAAGTATCCGCTGCCGCTCTCAGCTGAAGTGGAAGCTGCCACCTGCTAAGCCAGGCCGCAGAATTATTTCCAAAAATAATAATTCAGCAAAATAAAAACGTGAAATTCCGACTCCTCTGCGACAGCAGCGCTGCCTCCAGACAGAGACACCGGTGAGCTCACACTTCGCACCGCAAGGTCACTTACTGTTTGAACAACTTAATGATGCACACCTGTTGTGAACATCACTGCTGGGTTAAATATCTGCATTCACAAAAGCACACAATGATAATGTTGGGAAAATGACAGGGGGACAAGGCAACCTCTCCACAGCAGAGCCACCATCTGTTCAATATTTAAACACCATCAGGCCTACTGGCTTTATTTTCCTCTGCTGACTATAAATGTGGAGTTGATTTTAGTACATATGTGAAAAGCAATAAATTTATATTGCAATTCTGTTCTATTGCTGGTTTTGGCATTCAATAATTTGATTGTGTCAATGTGGAAAAAGTGCAATACAAATATTATTATGGCAACTAAATGCTAAATATTCTTGATGCAACTATAGGAAGCATAGCTATCTGACCTCAGCTAAGAAGAAAATGGAATTAAGGAGAAGTTTAATGTCACACACTAAAAGAAGATTTAAGATTTTTAAGATTACAACAGAAAACTGTTTAAAACACACACCAATAGATTGCTTATGCCAGTTTTAGTCATGCAGCGCTCATGCCTCTCCAGTTAGATAAGTTGTAGTTATCACATTTTCTCAGGTGTGTTAACAGCATAATGTCAACCTCACAACTTGTTTCAAAACTGTTTATGTTCAAATGTCCCTGTGGTCACATTCCTCACTAAATCTTTCATGCATGACTTATGATCCAATAGCAGATTTTTTTTTTCAATAGAGCATCGACAGAAGGACACCAGCAGTTTTTGAGAAATGTAGTTTCTCCTGAGGACTCTCAGGAGATGGTGTCTGTGTTGGGCCTTCTTCAGCAGTTTGATTTTCTTTAACTGTACTCCTGCAATGTGTCTTTGTGTAGCATACAAAATGCCATACAAATAAAATGTATAATTATTATTATTATGATTACTAGCAATGACAAACTGACAGCCTGCTGTATCCAGTTATCTTTTATGAGATTGCTTCCTTCCTCATTCATGTGGCTGTTTCCTCATGAGCTGCATTACATCAACATTACCAGAGAATCAATCCTGCATGATCCAAGATAACATCTTTGTAGTCTAATCCCAAACATTTGAGCAAATTAAAGACTCGGACTGGTAGCGGCTGCCATGAAACTCAATCTATCAACAAATCTTGGAGCAGTTTTTGTGTTTTCTCACTTTAGTGGAGAGGATGGAAGAGGAGCAGCGACAGCTGCTGTTGGGGAAATAAAGCTGGTGTTCTAGCCATAAACTGGTGATCATTTCACAGGATTTACTCTGTGAAACTGAATTATAGGCACGTCAAAGGCAGAGCAAGTTTGTAACATTCACAGATATTAAATAAATTAAACCTGTGGGACGTGTCCCAAAGGAGCACAGTCACACACACAAACACACCCTGCAGCAATAGTCCATAATTTCTTAAGAATCTTAATAATCTTGATGTTTTTGTTTTTGCTCCTGGACATAAACCTTTTAAGCCCCAAATTATTAGTCTCAGCTGTAATCAGGCATCAATGTCTTGAAAACAGTCAATAGTTAACAGAAAATGTGAACCGGGGATGAGATTCATTTGTACATATGTGATAATGGTCAGCAGCCAAGAAATTGTCAGGTTTTCGACTATTTTAGGGTCATTGATGAGCTGATGAGCTGAATTCAAAAATCACTTTGGTTTTGCTCAGTCAGGTCAACTTTATGACCTATAGAGCAACATGAGCATCAAATGACTTGTTCTCACATCTGGATCAGTTTCCTGAGAATCTGGATCAATGATGATGAGCAGGAGGAGAGATTCCATCAGGACAGGAAAAAGATGGAGACGTAATATTCAGTTTACACGTGTTTAGTATTTATTGTTCAATTTCTAGAAATCGAAGTTTGTAAGAAATAATTCATACACTCGGTTGGAATTTTTTTTTTTCTCCTAAAACCTTTTTTGGATGAGAAATATTAACAGAAACAAACTGATAATGTCACAAAAATGTCTTGACTTTAGTCAGAAGGTCAGAATTCTGTAAATCAAATTAGAATGAAAACCTGATTTGATTGAGAAAAATTGATATAATTTTTGGATTCAGTGGTGCAAAATATTCAGAATTCAATTAAAAAAAACAGACAAGTTCGAAACAATTTTTTTTTGTAACCTTGTGTTATTGAAGGCCTGGTGAATGCAGTGGAAATGCAGGGAGACAATGAAGCTGTCCTGGTTCCTAGAAAATGCTCCTGGTGCACACGAAATGATCAGTGCAGCCACCACACCACCGACTGGCTGCTTGTTTAACTGAAATCCAGGCACTAGAGCGCTCTGCAGCTTCCAGGCTAAATCCCACAAACACTAATTAGTGTGAACTTCTTCAAATCAGTCATATGCCAAAGTTCAAAAGGCTTTTTTATTTTAAAGGGTTTTGTGTGTGTATGTTTTTTTGTGTGTGTGTATTTTACACAGTAGAATATGACACACTTCATCACGAAACCGCTAGTGAATGAGTAACAGAGGAAACCATGTTTTTTGTTGCCCTTTGGCTGAAACAAACTGCTGAATGTTAAACAGGATCAGCTTTGATTTAATACATCCAGCAGTAAAGGCTTTCTTTCTAACCAGTTCTGTACTAAAGATAAAGCTTTTGAGGCAATTTGTGGCAAATGAAGTACTCACATTTTTTATACTTTGGTAAATTTTTTGGTTAATCTTCTCATTCAGACATTACCATTTTGTAGATGATTAGAAAGAACATCAGCAAGAGGTCTAAACAAATCTGTTTAGACCTTACCCTACACAGGTATGAGTGTTGGAAAATTAATAGCTTACAGTGCTGGTCAGACAATTAGATGAAGCAAAATGTAACTGTTATAATAAAAAAATGAATCATAATAATGTGGTGCTTAAGTTTGAATTTAACACCCAGTTTTCCTCATTCTAAACTTGCCACTAAATCCCAAATTGCTCACAAGTTTGTATTTTGTATGAATGTGAACATGAAGGGTAAAGCGTGGTCCACATGACGACACACACACTGCACACAGTCAGTCCATTTACCATTTTTGAAATTCTTTTGAAGTTGATGTAGGGAACTTTTACAAAATGTGTCTATTTTACACATTTGTTAAAACTGTCACCATGTTGTGACAATATAAAGTCTTTGTGGTCCAACTGTACAAATACACGAGTCAGTCAGAAACAACCAATCAGGGAAGGGCTAGGCTCTGAACGTTATGCTGTGTAAAATCAGAGGATCGAAGAAAACTTTACATCTGAGGATAATGTACGCCGTTACTGCCATAGCAGTTGAACCAAAAAGTACTCCGTGATGTGTTAAAGTAATGGTCACTGATTATTTTACATTATATTTTAAATAATATCTATTCGGATGGAGAACTTCATCAACAATGTCTTTTTTCCTCAACTACAGCAGAACTGAGCTTTTGTTTAAAGGTACGAGGCTTTGACTGCAGGATTCACATGCATGGGAGCAAAGAATATTTTAAGATTTATTATGATGCTGCCTATCTTTGTGCAGCCATAAAGTCCATAAAGCTGGGCAGAGAGGCCTGATGCGAGCCCTCATGAATATTCATTCTGCTCATGTTTGAGTGTAGAACATGCATATGATCAAATGCCAACAACCAGTTGAAGTGTTGCTACTTGTGGAGATTTGTGGCCCACATTATGTGTTTTAGTGGCCCATTATGTCTGCTTAATATCAGACTGTAAATCAGTGAGGTAATTTTCCACTGGTGAGTGGGCAGGACAGGTAGGGTTGCACCACAGCAATGGGAGTGGAGGGGGAGGATGTGTAAGGAGGAAGGCTGTTGAGGAGAGGCAAGAACAAGATGAAAAAACCTTCTCTATATCGACAATAAAAGAAAAGGAGACAAAACAAATCAGAAATCCACTCCCTGGACCAAAAATGAAGTCTGACTGACTATGGACACAAATCCTGCTTTACAAGTTCAACATTATAATCTAAACACATTGAAAAAAATGTTCAGGTTGTGTGTGTTTATCTGCATGGTGATGGATGGATGGAGGAGCTTCTATTTATTTTCGAATTTCCTATAAATATTAGCTGCGCTGCTATGCTAAAAGCTAGCTTCAGCCTACTTCCACACAGTGGATGAGGCTTGGCTTCATTTTTATGTTCTCTTTTCTTACCATCACAGCTTTTAAAAGAAACAAAATACAATATTGTTTTCTACCTTGCTGGACTAAGCTGCTACGTCACTCACTCAAATGTAAAGGTCCTTTGTAAATTTAAGATTTCAGTTAATCTAACATGAAAAATTGATACACTGTTCCATTTTTAGAAGAAGTGACATTGCTTTCAAAGCAAAAACTGCTGTAAAACTGTATGTAAAAGACAACGATGAACTTTAAATTGGAAAAGAAATATTTGAAGCTTTTTGTTTCTCAAGGAATGTACATTTGCTGCTTCACAATAAGTGTGAAACAGCAAATGCACATGGTGCTGACAAGAATTTACCACCACCAGTCCTCCTGTTTTTGATATTTTGTCGCACTTAAATGGTTGAATTTGTTAAACAAATTTTATTTCCAGACAAGCAAATCCAAAAAGCAGTTTTCAAATAACAATAAAAATACTACTCAAACCTGACTGGGTTTTTTTGTCTACATAAATGTAAAGCTGATGGTGTCACCCTTGGCAACATCTGCCATAAAGTGATAACCAAAGGAGGAGGTTTTATGAAAATGTGTTTGATGATGATGATAATACAAGGCTTGAATTAGAAGTGTCTGTTAGCTTCCAATTATCCTGTCTGTAGACCATTAATTAATGAAACCACCAAAGTCAAACTTCATTGACTTACAAACTGGATCTTTTTTTTTTTTTATCAGATTCTTTCAATAAGAATGTGAAGGAAACATTCTGTAACAAACCAGGTCTAATGCTTTAGGTGCTTTGATGGTTCAGTGTAGCATAAACCTCAGTGAGTCTTAATGATTCCTTCTTTCAGATTGTTCAGCTAATTTGCTCTGTTCACATACTTGTTCATTTCTTACAAACCTGGGTTTTTTCTTCCTTTCAGGTATCCAACAACGTTGTAAATCTTCTTGTAGGACATCTGGTTTCCAATAGTCACAGTAATCTTCTTTCGCTCTGGGATAAAAACAGATCAAAAAGAAATTACAACATGTTTTCTGTTTATTCAGTCTGTTCGACAATGACAGAGCCACTGTTTTCGATCTCAATCAGCAACTTTAGGTTCTGTAGTAAACCATCTCTTCAGGAGGAAGAAAATGGCTTCGTTTGCCACTATGCCTCACTCTTCTTCTCTCTCGGTTTCTCCTGCCATCAGCGCTACATTTACACAATTGCTGGCCACACTTACCTGCCAAATTTTCTGCTCTGTCTGAAATGTCTCCAGCCTGCTGCTCATTCACTCACCACCCACAGTCCCTCGCCTCCCGCCTCTCACTGCAGTCCACTCAGTCATTAGACATTTTCCTTTCCTTTATCTTTCCTCTCTATTCCTTCCATCGTCATGCCCTTCTCTTGACTTTTGTAATAACTGGAACTAGGTGAAAACGTCTTTTTAACATACATTCTCATATTGCAACCACACAACTTGGTGAGTATTATGATTATACTTGACAAACTAATTCAAAGATGTTTATACATGTCAAGTCAAACAAATATGAAGCATGACTTTTAAGAACTTTTTAAAGACTTTAGTGACCCTGCTGAAGAAGAGCGTGAACACATGGTCCAGATAGAACATATATAAAATGTATTTTTGACATTTCTTCAAAGTAGTTTTGGCCCTAGTGGCAATCACTTAACAGTAGTAGACAAGACAGTGGGTTATGAGAGAGGGGAGAAGGCATGGGGCAAAGGTCAACTGGAAAAGCCAATTAACCAAACAGTCATGATTTCAGACTTTGACATGTTCAGTCCCAGTCGAATTTCTCCAGCCTCAAAATGGTCACCTGTTATTTCTTCTGGGGTTTTTTCATCTTCCAAACATAATATTTTAATCTCCTCTCCAAAAGCACCTTTATCATCTTCAAGAGGAGAGGCTGGAGAAACAGTAACTTTGGCTGTGACTTCCTGGCGTTTCTCTTCATTTCTTCATTACATTTTCATAAACGTAAATGAATCCCTTTTTGTACATGTCTTCACTGCAGTGACTGTCTGCAGTGAAGACATGTTTGTCATCAGCCTTCACAGTTTCTTGTCCCTGCATTAAGTTAGTGTAAAAGTGGGTTGGCTCTGAATTCCCACAGAAAACAGAGGGCATGTTGTACCGCTCCATCCCACATTCTGCAGGCACATCAATGGCCTGATTGGGAATCACTTGGTGTATTCTGGTCAACCTTTGTAGAAAAGAACACTAGTACATTGTTGTCAGGGAGGAAGTGATTTTCTTTAAGGTTGGCCCACATCCTAAACAGTAACGTTTGCTCCCCAAACAGAGACACCTGGTAAAAAGGGAAGCTTCATTAGTGGGAGCTGTTGCCAGTGGAAGGACAACCAAGGGGCCGTTGCTCAGTAGCTCAAGGAATTGTTTTCACATTTTACACAAGAGTTTGCATTGTACAATTCTATCTGTGTCACCGCCAAATGAGTCCAGTCAGACCAACACAGACTCCAGAAAACATTCTATGTCAAAGTCTTTTCCTGTCTGATGACACTTTTTTCTCCCTGAGCTACATCAGAACTGGGGAGATCTCTTTTTGGGAAAAGTGTTTGCCTGGCTTTCGGGCAGCTGTGTAGATAAGACTCACACAGCATGGGATGGGTGAAGCCTCCAGAAAAACCTTTTTCTGAGCGAGACTTTGAAAAGTGGCATTGACCCAACTGATTTTTAATTTGTTGGATAATTTCTCCTTGTTTCCATTTGTCCATGTCCTGCAGCTCCCGTCCTCCCTACATCTGGGATGTCTGAGCCAACTCTCTGTTCTGAATTAACGTACCCGTCCAGGGAACAGTAAACCTCCAAAACAACAGTAACCCTACTACTTAGAGACGTTTTGTTTTGAGACAAATCGATGGCTTTGACGTCTCTCTTGACGTTTTCCTTGTCCGGGAAACTTAGTAGTTGAAATACACTCTTAAATGTGTCAGAGATGAAACCGATGAAGGCAGAGCATGTGCGGTCAGTTCAGAAAAAGCTTTGGCTATGAGGTCAGTCGCAGATAAATCTTCCCCAGCCGGGTTAGATTTTTCTACAACTCTCACACTCAAGATTGTCTTGTAGCGTCAACTTTGAACAAACTTCCCCAGCCGGATCAGGTTGTTCAAAGACAGTACTGTCTCATACAGTCTCAGTCAGGTCAAAGTCTGCGGCCGATACAGATGTAAATATCGGACTGGTGCATCTCTAAAACAAACAAATTTTAAGGTTTTGTTTTGATTTGTGGAACTAAATTTGTTTTGTTTTAGTTCAAATTTCCATTTGACTTCAAAAACTGGTGAAAAAAATATTTTTAAGCAGGTAAGATTCAAAAACCTGAAACTGCTGCAGTTTCAGGTTTTTGATATAAAAAGGAGAAAAAAAGTTAACTTTCAAATGACATTCGAGCATTCTTGATTTATTTAAGAAACCTATTTTCCATGTGTTTTTTTTAATTAATGGTTTTTAGTTTATTTGGATTATTTGCACTTGATTTTACTTGACTCAAAAAGTAAAAATATATATGTATATGTTTTATGCCTAAAAGTTTATGCTAGGTAGAATAGGTTGTAAAAATAGGTTTCATACTGAAACTATTTTGGAATTAACATTTGTGACATCACAGCCTAAATGGGAAGACAAGTTGTAGAAATAGTCATTCTGTCATTATAATATAAAGTTCTTCACCTTATATTCACAATCATTAAATCCAGATGAGTTTTGTGGAAAGAATTGCTAAAATTACTGTGACTGTACTTTATTCAGAAATGAGAAGCACCGAAAACATCCACACGCAAGCATACACACGCAACCACACGCAACCACACAACCACACACACACTGCGGGGAGATTCACGTGACTTCACAGTCAGTGGAAGCTGTGACTGCCAGCTCTGCTGCCTTGCTGGACGGCTGTGAGCTCAAGGGGGCTGATGGCTGGATATCTGAGGGAAAATACAGACGAACCGCCAGTAAAGATGTGAAGCGGGGGCTCAAACTGTGTGTGACAGAGGTCCCCCGCCTGCAGCACCACAGCATGACAACCCACTTTCCCCAGCTCCGCTCCACGCCGCTCCTCCGACCCTCCCAGTCCGCCTGTCTGCTTGCCCTCTCGCTCCTGTTTAATGCATTATAAAAATTCACTGCTCTCTCTTATCTGAGCCACATAACCCATTTATCACTTTTGACAATGGCCACAAATGACTACAACTAAAGAGAGGGGATGGAACATGTGGCCCTTATGCGTATTCAGTCTGCAGACGTGCAGATGCAGAGAGCAGGAGAGAGATTTGTCAAATAGCGATTCCCCTTCATGATGAATGAGTTTACAGATGGGGCCGTTTCTGTAGGTAAGAGGTGACTCACAGTTTTCAGAGAAGATTTAGTTATTTAAAGACGCTAAAATGTGTCTGATTCTTGCAGCATAAATCAAACATAGTATCAAACCTGTATTCATAAAAAAAACATATAGCTGGCCCAGCCATCCGTTTGGTTCATTTGTTCATGACATCCAAATTTAACAGCGTCACAGTAAGAAAAACCTGCTGGAAACTATAGAGACTGTTTGACTTCCTCTGATTCATTTTGTCCTTATGAAAAAAGGACCAAACATGTTCATGACATGAGGAAAAGAACGGTCAGTCTCTACAGGTCTGGTTCTGTGGGTACAATATATATATATATATATATATATATATATATATATATATAGTCGTTATATGTCCCTTTTTCAGCATGAGAACAACACATGGAAAAACATATCAAGGAATCAGTAACACAACAGTAAGCAACAGTGTAAGGAGGAGAGATGTGTGTTTTGGAGCTGGATATACTGTTATTACTGTGAGTCTGTGTCAGCCAAAGGATCGCTGCAGACTGTGCTGACTACAAAGTCTCATCTAGCTTATCTCAACATGGCCATCTTCTGTGCCATGAAAGGAAAGTAGCTTTATTGGTTCAGTCTTTGAAATAATCAAAAACTGTTTACTTCACTATAGGGTGGAGATTTTTTGCAGATAAATGATGCCTGGCCAAGTCTGGAACAGGAGAAGTTGTAGCTTTTTCCTGCTATGAAAGGTTTAGATAAAACCTTTTATTACAAATATCTCCTATACAGCAAGTTTATAATCTCAGTGCTAAACGTTTTGAGTTTTGCTTAGATTTTTTTTCTGCCTCCAATCTGACAGCCTCCAGAATTCTTAGAAGCTCTTTATCAACTAAATATATTTCTCCTCTTGCATCTGAAAAATATCAAGTAAAACAGACATTGTGTCTAAAATGTTGCTTGAAGTACCATGGACAAAACCTTTGTTTAGTTTATCCCAAATATACATTTTATTTTTGAGGAGCACTGGATTTGGATTTTTGACTTCACCTCAAAAGAATATTTTTAAATGTACTTTTACTGCTTTAACCATCTTTTCTCTAACAGTCTATGTATCTATTTTCTGGTTCATTTTTATCTATGTGCTGTGAGAAGTAGATGAACTTGGCCTGTCCAATTGTACGCAATCAAAATGATGAACAGAAGAAGCAGAATTTTTTTTAAGTGTTCCTTCAAGGAAAAAAAAAAAAAACTAAAGTAGAAAATGACCTTTTATAAATTCACAGTTAAAAATGTATGACCACTTAAATTTTAGGATTTATTGTATCAGGACATAATAAAAAAGATCTGTGGCCTCATGCACATGAGGTATGGTCAAACAGAAACATGGCCTTTGTCCAGTTCCTTTTAAGAATTCAGTTGGCTCAGAAATAATTTACCTGGGAAATGTCTGGTCTTTTCATTCAAAGCACAAAATATATTTGAGGCAAAAATTTATACGAACCACCTTTTGGTAAGGTGGTCTGCAAGGACACACAGGTAGAGTACATGACTGTTTTCAGGGGGAAAACAAAAGTGTCAGTTATTTGGAGGAATTTCATACATTCACATACTGATGGTAGCAAGCTGCTCCACTGTAGCCACAGCTGCCCCGAGGCAGAGGCAAGGCTGGCATGCACCACCCGGCCCTCTGACCACCAGCAGGTAGGCAGGTGAAGCACCTTACACAACGACTGAAACAGACGGAGCTGGGATTGAACCGGCAACCCACCAATCACTGGACGAATTACCACTGTCAACGCCATCGTTCTACAAAAATAAGAATTAGAGACTTTTTCCCCACATTGTTATAATTGGGTATTTGTGTGTCGATTTTGGGGAATGAGATTAATTTAATACAACTTGGAATAAGACTAACAAAATGTAGACAAATTGAAGCACTTTGAATACTTTCTCCACTAATTTACATAGATTTCTTAAGGTGTGCGGATTCACTGGGTTGTTGCCGACATCTGGAATGAACTTTCATTCAATGGGCCCAATGCAAGACATAGATATGCATCAGAGCTTTTTCTACTTGCTATGCATGTCATATTGGCTCTACCTTTTTAGTTTAAGTAATGGAAAGATAAACCGAACTGGAACGTTTTACATAGAACTATATGTTTTATCTAATCTGTTTCTACTACCTTCAGTCCAGGCCGTCTAAACTGCTGTCTTATCACAGAGAAGCATTCCAGTGACATCCTCTGTCCAGTTTTTAATGCATATTAAAACTAGATAGTTTTTAATGTCCATTTTTTAACGTCCAGTTTTTACTGGACGTTAAAAATGCACATTTAATATCCAAGCAACTTTCAGTAGTCATTGAAAGTGGGGAACTTCCACATCACAATCAATATGGGTGTAATTAAAGGGCCTGGGAGTACATTTTATAAAGCCATTTTAAGTTGTTCTGCTTCGCTCGATTCTCCTTCTGCACCAGTGCAGTAATTGCTGTAGAAATTTGGGACATCTTCAGCAAGGAAGAGGAAGAGGAGAGTAAAAAATAAGAACCACATGAAACAAAGAGCTGCAGAAACCAACCAAGATCAGGTTTAATGGCATATATGACAGGAACGTTCTTTTTGTTCCTGTCATACATTTCACAGTCTGAATGGTCTCCTTTACTGCAATTACTAATTTCAAACATACTCCAATTAGGTCTCCATAACCCACAGTGTGATCATGTCAATCATTCAGCTTCTGCAGCAGGTAGAACAAAACTTTATTCAGCTGTGGCTACTTCTTTTGTTCCCCCTGAACTCTTTGTGTCACTCAGGTTCAGCCTGCTTGCTTCTGAAACATGTTAAAAAGGAAACCAGGACTTAAAGCTGTAAGCAGTGGTGAACATCTCATGCACCTCTGCACCAATCACAAACACATTTTAACCCTTTAAAACTTATATACTTCACTTCAAAAGCAGAACCTTCTTGAGGAGCCACTGGTCTTCACTGACAATATTCATCATCCTGGACACAACAAACACCTTACAGCCTGAGTTGTCAACTACACCACTGTGAAATAAATATATGGATATTTTAACTAATTCCAGGGCCAGACTAAGGATTAGTCTTATTATGAAAATAAAGTCAGCATATTATCCTAATATTACTTTATTCTGATAATGTTATGACTTTTTTTTTTTAGGGTATCGACTATTTTGTACAATTATGACTTTATTCTCATATTTTTACAACTTTGTTGAATAAATTGTTAAAACCAACAAGAACAAATGATTCAAATCTACTGCAATAGTCAACAGCTCAAAATATTACAGTTTCCAAACAGAAACACTCTCATAATCATACATTTTACTGTCATAATGCTATAGCTAATCTAACTATTCAATTTCCAAAATTTGAAGTGAAGTGGACAGAATCAATACAAACAAACAAAAACAGGCCTGTAATCACAGAGACAGGGTGGAAATAAAGTGCCTATACAAAGTGTTTACCCCACTTGTTGTTTTTCTCTTTTCATTGCTTTTATAAATCAAACATGATCAACAGGATTATGAATATTATGACAAAAACAACAAAAAACACAACAAAAAGACTCCTTTGATATTTAACGTCAAAGTTGTAACTGTTTCTGCAAAATAATGACAATGAAGAATATATAAAAAAATAATAATTGTATAACAAATCACACCATTTAAATGGACTCACGTAATTCAACAGGGGTCCAGCCAACTGGTACAATTAGTTTTACAATGATTAGAGTGGAGATTATTCAATAAACACATAAAAACTTTAACAAATCCCCAAGAACCAAAGAGAGACTCTGAAATGAAAGGTCAGATATTATATAAACTACATATTTTTAGTAAAGAAAACTACTGCTATAGTCCATTAGGTATTATGTATTTGAATGCAGTGTGATATTTAAAATATTGCCAGAAAACAATTCAAGGCCACAGCTTTTTGGTCCTTCTCAACAGAATCTGGAATGTCAAAACTTTCCCTTTCAGATTGACAGTTCATGACATTCATCTACTGCAGTCCATGTAGTTGATGAATGTTAAATATTTTTCAATACAGGAAAAAAAAAAAAAAAAAAATATATATATATATATATATATATATATATATATTCATGTGGCTTTGACATTTCAGCAATCAGCTCCAACTAGCTCTGTTAAGCAGCTGCCCAAGCAAGATGAGAGTTAAATTATTCATGCTCACAAAGCAGGAGCAGGAAATCATTTCACACCAGCCATTTCCACAGATCATCAGGTAATTTAATAATATAGGTTTAAAATCAAGGTGGAGGTCAATGTGGGGACAGGAGGACTGACAATGTCCAAACACAAGCTCCACCTGACTGCAGTCACTCTGTTCTACTTTGACCAGATTTAGTTCAACATTCATTCATGTTCTGCAGCTTTAGTCTCTCAACGAGGCCCTTCATGAAAACATGACTGAATCAAAGAAATCCCCTTTTTCCTATTCTCAAAACAGATCATTTAATGAACAATGAAACAAACAAAAATATTACTATGTACACATAGTAATATTAGTTTATTAGAAATGGATAAACTCATGTATAAAAAGCTCAGTGATGATGAACAACTTTCAAGTAAAATAACAGGTTTTGGTGTCTGCATGTTGTCAGCACACTGTCCAATGGAAAAGACAATTTAGTTCTTCCATGACCAGCTTCAGTGGATGGTTCCAAACTGCCATGTTCATGTCTCCAGGCCTGCTGCTCCTCCATCCTATAGGAGCAGGAAGCAGGAAATAGGAAGCCTCCTCTGAGGTCAGGAGAGTTTCTGTAGGTGACTCTTTCTTGCAGAGCAGACAAACCTTCAATATTTTACTGTTCAGAAGAAATATAAATATTTCTTCTGGACATGGCTGGCCGGATGGTTAAAGTTCTGTTTAAAGTTTTCTGCAGCCTCTAACAGGTTTTCCTCCAGGATTGCTCCATGTTTAGCTCCATAAATTCAGTCTGCCTTTCCTGACCCTTGCAAATGAAGGCCTCCTTACAGCATGATGCTGCCACAACCATGTTAGCAGGGTTGGTGTGGTCAGGATGAAGTGATACGTCAGGTTTTCATCACACATTATTTTCAGGGAATAAGGTAAATTTGAATCTGATTAAATTTTAAGTACATTGACATTTGTGGCTCGGAGGTTACAAAAAGTGAAAAACGCATTAAGAGGACTTTTGTAAGGCCTGGTGGATATGAACACAAAACACAGCAACAACAGAGGAACAAGAATCCTGAGGCTGCCCAAGTCATCTCTCTGGTCTCCAAAGAGCAATTAAACAAGGGCCAGCCAATGCAGCCACCTTTCATTGAACTAGAATTAAAAAGAAAACAAAAGTGTAAGAAGAGACTCGGCTAGAAAGCAAAAAAAAAATTTTTTTAAATGGAAAAGAGGCAAGCAGATGGAAACAATTGATAGTGGGATCCCAGGTGTAGTCATGGGTGCAGCTAATCGATTGGAGACAGAACACGTCTCTCTCACTCTTAGGCTTTGTCTTCCACTCAGTCTCTGTCCCTCCTAGTTCATCTCCAAGTTTCACTCAGTTGATGCTGTGGAAGGAACCAACCCAGCAGGTTCATTCAGTGCGGGTTAGAGTCAGTACACATTGTAATCACACAAACTGTTCAGTCCATAACCAGTAGAAACATCGTTAGAATAGACATAACATCCAACATCAGGACACTGGACATCATCTGTCCTTTCAGACCAGAGATACTGACTTGCTTCCAACAAAAAACCACACAGCGTGCAGCAAACACATGAAAAAGCTTCTGCACTATAAGATCAATACTTTTGTCAATATTGAATGTGTCACTTATTTGCTGAGTGACTCCTTCAGACAGCACTGATGCACAACGGTGACAAACAACTGTGCACATGTGTGTGTAGCTAATATCTGAGCAACAGAGGAGAAGGACAGCATCCTGCTTTCCAGCCACTGGCCAGCTGCTTGGATTTATTGGGGAATAAATGAAAATGGATGGAATGTGATGGAGTGTGCACACAAGAAACGAGGGAACATGCTGTCAGCAGGAGATGATAGTGGACAAACGCCTGGGTGGAAGACAGAGGGACAGATCAGAGGAGCAGTGGAGGTGACTGTGTTATTGATACTGATAAGTTGTTGTTTTTTTTACTCCTGTGGAAATCTGCCAACACAAAGAAGAGGGGACTTTTTTCAAAACATTAAAAAAATCTTAGCCTACAACATTGATAATTTTATATATTTTTGCCAAGTTGCAGCAGTTTTATTGTTTTATTTAAAGCTGGGATATCAGTTGAGAGGAACAAAAGTCTTTATGTTGCACATGAGCCTTGTAGAGAATGGAAGGTTGATCCTAATTTTGAGAATATAGAAAAAAACTGGATTTATGTTTGAAACGAGGAGAACAGCCAACAGGACTGATGCTACAGAGAAGATGCTAGCATCTACTGACATGTAATCTATAGGCACCTTGTGACCAGGGTACCTAAGCACAACATGCCCAATGGACTCAACCCAAAGTCCTGTCTATGGCCCAAATTAGAGACACTTCCCTAATTCATTATCCTGCAGCTGCACTCAGAGCTGACCAAAGCAATTTCCATCTGCCAGCCGTGTTCTAAATAAATATGTGTCTCACCAAGCAAGCCTACAACAAGCAGTAGGTGAGTACAACACCTGATCTGAGACTTCATTTGCAGTATTAGTTGGAGTACTCTCATTACAACTTTCAATATGCCAAACGTGGAAAAAAACAGAAAAATATTCATTCATTCTTCAAACTTCAACATTTCAAAAATGTAGGTTGTTCAACCTATATTTTATCTAAAAAATACAATTCCACTATGTTCACGACACACGAAGATAGTATATTTATCCATATTTTACAAGCAAAAGAAACCAGTAAAGGCAACATTTAATTCAGAGGTGTTTTTGATGAGGCCAACATTTAAATGCAAGAGCTCGATCTTCTTGTACATCATATTTTATATATTGGTTGTTCAACCTATATTTTTGAAATGAGACAGTTCTTAGATATGAATTTTTGAGCAGCTGAAAGTGACTCTTAGTTTGGAAGATTTGGACAAACAAGCTGATAATCTAAAAAGGTCATAGTTTGAACTGTTTTAATGTTTTGACTGAATGATCACAAGTTTTTTTTTTTTACCAAAGGTCACATCATATAAATAAAAGAGTATTATGTAATGTACTAAATCATCTAAACCAGATGGGGTCAAATTCAACTTTGCATTTCCCTTAATTCATTCAAACTAAAGGTAACATATAAACTAATATCACTACTGATCTGTTGAAATCACACAACTTATAGAATAATTGATTTATTGCAAAGCTGATGAGAGACAAAGTTAAAAATTGCTACAGTTATAACAATTCCGTCAGAATCTCTGCATCCAAAAGATGTAAAATAAATCAATATTCATGATATTTTAGGTTTTCAGGGTCCTTTCAGTGTCTTTTGACTTTATTTTTAGATGGGCATACCTAGTCACATCATGCTATCAAATGAGACAGCTGCAAGATGTTTGGCTCATGGTTCACATGCTGGCTATGATCAATATGATCAATAAGTCATATTGTGTGAGACATTCTGTGTTTTACAAACAGATAGCAAAGCTGATCAGCCCTCTGATGGGGCCCAATGAGAGACAAAGTTAAAAATTGCTACAGTTAAAACAATTCCATCAGTAGCTCTGCAAATAATTTTTTGTGCTCACCTGTGTTGGGAGGCATGGATAAAAGAGTGCAGGCATCTGCTCCCTGTCCCACTGATGGCGACGACAATAAAGTCTTGGCAAGGAAGGCGGAGATGGGCTGAACCAGCAGGGATGTGAGACTCCCTCCAGACCCAGCTAGCACAGAGAACAAAACAAAGGACAGGCAAGAAAAAAAAAAAAAAAAAGACAATTGAAGACTCTCTTTTAGATCTTCCTGCAAACCAACAAAATGACAATTTATGCAGTGTAGTTTATAAATTGTACTAGATTAAGATTCTTACTCTGCATTGTGATATAGTAAATGTTTTAAAATCACTGACAAGATGGCATTTGATGCTGTTCAATAAAATAAAATGCACTCAGTCCTTCTTGATTTTAACTTTTTAAAAAAAGTACAATTCATGCCTTAAGACTTTATATATATATATATATATATATATATATATATATATATATATATAGTAATTCTGCTGAAGCTAAAGAGAACTCTGTATAAAAATAACTCTTCAGGCTTCAAACTCTCAGTTCTGTTCCGTCACATTGTGACATTACATATTACAGCTCATACTCTGCTCTTATCAACACGTATCCATGAATTTAATTGACATGGTAATAATACTTCTGATTAAACAGGATCAGTTGGAGATGAGGATACATGTGAAATGAACACTGAATAGGAGCTTAATTAAAAATAAGAGCTAAATGTCTCTTTAATCCGTCTGAGCCCGTCCCTGTTTGAAGCAGTGCAGTACAATAAGATAAAAAAGGATGTCACTACTAATAATTTTAGACCCTTAGAAAACATATCTATTTAATATTTTGATTTTACGAGTTGCATGTCTCTCTCTCTCCCTCTCTTTCTTTCTCTCTCTATATATATTCATATATTTTTACATGACAACAACAAATTACAACATTTTTACATTACAACAACAACAAATTGCTAATGATAATTTTAAATTTTAGAGTTTTAAATTGTTCCAAACAGCAGCCCAGATGCCATTAACGGGGAATGAATACTTTTGTGGATGCCAATTTATAAGAACAGGTGCGACTCCTTGGTTTAGACAAATATATGCCACATCAGTGATGCATCTATCAGTATCTGGTCCTTGCTTGAGGATATACCACCCGACTTCATTCTTCAAAAGAAACTCGCTTGTCCTTAATTATAACAAATGCACAAAGTTTTTCAAATTACAACAGGACCAAGACAAAATGGCGATACATGCTCAAAAATGATATGCAACATTTCTCCAACTATTCATCAGTTCAACAAATGATGACGGTCATTTCTTTCTCCAAGGAAACTGAGTAAATGAGTTACTACTCACCTCTATAACTGCAACAGTTCACCAAAAACAAATCAAAAACCTTTCTATCATATGCGATAAAGTCAGCTGTTCTAACCACTGCAAAAACAAGTTCAGTAAGAATTTTCAATCAGATGTGTTCACAGGAAGAAAATGGAAACTCAATGCAGAAAGACCTTCCAACCCTCACACTAATTTAACACTTTTATCAAATCTAGCTTGCATAAAATATCATTATAAACAAGACATATGTTGGTTACATGTGACCTTTATCTGTAGAGAAGTTTATCTCTGAAAAAAAATATGTATGCAAATTCACAGAAATGTCTTAAATAGTGTTTTGTTCCATTTTCTCGCCAATTGCCAGATAATCTACAATCAGTAATAACTCAGTAAAACAGGGTCAGTGTTGCCAAATATCTAATTTCTTCAGCCAGTTTGTTATGTGTACTCAAGTATGTTATTATGCATCACATTATATCCCAGCTACCCTTGCAGTTGATGCATGTTTTGCTCTAAGTTTGTAAAGAATCAATGTTCTAACCTTAGCAGAGAGGGGAAGTTCACCATCCAATGGAAAATCCCTTGGGGACTGTTTGAACCAAATTTATGGTGGATGACTTTCTGCCACACTTCTAGAAAGTGTCACTGCAGCACTCCAGCCCATAAGATGATTAATAATCCATGAACCACATGGGAGACATGACAAGAGGGTGTACAGGGATGGGAGAAGGCAAAGGGGTGAGCGACTGAGAAAGGAAAGGCAGCCAGAAGTAAAAATTACAGCGCAAGTCTGGAGACATTTGGAGAAGATTGGAGAGAAAGAAGTCCTGGAGGAGAAGAGATGAGGGTATGGAGGAATGGGGAGCAGATAAGACAAGGGGTGAATAGCAGATGAAGTGGCAAGAGAGGAAAAACTTTAGAGAAGATGAGCAGAGAGGAAACCGAAGAGATGAGAAGACTTAGAGAGGAGAAGAAGAGGTCGTGCTGAGGCAAATAGAAAGGATATGTGCAGAAGGGCTTGGAAAGACACTCAAGAAGAGTGCAAATGAGAAGTGGACCAGGTTCAATAAGTAACTGTTTGAGATTGACCATTACTTGCTTTAGATCAAAGCCTAAAATATGAATAAAAAACCACAAATGCAACAATTCAATCATAGAAAAATCTATTGTTAGTTTCTGTGTCAAATAAATAAACAATTTAGTTACTTATTATTTAAATATTTAGTACTTATTTCACATCTAGTCGGAGTCATGCAGAACTGATCTAATTGTTTCCATAGCAACGGCGTTTGCTTAGGGGAAGTTTGCTTTGAAAAAGAGACAGTAGGCTGTGAAACCACAATTACTGATTTGGCAGTGACTTCAGAAGACTTTGGGAACAATTGTTCCCTTGTTCCCAAAAACAAAACTGACCCAGCTGGAAAAAACAGAAGAGAGTTCCTATATTTGTTCAGATTGAAAAATAGGTGGGTGAATGCCAAACACTTTTCCCCAAGAGAGATCTCCCTACTTCTAACGGAACTGAGAGAGAAAAAACTGACACCAGACTTGGGAAGACAGTTTGAAAACCAGACAAAGCTGCATTAGTCTGGTTTGAGATGATTCCTCTGGAACTTGTTGGAGAAAATATATCCCAACTTCAGAACAAGTGCTTTTAACTTAAAGGTGCTCTGTGGTTCCTCCTAGCAATATGAGAGTCTGGGTGAGAAGGCGCCATGTCAGGAAAATGAACTGCAAGCTGCAGGATCTTCAGAACAAACAGGTCTACTGATTATCCCTCTGTCTAGACACAGGATTAAAATAAAATAAAATAAAATATAATAAAAGCCAAAATGAATGGTTATATGCCAGACAGAGAAAACTGGGATGCACTCCATGCTATGATGTTCAGAATTTAGGTTTTATTGCATCTTGTGTTGTTGCTATTGCCAGTGGGAGGGTTGAGGAAAATATATTAACCAAACAGTTGTGATTTTGGATTGTGGCAGGAAGCCGGAGCCCCTGGAGAGAAACCTGCAAACAGGAAACCTGTAAAATCTCTTTACCTTTATCTCTTGAATTTTCTTGTCTTTGGTCATAAATACTCATAAAAGTATCATATATGGAAGAGCCTTTAGTTTGGTCATCTCTAACAGTCTTGGTGATCCATTGGGTTCCAATGAATGTATAGCTGGTAAAAAATCCAGCCTAACAAAACAAATCTTCTTACACTCATGTAAAAACATGAAAGAGCTTGTTCCAATCCTTATTTCTTTCCTCACAATCTTTGAAGTATTTTCTTATAATGCTTCTCATTTTTCTCCTGGAATTAACCACTCTACAGCCCTTCTCTTCTTTTCTCCATCCTCTGAATGTTCAGTAAAGCGAGAACTCAACAAATCAATAGTTGGGCATCATCTACGCTCTGTAAATCAGCCTTTCCATTACTGGACACTGATATTGACTGATACCTGGATTGACAGACTGGCTCTAAAGTGCAATTTTTCTTTGTGTGTAGGTGGGTGTGTGTATATGTGCAGGGCACTGACATCTTGACATATTCACAGAGGCAAGACATCTGCTGTTACATTGATGTAGAGGGGAGGCAGAAATCAGCCAACTACTTAGATGAAAAACTGTCAAGAAGCCTTTGAGAAACTGAAAGTAACCGCTGATGTCTTTGTATCATTGGCAGTGTTCCGGCTTATGTTTTGTTTTTGCCTCAAGGAAAAACAACTGACATCATTCTAATAATTTATGTCTAAATCTAACAAAAAGGAGGAAGCTACTATGTGGACATGGGGTGATAACTGTAAAAGCTTTCATTACACAGTCAAGCTATTAGAGCCTTATTATGTAATGTTGAAAATTACATAATACATATTGCTATGTTTCCCCTTTCAAATCAAATGTATTTTGTTTCACTACTTTAAGCATAATAACATAAGATTGGAAGATTTTTAATAATAGACATTGTTATTTTCAGGAGGTCAAATATGTGGTAAAACTTTAAAAACATAAGTATCTTTTGAAATGTTTGATCACATTTAGTCTGTACAAGACTTGGAATTTCTTAAGCACAATAATGTCAATCCCATGACTATTTTATTTTATATGTTTATAATTTTTTAAATACAGAATTCAAATAGATTTTTATCTTGTGTCAACAAAATAATAAAACAGTGATTTTCTTGAAAAGTGAAAATGGATTAAGAAGCATAAAATGCGCTTTTGTTGTCATTGGACTGACATTAAATGTGACAAATATGAACTAAGCAGCATTTACAGGAACATATGTCCAGCCACCTGGCCAAAAGGCACAGCTGATACAGCAGCTGTGGCTAAGAAGACAGAGTGTTCATGGACCAATTGGAAGGCCAGTAGTTCAATCCCTGGCATCTCCACATCATTTATCAAAGTGACCTTGTGGAAGACACAAAACCTCACTTTACCCCTGCACTGTGCTTGGTGCATAAAGGACGGATTAATAATAAAAAGCTTTGACTTGATTGTATTACTACATACAACATGTGTCAGTAGTTATTAGATGAGGTTTTTCGGTCGTGTTTGGGGCATTAGGAAGGAGTGAGTCAATTACAAAGAACCAGAGCAGAACTGAAGTAATCCTTACAGTTTTTCATCCTCTGGATAAACGTAGGGATCAACACCAGGATCTCGTCATGGCCCGCAGGTGCTATTCCAAAACCTTTGACAAGTAAAATGAGATCTTCTGTGGCACGTCGCCTTACAGGTTGATGATCAAACAACACTGTAAACATTCTGCAATTTTAATTACCACAACTACAGTAGTCATGGAGTGAGTGAAGACTCCACACTAACCTGAAAAAGTCATTTTATGTGATCATTTAGAAATCAGCAATGAGGAGTCGGGAAATGTTTGGCTGTTGGAAACCTTCCCTGTGGTTCTGACATTAACTCCAACATTAGCTGCATTTCGACTGACCATATAACTACACAGTTTGACATTTCTAAAATAAAAGTGCTAAATGTAAACACAGATATTCTGAAAAACATGTTTTTTGTTTCAAAGTTTTGGCTCTGGGCTCATGTGGGGTTTTGGTTTATTTTGAGAAACTGCAATAGAAACAGTTTTTTGGCACTACATGAGTCAGATGTTTTAGAAATACATTTTTATGAATCTGTTGATCTTCATTAATTCTGGTGAGGACCATTTTTCTATTCTTACCTTATAATTGCTCAGTTTTAATTAAGCTTAATGACATTCATGCAATGGTACAATGCAGTGCAAAAGGCCTGCTTTCAATATGAAATCATGGCCATTAAATAATGAAGCACAACACCAATATCTAAAAAAAAATCCTAATGTCATACACAGTTGACAAAGTTGTGCAGAATTCTAGAGAAAACTATAATACAACAGAAGATAAAGAAACAAAAAAATGACATGAAACTAATGCAATCTTTGAAAGCATCTCAGTAATCAAAGCAAAAGAAAAATGCATTACAGCTATTAAGCTCAGCAGGAGTCACGTCACCACATCACACACACACGCACACACACGCACAGAGAGACAAAAAAGATCCGATTTAGAAAAAAAAAATCATTCTTTCCCACAACCTTCTCCTTACAGCCTGATAAAGTCAAGTGCAAAAATTCATGTTTAGTGTTTTGTTTTTTTTAGTAAATTAATATACTGTGGTTTGTTCAGTGGTGACCTTCAAAGGTTTCAGAGAGGATTTCCAGTTATTTCCACATTGTTTACATTATGGTAGCTCAATGTTTGATGATCTGAAGCAAGTAAGTGTGACAAAAACAAAATTTGCAATGCAGTGCCATGAAAAACCCTTCTCAACATGGACAGGCATGAGCAACAAAAGACCACATTCCAAATTATATGGAAATTGTTAAAACTAAAATAAATGATGAAAATATTTTGAGCTAAAATTCTAACATTATATGCCTGTAAGTAGCAAGCCTGGATAATCAAAATGGTATCCAACAAGATTGGCAATCCTAGGTATTCTGTACTTGCAGAGCCAACAGGTGCTGCTTTGTGGGTTTTCATCACTGTTGTTATAAAAGACTGGCTGTGGTTTGATGTCCCCAAACCAATCAAATGGTGGATCCAAAGAATAAGTAATCCCTCTCTAATGATGATGGTGTTTTAATGAAAGTTTAATGACACCCTTAATACCCTGGTGTACTAACTGTCACCGTGTGCCAAAAACTGAGAAAGATGAAGGGAGAACAAAGACTAGGAGAGGAGCCGAGGCTGTGGTTAAGAGACAAGACTATTAACTCTTCTGCTTGGGATCCTGAAGGGTAACAACTACATGGTGTCTTCATTCCACTAGTGAATGCAACTCCTGGTTTACATTCAGACAGTCCACTTCTCATCCAGAGTTTTTCTCTTTGCAGACCAGACAGCAGGCCAAAGGTACATCTAAATCAGTATTCATACAATAGAAGTACAACTGAAACCAGAAGTTTAAATACTCCAAATAAAAAGACACACCATTTTCCTGTCTGAGGTTCAATCAATAAAATCTTGTCTTGTTTAGCTGACTTAAGATTCACCAAAAGTGTTTCTATTTGAGAAATACCACAATACTGAGAGAGAGAAAGGCTTGGTATTTGTGTGTAATTTTCTTATTATTCTTGTGTAACATTTTAATGTTATAAGAAACTGAATATGAGGTTTTCATCATGGCTATGATCAACCAAATTACAAGAAAATATTGCAATGTTTCACACTGTAATGAAACTATATGTACACTTTCCAAAGTCAACGCCAACAATATTCAACTTTTTCATTATTTTCAAATACTTTTGAGCTGCACTTATAGCTTTATAGAAAAGCAGATAAATGTCTTCATGACATTCATATGATGTCCTCATGTCTGCACATGCCTGCAGTTGCTTTTGTCTGCAGAACAGTTGTTTTTGTCTGGCTCTGTTGAGGCTTCGTGACATTGCCCCTCATCCATAACACAACAGCAGAGGAAGCGTCTACACCTCACCACTCCTCTGCTGTACGTGACTGTATGAAGCAATAATCTGATGCTGGAAAAACTTTGTCCCTCAGAGGTGAAAGTGATGCCAGTGGCAGTTTCTCTAGTTTATTAGTGAAAGACCTGCACTAGATCACAAGTTGTTATTCAGTGATTCATTTTTATAACAACTGAGGGTAACAGTTACTTGATGGTACTATAAAATGGCCTGGAAAATAGATAATACTTCCCTTTTAATGCTGCCACCATCATCTTTGAAGGTGGTGTTCAGAGGTCATTTGAGTTCCACACCTTTTTCATGCAAGACAAGAAAATCAGCTTTAGTCTCATGTAAATGTTTGAAAGTTTGCAGCCAACAGGATGGCTGTCTTCTTGCCACTGATCAGTAAGGTTCAGACCTCTGGACTTTACTGATCAGTGACATTCCTGATACCGGCCCTGTCAGCATATTCTTCCACCTGAAAGCTAGGCAGAAGAAAAGCAACAACAATCAGATGACGTTGACCGGGCCGCTACAGACCCGAGATAGGAAATACCCCAATAACACCTCACAATTATGCTTGTGTTATTGCATAAAATACCCATGGGAGCCATGGCAAAAACTGGCTTTGCATATTCTTTATGGACATTGTGCTTTAGCCCTGACATACTGGTCCACTTTATCGGTTTGCTTTATGACACTGCATGACGTGATAATGGGCAGCAAGGGAGAACTCTGTTGCTTAAACAGAGAAGAAAAGTGTTGCTGGTAGCACTGAGTCTGGTTTTATGCTAACAGGAAAACGGCAGACCACCATCTGCAATCAGTTATCAATCCAATTGGTAATGGCTGAAAATTAACAAAAGCTGCTGTTTAAATGAGATTTTCAAAGAGGGAAAAACACATTTCATTTGTTAGTCTAAGAGCACGTTGCCTGTCTAAGTACACACAGAGAATAAAATGAAACAAGAACCATTATTCCCATTTATATGGGGAAAGATAAAAGGTATGTGGCCAGTCAGAAGTCATCAGATATACTCAGGATGTTTTATTCAGGCTACAGAGATGTTAATAAGGAGGTTAAGGCCCAGAATTACTTTTTCTTACCAGGAAATGAAGCAGAAGCACAGCGACACCAGGGTCAACTACAGCTGAATACACAGCCACGCAGTAAATTTGTACACACACAGGTCATACCACTTGGCGTTTCTTCCACTTGACAAAATGAGTGGCTTTGCCAGATCTCAGCAGCTTGCTCTGCAGTGTGCACACATGAGAACATAATGAGATTAGAACTGAATCAGCCTGTAGCCACTTTCACTCTGATATGGGAACACAGCCACTTGTAGAATTATTCATTCCTGTTAAGTTCCATTATATTTTGTTATTTGACAACCACATGTTTCAATTTCCAATTATATTGAGATTTCACGGAATACAACAACAGTAGATGAAGTGCATGAAACTATAGTAAATATACAGTGTGATATGAATTCATGTGTCAATCTGTTGTTGCCTTATTGAAACTTGTTGAGCTGTGGATCTCTGTAGTTCTTCCAGAGTTGCCATTTACCTCTTGGTGGTTGGGCCATAAAACACCAACAAAACAACACATGGTGGTTATAAAACTATGTAAAAAGGTGTGGGTGTATATCCAAGGAAGTTTAACTTGATTCTGAACTTGTTCAGGTTGTTGGGGTCCAAAATGGTGACAATATTAAATAGTTAAAATGTTAGCTAACACACATGTATTTGTCTCTCTCTTTTGCAAATACACATTTGTATGGTAAGAGACTCTTCAGCAGTGGTCTTGTTCTTCATTCAGAGGAGAAAACTTGATTGAAAAGCAGCAACAACAAAGAATGAACGCTTTATATGCTTCAAAGACAAGACAGAATGCAGGTGAATAACTGGAGAGGAGAGAAAATGCCTTTGACCTCTGACACTGCTGTCGGTAATCTTCTTCCTCCTTATTTTACATTTAAATAGAAATTGATTTGCTTTCTGGAATGGAGGGAGCTTGAATGGTCATGGTCACAACAAGTCCTTATGAGGTAAATCATGTCTGCATATGGCCAGATTCAGGTTACAATTTCACACACAGGGAGCTGTAGGAAATAAAGGCCAGAAAGGATGGCACCGATCTATTACTCACAGGATGCAGCTTAACAGAAGATGGGAACATGGAAATGGAGAACAATTGATTTCATTTATTCTGAGTTAATCTAAACTATGTTTCTGACCAGATGTCAAAACATGTCAGGGAATGAAACCGTTCACCATAAGCTGATTCTAGAAACCTAGAAAACTTCATTCTAGTTGTATAGATGTTTCTTCTCTAGCTACAGAATTTGCATCAGTTCTTTTCACCATCAAGCTTTCCATCTGACACAAAAAGTTATGTCACACAAAAGCAATGGCGACTGGCCAGTAGACATAAAAGCTAGCATCTGCATGTTTTCACCAATCTGCCTGGTAACGACACAGAGGCTGATGCCAATTTTTTATGATCTTATTCTAATTACCATAACCTGCACAGGTTGTCAGTACAATTACATTATTTCCACACATTTGATTAGACCAAACATCTGCTACTCAAGTATATCTTGAGGCAGAACTACTTTTAGACCAAATGGCCGATTAACCCCTTTTTCACATGGCAGAATGCAAGAAAGATTATAGGAATGCAAAACTGTTGACTTTAATGAGGAAGTTTTAAATGATCTTTTTTGCCTATTAAACAGAATATTACTGATGGTTTGTGTTACTAAGTATCAATTGTAAGTTTGAGCACTAAATGAAACACATAAAATAAAATGTATATTTTATAGTTTCAGTTTGTTTCTCATTGCCAGCCTAATTTGCCCATTTCAACAAATTAATCACTTATGACTGAAACTATTAAGTTATTAGAGATTTATTTTCCTTTTTATGTTATTTTTCCGTATGTTCTTCTTTCCAATGCATTCACACAACACATTTTTCATATTACTTTAATGTATAAAAAAAAAAAAAAACCTCAGCAGCGACAATATAATTAAATGTCAAGTTAAGTAAATCTCCTTTTTCTGTGCCTACCTTTGATATTTTACCTGCTGAGGCAAAGTCCCTGCAGGCAGAGCATCTATTCTTAGTTCTCTCCTGGGCTTAGTGAAGCAGTGAGGCACAGATGTCGAAATATCCCCACTGGACTTGAAAATGCATTGAGATAACATTCAAAAGCCGTCATCTGGATGATAGCAATGTTGCTTATGTGTGTGCAATTAGCCAAACATGCTCCCAATAAGCTACTTTTTCGATCTGTTAACATGAAAATGAACAGAGCTGAAGCGGGGCTGTGTAAATAGCATTGCTACCATTATTTCAAAGTGCAGAGATCGATTCTCAAAGTGGAGTTAAACTACAGTATAGCTGATAGCTTTGATACATGACTCAATCTGACTAACAGTGAGTGAACGATAACAGGGAATGAGTTGGGAAATGTTTATTTTGGTATTGCTGAAAATGGAGTAAAGGTCTTTATTACCAATGGTTTCTTGTCTTTTGGTCTGTTTCTCTTCACATCACTCCCTTTTGCCATGCACTGTAATAGAGTGTGTGACAATACAAACACCTCATTCTGTCATTGTCACTGTGCTAACAGGCTCATTGGACTGCCTTGTTATCCAACTCAAACAGCCCGACTCAAAGAAACCACAGCGCATTTCCATAATGTTATTGACTGAGTGCCGAGACTCGACACTGCCTGGAATGTGCACACTTATCGTGCTATTTGCATGTCTATTACCTCGGAAAACTGCGGTTCTTGACAGAAGTCAAGGAGAGCCAATTTGAAGCTCTGTTGCACAGCAGCCTCCTCCAAACCACCTACACGTAAATCTTAACACGCAAGAATCCAGGCAAGACGTGAAAAGCAAAGGGTTTCTGGGTTAAGGAAGTAGAATAAAGTATCGTAATGAAGGCCAACTGTGTCTTTTTAGTGGGTTAAATACACTCTTGAAATGCATGATGGATCAGCTGTGAAATAGGCTGGAAAGCAAAGTTCAGTAAAGCTGGCATGACTGTAATTTCAAACAGGAAGTACCTGACTATCTTTCCGACTGGATGTCAGGTGCCAGCAAACGTGTTCGGTTTGTGGGATTGCATATGACACAGGAGGCAGGTTTAGCAGCTGTGATAGCATTAGAGGATTATGTGAGCAGTACAAGGCGCCTCATTGAGTGTAAGGCTGCTCAATCGGTGCCCTTAACACCTGACTAAGGCTTTTTATCATGCCATAATCAAGCTCGATTATAAATAAGGTTATAAATAAGGGGCATATTTATTACCTACATGTTTTCATTGGCCTCTCATTCTTTGATTTGACCAATTGATTTGACTGACCCAACTAGAGATCAAAAACACTTTAACCTTTAACTATAAATCGTCAGAGTCAAACTGACTGAGCTTTTTTAACTCTCTCACACCACTTAGCATCATTTATAGCATAATCGATTACCTATGTTACCTTCAGTTATAAAAATGCTGTATATATCAAATATGGCATAAAAAATTTTACATCATAATTTAATGCCTTGAAATTGTATATCTCTCTCTTAAAGAAACTCTGAGTCTCCGCCTTTAGAAACTCATCACAACATGGCTCAAGGTGTTTGCTGATTGCTGTGAGCTAGTCTGAAGGATCTGATTGGGGAAGTCACAGGGAGGGCCACTCTGTGAGGTGGGAGCTCAGAAGCATGGAAAATGCATCTCAGACCCATTAATATTTCATGTTTTTATTTTGGTAACATTATGTTGAACATATTTATAACAACAGAACTACCGGAAAAGGTTGACTGCATAAAAAGAAAATGTTAATAGCAAGAAAAATTCATAAAAGACGACGTGAATTTAAACTTCAGTCAATAAGGGAAGAAGTAAAGGAACTGAAGTTTTTGGGGGGGGTTTGCGACTGCTATTTTATGATTCATTTAAAAAAAAATTATCAATGTAACAAGCTGTGCTTCACTAATAGTAAAACATTTTTTTTTTCTCGTTTAGCTCTTATGGTGGTTGATGACAAATAAGAGCACCTTAAAAAATCTTTTCACCATCAGTTCCAGCCTTCTCAAAGTTGACTGAATGCTACAGTTTAACTGCATCCAAACCACTTTCTTTCCCAGAGATAAATAACTTTACCATATAATCAGTTAGCATTTTTTTAAATAACTGAAGATACAAAAAGACGTACAATTTTTTTTCACTTGACTTTTCAGAAATTTAAAAGGAAGGGATGAGTGGCATTCCCTGACATCCACTTGTATTACTTGGCAGTTCCTTAAAGCACAAGGAGAATAACAGTCCTTCTTCACTGCAGATGAAACTGGATCTGGTTCAGTAAAGGATTTTAATTTGATGCAGTTTTACCAAATGAGGCCAAACATAGCTCTTCATACCTTTTTAATCTTTAGTTTTCCTAGAAACATCTGCCTTAACTTGTTTGGAGCATTTCTCTGGACGTTTTTATCTACTGACCAGTAAAAACATCAAATCAAATTATTTTTGAAGTCTAATGTCAAATAATCTGACATCAAATACTAATGAGTTGAGTTTATGTGTTTTGATAGATGCCTGACTTCCTATGAAACATTATTTTATACTGCAATGGGTGTCATTTTATAAAAGATATTTTTAAATAATCTACAAAATTCTGATTTCATCATGTGTCCAGTAATTTACAAAAACTGCATCTTGAAAGATTCAGTCAGAACAGAAATAAGAGATATTATTTCACAGATGACATCCACATAAAAAATTCCAAAAGTGTCAAAAAAATCAAAGATTTTATTGTTTGGTATCTTGTTTTAAGACCGTAGGAAATTTATGTGCAGCCATACATTTAAAAAAGTATTTGGAGAAAGGACTCTAGACTATTTAGTTGTGACCCAACTGTCAGTTATTTGTGACAAATCTAGCCAAGTCCATCTCCTACACTGAGAAACGATTTACTTTCTTTTAAATAAAAGAGATTGGAGACAATGATCTGGAAAAGGTATTCCTAAAGACAGGAGTTCTGAAACTGAAGAGGGTGAAAATTGGGTGGAAGATCAGGAGATTTAGCTGCACTGTAACTCAGAACTTTAGGACGAATGCAGCTACGCAGGACTGAAACAAGGAATAACTGCAGAGTGGACTAAATAAAACATTATATTATTTTTATAATATATATATTATTTTTAAAACATTATAGCAGCAGTTAATCGATGAGTTAACTTAAAGTGATGTTCTCTGAAGTTGTTTATCACATGCAGCTTGTTAAACAGCTGATAGATCATCACAGTGATGGAAGCGAACAACACCGTCTGTTTTAAAGTTAGAGAATTAAAACTGTCATAAAATGAATCCATGCAGGTGACACATTAACTATGAGAAAATATCTACAGAATATTTTATCTATGGATGTTATTACAAAACACAATGTGTGGAGAAATACTAGTCCTACGTATCCAATAGATGGAGGTAAATATTGAACAGTCCTGAAGAGAAACCCGATAAATTATGCAAAACACTTGAGGCTGAGATTCACCAGGTTTGCGTCGCCGTTTAAAAACTCACTGATGTTTTTCCCAGAGGTTAAATGAAATGCATGGCACTTACTCAAATCCATGGATGTAAAAAGCGACTGTTTTCATGGAATAGAAGGCCGATACATGAACTGTAGAAGATAAAGTCATGACTTTGTTTCCGTTCGCTTACACAGGAACAGTCTGGGAACGTTGTTCAAAGTCCTCATTAAAGCTGCAGATGCTTATTTTTGGACTTCATTTTCATTTCAACAATAAGACAATCTGCCTGGGAAAAACCTGTGTGGTGCAACACACAGGAGATAATGTGACACTGGGGACAGACATGCTCTGTTCTTTCTTTCTGACAACCAGAGAAAATAATTGTTTTTGGCCCCTTTTCACATCACATGCCTCATATCTTTTGCCAGGCTTTTGCCCCGAGTAGTGAGGCGATCTCCTCTGTTGTGTTAATGTAGCTGCCATGTGTTGGGATTTTTTTGTCAGAATTCCCCCGACATGTTTAACTAATGGCTGGTGCTGGTCAGTTTGTAATTGCTGCCTGTATTTGATATTATCCCTACTGTTACTGTGTTTGACTGTGATCACATTCACCCCCCCCCAATACACTGATTCTTTTTTTTAAAACTCCCTTGATGCAGCAGGTGAATATGCTAACTGTTTCAGGTTGTTACCTTTAGGGTGGTCAGAAGATGAGCGCTTTCATATGGCCCATGTGATTACTTTAATGCCTCTGTTAGAGTTAAATGAACACACTGAATGGAAAGTGGTCTTTAGCTCATTAGTTTAAATACAGAGTGGTCATGGAACATCAAACCAAAGCCTTTAGGAGGTTCATAGAGGAGAAGAAGAATTACTTATTGTTCAATAACTCTGGTTTGACTATGAATATCTATAAATGACTGCTGAGAGCAAATGGTAACAAAACTAGTAATTTAAACCACAATTAAATATCAGAGCACCTGAAAACCAGGACATAGTATTGAAATAGTTCCCAAGGCCTAGGTATTAAAATGAGACTACATGAAATAAAAAGTCCAGCACAGATGTTCTCAAACAACAAAACGCTACATATGTATGAGATAAAGAAAAAACTGATATCTCTCTTTATATATATATATATATATATATATATATATATATATATATGAAGTTTATTATCAATTCACTAATCTATTGATACTCAGTTAAACGACTAAGTAAAAATGTGAATGTATAATCAAATTAATTAACTACCAAAAGTAAAACCAAAAGATATACAATCAAAAATAGAACCAATAAATTGATGCAATGAGTTAAAAGTTCAGAATAAACTGTGGATGTAGAGAAACCAGGTTTATTCAAGACGAATTTGAAAATGAGGCCACACAGCAACACCAAAATATGTAACAAAAAAATTATTTCATAGAATGATATATGGTGATATATAAAAGTCAAGTATGAATAGAAATTCTGAAAATTTAAGGTTTTAATTTCAGAGTTTTGGAAGAATTAATTAGTCTAAGAAAGTTCAAACTCAGAATGCAAAGTTAAGATAAGACAATTTAACAAAGTAATGTATTATAAACGATTTTGCTGAATCAATCACCTCTTGGATGCACAAGTTGAGAAAAGCTTTGTTTTGGAATGCTGTAGTATGGTGCTACCTTTAGCATCAATAGCACTGAGTCTTTGAGGTAGCATTATGCTACAGCTTAATGCTAGCTTAGGTAGCGGAAAGAAACTATGATAAAATAAAGTAAAATTACATAAACTGGCCGTCAATCAATCTCATAAAATACTCTGTGCACTACAGCATACCATGCTATTTAACATGTTTATCCTTATCTAACTTATCCCTGCACAGGCAAAAGGGTGAATTCTTAAGAACCCTGATGAACGTCTTCTCCCAAGTCCAGGGCTCAAGCATGAGGCAGTGGTGACAGTGTTGGTGGGGAATCTATCATTCAGTGATTCCTTCTACAGAATATCAAATAAGCCGGGGGCCAAAGCTTATTTCTTCAGTTGGAATATAGTCACAGAAGGCATCTTGGGAGAAGCAGTTCTCCCTTTGCTGCCAGAAGGAGGTCCTCTCTGGCATCGCCCCTAGCAACGGTCTCCGTGCCAATATGAGCGGGGTGAATACAGGCTGAGGACTAGTCAGGGAGCTCCACATTGACCCGAAAATACCAAAAATATTAAATACCAATAACATCCAAAGTGGCAACAGAAAACTTCACACCACTAAAATGACTAACCTAATTCAACAGATTGTCAGTCAGTTGGTGCCATTAGTCTCAAAATGACTGGAATGAAGGTCACCTGACTGAGTGAGACAACAACATGAAGGTTCCACTAGTGTTTGCTCAAAGGCACCTGGGAGACTCCAGGGTCAAGTAGAAGAAATTTTTTGACCTGATGAGACAAAAATATTTAGCTTTTTGTCGATCCGGCACCAAACACGCCATGAGGAACCAACATGTTGTAAAGGCAATGAAAGTAAATGAAAGCAGCAAAATGACTGGAGGACATTTTGCATCCATCTGCTAGAGAACTACGCCTCCAGAAAATATTTATTCTCCAGCAAGACAACGACCTGAGGCAGGAGTTCTTAAGTTGCGCTCTATTGAAAATGTGAAGACTTGGTTGCATTTGGTTTTAGTTAAAAGCATCAGAGGTGAGGGCTGTTACACAAAGCACTTGCACATTTCTTTTGAATTTCTCATTTGAAATAAAATCCAGGGATATGAATACTTTTACAAACCAATAAAAGCTGCAGATTTTTTAATTACACAATCAATTTTTTTCTGAATTTAAGTGAGTCAAAAACTATTTTGACCGTTTATAACAACCATCACAAAGTAAGATACTTTGTGGTATTTAAGTGAAGCTCTGTGAATTAAAATTCTTGCAAAAAACTTTCACAAAGTCTTTTGCAAGAGTCTAAATGGTTGAAAGTATTTAGATTCAAAACGTGACCTCCAAGCTGAAGGATCTTTTCCAAGAATAAGTGCATGCTGCAGCAGCATGGTGCATATCAAACCAGATGAACGTGGAGTAAGGCTGACAGCAAACACCTGCTGATGATATCAAAGCAAACACTTCGGTCTCTGCAGGAATCTGCATGTAGCTTTATCCCCTCACATCTCCTTTCATTAATGCTTTAGTCATTGTAGTGTTACTAAACATGGGAGGAAAAAAAAACGAGGAGAAAACTTGGAGCCATACACAGGGATGCGAGTGCATGCAAGACTAAGAAGCAGAAAAACTTGAAAATTGTCACTGCTGCAAGCAAGGAAAGTTTGGAACATACAAACGCACGGTTGGCGACGAAAGCCCACGCGCAGACAAATTACGCATCCGTGGTGACATGAACACGTAAACAACATCATATGCGGCGCATCTGGGAGAAATGCAGGAGGGTTTGTTTTTGCTGTATGTCTCAGCAGGCTCTGGGTGACAACTCATGGAACAGTCAAATTAACAAGCAGAGGAAGGAGGAGGTGAAGGAGCAGAGTGAGAGACAACAAAGACCAAACAATGAACTGAGACGTGGAGGGAAAGTCTGGGGAAATATTATATAGCACCCAGGCAAACAGTGGAATTATATTGACTTTAAACAGCCCTCCACTGGCAGCGTTTCCACCAGGGAGCTCTACTGACAGCTTTTTCAAGCTTATTTCTCCATTTGAAAGAAAGGAACTGTTGACACCCAAGAGAAGTGAGCCTGTTTCAAAGCTCTTAAAACACCAAACGGCCTGGAAGCTAAAAGCTTCTAAACCCAAAACAGGTGCGAGGCGATTGCTCTTTAAACATCTCACTAAACAGCAGACGATCTGCTTGATACCGCCGGGTGTGCTGGAAACAAACGGCCTCCATTCTCCAAACTCACCAGGGCTGGGTTTGGGTTAGCCTGGGAGGAGTAAAGGGCCCGGTCAGAACCGAGCTGGGCTCAGGATCTCCTCATTCAATTCTGATGATTATTTTCTTAACATCAAGCCAGCCAGGAAACAGCACTGTGGAATCATCATAATATGGCATAAGTTAAGTAGGTTCTGATCGAGAATTAGCAGACTAATGGCACAAGCTCACTTTACAGCTCTAATGGATCCAATTTTCCTCTCGACCCCATGAGGAGTCATTTAAAGATCCAACCAAAGAAAAGCAAGTAATCAGCAGGAGCACCGATTATTCAAGATACTTAGAGATCAACAGAAGCTCATATATAGCCCTCATAAAAAAAAAATAAATAAATAAAAATAAAAGCGTACATGTCAAGCCAGTTCACAGAAAAGCACTTGACATTTAATGAAAGGTACGACGAGTTCATTATTAATAAATGTAACAGATAAAAATGCCATTTTTGCTTCAAGTTGGAGAGATATGATGGTTCTCAAAAGTTTGCATACTCTGCTATTTTGTCGTTTACAAAATGCAGCAACGACAAAACATCCCTACAGACCTCTGGCGAGGTCATCGCTGCACTCCTTTTCATCTGATAAGAACAAAATCCCTCTATGTTCGGTTTTCCAGCAGGCAGTTTTGGGTCAATGCTGCCTGGTATTTGGTGGATGAAAGAGGATTGATCCAAAATATCAGCAATACCAATGTTAAGTCAGTACTGAAACCAAACTATGCAGTATTACACATTCCTAGTATTTAGAGCTGGTGAGAATTGCATCCACATTGATTTACAAAACAAAACACAAACACAAATTTAACAGCAGGAATACAACCAGGCCTGAATGTTTTTTTGTTTTTTTTAGAAAATAATCCTTCTGTCTTGAACCCTAATCCTTAGTCCAGACATACAAAGAATGCTATTGTCACATTCAGAACACCAGCAGTAATTGCTAGAAATTCCTGCAGCATTCTCTCAGTGAGGCAGCCATCCTCCTGGCAGCCACTCTGACCACTTTCTGGCTGGACTTGTCCGCGGTTTGGAAAAACTTTCACCCTGACCCTTTCTGCTTACGATGGCTTTAGGCAACAAGTTAAAACAACAAAATGTCAAGAAAATTCTGAACTTCTTTCTTGTAAGTGGGATTCTCTCCATATGTGTGACATTGAGCAAAAAGATACTTGCCTAACGTGAGTCACTTATATAAAAAGTAGGTAAAAACAAGTTTTATTATTGATTGTTTTCTCCCACGACATATATACTTGTTAAATGTTCAGTTGAGTTGTACAGAATAGAATACATTAAAGGAGAGAGAGTTTTAAAACCATTCATGTTTTTATGTTTTTATGCCGATTGTTAAGGGTGTTAATACTTTTGAAATCCACTGTTGCCAACCAGCAGAGATGTTCTTGCTGAGAAGCAACGCTGGATTCCCGACTCCACACTATGAACATCCTTTATGAACTCTTCCATAAAACTAATGTGTTAAAAAGCGAAAACCTGGCAGAAAAAGATGAGATGGATGCACACATTATTAAAAAAAAAAATGTTTTGCTCAGTGTGTTGGACAGCAGCTGACTGAGGTACAAATGAAATACTGTAAAATTTATGACACCTGTTTTCTGACCTCAAGTGCTTTTGGATATTATTGAATATTACCAATAATATCCAGTTAGATTAGTCATTATTGGTCGTCAATGAATAGGTGTGTGAATATTTCCAACTTACTCTCTGCTCTGATAGAGAGACACAGCGAATTAAATACACAGCAGATTAAATATGTCTCCATTTTGTGGCTCTCAGAGATCTGAGGACTTTGCAGCTGCCTGAAATATTTTAGTGCAACTGAACCATTAAAGTATGGATTCATAAATGACATATAAATGAACCGAAAAATCTTTCATTTATTTAATTTAAAGAGAATAAAAATCAAACTTTCATTTAAGCAATAATATTATACATTACTCTGTAAGTGGTATTAGATTATTATAAAAATGACAGCCTGAGTAAAGATTTATTGGAAAACGATGTGATAAGTCAATCACATTAATTCAACATTCTCATATTCACCTCATGGAGGTAGGTGGGCTTCTGTCAAAGTATGCCGTTACCTGGCAACAACAGAGATGAGCCCCCAGAGGAGGGCTTCCCCACAGTAGAGGTCTGGAAGAACTGAGTCTAACCAAAGGCAAGCGGTTTCCTAGGGAACTAGAGTACCGCCCAGACCAGCAAGGACCACATGAACCATCAGGCCTAGCAGGTGAACCCAGCCCCCCAGCCCTCTGCTGACCACTCCTAGAGCAGTGACCCCTAAAGCAGATCCTATAAACCGCAGTGAGTGATTTGTGCAACTCTTTTGTGCATTTGTAAAAAGAACACTTTTTTAAAGGGGCAGTATCATTAAAATTGATCTTTCTGATGTTCATGTTGAGTTGAAAGGTTATTCATTCATCAAAAATAGTCAGGGTGTTGCTTTGATTCTTTCTTGCATGTTTGAGAAATCCTTCAATCTCTGATGGCAACCATTCGGTAGTCATAAACGCCTGGTTGGACATAGCAACAGCTTCCACAGAGGTGCAGTTTCCAAGTTTCTTCAGAATAGCCAGCAGCAATTAGCAAACACTTGGTGGAACTGTGCATCTGCTGAGCTCATTATAGCAGCTACTTCTCAGTGCAACAGTGACAAAAATGTTTTTGAAGGGTTCATAGAGGAGCCATGTTGTGATGAGGTAGTCATCATAAACACAGGAGTTTTTATAGAGACAGAAGCCTGATTTCAAGGTCTTAAATTATGACAATTTTTTTTTTCGGTTCTGATAGACTGCATTTTTATTTTAGTTACTTTATTTCACTATGGAATGCCACTATATTCCTAGGAAATACACAATACTGCTATTTTTAAGAAAATCATTGTGAAATCTCATCTTCTGAAGCCGATATCAGAGACTGTGACAGGTATCTGTTGCTATAGCTACTGCTAATCTTTTCACTGAATTCTCAAGTTTCTGTAGATCTGCCCATTGACAAAATAAAGAATGTTGCCTACATGCACAGATACAATCCTTGTTAATCTCTGTTGCTGTATGACATGTTTTAGAAGATTAAAAATAACCTTCATATCCAAACTACCTTTGGCACATATGAACAATTAGCCGTCATTTATCATCCTCTGGTCTCCTGAGCTCAGTTAGTGCTGAGAACCTTGATGGGGAACTGGCCATCTGATAGGATGGCCAGCATCTGTCTCTTTTCTAGTGAAAAACACACCATACACACTCCTTCACATGCTCACACAGCAGCTCCAGACATCTGCTGGGGTTCCAACAGGTCTTTGCACCGTGGCACTCAGGCTATTACAAGGACTAAGGATACTTGAGTGGTAATGACACATCCCTGTTGAGAAGACCCAGCATAAAGCCAGGAAGTGGGGACAGGACTGGGGTCAAAGAGGACATGAGCCCTGGGAGCCCGATTTAAATACAGCAGAATGGCGTCCTCTGCGTGAGGCCAGGTAAGATACGAGAGCATGTTTCAGACCTGGTCGACGTTCAAGAGAGAACACTTCAACAAAATTAAAGAAAATTATTTAAAGCAACCAAATAATTCAGTTTTTTTATACTTGTGATTAGTTCCTGTATCATGGTATTTATTACAAAAATTATGCGTTTTCTGTAGAGGTAACCAGCAACAAATATTATGATACTTTAGCTTCATTAGATCGTAGATTTCAAATGCTGGTGTAAGACATGGGTGTAGAAGATGGAGGCAGGTTTTGATGTTATTTAACTAAAATCAGGACAAAAATTAGTTTTATTGAGCTACATCTCTTCCTGAGATTATGTTTATGTGACGATTCTTAGAACCCTTTGGGCCCTTGGTACTAACTGGGCATCAATTAACCACCATCATCCTGCCTGAAAATTGTTGCTGACCATGTCAGTTCCTTAATGACCACTCATACTCTGATAGCTACTTCTAGCAGGAAAATGCAGCATGTCACGAAGCTCCAGTTATCTCCAGCTGGTTTACTGGACATGAAAAGGATTTCATTGGTCTCCACAGACCAAAGATTTTAATCCAATAGATCAGCTCTGGGATGAGGTGGAAATGGGTATTGACATCATAGACGAGCTGTAGAAAAGTCAACAGTCAATGATATAGGAATGCCATCATCGCAAGGTACACTCAAAAAATGAACTCAGTGAAGAGAATCTTTTTTTACCTTTTAAAGTCATTCTTTTTTGGTGCATCAGTAACAGGGCTGAGTGAATTCAACAATCCAATGTGTTCCTTTATAAAGTATCTCATTGTATTGTGTTAAGAAGACAACACACAAGCTGAGTGCTCACTCTATGAGACTGTTTTCATGAAGGTATTTTTAGAGCACGTTTTGTTTTTCAGGCTTTCATAAATACAAAATAACAGTTACACCTCTTCAAATTCTTAAAGTACAAGACACACATTGTATTCTTTCAGTCACACTCACAAAAATCTTGCACTTACAGTTTTGCACCAAATAATCCCAAACAAATGGTGCAAAACAAACATGTCAGAAAACGAATGACTTGTGAATATAAGTTGGTTTGCTCCTTTAATGTTGTCACATAGTGAAAGTCACCTGCCATGTCCCTGTAACAAGGAGCTGAAGCAGTTTTAATGTGAGTCAATAACAAACCCACTTTTCCTGCTGATTTGGTCTTTAGTGAACATATTTTAACAATGTTAAGACATATGAAGAAAATGGAAAATATTGATTAACTGAAAACAAAGTTTATATATTTGCATTATTCTGGTGTGTTTGTCATGTGTCTTCAGTGAGGCATTGTGGGTAGGATTTATATTTGTTTTAGTCATTTCTTAAATTGTTTAGCATTGTTCTTGTGGTGATTAATCTGTTCCTGTTGTAGTTTATATGTTGTGTGTGTTAAACCATCCAGCAGAGTAACCAACAGTCATATGGACATGTGGGTTTCACTTCATCAGATAATTCAAATATTAACCTAAAAAGCTTCATGTCATGTTGGATTCTTGAGCTTATCAGAGCTGCACCGTCTCTGTAGCTGTAAGGTGTTACAATACTTTGGTAATTGGTTTGTTGTCTATGATACTTTGTGTCATGAGTAATAAATGTTTAAAGAACATTGCTGGCTTTCATGAAAATTGTTGACATAACTAACTGTATTAGGTATGTGAAGATCTCTGAGGAATGTTTCTAACACCTGGTGGAATCTATGCTGTGAATACTTGAGATGTAATGCACACAAAAGGAAGTTTAACTTGGTTCTAGCAAGGCGTGCCTAACAAAGTGGCCTCGTCATTCTGAACACTTTATATGAGTTTCCATTAAAATAACTAGGTCAGCTTTTAAAAACACCACTGAATAAATGTGAGTGAGGTTTGTTACAAAGTGCAGTCACAAGATAAAAATATTACGAATGTCCAGATTAACATCAGTATCAGCCAATCTTAGTCATTTCTTAAAATATGTAAGTGTTGTGATATTAGTAACCAATATGTATTTCTATCCTTCAGCTCTTTGTGTTTCAGGAGGAAGAGGATTGCAGGTCATGTGGTATTTGGTTAGTGATGCAGCACAGAGTTGGAGGCGTTTAATCTGAGCAGAGAAGCAATGCCAGGGTTTTGTGGATGTTTTTTTCACCTTGTCAGAATCACCAGGTGATATATTTAACATCCAACATTAATACTGGATATTGATACTGGCCAGAACTTTCACATCGGTGCACCCCTAGAAAAGATAATGATCTCCTCTTCAGAAATAATTTAGCACTTTCAAAGTTATGTGGAAAGATGCTGGTTTCCACATAACTTTACTGAGTTAGAACCAGAAGTTTACATATGCAGAATGAAAAGCTGTGCACTCTGTCTGAAGTTAAACGACAGTGGTGTGGTGATTAATCTGTTCCTGTTGTAGATTCTCTTGTCTTACTCCAGTTAGAATTACCAAAATATCTTTATTTGTCACATTTACTTTTAAAATGTCAGATTTTAAAATCTTAAGTACATTTAATTGTTGAAATTAAATGTACTTAATTTCAGCAATTAAGTACATTTATTTTCCGTATTATTTGTGGGTACTATTATTGTGCAGCGGTAGGTCAATACACTGACAAGTAAATGTGAGAATAACAGTAATAGGCCATCAACAGAATTGAATTAAAAACTCATATCAGCTGAAATCTATTCTAATGTAATTTAAAAAGAAAACACTTACCAAAGGAAGGGTTTCCTCCAGGATTTAAAGTGACTCTAAAAGCTTCATGCCAGATGTTTCGGCCAGGCGGCGCATCACAGGGATCGATGTAGAGAAGAACGCCTCGGAAACCGAAGTCAGATAACAGAGATAGCTGGGTGCAAAAACATACAGAAACATAATTAAAATGATAAGTAACTCTCCAAAAGTATTATTAAAAACATTTTTAATATTGGAACTTCAATTTCTTATGGCAGGACAGGTATTGTAAAGAAAATGAAGGTCCAACCACCTACACCAAATAGTAAATAAGAGAAAAACATTGAAGAAAACTATGTGCAAAAGCTATGAGATGTAACTGAACAGGACAAGCAAATCATGGAAAATATTGACTATGCATTTTTAGAAAAACATAAACTGAGGAACACATTGATTAATGCTGAGGAAAGATTGTGATGAGAGTCTGAAGCAAAATGACTTTGAGACAGAAATAAGCAAACAAGAAGTCTTCCAAAAGCAATAAATACCAAGACTCATCTAATAAGCTATAAACCCACTAATAACTTGAAGTGGACACAATGGACAATGACAAAGAATTTCATCATAGCAACGGTTAAAGAAATATTCATTATACAGTGCTTTTGCTTGTTTATCAAATTGTACTTCAGAAAAAATAATTTTTTTTTCTTCTTGTATAAGTGGAGAGTGGATATGAAACAGTCTACATTGCCCTGTTAAAATACCAGACTTAACTATAAGAAATAAATAAAAAACATTTTTTACCATCCTTATTAATTCATGTCATACAATTAAATTGAAACAAACTACTGGATTAAGGGGAAATGTAAAAATTTAATTAGTTTAGAGAAACTATTTGCTTCTCTAGTTTCAGCTTTTTTGTGAAATGTTCTCACCCGCATCATTTAGCAAAGACCATAACTTACAGAAAATGTTAAAAAAAGGTTGGCAGAAGAACAACACTATAAATCTCCAAAGGTGCAACGTGCCACCAGTGAAACAGTGGTGCAGCAATATACTGTGGGGTATCTTTAGATTTAGAAAACCAGAATTTTTTTGTCAAGGTAGAATACGCTATGAACAGCTCTAAATCATTTTTGGCCAAATCTTCAAACTGAAAAATAACTGTTTTTCAGCATCGCATTGAGTCAAAACCAGAAAACGAACAGTTTCAGTGGGAGAATATTAAAGCTTTGGAATGGTAGAAACAATGATCAGCGAATCTGAAGACACCTGCAGTGGACAAGAGACGTCCTGAAAACACTGAACTGTTAGTGAAATGCAGCGAGCTATAATCCAGTCAAAATGTGGCATGTCACTCGACTCCAACCAAAAAAAAAAGAATTCTAACATTAGATCATAACATACAATGTGACAAACTGACCGTTGTCGCATTGAATGTTTTGCAATAGTTCTGTGTTTTACGTCACAACAGGTGGCAGTTCAACTGACTTTCAATAATCTCCATACTGTTTGTTATCATGAGCTACAACATAGCAAGACCCTAAAATGAATGTGTATGACAGGAGTTTTATAAACGTTACCAAAAGACACCAATGCAAAACAATTTCACTTCTCCCATATTTGAAATCATTGATGCCGGATTATTTTGTTGATTTTTGTTCATCATTATCATCCTGAATATCTGGATGTTTTGCACAGCTACAGTTTGTTGACGTGCTGCCTTGTAGAAATCTCGAGAAAGCAACAGATGTCATGTAAACAGTTTAGAGGTGTTTGTTTATTTAACATCAGGCTTTAAAAGCAAGTAAAAATCACAGCATTAAATTGTCACATTCCCACAAGAAGAATACTTATCACTAAATTAGTTTTTTACATTCTTATTGAATGAAATTTCTGAGTGAGTGATTTCAGATGTTCGATTATGATGGTGTTCATTTAGTCAACAGCAGTGATGGGAAAGACAGAAAGATGTTGCAGTTGTCACAGAACAGAGCTGCATTTCACAGCTGTCAGTGGGAGGTGTCCTTGTTTCTGTTTTTTATTGTTTCATGGGTGTAAATAAAAGTTTTACTGAATATGTGACACCAGCCACGGACATTCCACACACTACACAACTCTGTCCTCCTCTGCAATAACAGTGAACACATAAACAACAAAATCAGTCTTATCATGTAAATAATGTAAAATAATGTAACAATTTACATTTTACAAAATGTATAATATTGTAAAATTATTTACATCTGCAAATAACTGCAGAATCTGCTTTCAGATAACCAACTCACTCTGCAAACCTTCATATGAAGAATGTTCTTTATAAATGCAGTGAAAGCATGGATCCGTCCTGCACTGTATCAGATTTGTGTTATTTGACAATCATTTGAACACGTCAACCTAACAGAGCGTTGTCGGTGTCCGTGTCCATCCTGCTGTGACAGCAATGTACCCAGGATACAGTGTCACAAAGCTCAAATCATCTCAAACTGCTTTCTTGAACATGTCAACGAGTTCACTGTGACTCCATGCCCTCCATCACTGGAGCATCTTTGGATATTGTGGAACAGGACATTCTCATCATGGATGTGTGTCTACCAAATCTGCTGCAACTATTTGATGCCATCACTGACATTAATATGGGGACAGAAGGCAGCTGTGGCTACGATCCAGTAGCTTGCCATTATCAGTGTATGAATGTATTTACGAATAATTGTAAAGTGTCTTTGAAGGTCCTGAAGAGCGCTATATAAATTTGACATAATTTCATTTTAAAGAAGATGGAAATGTCTGAGGGATATGACTGATATATTTTTGAATCATTGCCATGATTAAGGCAGTTCTGAGGTAAAAACAGATGCAAAATCAATACCAGAACAGTGTATAAAAATAAAAAGGTACCTGGTGAGTGTATGCAGGATTAATATAGTGTTTCCCTGTAATGGACTAGCAGACTGTCCAGAGTGTACCTCATCTTTGGCCCAATGAATACTGCAAACAAACATTACCATAACCCAGCAAGGACAAGTAACGAACAATGGATGCCAGTTTTATAAAAGCATAAATATAAACTGTTTTCTAGTATGACTATGATTCTAATATTTGGCTGTGATGTATAAAATGTGCCAGCTCAACCATGAATGAAGCTACCCTATGAAGCTGTACTGGAAATTGCCTGTATCTAGACAAGCATCCCCCACTGAGAAGAGAGAAGTGTCAAGATGAACAATATCTCTGTCAGCAGTAAAATGTCTTATACATTCCTCTTGCTCCAATTTGAATTATGCTGCATTCAGACCAAACGTGTTTTGCACCTCAGAAACACATCCAACGCCCCAAGCTGGACGCTTGTGCACTGAAGTCATAGTTCACAAGCATCTAACATTTTGTTTGAGATGTGCATTGGGAGAATTTCAGAACCTAACTGGACACTGGCCAGGGTTCCTATGAGCACCATCTCCATCTCACCTGAGGTCAGTTTGACAATCTGCTGACCTACACCATGCCTTCCAACAAAACGCATAACAAAAGGAACTCAAATTGACACCACAGAAAACATAATTAAAACAACCTCATAATCACATTAGATAAAATCATTATACTCATTTAGAGGCAGATTTGCCCATTTCTACTCAAACATGCACCTTTGAATCACTGCAATGTGAAAGAAAACCACAGCAGCTGGAAATGAAACAAATTTTGCTATTTTTGTCCCCCATGTAAGCTAGTCTACTCAACTATTAGCTGGGAAACCATCCTTAAAAATATACACAAGGAGAGATGATAATAGATTTTTAAAAATTCTTATCCTTACTGATATCTTTGAAATGTTTCGTTAAAGAACACATGAGCCTGACTAATCCAGCTGAGCTTTAGTTCAGGTTCTTCACCACATATCATACAGTGGAAAGTGAGTGGACATTTATGCAATAAGATTATTGGTTCTTCTTTATATATACTACTGTGTCCTTTTAACAAGGATGTGTCAAATTTTAAGATTCATCATAAACAACTCTGGAAAAAAAATCAAGAGACCACTTAAAATGATCATTTTCTCTGATTTTACTTTTTATAGTTATATGTTTCAGTAAAATGAACATTTTTATTTTATTTTATGAACTAATGACATGTCTCAAAAATGTGGTATTTATTTGCAGAAAGTGAAAAATAGTCAAACTAACAAACAATGCAGTTCTTTCAGACGTCAAATGATGCAAAGAAAACAATAATATTCATTTAGAAAAAGCAAAACTAATGTTTTAACTCAGGAGGAGTTCAGAAATCAATATTTAGTGAAATAATCAGGAGGTTTTCAATGGGGCTGTGTGCAGTGGTTTCTTAACTTTTTCCAGAGCTGTAGATTATGTTTGAATATAATATATAGCATTCCCAGTGATAAAAAGTGTGTGGATCACTGGCAGCTACTTCTAAACTATATAGAGTTTAAAGGATGAGAAAGAGAACATATTAGAGCACTCACAGTCTTTCAGCGGCTCTTAATTTAGATTAAAAAGCTGACATGCTGATGAACAGTCTCACATCAGCAAAAACATTTTCATTCCAAAAGACAGAAACAATAATAAAAAATAAAATGTTCAGAGCTAAAAGCCATTTAATGGGCTTAAAACATTCGATAAACAGAACAAAATATGCTGATTTAGGACTGAGAGGATATACATTAACTCTGAATGTGATGGAACCAAACAGGGTTTAACCAAGAAGATAAACAGAAGCATCTCGCTTTTGTCAAGTGTGACTCTTGCTGGCTGTGTAACGTTGGGCCTGCAGTCACCGTCACACACTTATTAGTGAGAGTTCAAGGCTCATCAATCACTTTTTTCCCCACTTGTATGTAAAGGGCAATCATTTCTCTCAGCCGCTGGCTCACAGCACCATTAGAAGGAACACATGATCAACTCTGTCACAAACTAGGTAAAGATGAGCAAATGGGTCAACAGCTTCTTACTGGATCATTACAGGTTCCAGAGGTTCCAGTTTGGTGTGATGTGTTCAACTGTGTACATTCAGATAATGTGCAGTCATCTCCACTGTCTCACTTCCTCTTTTCTCTGTCGCTTTATAGAAAATATGAATAATTTTCTGCAAACGCTGAACTGTTTCATCAGGCAGAAAGTTTTTTTTTTATTTTATTTTAAATTTTATTGATGAGTCCCAGTGTTTTAAAATGCTATATGAAAGGATTAAGATAATTCAGTTGACTGCAACCAATTCTTATTTTCACTGCAGTAACATTTAAATTATTCATTAGTGGAAATTCATGTCAGCAAATATTCTCTTAGAGTTTGTATGCAGGTTTGTATAATCAAATTACCTTTTGACTGAATGAAACATGCAGCTAAATTTATGAGTAATTAACATCCAAGTAAACATTTATGTTTTAATTAACTGGGTAGGAATTCATATTTTCCCTGCCATATTCTAATTGATGGCAAAACTGCTTTCAGCAGAGTTTGGAACAAATCCAGGCAGAAATAGGCCTAATCAATCAAAGCACTGCTAATGTTAGTACGCTAACAGAATCCAGCAAAAGAGCAGGCTGAGGATTTTTATAGAAAATATTGTATAAAAGATGAAGTGCATGACAAATTAGCTGGTTTTGAGGAGAAGATTCCTTTTGTAACAGGCTGCATTTAGCATCCTACATTTAGAGTCATAAGAAAAATCAGACACTTATCAGCAGAATCCTGCTGTACTTTGATTTGTTCTTACCTTATATAATAAGGGTGCTTGACCAAGCTTGACCACAGCAATCTGGTTAGTGAGGTTCAGTGACTCTTTGGCTCTTCTCAAGTCTTCCACACTGGCATACTGGACATCCACCACCTCTCCCTGAAGATAAACAGAGCAGGTTCTTAGAGAAAATACATTTTCAAAAGGAATCTAACAATATTTGAGGTCAACAAAATACAGAAATGACAGAAATGTTAGCAGGCAATACACATCCACTGAAATTCTCATTTGACCTTTTTCCTTCCGTTCAAAGGTTTTGCCATCATTTATTGTCAATAAACATGACAAAATGTTTACTCAATGTTAATGCCATGTTTGTATATGCATATATTTTATGTAAATACCAGCTGACAATGCTGCAAACTAGTTTATCTATGAGGACAAATAAATAAATCTGTCTGTCTAGATTGTTTGGGTTTTTAATCAAGAATCTTCATGAAATTGGGGTTAAAAACCAATGGTAGGAGACAAGAGTCAATAAAATGCTGATGCCTCTCATCAGGTGGAGCATAAGAAGAACTGACGACCAATCCGCCGACGCCAGCGTCTCTGCCTATGTGGTAACTCCAGCCCCTTACGAGTCTCAGATCGTTGGTTGTAGATCTTTGACTTTTCCGCTCATCTACTGTATGCTTGTCTCCTGTTTTCCTAGGTACGTTCCTACGCCAGTTTCCAGTCCGATCATCCAGTCCTTCCTCTGGTTCGGAGTGATTCTCCACGACTTCCACGGCTGGCCTTAGCTCCACTGTCAACCTTCCAGCTCCCAAACTCCCACTTCCCGGCATTTGGTCCCCAATCAGCCTCCTAATGAGCTTTTCCTCCTGCCCCGAACATCTGAACTTTCACAGAGTCACGCCTATTGCTAATAAAGTTTCTGCATGTGGGTTAAACAGATTCCTAAAACCATGACAATTTTAGCATATCCTCCATTAGGGGTTTTGGAAGGCTCAGACCGGCCCATCCCTGACCAACACCATGACCTGTTCAAAGTCACTTACTTCCACCCTATCTCATCACTTTTTTTATGTTTACTCTGAACTTCAACAACTCACCTAAATGCCTTGGAGCTCATGGCATATGATTGGCTGATTTGCTATTATAGCAAACGGGTGTGCCTAATAAAGTGGCCGGTTGGTGTTTGTAGATCGGTTGACGCTTCAAGAGAAATTATTTTGTTTGTATTCATCCAGTCTTTATTCAAAAAGGTGTTGAAAGTAAGCCAGTGTTGTCTGCTGGCATGAGTGCATTTGTTTGTGTGAATCTTTGAGAGTGTTTTCATCCTCCTCATCCTGGTGACCTAGAAGTTGTTGGGGAAAGTCAAAGCATTACTTTTTGGGGTCTCTCGCTCTCATTCATTCCTCTCCTACTTGCCGCACCCTCACTTTAACACTCCCTCACCGCATCACCTGGCTCTGATTCATTTTTCATGTGGCCTGGGGGTGAGTGTAACACAACGCTGCAGCGGGAAGAAAGCGTGCAAGTGGTAAAGAGGGACTGTGCCAATGAGTCAAAGAGAAAGAGGGAGCGAGGAAGAGAGAGAGAGAGCACATCGCTTTGAATCAGGGGAGTTCAGGAGAAGAGAGCGGGAGAGATTTATCACTGCTGCCTGCATTTGCATCATAAAAGTCTTTCCATTTAACTTGCAGGCTGGGAAACAGTACAAGGCACAGTGAAATGTAATACTGAATAATCTCTCCGCTCACTGAGATGGTTCTGCTTGAACTGGATCCCACTCTCCCTCTTCCTGGCTTGCATTCTTCTGTTTCATCTTAGCAAGGTAGTTAAATTAACGACGGAGGTGACAGCTCTGGCTAAAGGAGTTAGCATCATTATACACAAATATTTAATTTCCTCACTGTGCGTGTCCTTCGCACTAGATTTAGAAAGGAGGGCAAACAAAAGAATATGTTGATGAATGGTGCCCAATTATTTAAATTGGTCTCATTCCCAAATTTATTACTACTTCCTTTCTAAGCCATGGTCACATTCAAGCATGAAAAAAATTTAAAAAATAAAAATGACTAATTATACTGCAACTCACATTGAAATTCACATCAATGTATTTAGTTGAATAATGTGAGATAGACCAGCCTATTTAAAGCATCAGTTCATCTCTTTCCCTTTTTTCAGCCACACCAAAGCATTGATTTCTCCATTGAGAGCTTATGAATGCAGAAAAGTCAGATATTCGGACAAATTTTAAACACAGAGATGACGTTGTGACAAAGGCATGTGCTTTGTGAACATGCCCAACTTAAAATGGAATAGAAATAACCTTTACTGTCCCTTATGGGGAAATTCCATTGGATATAGAGAAACTGCACCAGAATGTGTCTTCATTGACCTTTTTGACCTTCATCTCATATATTATCCAATAGATATGAACAACAAGGGAACCTAATTTTGAAATGCGACATCTTTGTACCCAACTTGAACCTCCACCATGGTACTTCACCTGCACTTGAATAGCACTATCAAATTCAGAAGACCCCAAAGCACTTCACACTCAATTCACCCAAATACACATATTCACACACTGATGGTACCAAGCTACCATGAGTAGCCACCGCTGTTGAAAGGCAGTCTGATGGAGGACTGCCTTTCAACAGCAGTCCTCCACCTTGCCTCCACCACCAGCAGGCAAGGTGGTGGTCAGGGGACACAATGATTGAGACATACAAAATGAGATTTCAAACTGGCAACCCATCAAATCCAGGGTAACTCCCACCACCATAGTCACTCTCATCTAACACACTCTTGTTGAAACCATCAAAGTTTCTAGAATAATTCCAGCTGAGCATTTAGCTTCTTGGTTGAATTAGATATATTTTTGATTATGTTGCTGGTATGCTTTAAGGACATCCTTTGCTCCGGTTTAGAGATCCATTTCTATAGCATCTCTTTAAAATCTGGATTTCCATCTGATATTTTATTTTTTTTGTAAGTTTTAGATTCAATGGTCTGTGCCTTTATTTATTATTTCATACAATTGGCATGACGCCACCTGTCAATGATTCTATGGTCATCAACTGACCAACCTGCGGTTGCAATTTGCCCAGACGTACACATCCCTTACATCCCAGCATTGTTGCTGGGATGGTCAGGGGACAATCATTGTGTCCCCTGACCATCCCAGCAACTGAGCATTGCTGGGTTCATCATTGCATACACACTGCGGTCATTAAGATGAGGAAAATGAAAGGAAATGAAACGTTGTCAGGAGGGAACATGCTATTCTGACAGCTCAGATCACTTAGAGGGCGGAAACAATTTATTCAATTTCCAAAACCCAAATGAAGTCTGGAAAAAGGTAAGGGATGGATCAAGGCCTGCAGCCGACTTCATGTCCAGTTGAATCAAAACGTGATTGACAGCAACATGTTGGTCTGTATAAAGGCGACTGGTAGCTAACATCCCATGTTTTGTCATAATAGACACTGTATGACTGAAAGTCAAATCAAAGATCAATAAGTGAAGGTAGTATGCTTGATTTTATGAGTCAATTCCATAGGTTTCACGATGGTAGCATGAAAACATCTCCTGTACTAACTGCTGTATTAACATAGAAGAACCTTTTTATGCTGCCGTTTTTTTTTCTAAGCAATTTCCTGAAGACATGTTTTTAAGCTCATATTTGAGCCATCACTGACCAAGTGAGTGCAAAATGTGTCATCCAACAAGACTTTGTTGGATGTGATGGATGTCACAGCTAGACATGATTCTTCCTCTTGCTGTGATAACCTTACAGACGTGATGGACGACTCAGAGAATTTTCTTGCCTGTTGTCTTTGCCTTAGCATTGGCTGACGAGATAAAAGTAACACTAAAATGTCTTTGGTCATTGAGTTTCATGATAACACTGTTTGTTTGGTGGAGATTTGCTCTGCTTCAAGAAGTTGGTATGGAGCAGGCGTCACGTCAGCTGGTTCTGCAAAAAAGTTGATCAAATAGACCCTGGAGATAAGGCATTGTTAGGTCATTTTATCAACTAAAAGATTTGAAATTGCATAGAAAGGTTACTGCCAGCTTTTTAAAACATAGTTGGATTTAGTTCCTTTACAAACTTGATTTACCATTTCAAGCAGAGCCAAACGCCCACTGGTGAAAAGTTTGGAGCATATGTATGACTAGGAATTTGATTTAAATAAAAAGACAGAAGTAAGTAACATAAATGTGTCATGGTACAGCTGCACGTCTCTTATTGTGAGAATAAGAGGCATATATATGAATAAGAGCATCCTTTTGAATGTTAACCTTTAACAGACATACTGACATCGCAGACGGCAGGTGTGATTAGTAAAAGGTGAGATGGAACAGATCTCTTGTGTCCCAAAGCAACACTGGTGACATTTATGTTTCTCTCCAGAATAGAAGATCTTCAAACTACGTCTAGCAGTGATCCGTATTTCATCACCACCAATGGCATCAGAAGGATTAAATAGAGAAAACAGGTTTTCTGTTGCTTATTTGCTTTGCTGTGCATCAAGTGGTGGCTGAAAGGGCTATCCCATTTTCTTCCTCTGATCCAGGCGGCAGGAGGCCAAGTATAGCTTCTCGTAAAGGGCAGCACTTCATACATTATATCTGGACAGTTAATAGAGTTCTCAAACTCCCAAATACATCTAATTTTCAGGCTGTTCCACTGAAGATGTCAGCAACTGCCCCAGGGTACCTCACCCAGAGTTTGGGGTGCAGTTCTGTTTTTTACCTCTGCTAAGGTTAATGAGGAGTAAAACAGTCTGACGCCTGCCTGTCCTCACCTGTTAAATTGACTCACTTAACCTGGCAGTCCTACTGTCTTTGTGATTGGACACGTCTTGCCTTCCCAGCCTGTTATTGTGGTGCCATCTCAATCTGTGCATTCTTTTAGCCAGTAAAATATGTTTTCCTACCTTCTCTTTCTAAGATGCTTGACAATATGGTTTATCAACACACTTTTCAACATTAATAAATGCAGACATTCTTCCTTTCCTTTCTAACATTTAGACATGTATCCCCATGACTAGGGTTGTAGCAATACACTGATCTCCCGATACAAAACAATACATGATATTCTGCTTATGATGCAATATATCACAATATTCAGTACACAATACAATTCAATATATTTTTAAGATTTTAGAGGTACAGACTGATTTTGGTGACATTTTGTCAATCGTCTTGGATTGAATTAATTGAACTGGTGATATAATAAATATTTTCATTATACATTTGTTATATGGTCACTTTGTTTAAAAGTTAATTGTGTGGCTTTGTGTACTTGGTTATGCAGAAAAGGAACATTTTATGCCTTATTCACTTAGATTATGTAATTTATCTTTTTCATTATTTAATTAATTATAACTGGTTGTTTCATTACATGACATTTTTCAATGTACATGTGCAAGTTGATAAAAAATGTGTGTGAAACCTGCCTTTTTATTCACGTAGATTTTACATAAAACTCAAAGTAGGATTTAATGTATCGATACCCGTGAATGAAAAATCAATACTTTCTGAAGAAAAATAATATCAATAAATGTCGTTGAATCAAAAAAATTACACATGGGGACACATAGATTGTTGGATTGTTGTTACAAAGCAATCTTGTAATGTCTTATCAACAAAACACTCCAGGATTATAAACAACAACATAGTGGTGTAATTATAAATTCTAAGACTGATGCTATTTTCAAAAATAACTCCTTCAAGCAACTAAATGGCTCATCCGTTTACTGTTCATGGATACATATCAGTGTGGGGATAAAGAGAGGCTGGTGTCAATCTCCAGGGAGCGAGAGGCAGGGTGCTCACCAGCACTCAATCACAGGCCACATCAACATGGACAAACAACCGTTTCATTCAATTAGATGTCATCAGTAACATGACATGTTATTTAAACTGTCTGGAGAGAAAATGCAAACTACATGTTAGATGGAGCAGAAATTTGATAATGATCCTTTTTACAGGAGATACATAGATATGGGCATTTTACAACACATTAAAAAATTGCATATGGAAGGAAAAGGACACACGGTTTTCTAAATTTTTCAGAGTGCAGGATGAGTCACTATTTTGTAGAACCACCCTTTCGACCAAGAGTGAAAGGCTCACCAATTCTTTGCAAAGTAGGTCAGTTTTCAGGAACTTTCACAGATTCTCAATCAAATATAGGTCAAAACTTTGACTGGGACATATAGTCAGATAAATATGCTGTGATTTAAACCATTCTACTTGGGGAGCACCAATAAACGGGCTGGCCAATAAATGGTAACAATCATTACATATGCAGTAGATTGTGACGTATGTTGCTAAAACAGAGAATGTAGAGAAGAAAAAGGGGTGAAGAGTGCAAACACACAAACGACAAGGGAGGAAATTTTCTAAGCAGTGTTGAATTAGTTAGAAGCTTTTCCCTACTGCCCTCCTTGAAAGGCTTAAAAGTGAGTATTTAAAAGCATCCCTGAACTTCCTGACTCTGATGTTGAGACACTTAATGAAGCCCTTGCCTTTACCTCATCCTCAACTCTGTAATTTGCATACACATGGATTTGTTCATAACTGCACTGGTCCCAGTAGAATATAGACTGTAGAAAATCTTTGCATATCACATCTAAATATATATTGTTAAACTTTGTTAAAATCTACCTGCTGCGGTGGTTCCTTTCTTAAAGCAAAGACATATGCAGTGTGTGTATATATATATATATATATATATATATATATATATATATATATATATATATATATATATATATATATATATATACATATATATAGATACATATGTGCAAATGTCCCCAGAGGACGACTACTCCAAACATGGTCAACATCAGGAATCATTAGTTCAGTATTCTTCACAAGGACTCCAATCTATCAATCACCTATGCCATATTTAATTGTGAAAGCAATGCATAGACCCTGAAAACTGCCACTTTATGCAAGGAAAGGAATGGAACGAAGCTAGGAAATAATCTGGTGATGGATGACTGTGACCCTCCTTTTGGTTCGACTTCCACAAGAGGACAGCTGGATGGATCAAGCAAAGCAGAGAAAGGAGAACGGAGAGCAGGGGGAGCGAAGAGTGAGAGGAAAAACTTGGTATTCAGAGAATGGCTCCAACTTTTCATCTGCCCTCAGGCCGAGCGGGGGGGCTCAAGGGAATAACAAGCTTCTCCTTCAACCCCTTTCTCTGTTCCCGGGATACAGAGAGAAGTAAAATCCTCTAAAAATAGTGTGACGGCATTTCTTTGTATGTGTGCGTCTGGCGCCCAACGCAGGAAGACTACATGCATAATGACTTCCATTAACCTTCACACTCTGGAAGGATGGTGGAAAAGATTAACCACGCATCCATTATGACTCAAATGCCATCTTTTAAAAGATTTTTTTAATGCTTTCCATATTTTGGAGTTATCTGGAGCCACTGCACTTTTAAGCTCAGTTCCTATCACCGTTTGTACAGTATTTGTAAACTGCTCAGTGGCTCAGACCAGATGCACCTACTTGTTTGTTTTTTAATTAAGCTTTACTTTTCTGCGAGTATAGTTCATGGCTCATTTCAGTCCAGTTAATACATATTACTTAAATTTGGAATTTGCTGCATTATCCTTGATGTAAAAAATCAGATTTTTGAAATGTTTTCTCCACATGATGGACAATTCAACTGAAATAAATTTCAAAGTAGTTGCAAAGAAAGACAAAGATGCAGCAAAATAAACGCACACAATATAGGTCACTCTTGTATCGGCTGTAAGTGTTCACTTCAAATAGGTCAGCTTTGTTTTCTAATAATCCGGCTACATAAGCATATTATTATATAAAAAATCCCTTCTCACCCACCGCGGGTGGTTCTTATCCTCTGAGCTCGGGTCCTCTACCAGAGGCCTGGGAGCTTGAGGGTCCTGCAGTATCTTGGCTGTTCCAAGGACTGCACATTTCTGGACTGAGATGTCTGATGTTGTTCCTGGGATCTGTTGTAGCCACTGCTCCAGTTTTTTTCTTCACCTTCCAGGCCCTCTCCAGTTCCTCCCTGAGGCCCTGGTATTTCTCCAGTTTCTCGTGCTCCTTTTTCCTGATGTTGCAATCGCTTGGTATTGCTACATCTACCACAACGGCTTTCCTCTGTTGTTTATCCACTATGACAATGTCTGGTTGGTTCGCCATTACCATTCTGTCTGTCTGGATCTGGAAGTCCCACAGGATCTTAGCTCTGGCATTCTCCACCACCTTTGGGGGTGTTTCCCACTTTGATCTCGGGGTTTCCAGTCCATATTCTGCACAGATGTTTCTGTACACTATGCCTGCCACTTGGTTATGTCGTTCCATGTACGCTTTCCCTGCCAGTATCTTGCACCCTGCTGTTATGTGCTGGACTGTCTCAGGGGCCTCCTTGCACAACCTACACCTTGGGTGTTGTCTGGTGTGGTAGATCTGGGCCTCTATTGCTCTGGTGTTTAGGGCCTGTTCCTGGGCGGCCATGATGAGGGCCTCTGTGCTGTCCTTGAGCCCAGCTTTTTCCAGCCATTGGTAGGACTTACTGATATCAGCCACTTGGGTTATTTGCTGGTGGTACATCCCATGTAGGGGCTTGTCCTCCCATGATGGTATCTCTGGCACTTCAACCTCCGTTCCCTGTTGTCTGAGACATTCACTGAGCACATTGTCTGTTGAGGCTTTGTCCCTGATGTATTTATGGATCTGAGTTGTTTCGTCTTGGACAGTGGTTCTCACACTCACTAGTCCTCTGCCTCCTTCCTTGCGGCTCGTGTACAGTCTCAGGGTGCTGGATTTGGGATGGAACCCTCCATGCATTGTTAGTAGTTTTCTAGTCTTAATATCTGTGGCTTTTATCTCCTCCTTTGGCCAGCTAATTATTCCAGCAGGGTATCTGATTACCGGCAGGGCATACCTGTTTATCGCACGGATTTTGTTCTTGCCATTGAGCTGGCTTCTCAGGACTTGCCTTATTCGTTGGAGGTATTTAGCTGTGGCTACTTTCCTTGTGGCCTCATCGAGGTTGCCATTTGCTTGGGGTATACCTAGGTACTTGTAACTGTCCTCTATGTCTGCTATTGTTCCTTCTGGGAGTGAGACCCCTTCTGTGCGGATCACCTTCCCCCTCTTTGTAATCAGCCGACCACACTTCTCTAGTCCGAATGACATCCCAATGTCCGTGCTGTAGATCCTGGTGGTGTGGATCAGTGAGTCGATGTCTCGCTCACTCTTGGCGTACAGCTTGATGTCATCCATGTAGAGAAGGTGACTGATGTTGGCCCCATTTTTGAGTCGGTATCCGTAGCCAGTCTTGTTGATAATTTGGCTGAGGGGGTTCAGGCCTATGCAGAACAGTAGCGGGGACAGAGCATCTCCTTGGTATATGCCACATTTGATGGACACTTGTGCAAGTGGTTTGCAGTTGGCTTCAAGGGTGGTTTTCCACAGCCTCATTGAGTTTGCAATGAAGGCTCTCAGAGTCCTGTTGATGTTATACATCTCTAAGCATTCAATGATCCAATTATGCGGCATTGAGTCATAGGCTTTCTTGTAATCAATCCAAGCCATGCACAGGTTGGTGTGTCGGGTTTTGCAGTCTCGGGCAACACACAATTCATTTACTTAATTATTTAAAACCAAATATGTTAGCGTTAAATTGAGCCTCATAAGTTTTTACGATTTGATGATATCAAAAGGGTTAAAGAGGCCATCTAGCCAAACAGAACCCATTCATCTGTCGTATGTCAAACCGGTACCTGAACGCTGCCTACTGCAGAGTAGGCTGCGTAGGAGAACTGCTGCTTCAGCAGGTCAGTGGCCCCCCGCTGGTCACAGGGGGTCCCATGGGGAAGAAAACACTGGTGGCTGGATCTGTCTGTGATGGTGTTTGGAGTGGAGCCAGGCAAGCTGAGCAGAACCGTGTGATTGTACAGGTGGACATCAGTCAGACCAAGTCCAACCCACTGCCTGGACAGGTACCTGGCCCTGGACTCCTCACTGTCGCCTGCCAGGCTGGAGAAAGACCTGGAACACAATATAAACATCAGGAAAGGTGAATAGTTTGGGATTATGAAGTCTGTTTTGGTTTTTCTTTTCTTTTCTTTAGCTTGATTAATTCTTGAGTTCAGGTGCAAATTAAAGACATATTTGGTAAAATGACTATATAGCACTGGAAAATGTATTTTGCTCATTAAGCATATACAGTAAGTGAAATAAGTACCAAGCACATCAACTTTTAATGTTTCTATTGAGATAAACCAATATCATTCAGAGCCCAAGTAACACACACAAAAAAAATCAAAGTAATCTCCAACTTATGTTATGTGTTATGAAGTGGAAATAACACAAGAAAAACATGAATAACATCATTTTCAAAACAGATTGAAAGCCAAGGGGACAAGCTAAGATTTGTCAATATTTAGAAATGATTCCTGCTGCTGTGCATACATCATGATGAGTTGATATAATATTAACTGAATGCCTAAAAATTTTTTTCTCTTTGTAACCAAAGTAAGTGCAGGATGGTGTGATTTTTAAAGTGAAAATATCTTGACAGTAAAGTTGTGCTGTTGTAAATAATGTGAAAAGTGACAGCTGAAGCTGCTTTCTGAACTCCTGATTGATCCAGTAAGCTCCATGGAGCCACGATCAGAAAGACCGACGTCTCACCATCAACCAGCGACAAAAGAACATTTTCTGAAAGAGAAATCAACTGAAGAACATAAAGACAATGAGCACTCAGAGAGCTTCGTAGAACTTATTAGGTACAGTTTTACCAATATTTTCATACTTTACTTATTGTAAAAAGTTCACAATAGCAAAATATATATATATTTTACCCTTTTTGTCACAAAAACATTGCCTATAAATGTTCCCTTTTACTATACTACTTAGTCAAAGTAGAAACAAAAATCAAAACCTGCATGTAAGACTAATGGGCAGAATCCAATTCAGAATCCATTTTGATAAGTGCAGAACATAAACTAATTGATCTTCCATATTGTGGATAATGGTTCTATTCAAGTCTCCAACCCATCACCAGTTTGTTTTGCCAGGGGGCTAAACTGAATGAACTTCTCATCTTTCTTTGCTTCTCAAACACACCAAAAATCCTCACAGGATTCTGGAGTCCCCATCATTCACATTTTCCTAATTGCACAAAAGAAATGTCAATAAAGATTGATCCAAGTCTTATTTGATTCTCCTGGTTTATTTGGTTCTTGATGTTTACTCTTCTTATTGTTTTGACTCGTAGAGACCTGAACTCAAAAGTTCACCAATAAAAACGTGTACAGACTTGGCTGGCTGGCATTTCAGCCACGGAAACCCAGCACTCCACCAGCACTGATTTTTGAAGTAAAATAAACCTGAGAAAAAAACTGCAAGTCAAGAGAACTGCAAGTATGAAAACAAAAGAAACAAGTACAACCTTATTTTTCAGGAGATTGCTTATTTTGCCTTACTGAAAGAATATCAATATCAGTTATGCTTGGAGTTGAATTGACCCTCCACACTACTCCTTTTATGCAATTGGAAAATTAAAACTAACCAATCTGACTCCTAACCAATGTTCCCTCTAATTTTTCATGTGTCTGTGCACATACACACAAGCTTCCTGAGCACACTGAGGACCACTGTGAGCATCATCAGTGCACACGGCATGGCCACGCACAAGTATTATAAATCTGGGATCATAGAAAGGTGCATGGCTTATTAAAAGAAACAAATTACATCAACAATTTTCGTTTGTTTGCTTTCAATTTAAGTGATTTTCCCCATTAAAAACATTGCTGTTCATGAGATGCACAGTATTAGTAAGTGTCTTGCTTTAGCCAGGGTGAGAAATGAGACATTACACCTTTCAGACATAACTGTTTGTTCATATTAAAATATTCACATTTTGCACAATGAAATGTTTTCTGTAGCTTATGATACAGTATAAATTTTTGTAAAATATTTCATTAGTTTTTTTCACGTCTGCCCTTCTTACTGACCCATCAACTTTGCCCAGGTTGATGGGTCAGTCTGCTTCTTGCTTTATGTACTTGAATTCAGCATATTGGCTGTTCATGGCCTCCATAATCTGTGGGTGGAGGAGAATGGCCTCATACTTCTTTGCCAGTGTACAAATGTCTGCTCATCCATAGTCAAAAGTCTGAACTCAACGCTTCAATATCAAATGCAGACCATTCTTTTAATTCATGCTTTAAAAAAACGAGCATCAATGTGATCACAGAGCTTATTAATAAAAAGAGTAATCTCATCAGTATTGGTAAAGGCAACAGTGATGGCCCCATTGCCTCCACTGTACTGCACTGTTCCAGTTGCACAAACTCCGACAGCCATTTGATCTTAGCAGAAGTGCATTTCTTTTTTTTTTTACTTTGGCTTGGTGAGTGGATGTCCCACTTAGACATGATAAGGTGTTAGCTTTCTTAACTCCGCCGCACTATTCTTACCTGCATGGTGCCACAGCGCATATGACCAAGACACTTACGCAAAATAGCATGCGATGATTGGCTGCGTAGCGAAAGTGAACCGTATCGTGTCATTGACTGGATTCCTGTCACTCACTGAGTTCGATCGCAAAGTAGGACGAAAAACATGTTACTGGTCCATAGTCAAAACTGATATCTGAACTCAATGTCCAGTTTACGTTGGACCTTATTTTATGCGCAACAGAGATTTTCTTGTGCGCTGAGAATATGTGAGCATTGCGCGATTGCGCAGGCGCGCAGCTTAGAGGGAACATTGCTCCTAACTAATCACATTGTTGTGGGTAGGTTCCAACAAAGTAACCATATCCATCAAAATACCTTATCAACAAAATTACAACACAAAAATTCAAACTAACCATCTCAACAATATCAACATTTTACAACCTTTACAAGGACATTAATACCCTAAAACAAAAAAAAATACAAACAATCAAAAATTTCAAAGATAAATTCAAAACAAATAGTAGCAATCTTTATTCTCAATATAAATTCACCCATTATATCACTTCAATATTATTTCATTTTCTATTATTGATTTTTTTTTTTAAGATACATGGTAAATTTTGCATGGTTAGCAATTATTATAATTACAGAAGGAAACATGTTTCAGTTTGAAATTGCTCTATTCTGTTTGACTGTAAGGAAAGAAAAGTTTGAAGGATCTTTAGACAGTTCATGAGTTCCTGCAGTAGTCTATTAATTACATATCAGTGAGTAGATTAAGCAGTTAGCTGAAACCACTGCAAGCACTCGGCACAACCAAAGTGAGTGAATCTTCCTCAGCGCAGACAGAACATTTGCATAGTGTTTAATAAACTGAAGTAATGGCATTCGGTCACTAATGTGAAATGTAACTAGCAACTGAAGCTTAAGGCAAGGCATCTTTATTCATCATTTAACTGTGAAATCAAGACTCAACAGTGTGCTGTGAGAATAAACTTTACCTAGAGTATAAACTCTTTGTTCAACACTTCAGCTGTAGACACTGTAGATGTGTTTGTGTTACCGGCACCAGACCCAGGGGAAAGCTGGCCGCTCCTCAAACCAACAGACAGAGCAGGTGTCTGTTTTCCATGAAATACTTATTACAATGAACTACATCCGCACTGTCCTTGTCAAATATACTGCTCAAGAAAATAAAGGGAACACTCAAACACAATATAACTCCAAGTACATCAAACTTCTGTGAAATAAAACTGTCCACTTAGGAAGCAACACTGATTGACAATCAACAATGATTTTGTTGTCAGCTCATTCAACTTTGTACAGGACAAAGTATTCAATGACAATATTTCATTCATTCAGATCTAGGATGTGTTATTTGAGTGTTCCCTTTATTTTTTTGAGCAGTGTACATTTATTAGAAAACCTGCATCAAACTCCATCAAGCACTGGTAATGTCAAAACACCTGAGCAACATTTAGAATGACTTCTAAACACTTCAGTGAATCTCTGCACCAACTTCTGATACCACCACTTATTCCACTGCCTTTTTAACACCAATTACTGGTGAGAATATCAAAGTATAGCTAAACAAACCTTTCTTTAGGGTGCCTAACTGTTATTGTCAGTGAGGATACTTGGATGGGAAATTGGAGCTTTCCAGCCTTGACATCTATTCAGACACAAACTACAAGATGTTATGTTTCCCACAAGCCTCTATGAGAGGCCATTATCCCTCCTTCTAGTAAAAATGACTCACCCTAGGTATGTATGAACAGGTGAGGAGCGCTTTTCAATCTGCAAAGCAGATGTTTAAATGATGTGGATGATCAGTTTAAACGGGGATTGTGAGTTTAATGTGTGGGTAAGAGAGACATGTACGATATCTCTATCAGACTACGGAGCAGACGGCCCAAATGCACTATTGGGCATTGTGTTAGAAGGCTGCGACTCAAAGCTCTCCAGCAGCCACGGTGAGCCAGGCCGTGTGCAAATGTTTCCATTCATGTGTGCAACAGTGTTTCCCAAGACGTATGTGAGACCTTCAACCATAAGCCAAGTGGTTGGAAGGACTCCCTGTGGTTCGGGGCACATGCCCAACACTGCTGACACTTCAAGTCTCAAAGGACTCTGCATGTGCACCAGTGTGTTTGTGTCCATCAGACTGGCTCCTTCTGTACGTAATCATCTTTGACTCTTTCTGATTAACATGTAAGATGATGTTTTCTGTGCCTCCCGCACTGTACCATTCCCTATTGTGACCATACAATAAATATGTTAACATTTTTAAATAAAAACATTTTTGATCAATAGCATACAAATATAATACAGTTAAGGGACACAACTTAAATACATATGCTGTTCAAACGAAATCCATAAGGCAGGACCTTTTTTTCACCGACACCCCACTAAACCTTCCATGCTCAGCTGTGATCACCAATTCTTCCATATTGCTAAATGTCAATAATTAGAAAACAATTATTTTGGATATTTTATTCTCAAATCCATAAATGTACATATATTTCATGAGTATTTTGGTAGAATTGTAATTTTTAAAATGAATGAGCTGATGAGCTGATTTAGGTTATCCAAAGTTCTACTTTTTTGGTGTTCTAAGTCACCCAGATGCTTCATGCTGTGGAGGAGTTCTCAGGTTTGGAAGATTCCACATTTGAACTGCACATGTAATGATTGTAATTATGGCCAGAGACTTCAATTTTAGTTTGATCAGTCTGCAGGACATCTTAGAGGTAAATTAAGCCATTTACCTCTGAGTGCATTTGCAAACTAATCTGGGTTTTTATGTTGCTTTTGAAATAATGGCTTTTCCTCCGCTTAGTGGTCTTTCAGCCCATGTCGGTACTCATTACACTGTGGATAATTATGCTATCTTGTCAATTTTCTGACAGCATCTTCCTTTGGTGTTTTTCTTTTGTTTTGTGGGTGATGCACACAATTTCTCCGAACATGGTCGTTTCCACCACATAGACATTACATGCTGGCTGTAGATGTCAATTCTTTTTCTATTTGCATATAGTTTGTACAGATGACAGCAGTGCTTTCAGGCATCTGTAAATAACCCAATAAGAAACCAACCTTCTGGGAGTCCACTATTCTTTTCTTTATATGTTTGCCATTTCTTATGATTTTTCCAGTGAAGGCATTCAAGGAGTCAGTATGCTTTGGGTGTTGCCTCAAGATGCATTTAGAGATGTTAACCATGTCACTGAAACATCAACTTACAAGAAGCTCACAAAAACTTAAGACTTTCCAAATGGTGAGAAAGCTATCCATCCATCCATATGTGATATTTATCAAGGAATGAATAACAGAAAAAAAATATTTTGTAAACTCAACTCCAATTTCTTTTTTTCTACGACAGGCTATCCATCCATCCACTTTCTGTACGCCCCTGTTCCTAGTGGGGTCAGGAGGTGCTGGTGTCTATCTCCAGCTAATGTTCCGGTTGAGAGGCAGGGTACACCCTGGACAGGTCGCCAGTCTGTTGCAGGGAATAAGACAGGCTAAATAACTCAAATTACTGCTGATTATTTTTGACTGTACAACTTTATACACAGAATCCCATATAGTGTCTGTAATATTGGTTTTTATCTCTCAAAACCTCACCAGGATTAACTGGTAAGAGCTTTCATGATAATGTGTGCCACCTCCACATAATTGATAAGTAATTCAAGCTATGTAGGAAAATGGCTTATGTAACAAATTCATTTCATCATGTTAAAATATACACACGCATGAAGTATTATGTCAGGTCAATTTGTATTAGCCAGTAAAATGATAGAAACAGGATTTCTGTGGGTATTTAGGTTCCTATGCCCAGGTTGGCCCACATGTAGCTAAAATTTCAGGATAAGTGCAAGACTTAGAATACAGGAAATAACATTAAACCTGTCACACAAGAACTAAAATATAACCATCTTGCGGATTACTTTAGGTAATATTAGAACCTCTATGAAAAATAGAGGATCTATTTATCAGAATTCATCTTAATTCTTAAACAGATAAATTAATTCATTACTAACATTCATTTCAAATGTGACACATTCTTTCCTCCAATGTGGTGTAGGAAAGTCCATTCATGACAACCCGTGCTGGCCATCACTGGATTTGAGCTGAAAATTCAGCCAATCAGATCAGTCGGAAGAGTTACCGCTCACAACTGACAAAGATGCCCAGTAAAACAGAGAGTGATTTTCTGACAAAAACATACAGATAGGGGGGGAGGGATGGTGCTGCGGCCTCTCAATCAGTATATGTACTGATTATCCTGTGTTAGGATATTAATAAAGCATAATTCAGGACAAGACAACAAATTCCTAATTTTGTCTAAACCACATAGGGTCACCACTTTATATTGCGCTGGATCATTCAGTTAAGAAAAGTTGGGCTCAACCATCGATGCTAATCTTTTATTAGGGGGGGGCTTGGTCTTTTTGACATTTTCTTGCAGCTAATTGAATATGACTACTGTGTACATTTATGTATTTATTCAGTTGAGGAAACAATACCAAAAGGCGATTGAAAAACTTCAAAATAAGGTTGTTAAGATAATATGTTATTTCCATGCTGTGTAACCTTTCTTGTGTCTAAAGAGATGCTCTGATTGTTTAGAACTGGTAATATGGATGCATTGGAAGTCTGCTTAGCATCTTCACCCGATTCATGGGATGAATTGCCTCTGATGTCGCCCTCACAAGGGAAACTTTTTGAAAAGCGGTTTGCTTAAACGTCAGCAGGCGGCAGTCTCATGAAAGCTCATTTTGTAACGTTTCATATCTGGTGTTTTTGTCAGCTAAGCTTTAATTAATACTTTGATCACAGTCTGAATTGATGAAAAGTCTGTTTGCAATAATTAAACAGCTGAAACCAGAATCCCTTAATCTTAAACCTGGGGGTCTTTAAAATCCAGCATATTTTGTAATGACACAGATGTAAAAATGACATTATTACTCCACTGTAATATCCAACAGTCTCCTTGTCACTGGCAAACATATGATTTCCTAAGAATTTTCTCCTCATGCTCCTATTTTGCTTTGTGCAGCAATATTTTTATTGCATGTTTTAGACTCATTATAATGATAATAGGCGAGAGCTAGGAGCATGGGTGCAGGCAGATAAATCACATTTACCCGATGCATATTGTAGAAATAATTGACTTGGTGAGTGTGCTAATGTGCATTCATGGGCCAAGCAGACTTAGCATACGAGACGCTGTTGCCTCTGCTGGCAGCTGCGGAGGATAATATATTCCTGTAGGACACAATCATTTTAATAGCTCATCCATTTGTTCAAGAGACAATTGATTTTCTCTGTTTCAATGCACGTTAGTCACATTTGATTTCTCTCATCCCATTTGCATTTGTCATATTTTCAGAGTGTGTAGCTGGAGCTCAGGCTTCATGAAAGGAAATCCTTATTCAGGTGTCAGGGTTGGTGTTCAGATGGAATCCAAGTGAAGACCGAGACCACCATTAAAGAAGATTTAAGACATCATTGGCATATAACTGCAGAGCAAGTCAGAGGGGAGAAATTCAGAAAGAACATCAGAGAGTTCATCAACTAACATCCCAACAGAAAACTCGGTGCAGTGCTGCTCATGTCCTTCAATATTGTGTATCTTGTATTCCTATTGTGTTTAAAGCTTTAAATAACACATATGATAACCTAGAAGACACAATGTGATCTCCAGTTAAAGTGAGAGTTACAAGAGCGTTTTAACTGAGGAATTTGTAACAAGAGTTCAAACTAGATGTTTGCATGCTGTATAAAAGGAGATAACCTTTCCCCCTCCTTACTGCCATTAAATTATACAAATCTCTCCAGCTTTAGGTCAGTCAGAATCACCAACATCATTTCAAAATGTCCCAGTTTGAAAATACGAAAACATTCTTAGAAGATATTCATAGAAAAGCACAAATGGTTTTTCTAAGCAGACAATAATCAAAATAACAGCAGAAAGTTAGCCACAAAGTCGCATAATGACAAGAAAGTGAATCACAAAGAGCTGATCTCAGACCAGTACAAAATGTGGAGGCAGAGCTGAGCAGGTGTGCAAACACAGCAGTCTACAAATGTGACTCCATTAGATCAGTTCTGTCAGGGCGGAATGGGTCAAGATGCCAGCAAGCTGTTGTGCAAAGACGGAGGAAGGACACCAGACCCACTTGACCCAAATCATACAGCTTAAAGGCTAAACATACTAAACATAAAGGGAAGGTATATATCCATGTGTCATAGTGGAGGAGGCTCCATCATGAACTGGCAGATTTTCCTTCAGTGGAGCTTCTGGTTGTCCACTGGCATCAACCATTGGACAATCAGTGGATTGATCGTTGATGTAGCAAGCCTCCGTGTTTGTGTGGCGATCATAGAGTTTTCCAATTAGAGTCCCTGCGCTTGGTCAGGTTCCCTCACCATCACATGTTGAGGCATCATTGATTGACGTTCAGTGTTCTCTCATTGAATGCTATTTTGGAATTTCCGCAATCATCGGAAACAAAGAAGATGAGTCTATTCAATTTTTTTTTTTTTTTAAATTGGAAAAATGTCCTTTGTTTTGAACTATTCTACATCATTCCTTGAACACAACTCCAATGATATCATTTGGAGATAGATGAGGTCCACTGCATGTTATGATGTTCTGGCAACATTTTAGTTTCAGAAATGCTGAACTGTAACTAAAACTCCCAATCTTGAAATTACAGGACATTAGGGCAGTAGAAATGGCTCCTAAGAATAGCACTCTCTATTCTTCTTTATACTTAATCATGGACCATGGCAGCTTATCATCTGGAGTGATTTTCCCTGGTCTAAATGTGTGTGAGCGTGTGTGTGGTCAGTGTTGAACAACAAGAAGACATTGTAGAAAGACTGCTTTGCATACAAGAGTATTTAAAAGGTATATCTGGATGTAAAATATCTTCACTTTTCATTTCTAAACCAACGTTGCTAACTGGTCGCACTCAAACCGTAGACCAACAGGCGTGAACTCCAGTCCTCTGCAACTTTTAGATGCATCTCTGCTTCAACACAAATCAATCAAATAATCAGGTCATTAGCAAGACTCTGGGGAACTCGACTGCACACGGGGAGGTAAGCCAGCCATTTGATTCAGGTGTGTTGAACCAGGAACGCATCAAAAAATTGCAGGACGCCGGCCCTCGAGAGCTGGAGTTCCAAACTCATAGGCTTTACTCTTGACTTCTGAAGCCCCTGGACAACATTGAGATTAATCTTTGGAATTGTGGTGACAAGAGATCTTGATCACACAATTTTAACCTAACAACCAACATGACCCTGGCTAGCAAAATCAAATATGTTGGGTCTGCTTAATTAATTTAGTTAACCTCACACTTTGACTTTTATGAAACGCATTAGCATAAAGTTAAGATTCATTAAATGGAGAACTGGCTGCAAGTAAAATAAGACTAATGAAGTCAGATCTGAATCTACAGAAAGAATGTGAATGTTTCAAGGCTCACAATTTGAATAAGAAAGCAAGAAAGGAAATGTTTCTGTGACGAAAGACAAATATGAGCTTAATGAATTCCAGGTTTCAATTAGAACGCTGAAAAAAAAAAGATGCAGAGGAGTATTAATATGTCTTATACAAATCATTTTCCCCAGAACTAAATCAGACTGCTGCTGCTACGAACATGAACTGTAAATATTTTTACCTTTTAATGTGTGAGCTACAAATATGTCAGGTTGACTGCTGAATTAATATAAAACATTTGTCTGTATTGATTGTTTTATTTCAGTGTTGGAAGGAGAAATGCAGTACTTCCATCTGAAAATAGAAAAATGCTGCTCACTGATTCAGACGTATTGCAGCTTCTTTGGTTTTTTATTATGTCACATTATCACAAATATATTAATCATGTAGCAATACTACTAAATCAAATAATAATACTTCACCTGATTTTAGTCTTTGTGAGTTAAGAGAGGGCTATTATGGTCATTAGCAGTCTTGCCTACATTACCTTCAGTTGTTATGAAAATGCATAACATGCAAACGTCATATCAAATATGACTTTAAAGAAATTTGACTTTGCATTATATATGTATCTGATGCCTGGAAATTCTTCCCTTTCCTCCCTCAGCATGTCATCAGAACAATGCTTCTCCATAAGGTCATTCACAAGCATTCTTAGGAGTTTTGCAGTTTGTATGAACGGCTCAGTAGACATGCAGTTCCACTAGGTGTTGTTAATTGATGCTGCCGCTAATCTGAGGAACTCTTCAGGGGAGAAACTCGACTGAGGCGGCCCATTGTAAGAGCAGCTGTTCAGGCACCTCGATTGGCTCGATAATTATTATTACTATTGTTATAGTTTTCAATATTCCAGTAAGGTTAATACAAGAAATTTGGTCAAGAAGTAGTTCAAATTTCTTGAACAATCAAAAAAATTTCAGTTCTCAAACAAAACAAAATATTCCGATTCATCAAAAGTTGATCAAAAGTTTTACTTTTTCGCAACTTTTATTACTCAGTGGTATCCATTAGTATTAATAAGTTCTGGGATAGTCTTTGTGTTGTTCCACATTGTCCACTCATTTCTTAAGGCTGCCTGGAGGCAAACTAGATAAAGATCCCAGTATGTTCTCACCTGACCCAATTATAAGTTTAGAATGTAGCAAGTTTAACACTGAAAAAGCTCTGCAAACACCAAAACTGATCATACTACTTATGATCAGTGTTGGTGTATCTTGCATTCCTATACATAAAGTAGTACGTCTCACCAATAAATAGAAACAGCCGAATATACTTTATGTTACAGTTTAACAGAATATAGTTAAAACTAAATCATCAGGGGTCAGAGGTCGATTAATCATGCTTCCATTTTTTGCTATGGTTTAGGCATCATTTTTCTTCCAATTTAACCAGTATAATAACCTGGTTAAATTGATTATTATACTCAATTTAACCAGATTAAACTGGAAACCAAATTAATCTGGTTAATTGAAACCAAATTCAGTTTTGGTTTGAAAACAATTTTAAAACCAACTTGATTTCACCACATCTGTGGACACACAGAAGGGAAAACTTTGCCCTGCAGGGTAAATGTTTGGTGGTTTTTCTTGCAGGTTACTGGATGAATCCATGATGAATAAAAAAGTGAAGTTCAGGTGATCTTGAAATTCTTCTGTCAAAATAATCCTGTTAAGGCTCAGTTTTTCTGCAGCTGAACGCACTCTGAAAAGCCTTCACAACTGACTGTCACCTCTAGCGTGAAATAGGGAGGATTAAGAGGAATGTGATCCAGCAGCAGAGTTAAAATGATACAAGCCTCCAATTTAAAGTGGTGTTAAAGTATTAAGCAATAGGTTCTCTCTCTCTGTTTGTTTGTATGCTCTCTGTTTAGCTTCAATGCTTCTCTGTTAAAATGTGTTTGTATAATGTGAAAGTAATTATTTTCAGCTCCAAACAATTTTATTTTTTCTGTTAAACTTTGCTTTGTAGAAAGAGCATCTATGTTATGTGCTCTTCTCTGAGTAGTTATGATGCGTTGCTGATTTTTACTTGTATAGTTGGAAAAGCCTCTCACAAACTTTGTGGAATTTTCCTTATTTAAAATGTATAATTTTAAAACAAATTTGTTTCCACAAATTGGTTGTACACACTGATATATACTGCATGTAATTTGTAGAACAAAGACAGTTTTATTAAAGTACTCAAACTTTCTCATATCATCACGTTACAACCACAAACTTCTACCTTAAGATTTTACACCACATCGCCGCGAAGTAGTGAAAAAGAGAAGTAAAAAATGACAGATTTGGACATGCACATACCTTTTGCCTAATTGGTCTTTCTTAAAAATGGATCTGTTTGTTTTTCTTGGCAAACACAATCCATCTCAACCCAGATGAGATGCAGAGTATTTGCGAACAGCAATTTTAAAATCCAATTAAGAAATTCTTGAATGTTGACTCGACCATTCTCTGTTTTTGTCCAAATTCTTCCATTATCCAGCACTCAATGGAAATTTATACTTGAAACCTGTTTTATGGGTTTTCTCAATCACAGATCATAAAATTAAATGTACTTTTATTGAGATTGAATATGAAAGTTTATGTTTACTGCATTCATACAGCAATCAAATGTGACCCAAAACTGATATTTTTGCCCATATGTGTTCCATATCTGACATTTTCACAGCAGTCTAAACTGTTCAAGTTGGATTTTTTTCACATTCTTCCACAAAGCAGATTTGTGCCACTTCCACGTGTTGTTCTAAATAGGATGTTCATCCAATATTTTTCAAAGCATATTTAGTCTGAATTTAATGTGACTTTTACATCATTGATGTGAGACATGGGTCATAATTGTGCATCAGAAGCCAGAGTAGCTCATAACTCAAGTGGAAGACAGTGTGATTGTCTCTCCAGCAGGTCAATGACCCTAACCCAACTCATAAAACTTAAATGCAATAAATACTTTTTTATTATTATTATTATTTCTTATCTTACATTTACACCAGCCGCTGAAAAGGCAGCACCTCCACCAACAAACTAGAGTTTGATTAAAGCAGAGTAAGCAGGGCTGGTGTGAAAGCACCCTGTGGCATGTCATGCGTCCATGGTTCCAGTCTCCAAAGTCAGTGCTCAAGAGCTGAAATTAGATATGTTTCCAATGTCGTCCTGCTTTGACACACCTGACTCGATTATGTTTTCATCACCAGGTCCCTGTAGAGCTTCATGACATGCTATCCGGCTCTTGCTGGCTGGAATTGAACATCCATCGTCTTTGTACTTCATGTTTCTCACTGCTCTACCACTCTGTTCTGACATCCTGAAAGATGTCCTGGTGTTGGTATCTCAGCTCTTGTTTTTCTATCATTTTGTGCTTTTCTTTGGGATTATACCATTTACACAATAAGTAATTATCAACGGGAAACACAACAGAGAGAAAGCCTAATTCTTCCCTGCATGTTATCTCCCTGATATACTTTAATGAACTTTGAGGCAAGGTTTGATGTTATAGTTCTGGAGTGTGAAGGCCAGTGGGAATCGTTTGCCAGATTAGATCCAGGATGTTAGGCTCTGTGTCTGACTTATTATGGCTGTAAGTCATGCGGTATATGACCTGAGCTGCAGCATAGTGAGTTACATTCACTGTCACAGGTCTGCATATAGCACCTCCTTAGGTGCTGAGAATGTCTACATCTGTAGAGACAAAAGCCTTAAAGCCAAGTTTCACAGTAAATGTAACAAATATTAGACGTCAAAACTCATATGTTCACAGAATCCATCTGAGCTGTGTCAGACTTGTGGCTTTAGTTTATAATAACAACTGGAATCATTTAATTTCCTAAGATGACAAATCATCCTAGTGAGTGTCTAATGAGCTGTAAAAGAGACATCATAGATCTTAGTTCTCTGATGCGTGTCCATTTCTGTTTAAGTGCCTAATTGATTTTTTTTTCTTGTTCAGTTACCAGAAAGAGTTGAGAAAACATAGATTTAGGCTGTGTTAAGGAAGATTCTAACACTAAATTTCATCTCCATCTTTCCCTTAGGAAAAGAGAAATTATAAATAAGTTGTGGTGACAAAAACAAGTTCCGGCAGCAAGTTAAATGATTAGAACAGTGTCTGACTTACTGCTTTATACAACTGGATGCAGAGAGAAGTCTGAAGAATAAATGCGCATAATTTTTATTTGGGAAGAAATATCTTTTGAAAACAAAAACTGGGGAAAAATGAAAGTTGGGGAGGTCCCTAAAATGCAAGATGCATAGCCAAAAAGAAAACAATAGAAAATCTAAATTGTGTTAAAACATAAATATTGTTTGTTTATCACTAAGCTTCATAAAATATTGTTATACTGACCTGTGCTTATTTTATAAATTAATTAAACTTTTTTTTTTCAGTTTAACTGAATTTTGACCCATCTGGTCAAAATTTATTATAGACAATTATCTTCATTTCCTCTGCTCTGAGTGCCTTTTCTTCTTTATCACCACAGTCAGTTTTACCTACTGACTACCCCGTATAAGACATCAATCCAATTAGGTAATAGTTTGTACTATGTCTATTTGTATATTTACAAAAAAAGTCAAAAAACAAAAATAGTTGTACCTACATAGCATGTCAAGCTCTTCATATTTCATACATTTGTAGTGAGGTCTGAAATCAGTTCAAACTGTGGATCCATGTCCAGATTGGACAAAAAAGACTCCCAATTGTTTGACTGACTTAGAGTGAAGATGTTACCAAAATGTTACCAAAAGCCTGTTGGTATAACTGTCTAATTTTGCCCAGTGCTTTAATCCATATTCATTGGTAGGCACATGACTAAGTCTGACAATGTTTGCAAATGAAGGTTTGCGTTTCTGCTTGAGTTGGAATTTACTGGCGCATCTGAATCAGATTTTCTTCCAGGTCTTGGTTGTTCAGAGCTGCTGCTTGGGATGAATTAGAGGTTCCAGTGAGGCAGCACACCTGATTCAAATGGATGTCAGGATGGCTCATTTATTCAGCTAATTTATTTTATAAAGCAAAAATGTGCCGAGATTGTCTATGCAATCACGTATAAAGACTTACTGTTGTCCATACATTCAACACTCAATGTGCATTAATTAGCAGGAAGCATTAATTCAAAGTCTAATGCAGGTTGCACTAAAATAAACAATCCTAAGTTACTGAATCAAAAAATCCTGACAACATGAGTAGCTGATTAATGCTGCTGTCTGATTGGTTGGTTCGGACTGAGCGGAGTAATTCTGCTGAACGCAGAAGGAGGCAGAGGAAATGCATTATTTTCACACGACACTTTCACAGAAATTGGCCGATTATGATCGGTGGCTGATCGATCAGCACACCACAGTGTATGTCAGTGGTGCAAAAGGTCAGGAATAGTCAATAGTTTCAACCAGGTTAATAATAAGAGTTGATTTGACTAGAAGTTAAACATTTATCATTGAAAGTATGTTTTGATGTTTTTAATATCAGGGCAGCCAAGGACAGGGCTTTAAAGATTTAATGATGATCCAGTGCAACAAAGGATCCCGTTTTCTTTGAAAGCTACATAGTTTTTCAGCTTCTGCACCTTTTTTACTTTTTCAACTTACTCAGTTTGTCATTTAATTCAATAAAGGGCCATCATTCCTCTACATTTCACAAAACTGATAAAAGCATATCCTACAACCTGCCTGTTTTCATATAGTTTTAAAACTATAAAGGTTAGGTATAATGTTTATGAGTAGTTCTCGGAGTGATGCCGTTTTCTTTAACAGTATGATAACATGGCTATGTATGTAAAATAATCATACATGTGAGAATTAGTGACAGGTAATCAATAAGGCCACTGTAATGACAGCCTTCCTAGTGTGTCCTTGTCAAGTTCAGTTTTTGCTTGGATGGGTGCGTTACCTCCTCAGAGTCCAGGCTAAGTGGGTAAGTTAATAGCTTGATCTTTGCCTCATCTCCCAATTTCAGATAGACTGCTTAAGAACAGCATGAGCAATCTTGGACAGACCCTTTTTCATGCAGTGTTGCAGGTCTGGGTAAACAAAAATCAATCTCTTTTCCTCTCTCACTTTCTTTTGCTCCATTAACCAAGTCATGCGACATCTCTATCGGTGTTAATTAGCAGAGCCTGGTGTGCTGGTATTGATTATTAACTCTTCAAAAATTCCTCAAGGACTGCTCTGAATGTTGAATACAGCAACACCTCCAACACCTCGGCTGAATCCACCAATTCCTTTTTAATCAGATTCTTGCTTGTTTTTTATGCTTCTACTCTAGTTTGTTTTCTTCGACATACAAAGAAAATGTTCAATTGCCAGATGAAAACAGGCTGTCAACCAAATGCAATATTGTATAGGGTAAAACAAATTGTTCCTTATCATATTGTTTGTTTGGCAACACAGAAAATGAAAGAAGTTTTAACTGAATTTTAAAATGACTGCATTTGTCAACATCAAAACTATGCAGTTGTTTTGTCAGGAAGGAAATGTAACAGTTTGTTTCAGAACCATGTTCATTTGGCTGAGTTTATACCAGCCCTGATTAGTCAGCTTTAAACCAACTTCAGCTCATTTGTCTTGAAATCTTGGTTTGTTTGGGTGATTTCAATACATTCAGACATGGTCTGCATGAAAACCTCGGTCTCAGCTCAGTTAAAGTGAACTTTGGTGCAGTTTGAATGGATATATGAAGCGGACCAGAGACTGGTCCAAAAGCCGGAAGCGGAGTAGAGTGCAAGGCATTCTGGGAAACAATGAACAACCAAAACAAACATGTGATTTCAGTGCCAGCTGGAGAAATGTTTTGTGGTCTTTCACCAGAAACAAAAGAATAATAGTAATAATCCTCCTACTGCTAAAATCTGACACCATTTAGTTTAGACTTTGTGAAGACAGAAGTTGCATTGAGTATCTTCAGAGGTTTTTGGGTTGTTTCCTTCAGATGTGGAGGCAAACTTTGCATAACTATGCAGTGCGTCTGTCTCTATGCAACTCAGATTATCATATCAGTCAATTTTTCTTTTTTTATATCCTGTCCCATAATGTATTTGCAGTATGTAGATGTATAATGATGATGTAATTTCTTTCAAGAAATTTCAAATGAACTGAATCCCGATGATTAAGATCTGGATTTTTTTTTTCAGCAACCAAATGAAGAGGTCTTATGTAAACTTTGTGTTCAGCTGAACCCTCTGGATTGTAGCCAGAGGGTTGGAGTAACTATGATTTGACATTGTTAAGATGAAAGTAATGGATTAATATTCATATCAGTATTGCCTTTTCCCTAAACCGTTTTCAGAGTCCGTCACTGTAACATGATAGTTTGGTTCATCTCGGCACATTTTTGCTTTATAAAATAAATTAGCTGAATAAATGAGCCATCCTGACATCCATTTGAATCAGGTGTGCTGCCTCACTGGAACCTCTAATTCATCCCAAGCAGCAGCTCTGAACAACCAAGACCTGGAAGAAAATCTGATTCAGATGCGCCAGTAAATTCCAACTCAAGCAGAAACGCAAACCTTCATTTGCAAACATTGTCAGACTTAGTCATGTGCCTACCAATGAATATGGATTAAAGCACTGGGCAAAATTAAACAGTTATACCAACAGGCTTTTAACTAAAATTATGCTTTTTGTTTATGTTTTGAAACTACATTCTTGTTTTTATGTTTGTGTCATTGTGATATAATTTGTTATTTGAACGCCTCTGATAAGTGCTGTACAAATGCATCCTACATAGTAGCTGAAGCTGTGTGCTGCCTCCTGATTGTTCTTACGGGTCCTAAAATAATTATTCTGTTCTTTTTTTTGTTGTTGTTCTCTTCCTAATTAGCTAAGGAAAATTATAGCACATCTGCTTGGTGCTTAAATGGGTTCATTGTCACCTGGCAATACTGTTGTAGAGCTGTGTGAGAGTAATCTTACTTTGTGGGAAATAAATATAAGTGTTGAGACAAATGTGTAAACCTGGACGGATTTATTTCACACTACACGCACATTTTATAGTTTTTGGAGGAGAAAATGAGTTTTCTCAAGTCAGAAGTTAAATAATTATATCTCGTCTGTCACATCCTCAGTTACTGACGACAGAGTTCAGAACCGCCATGTGGTGTAACAAAAGCCTCCAATAAAATAGAGGTTTGTGGTTATGACACAGTAATGCACGAAAACATTCATGGACAGTGAATACCTTTTACACCGTACTGCAAGTTAAAACTCATTCTAAACAAGCACTGGGACTATTGGTATGCAACTAAAGACTCAGGGATTCAAGGTCAACATGAATATAAAGGTTATACAAATCAAACTGAATGAGTCAGCGTCCAATACTGGACATAAAGAAAAAGAACATGCTTGAAGAAATTTTTTTTTTTTTCATGGTTGAAACTCTTACAAAATACAAGACAGCTTAGCTGCAAACTGAAGTTTAGCATCCCCTCATACCGGTTGCCTTTAATTGCTATTAGCAGAAAATAACTGTTCTTGCCATCTCTGTGCTATAAATATCCTGGTGCCCATGTTTGCTGCTACGTCAGTTCATTCACAGGCTTTCTCATACTGACAGGAGCAGACGCTGACAGATGCACATGATGAAATAAGAGGCATATCATTTAGAAAATGATTGAATGAAAATGGTTTCTGTTTGATTTTAACCTCAAAAAGCTTGTTTGCACTGCACCAAATGTTCACACCCCTATGTAACTTCAAATCCTTCACCATGAATGTTCACCTGACTTTGTTTGAAGTCAGCAAATCACCCGGGGGTCAAAAGGAACACTCTGCATTATGATGAAATCTTGACACATATGCAGAAACACACCGATATGCAAATGCTTTATGAAAGAGTTCTAGCTGTGGGCAATGGAAAAGTGATAACAGTGCAACTCTTTAATCTTTATAAGTTAGGTTGTTTTTCTTTTGTATCTCGCTGTCGTACTTCAGGGCTTCTACATGAGATGTTAGTCTCTTCTCACATGCAGCTCACCTGCTAAATATCACCGTCTTTACTGAAGTAAAAAACATGTGCAATTTCACTTTGCACATGTTTCTGTCCTTCCATCTGCATATCTCCTGTGTCTAGAAACAGTCCAAGAGTCAAAAAAGAAGAAAAACTCAACCGTTTCTAAACTACTAAGTTGTTGCGTTACAATTTTTGAGGCCATCAACCCCAAACCAAGCCCAGCCACTAGTCTGGCAAACCATGTGAAGCTCAACACACTTCATGACAAGACAACACTAAGTTTGTTCAGCTGGTTTTACCACTGCACAGTGGCTGCTGGAAAAGGTAAATGTTTCACTGTCAGCTTCAGTGTCAGTAGTACAGAGCATGTGTCCACATAAAACAGAGATGCATGCCTTCATTTTATTTTTGCTTGAAATGTCCCTGTGAAGTTGTCAAAGAAAGTTTAGGAAAGATTCCTTTAAAAACTACCAACACTACATGGCAGGATTAACCAAATACTTGGACTGAAGGAAGGTTTTCTGTGAATTACTGAAATTTGCAGACAGTAACTGAAATCTGCCAATAGATGAATCTGCAGATTGGTGGGGATCCAAAGTAAACATTCATGAACATCTACAGACAAACTCAGAGCAAAGGCTTATTAACCAATAGCTTACTATCATGGTGTGATATTGTTCCCGACTAGCAGCTTTTTAGACATTTTTTGGTACATTTTACCCATTAGCTCGGCTACAGAGTTGACAGCAGAAGCGTTAGAGGGGGCTCTGCATGGAGAGGTTCAGGTCGATGCTTTGAAGCTCCAGTGGAATGGCTGTTCTTCAGGTCAGACTGTTTTGTGACTGGCAGAGTCTCATTGCCTAAGGATGTCTGTTTACGGTCGGGTTGTCATGGCAATGAACCCTTAGCCACAGAGGCACAAATATCAATCAGGGCTTCTTCACAACCATCTCAGAAACATCTATACATGTATGAAACCTGGAAAACAAACAACACAACAGTCATAGCCACTGCTCAGCAAACAGAACGGCATTCTTTTTATGTAAATGTTCCAAACTCTCAAACTAGTTTTCTTTCTATATGTCATAAATGTCTGAAACATTCTTCTTACTAGAAATGTAGAAGGACAACCTTCATGAAAATGTAAACAAAATGTAAAGGGAAAATGTTCCCTATGTGTTCTCTTTTTTGTTTGTCCAACAAGAATCACATTGTCACAACTTTCTTCTGTGTGAAAAAAATCAAAGTTTGGAATGAAAAAGTATCGGGGCGGGTTGCCAGGTGGACCAGTCAATGTTTTGACAGTTTACCCACAGCACAGTGCCATCATGGCAGCAGGCTGTCATTTCCAGATATCCTCCTGAGGCTCATTTACGTCTGTGTCTCTCCCGCATTTCCTTTCCTTGTTTGTGATATTCTCCCTTTTTCTGCATCCACGTCTCATCTTTTTTTCTGCTCCTTACACATCCCACAGGTTCCTCTCTTCTCACTCGCTTTTCCCTCTTTCGCCTTCATGTTTTTATGAAACCAGAGTTAGAAAGAGAGCGAGCTCCTGCTGTGCTGTTTGTCTCCCTCCACATCAAGACCCCCTCCTGTGCTTTTGAGTTCCTAAAGAGGCAGAGATGTCTAACATACCTTAACATAGTTTATCACAAGAGGTTCTCTTTTTGTGTGCATTCTGAAATAACATCATAAGTTAAATTGAAACCACAGTGGCAGCTCAATGAGTCACCAATTAGAAAGCACATAAAAATAATCTGCCATTTGATTCAGTTTTAGTTTAGTTTGGGCAAGATTTTCCATTTGTGCAAAGTAATAGTCTACTTGGAAAAAAAACAACAAAAAAACTTGTGCTTAAAGGACTTATAAATAACTCCTGCATAATGCACTACTAAGTCATATTGCTACTGTGCAATATGATTTTTAGAGATGGAAATTTTCAAAAAGAACTTTGAAAAACATCCCTTCAGTTTCAAAACAATAAAATCTTAGTGATCCAGATGCAGCTCAGTAAATTAGGATCTCGAACAGTTGACTTGTCTAAGCAGTTCAGTTGAAAGTAAAATTTGTTTGTCATATAGACTCATTGCAAACACATTGATATACCTCTGGTGTTTATTTCAGCTAACTTTGATGATTATTGTTTGATGATAAAAACATTTGAATGGGTAAAATGGGTCACAGCTCAGAACACTTTCAACTGACCATATAGTCACAAAATGAACAACATTTTCAATTCATAAACCATTTTGGCTGCTAAATTATTCAATAGGTGAACATATGAGCACAACAACATATTAATTAACACCAATGTGTTAAAACATGATACATGTGCTTACATTTCACATGAGGCTCCTGAGTCTTTTGAAGACTTGGTTTATTTCTTCCCATTTGAGAAGTTCCTCTGCCTGCTTGGTTAGACAATTCTAGTGAAGCCAGTTGGCTTATTCCAGCAGATCAGCTTCAAATGGTGTCATATGATCACCTGAATTAGAGTATAGTGCATCCGGATTATAATGGGATAGAAATGAAATGTGTGTAGTTAGATTATCGGATGGACATGACTGCATTGAATTACAATGGATTTGGATTAATTTGATATATAATTGAACAACCCTGCATCATAAAATTCGTGTTTGCTGTGCATTATGTGCATTGGAACTATATATATATATATATATATATATATATATATATATATATATAATCCGACTTGAAATTAATTTTGTTCTATGAGTGGATTTTTCCTCACAATTTTAACACTATTTTCCTTTGAAAGAAGAAAAAAACACATTTAATAATAAATTAAAGAGCTTGCTAAGGTGAGCATTTAAAAAAGAAGATTTTCTTCCCTCCATTAGAGTTCTTGGAAGGTAGATCTGTGCTGGAACGGAATCCTCCAGGGAAGTTTAAAGCTGCTAGCACCTGCTGCTCAGACCAGCATTGATCAGAGGGACACTGCGGTGGCAGACAGCACTGTGCTAAAGTAATTACCTGTGGGCTTCACACGGTTTCACTCTCCAGGGAGCTGCATTTAAGTCTATTTGAGCATTCGTGCACGTATACACATTCTCAAGTAAGTCATTGCTTGCGATTGTAATTGAAAATGGATGTCTTTGCCTCTGCTTGCTCCTTCATAGAAAACTACATTACTGTCTCACTGCCTAGCTTATTACAAGCTTTGGTAATTACCCAGCTGGGTAGTCAGAGGACAGTCAGAGGATCCGGGAGGTGGGTGGGGGTGGATGCATTCTGGTTGAGGAACTCACTGATTGATGCTTTTAGGTTTCATCCTGATAAGGAAAACATGAGATCCTCATTTATCCCTTTCCCACAGCCACGATTATACATGGTTATACAGTATGAATATTATACTACTAATTTTATTTCAGACCATTTTGGATAAAGTTTATAGTCAACAGATAACGTTAAAGTGTGAAAAAAAGAAAATAGCATAATTGCACTTTTTTTTATTATGCCTTTTTAAGAGCATTTCTCTACCAAAAATGTACATTTCCTAATAAAGCCTCACATGTTAGTGCAGTGATCTCTGACTGGAGACTCAAGTGTTTACCAAATGGTCCACAATTTCCTAATGCGAGCATTTGGATGAGTGACTGGGTTTCAGCCATCGTAACAGCCTGTATTCCCTCTGGCTGCAGATAAATTAGTTCCCACTGTAATTTGCAGTGAGCTGTGCAAAACGACTTCACCAGCTTTTTGTTTATTTATACCCGGAGAGCGGGCGAGGGCAAAAATTATGCAAGGGAAATTCCAAGTGTTTTCTAAAATGGAGTGGGAAGAGCTAATCACTGGGAAACTTTGAAACCTACTTTAAGTTCTAAAGAACCTGAAATTAAACCCGAAAGACTTTATCCGCCAACTATGCAGCGGATGATTATCAAGCAGAAACTAAATGTTAACTCAGAATGTGTCAAACTCATCAGTCGCTACTAAGGAGGAAGGTTTTGATGGAGCTTCGTGAACATGATGGGCAGCAGAGACACGTTTTCTGACGGCGTTTCTTGTCAAGAGTCTCCAGCACCATTCCTCATCATTCCAGCTGATCCGTTGTCACGGCAACTCTCACCAGCGTTCAAGGCTGATTGCCCATGTACAACCTTTTAATTCTTGTCTCGCTGTCCTGTCACACTTCAGGAACAAACTCAAACCCATCAACTCTTACAACACTGACATTTGTTAGTCTTGTCATGTCCTTACTGCATGGTGGAAGGAATGATGGATGGGTGTTACATAAAGGAGAGGAAAAGGAAAGCATACCTACATGTGGTAGAGAGAACTGAAAACAGTCTCCAAAGTGCCAAATCTTCTCCAGATGCACACAAAAAACTTGTCTGCTATCCCTGAGGATATTTACAGCATGTCTACTTCCTCCATTGTGGAAATGTAGCATAACAGCATTACTATCAGCCCGAGTTTCACTCATGTCAAATTATTACGGGAAAAGCTCCACTGTAAATGCATTTCAGTCGATCCATGACTGAAAGATCAAGAGAGCAGCAGGAGTCTGAGAAGCTCACACAGTAAACTGTGAGTGAATATCGGATTAAAACTCACGGTTCTTACAACTTATCTGTCAATGGACTTGAAGACAGACTCTATGATCAAGCACTCTGTGAATGTGGCACCAGTCTGGAATTTCATTCTTTAATTAGACATAAAATGTCATGGATTTCCTGGCTTGGACTACTGTATATAAATTATAGGTACGATATACAAACAGAGATATTCTGTCTAATGCATGATTATAGTTTAAACTTGAAGAGTTGAAAAAACAAGATTTGTGGTCTGAATGCACTGTGTTCATGTGTTCAAACTATTGTACACAAACACAGTAGGTGTATTTATCGACTGTACTGTTCAGGTAAGAGACAAGTTTACCTCAGATGTGCACTCAAGAAGAAGACAAAATATCATGAGTTGCTTTATCCTCCACAATTTCTAATTTCTTTTCTTCTGCCTTGCTTTGAACAGATAAATGCATGGATGTGCCACAACTTTCTCCAGCTGATCAGAAACAAAACTTAAGTTATTATCTTTGAACCTAAAGAGGAACGATCTAGAGTCAGCACACAGCTTCAGCTTTTACAGCCGGAAACTAGAGATCAGTCATGGGTTTATCTTTATTCTCAATGATTGAACTGCTTTGTTGCTGAAATGAGCTTTACGAAACTTGATTGACCGACTGATGGATGCCGTTGACGATGTTAACTTAAACTACTCCAGTTTTTTTTCAGTGCTGAACAACTTTAAATTTATGAACTGGTACAGATTATAAAATACTCTTAAATTATAAAGCACATAAAATATATATTCAGTAAGTGGATTGGAAGGAGCATTAATCAGTGCATCAGCGTTAGTAGCAGAGTGAAAAGTATGCTGTTGTCTTTCTTCATATCTTACATATTTTCATATGCTTTTCCCATAAAAAATGCTTTTCACAGTCTGTTTCCAAATCTGCTTTATATGTTGCATTGACTAAAGGATCTTGACAGAATTTTTTGAAACATTTCCACATCTGTCAGCTGACTTTCTCCCTGTTGCTATGATGCAGACTGCAAATCCCAAATGTTTTCTTAAGATAACAAATGAGAAAACAAGGATAAGGAAGTTTCTTCCAGAGAATTTGATATCTTACAAATAAAATGAGCTATCTCCAAGGACTTATGAACACAAAATGTCAACATCAGGGATAGATTGCTACGGCTTTTACACTGTGGTCTGTGAAGCATTGCGATACCATACAGTGCAACACAACTCATTGTAGCTGGGCTACAAACTTAAAGAGAGAAAAGGGTGTGCAAGAAAACAAATCTGAAATAAAACCATTCAGCTCAGCAATTTTAATTTCAATAAAAGATGAGGAAGATCACAGGCGTCAAGACAAAGAGGGCTCAAACTGATGGAACCCATTGAGCCAAGAGAGACTTCCCAACAGGATCATCTCAGGGATGCAATTTTTCATTTGTTTAACTTGCATCTGTCCACAATAACAGGATTGTAAGTAAAAATGTAAGTTGTGGAGAATTAGACCAATGGAGAATCTTGTGGAGGTTAAAAGACTCTACAGGACTAAGAACTATTAGAATTTACCTCTTTGGTGACGAGGTAAATTCCTTGCAATATGTTTGAAACCACCAAATGAAAAAAAAGAATGTCTTTGCTGCACGTTGTGTCTCACTAAACCTCATGATGCTTATAGGACATGTGAAGCATGTCTAGCGAAGCTTCTTCCACTGGTTTGGAATTTGTCACCTTCAGGGTATTAAGTTGCAGAAAACTTACTTCAGGTGAAAATGTTGGAGCAGCTGTTGCTTATTGAGAGTTAACCACTAACCAAAGGTTTCAGACATATTTTCCAATTTTTGCAGTAATAAATTTATTTTTACAATGTTGGTCTTACTTCTGATGTGACTATACTGACATGACGTTGGTTAATCATTTCACCAATTTTTTTATGAAATCTTCCCTTTATTGTATTTGGGGTAGTGTTCTATTGACAGATTAATGTACAAAATTTATGCACCCTAAAATATGTTGAGCCTGTCAGTTCAGATTTGATGTTGTTCTACAAGGAAATGATAGTAAACACACCTCAAATATGCAAATGAATCATTGAATAATGTTTACTCCCAGATGAAATCTGAAAACATAAATCTTTAACTGCCAATAAATAAATGTTTCATTTGTTCAGACTTAAAGGGGAAGTATTGTGTTTTCCCGGCACATTGGGCTATTTGATGGCACAAACAAATAACTATGTCAAATTAATTTCTTACTATACAATAAATAAATACAATGTAGAAGAAACCTTACTTTGTGATTTAACACCTTGAAGTTGGGCTTCTGTCTCTTTAAAAACTTCTGCTCTTTCTGAAACTCTGCTTTCAGGAAGTCATCACAACATGACTCCTCTATTAATACCAACAACATTTTTACCACTGTTGTACTGAGCAACATCACCAGGTGTTTCCTAATTGCTGCTGACTAGTCTGAAGGAGCTGAGTGAAGGCTGGTCTGAGAGATGGAAGCTCAGAAACTTGGAAACTACAGCTCTGTGGAGGAACTGGGTCTAGAAGTTCTAGGTCGACCCAGTGTGTTCATCACAGCTGAACTGTTGCCTTTGGAGTCAAAAGGAATATTGCAACTCGACAGAAAGCTCAGAAAATGGCAAAAGGCAAGAGAGGACTCGTAGTCCTTCACACCACATTTAGTCATTTACCTTTTCATACGCTACTGGACAGGAGCCACATGCCCTCTGACCTCACCAGCAGGCAAGGCAGGTGAAGTTATGCCCAAAGACACGACAACAAATGCGGACAGAGACAAAACTGAACTGGCAAACTGCTGATTGCGGGACGAACTCTTACTACCTTCACTACAGTCTTCCCACATTTTTTTTAAGATGTTATTGGAATGTGAAGTGAGCTTTTATGACTGGAGTGATGCTCCTTCAAACTGACATTATGATAATAAATCAGATATGACACATGTCACAGCTGCTGTGATGCAGACAGTTTACATCAGCTTTGGCATTTAACCTTAAACAAACCTTTCAGTCACAGTTACCTAAATAGTAAATTATTTGATTTTTGGCTTTGTATTTTTTATTTATTTATTTTTTTCAAAAATGTCAACACTTTTGTTTTTAACCACTTACGCACATTAAGTAAATTCCAAACACTGGGTACAAAAACCAAAGTTAATTTTTTATTAGTGCTTTGAGTATCTCATAATAAATTCTTCCTCGTCAGAAGAAGAGCCTGCAAGTTGTTTCTTTGTATCAAACCACAATCTTCACTCAACTTTGGGTATTGTTTTACTGGCCTACTAAAAATGTATGAAAACACCATACCTATGTATGAGAAAAAAGTTCAGTTTTATGCATTCAAATTTTCGCAACTAAATTGAGATTAACGGGTTCAGGCCTCTGATAAGCACTGGATCGGCATCGTCTCCCTTCATTGTGCTAATTATCTCTGATTGATGCTCTCTAATGATGTCTGCATCAGATGCAAAGTTGCATGCAGAGGTCACCTCTCTTTGCATCAGGCAAAGAGAGGTGACCTGTGTTTATGACTGTTGGCTGTTGGCTGCCAGTCATAAATAATTTCATTAGCCTAATTGTAAATAGTTTAAATCGTTGGAATAATATCCTTTCTTTCTGCAGACAAGATATACAGCACACAGGATGCTGACACATACCATCAAATGATAATCTATCTATACCATAGAAAATTACAATACAAAAATACTATGAAGATCAGAAGTAGTCTATAATATCTATCTATGCATAGATCTGTATATTATCATTATCATCAACCTGACATGTCCAGTTGATACACTGCAAGTCAAAACATCCACAAGACATGCAAGGTCTCCTTGTACAGAAATGCCCATCGCCATTTACTCTTCTTAGATTGCATTCACACTGTATACTAAGACAAGACGTCTCCTCATTGCAGACATGGCGATTTCAATGGGTTGAGTCATTTTGAGCGTCTGATCCTTGTAACTACTTGGAAGCCTCTTGCCACTTGGCATACTGTCGACATTCATCCAAGGAGTGTTTATCTCAGGCTAGACTCACTCAGTGGCGAGGCACTTCCCTCTGTTGTCTTGAAAAGGTGCAAAGACGTCGAGTACTCTTCAACGTCTCTCTTCTTTTGACTTAGTAAAATAACAAATGACCCAATGCTTTCCCTCTGGATGTCCTGCAGCTGCATACTCAATTGAGTTGATGTTTCCTGCATTTCTGATGGGTTTTGCCCTTTCGTCATAGTTGCATTTAGCAGTAGGAGAGCCTGAAAACCCCAGAACCCCGTCACTGGATTTGGAATTCTAAAGTTACCCTGTTGTTCAACACATTCAACCTTTAGCTTTATAGAATTGTATATCCTGGTTGGTAATTGCTTATTGTATCACTCAGTGATTCCTCCTGCTTGTGTTGTTTGCATGTTATCCATGTCAACTCAGGATAACACTGACTTCAAGTGTTTGTGCCATTTTCTATGCAATCACTCCCTCTGTATACTCAGCATGTCCCTCCATGTCTAATACATTAAATACATAATGATTATCCCTTTGTTTTTATAATGTTTTCATCATGTGTGGTTTGTCAATTTGTAGGGAATGTGGCGCAAACTCCGACTGATAAAAACCGTGGGGATTGAACGTGGGATTTTTTACCACAGCAGCAAAGTCAAATGTAACATCTGAGTCAGCTGTTACCTGCATTCATTTTTACGAAGTTTGTTAAAGATTGTGAAGTAAATCTTTAACAAAGATTTGTTACTGTTGTTGATCTTCAACTACTACTGACAAGGGGAAAGACGAGCTTCAATTTTGCAGCTCACCTGACATGGGATAAGCTAGTAAACTTCTCAACTCTTCAAGAGTTTACCTGAGGTTTTTGTGTAGATAAAAGTCAAATTAATTCCAAAGCCCACAAACTCAAATGTGTATTTTTTGGCGCAGGCAATATTGACTGCAGCAGCAATTCTAATCACTTCTTTTTTCTCTTTTTATGCAAAGTTGTTAAAAAGGCTTTTTCCATCTCATGAATAGAAAAACTAATCAAATGGCAAAAAATACTGTATTCAAAAAAATGCATTTTGAATAAGAGAAAATGGGACAACATATAATGAAGAGACAAGGAATGATTTATTGAGTTTTGAAAGCAGGACTGATTGTTATTTAGGGAATGCAAATTCTTACATCTGTTCTCCCAAACCAGTCTAAGAATGCTTTTCCTTTTTAATTTTAGTCAATGTGGAGCTATGAAAGTTTTTTTTAATGTGAAGTTTCACAGAACACCCCACGTTGTAATAAAGCTGGCTCTAATAAGGACTGAGGAATGAATACTAGGAGTTCTCCTGCAGAGAGGTTCAATAGTTACAAGCCCTAGAATATGGCAATTAACAACACTGAAGATTAAAGCTCTCATCAAAGCTTACTGGGCTCTAAGTAGCAGACAAATCTCATCATAACTTGTTGGGAGGAGATGGCGTAAATCAGGCCTTCTTGGCCATAATGTTGCAAAGAAGCAACCGCAATCAGAGGAAAAGAAACCAGGGCTTTATGTTGTATTTATGAGAAAGTAAGAAAGTTAAAAAGGACATATATAGATGAATAAAGTTTCAATCATCCAACTCTAATGGCTAGATAAAGTATCACTCTCTTATTAATAAATGCTATTTGTGTGATTTAATATTAATAGTAGGTGCTTTTTTTTCCATTTTGCTCCATTCCACTCATTCGCTTCAGCTTTCCCTAAATTGCATGACGATGACCAATGATTCCTTAAATTCAATCAATTGTTAGCAGAGTTACAAATCATAACTATGCAGAAGTACAGCACAGCATCCAGAAAGAGAGGGAATAATTGTTAGAAGGTGCAACGCCTCACCCCAAAAAGAATTACGAACAAGTATGCAAAGCCGTGCAATTTTAGGATCTGGAGTTACCCAGCCAGGATACTCGCTTAAAATCATAGAGGAGAAAAAAACATAAAGTGATTGCAGGTTCAGGTTCTGTCTCAAAGACTTGGGGTTCATCACCAAAGATTGATTATCAATTTGTGGTGGAAACATGAGAGAATTTGCTGAAGAATCTTTGGAAAAGTTTGATTGTAACATGTTCTGATATATTTGTTGTCAATTGGAGTCAAACAAATAAACTGAACTGTATGTATTAATGTATTTCTTTTTACTGTACCTTCTACTTTACAGCCACCTAAGTCAAGAAAACACAGAATGGAAAAGAGCAAAAAACAAAAACCAATCCAGATTTATGGAACTGCCCGCATGCATGAAGCCAAACTCATTTGCTTTACACGTCCCAATCAATGTGAAATTGAGTACACACTCCTCCCTTGACACTCCTCCATTAACGAATGCAAATCGATCTAAATAAGCTCTCTATGTGTGATTCTCCTCACTCCATCGTCTGAAGTCCTTAATGTGTCAGTTGGCGGCGCTTCGAAAATGGGGCATTTACTCAACATTCATTTATGTTTTATTTGCAAACACAGACATGATGTCCATGATGTCCACCACTTATATGCGTGACATACACACACGGATTTGTAAATGAATGCAGATGTGCTCTGAGGAAAGACTGCACCTGCAGTTATTAAACTTCATGCATGTGTTTATTCACAAAATGCTGTTTTGTGAACTGGTGCACTCTGGGGCTTTTAAGACTCTTCCGAACTTTAGAATTTCAGTCAGCAAAAACAGGAAGCCTCTCAGTTTGAGTATTTACTGAGAAAAAAACAAAAGCAAAACAAAAACAGGATCATGTCTTCTTTGTGCTGACAAGATGCTCATTCTGTTCTGGTGCCAATGTAGAAATTTACTCCCAGTCGATTGCTTCACTTACAGAACAACGAAGTCACACCATGGTTAATAATGGGAATCAGAGGTCGTTCTAGACTTAGTGTGTGGATAAAAACATTAATATGCAGTTGCAAAATTTTCAAATTTGTCCATCATGTGTCTGATATGTAAAACGCTTGATTTTCGATCATCAGTTTCACTGCTGACCCTTTAGGTGTCACCAGAGAGACCAATAACCCTAGAAACATGCAAGTCATGGAGTTCTATGGCCATTTGATTATTGGTATATTAAATTGTTTGTATGGGAAATGGCACATGCCATGTTTTTATGAGTGAACATTTTAAACTCTGGTCTGGTTGGCAATTCGTTTCAATGTTCTCCACTTGTAAACTGGGAATGAAAGATTCCAATTGTTTTGAAACCCTTTTCCAGAATATCTGTCAATCTATCCATCTTGCTCTCTATGTGTGTGTACATACAGTACAGACCAACAGTTTGGACACACCTTTTCATTCAATGAGTTTCTTTTATTTTCATGACTATTGACATTGTAGATTCACACTGAAGGCTTCAAACTATGAATTAACACATGTGGAAATGTGTTAATTCATAGTTAAACAACTGAAAATATGCCTCATCTTGTAGTTTCTTCAAAGTAGCAACTTTTTGCTGTGATTACTGCTTTGCACACACTCTGCATTCTCTTGATGAGCTTCAAAAGGTCGTCACCTGAAATGGTTTTCACGTCACAAGTGCACCCAGTCAGGTTAATAAGTGGCTTTCTTGCCTTTTAAATAGTCATGAAAATAAAGGAAACCCATTGAATGAGAAGGTTGTGTCCAAACCTTTGGTCTGTACTCTATAGATTGTTATCACTGCTGTTTCATGTTATATGATATACATATTATTTAATAAATGCTACATTTTTAAGTGAGGTGTGAGCCCCAATCACAGAGAAACATCCTGAAATATTGATCTCATGCAATATTTTAATTTTGTAAGAATTTTAATTTGCAAAATCTTCCATAATCAAAATCACAAGAAACATAGGCTTAAGTTACTTCATTTAATGTGTAATGAATCTATGAAATATGAGTATCACCTTCAAAGACAAAACATGTGGAACTATTCTGAATTTTAGAATATAGGTTCAGCATGATGGTAAAGGAAATTAAATTTCACAAAAAGCTAAGTAAATATATTTTTCAAATAATGTGTAGAAACAGATTGATTCCATTATTCCAGCAACTGTTTTAAAGATGAACGACTCTGTCTTGATGTTTAACATAAACATCATAGAAACCATGTCTAGTGTCCAACAGTCTGTGGTCAGAGAATGTGTATCATCAGAATGAAGCTGTTAATTTAGCAGTAGTCATATACTCTCAGCAAAAACATCTTTCTGTTTGAGTCTGTTTTTCCAATCTGTAAAGAAATGAAGCGAGGCGGAGATATGTAATCACAGTCATTTGTCTGTCTGCCTTACTAACTGTTTGTCAGCAGGGTTGCACAAATTCCATCAGGCCGCAACTCAGAAAACAGAGGCGAAGTGGAGGACAGCCAAACTAAAAAAATATACATAGATATTTTACTGGGCCTGATGATTGTTTCACAACTTCAAAACAATGTCTCTCCAGTAAATGAGCTGCATTCATATCTAAAATCTTAGTCTTGCTCTTTTCTGCACCAGCAGTATGTGACCCTATCAAGATATATTTTAATTTTTGTTTTACCATATCTACACATGTTTCCACTGTGCATATTAATGCATATTAACAGATAGTTGGTGTTTGAACCCGTTGAAATAGGCAGTTACAAGCAAGTACCGGGCCACAGCAGACAAGTGTGTCCAACTTCAGTCCTGCAGGGCCGGTGTCATGACCCGTCTCTGAAGCCAATGATCTTTCCTCAGTACACAGTCCAGTTCTCCTGTCCTACGAATGACCAGCTCAGGTGTGCTGAAGCAGTTGGAGATCACGGGACTTCGAGGACTGAAGTTTGATGCCCGTGTCTTAGAAGGACAAAGTTTAAGATTGGGGACAAACATAAGCAAAATTTGGACTCTAAAAGTCAGCCAGTATTCTTCAGAGATTCTGCTACTAACATAGACATTTATTGATGGCATTATATACAACTGCTTCCAGTGCTCCAGTTATGTGTTGTATCTTCTGAACATGCACGGAACCTACAAACAAACAATTTCAGCTACTTTCTTACTGATGTGCTGCCCAGAGTAAACTTCCTGTGGTGTGTGTGTGTGTGTGTGTGTGTGTGTGTGTGTGAGACTCTCTTAAAGGAGCTTCATTCAGAAAACAGCAGCAAATATTCACATTGTTAAAATCCCCTCAATTCTTTATGAATTTGGCACTAAATGTTTCCCTCAGGATTTTGCTTCTTCTAAAGTAAAGAAAAAAGAAAAATAAATTTAAAAAAATGTATAAAATATACATTTTATAGATCTACTGAGGAAGATCATCTTGATCTTCCTCTGTAGCTTGATCTCCATGACGACTGTAACTTTCTGCCCTCAATGAGGCTAACTAAGCCATTTAATTCCTGATCAGTGAAATGTTTTCAGTGATTGTCTTAATGCAGGCGCTCTCTCCTGCCTACAGCTCAACGTTTGTTTTCATTTTTATTCTTTCCCATCTTCATGTGTTCTGCTCTTCATTCCTATAATGTGTGAATGACTTTATGAAGACACCACTGATGTAATTTTTTTTGTATTGCAACTGCAAATGTTTCATTTGTAAATGGTTATGGTGCAGCTCACTGTCTGATAGGAAACATAAAGTACAGTGATATTGATGCACTTGTCATGTTGAAATGGTTCTGCTTCAAATTTAAATACCAAAAACATTCATATATTGAGGCATCGCATCTTCAAATGTATAGATTTGCAATTCCTTATCTACATCATGCACATTCAGGCATGTGCATGATGCCAACTCTATTCAAAATTGTTTTATATGCAGTTCACACTGGGAAAATGCTTACCAAATATCATTACCCAAATTTGGCCTTACACAAACATCGAGTAAAGTTAAAATTTGCAACTTTGTTTGACATCTGCATATTGTCAGAGACTTCTCTAAATGCACAAAAAAAAACAAAACAAAAAAAAAACAGGCGCTTGTATGAAGTGCAATTTTTCTGTCACAAGTAACAATTATTTATATTGTATGTTTTGTTGTTTACGATGTCTTGAATGACTTGAGCTTACTTGAAAACTAAATGTGATTAATTATTGAAATAAACGTCAACTGCAGTATACATAAAAATAACATTTGCTTAAAAAAACTGAACTCACAGAGCAGTAATTAAGCCAAAAAATATTATATTATATATATATATATATATATATATATATATACACACTGGTTCAGATACTGTTGAGGATCTTTTGCTTACTAATTATCAAAATATAAAAAAATAAAAGTTGACAGATCAGCTCAACACTGCATTGATATTAAGTCAAGCAGAAAGGTCTGAGCCTCTCAGATGTTCATGTTAAAATAATTATTTTAGCTGGAGACACAGCCTTTACTATACATGATCAAGTGTTCAATAGAGGAATTATGTGTTATTGCATTTTAGATAAAAATCTGTTACAAAGTTTAACTGGTGTTGCCGCTTACTGAACTCCAGTTCTTTTACTTCCACCAAGACAAACTCTCACTTGACAAACTTTAGCAGACAATTACTATGAGGTAAGTGCTACATTTAAAAATCCAAAGTTTATTTGGACTGGTCAAATAACAGTAAAACAAGGCATCCAGGTGGTGTCAATAAATCTCACTGTGGAAGCTGAGATTAACTCCAATTTTCCAGCTGCTGGTTTGGATGAAAAATTATTTGCTTAGGATTGTGAGGCATTCATAAGCACCTCTGTGTTCAAACTACAACTGCAGCATCCGTTTTCAGAAACACTGGGATAAATAATGTGTGTTCAAATCGTCCCCATACATAAAAAACAACAAATGAATGAGCTGCTTCATTTCGTAACGACAGGTCCTTAACTTGGGTCTTGGCTGTAGGGAAACCAGTTGCAACTGGCTCTAACACCATCCATGATGAAGGACTGCAACCTATTTTGTGGAAAAGTCCAATGTTTGTTACATTCCATTATTATTACAGGAGAACTATTATGGAAAATTCACTTTTTGCATGGTTTTGTACCATTTTCTTTCCTGTAATGCTTCTAGAAACAATCCAAACACAAAAAGAATCATTCAGCTATTTTCTGACAGCAAGTAAATGTATTATTTACTTGCTTGGAAAACAAGTCATTTCAAAGCGTGTTGACATTGACATTTTGCAATCAGCAGGAGGAAAACAGTTAGCTCAAGGTGATGACTTAGCCTACAAATTCTCCAATTTTAGATCCGATTGTGCATGTATGATGCGTGTTGGAGAAACGGGTCCAAGTCCTGGAGCTCCACCACACCACTTCACCACACCACTTCCAGAACTTTAAAAAAATCTTCAAACATCTCATTGCCAGATCCTGCTGCAAACTTTCAGAGATCTATCAGAATCCATGTGCTGATGCATCAGGGCTGTTTTCAAAGCAAAATGAAGACCAACTCTCTATTAGGCAGTTTGTCATATAACAAACTGGTGCTGTAGAAAACCTGTTTGGTGTGTAAACATAATGTCCGAATGCTGTGGTTCCCACTGTGTTGGGTGTGCCCCGTAGAGGGGGCGCAGTGCCAATGGGGCACAGGAAGCGGTGTGGATGAATGAAAAAAAAAAGTTACACAAAAGAGTTTCATTGTAAAGATGGTTTGTAGAGTGTTTTGTTGCAACCTGAAGTGTGAAATAAACTTCAGCAAAGTTTGAAAACAAAATATGTGTTTAGGTTCATGTCTGGTTGAATGATGTGTGTGCCCAGTAGATATTTATTTTTTTCTATTTTGGGGGGATTTTATGCCCAAGATGCCCATAGGGGGGCCTAGGGCATCTTTGGGAACCACTGCCCTAATGCATCATTCATGTCCAAGACAGTGAATGTCAGTCAGCCCTTGCATGTTTCAAACATTTGTTTATGTTTTCCTTTATATTTCCATTAGTAGGGACTTGATGAAGTCATCTCAGATTGCCTTTACTGCTACTAACACTCAAAACATTCCTCTAAAGATAGCGCATGAATCATATTTTGCCTAATTTTTCATTTTGCCCACCCTTTTATTTTTTATGCCACTTAAAGCAAAAGTGAAAGCCCATTAGCATTCATTGGGAAGGAAAAATATGTTAATGGCATTTTAATGGTCCAAATGCAAACCTTTTCTGTCATCACTTACCCTGTCCTCTGTCTGTGTTTTCATCTGTCCTCTTGTTTCTCTGTGCATAAGCTGTTCCTAGGCTGCAGACTGGGGCAGTGAATATGTAGCCTTCAGGCAGTAACAGCCTGAAAATATGAGGACTTAAAAAACAGACTTATCAGATTACATCACATCTCCTCTGCTTTCCCACCCTAGAGTGTCAGTGAACTAAAGCCGTTTGTGTGCATGTGCATGCGTTTTAACAAGACCTTCTCTGAAACACATAAATGTCCTCATAAATAAAGCTAATTATATACAACTACTATTCCAACAAATAAGTTTCTCATAACTGTGTGTAGTTCTGCGTTTTTGCTGCAAAACCATATTTTTTCCAAATCTGGTGATGTTGACAAAGCATTTTGTTGTCAGTGCACACCTGAAACAGTCTGATTACCAACACTGGATTAAAATATGCATCTGTCTGTATAGCGTAAATATGCAAACATCTTGCCTTATTTACTGCTTTGTCTTTTTATTTTCACATACAAATGAAAAGAAAAGAAAAATGAAAAATACCAACTTGCATCCTTTTTTTCAGTTGTGACACTGCAGTGATAATGAACTAAATATTAGATAAGAAATATGTACTGATGGATGTAACTGATGGACTAGTGACGTGTCCAGGATGTGTCCTGCCTTCCACCCAGCATCCGCTGGAGATGGGCACCACCTCCCCTGCCACCTCTGGAAAAGCAGATATTGACAGCTGGTGGATGGATGGATGATAGATGATGGATGGAAGCATGCATTTTAATCTGAAGTGTCAATCAAGCTAGGCAGGATGTGCACTGACAGCTACATGCTCTCAGGATATATTAGAGACAAAGTTGGGTGTGGACCACATACAAATGAAGAATTGTAATTTTCCAGTCAGACCTACTATACACACCACTAGCCCAACCCTAACCTATACGGCAGTTGTTGAGATCACAGCGATAACAGAATAGTTTGTGTTAAAAATTATGTTTTCCGACATGTATCCCACATATGGTCCTGGACTTCTACATTAGTTGTACATAGAAAGTTGTTTTGGTCAATAATTCAAAACTTATGAGCAAAATGTCAAACATTATTTTGATGAAATGATGTGTAGTTTTTTCAGCAAAATGTTAAAGATTCACAAGCTAAACCAGTACAAGATGCTGCTGCTCTCCACCAAGGACTTTCACAAACTTCTCCAGACAATCAAAGTGATAGAAATGAACATTCACTGAGTACATGTAGAGGACAACACTGAATATGGAAATAAGACAACCAAAACATGGAAGGGCCTGACACACAGCACCACAGGAAACCTCCCTGAAAATAAACCCCATCCTTCAGATCTTGGAAAACGTTTAACAGGTGAACCAACCTGACCAGCAGAGAAACAGGGAAAAAAGCAGAGACTCAACTTCAAACACCAAATGCCTTTCCATTGAGATGTGCTATACAAATAAAATTGACTTCAGCTCATGTTGGATCTTCTTGCTATTTTGGCTATTCTAATATAAAAACTGTTTTCTTCAAAAATAAAAAATGTCTTATTCTGAACCTGTTTTCGTCGAAATTTTTACTGACAGGATGTTGTTCTTCTGAAGAATGTCTGGAAACATCAATTTACAAATTTTTTTGTAGAGGAATGCAGAACTACTAACATACATAATTTGCTGGGCTGCTGGTATCTAGAAAGTGGTTAAATGGCTGCCAATATTCATATTATCCAGATAAAACCGCTGTTTGGACACCTACTTTGAACCCGCAATTATTAATCAGAATTAATCACAAAATACTAAATATTTTTTTTACTAAAGTACCATGGCAGAATTTGTGAATTTTTAATAATTAGCTGGAGTGACAGGCATTTTTGGACAATATATCAGTATTGACAAGCAACCTTCATGTTTTTTGAACCCGAATTTGTTTCTCTTCAACGAAGCTCTGAAGAGATTTTTTATACCTCTTTGAAAGAGCAAAAAAAGAGAATTAGTTACATAAGTGTTGTGAGTGACAAGTTAAAAAAGTAAAACTTGCATTTTACTTTGACTCAAATAAAAAGTGTTTTTTTATTTTTAGTTTTTTTTTAGTTTTTCTGTTTTTAACTGGCTGACAAAGAAGGGAGACTGGAAACCTAAAATAAAAAGCACCAGCTGAAGATTTATTTGGGAAACTACTGTCTGTTCCAATTTGATTGTTCTTAACTACGCATGTATCTATCCATGTAAATGTAATCATTTCTCAGCTTGGGATAATCCTGCAATCCAAATAAGAAATCATTCTTATAGAAACATCTCTCCAGTTTAGTTGAGCAAAGCTGTTTCAATGCTTTGCTCAACTTCATTGTTTCTTTACTTGAAGTTAGTCTTTCTGTCTTCAAAACAACTTTAATGTGGCTTAATGAATTTGCCTACTTGAGTGTCTGCTTGCTGCTGCCAACTAACATCCAGATTATTACATGACATTACATGCAGTAAGAAATTAAAAGAATTGAGGCAAATCTTACAGATTCAAAAAGACAGAAGACATAATGGAGCTCTCAAAAGTATAAAGAACACTTTTCAGAGTCAAACTGGAACTGTCAAATACCAGCTTACAGTAAAAATAATTATATCCTTATATTATTTCCTTTAACCAAGTAAATCCGCTTGAGATCTGGATCTCATTTTCAAGAGGGACCTTGCAGTTATATATAACTTCAAACCTATTTCCAACTGTCCTATGAGCCATTAAGTTGCCAAAACAATCTGCCCATCAATTTACATCATTTAAATTGCTTGTCCAGCCAGTTCCATGGTCACAAGTTTATAACTTGCTTCGACAAACAGGAGAACAATCAGAGTCTCTGAAGTGGTCAGTAAAATTCAAAGTGAATTTGAGCATTCAGCCTCATTCAACATCAGAGATCAAAGAGATCACCTATGATCTCTTCTCACCTGAGAAAAGGTCACAGGTGAGGATGATTACCTTCAGGAGTCGTTGGAAACTAAGCTTGAACAATAATGTTTTGGACACAAGAGACAAAATATGGCCTGTATTTGTCTCTCAATTATCAAAAATGAAACCCAATCATCACTTACTCCTTTGTACCAGGGGTGGGCAACTCCAGGCCTAGAGGGCTGGTCTCCTGCAACTTTTAGATGAGTCTCCACTTCAAGACACCTGAGTCAAATAATGAGGTCATTAGCAGGACTCTGGAGAAATTGACTGCATTTAGGAGGTGATTCAGTTATTGGATTCAAGTATGTTGGACTAAGGAGACATCCAAGAGTTGCAGGACACCGGCCCTCGAGGACCAGGATTACCCACCCCTGCTTCATATAGAAAACTCTGAATATAGAGTTTAATATAGAGTTTGAGAAAACACTCCTTAAGACTCATTTTAAAATCATTAGTAAAATTTGCCTTTTGTCTCGTCAACATTCGTCAACATTCAGATTGCTCTTTTTTAATAAGGTCACATAACATACGCCATACATATGTCGTCTGACTGTGAGGACAACACAAACTTACTTTTGGAGAGCATCTATCTTGTCAGCTTTGATTCCTCTGAGCAGCTCTTCAAGCAGGTCCAGGCTTTCAGATGAAGGAGCTGTTGGACGTTTTGAAGAAGTGTGGATGAACCAGCCAACGAGGATTCCAAGGACAAAAATTCCCACCCCGACAAGGAAGTATCTATGGACAAAATCAGAGAAAAGTTTAATTGTAAAATGGCAAAGAGGAACAGGAAACTGTTTCAGGTTAGCTGACATGATTCAGAGAGAAAAGAAGATGAAACTCTAATCAGAGTATAATGATAATACTGAGATGAATAGTCTTTCAAAGGGGATTGTAATGAATGCATTATCTGTAGTCAAGGTATGCATTTAGAAAAGTCATATCGCATGCAGAAAAGTGAGCATTGTACTTCTAATATTGGAGGTGATATAGACTTAACATCTGCTGACATCTGAATTGAAGATAAGTTATCTAAGAATTATTAATGCAATGTATTGTTGCACTGCTCCTGTTAAGTGTTATACTGAAAATATAATCCAGAATTCTCTTTTCACAGAATAGAGAATTCTTTTTCATTTTTCATTCAAAATGGAAAAATTTTTCTTCACAGTGAAGAAAAAAGCCTAAGATTCCTTTCATAAGACTTTGCAAATTTCCCAGCTTAGTCAGATTTTGGGATGTTGCATGGAGGTTGAAGTTAACTCATCAAAGAGGTAGAGAAATTGAAGGTTTAATGAAAATAATTATGACAAACAAAACTTACAAACAGCCAGATGAACGCAAAAAAAAGCACGAACGGAACCAGAAACAGGAGGAGCATAGAATGAGGAACCAGCAAGGAGTGAACAAGAGACGGGATTAAATACTGGGATAATGGATGCTGGAACAAAGACTGGACTAATTAATTAACAGGTAGCAGGTGTGAGGGGAGAGAGAGAGAAAGGGGCGAGGGAGAGTACAGCAGCAGAATTAAGAGTAAAGGCGAATAACGAGATACTAGGAATAAACAAACAAAATCAACTAGAATCACTACAAACTCAACTAAAGTGAGATGGAAACAAGACTGATCTGACTAAAGCAAAAACTAAGGAATACACAGCAATAACCAAACCTCAAAACAATGAAAACAACTCAAGATCCTGGCAGATTGTTATTTAGGCCTACTAAACAGATTGAAAATATTCCATAAATAGCTAAATTATTTGCATAAATCTATTTATTAACCTGAAAAGCTGTTACATGAGATGATGTAACAGCAAAGCTGTTCTGTAATTACCTGAGTATGAAACAGTGAAGTCGCCTTTGACCTTTGTGGCCAGTCGTCCTGGTGAAGTGAGAGATGTAGTTGGGATCCTCTTGGAGTCTTTCAAAGCGTCCATGAGGTGAAACTGAGACAGAATTCTGGATGGGTTCCATGAACTCAGGGTCAGGGTCAGGGCCAGGGGCTGAACAGCCTAGAGGTCACAGTTCACAAAATGTTTTTGCTGGGATTTTATGTTGTTGTTTTCTTTTTTCACGTTAACATTTCCATTTCCAAATAAACGGAAAAGAAAAGAAACAAAAACAGAAAAACAAAAAAGAACAATAAGTCAGATACTATGTTATTCAGGGATGTTGGGTTATTGCCAATCAGTTGGCCAAGTACTTATTCACACAAGGATAATTAAAAAAATGTGTACAGAAATATAGAGTTCCTAGCTCAGCATAACGTTTGAAGGACTGAGGAAAAGAAATCATGTTGGGTTTAATCAATCCTGACAAATATTAAAACAAAGACACTGAATGAAAAAAAGAAATGAATAACAAATTAAAATAAAATTTGCATTTAGTTCAGACAACTAAACAATAGTCCATTAATTATAGTAACAAAAAACAAAAAAAAAATAGCTGAAGTAAATTTAATAGCTTTAAATTTCTTCTAAATCCTCTTCCAACTGTTGCATCTTTTGTCAGAGAGGAAAAAAAAATGTTTAGGTGACTCATTATTGTTTGTTTTGAGATCCTGACACATATTTTCAGAAAATATTTTCCTCCGACTAATCAAAAGCATGTGGGATCTCTGCTACAGCTCTGTACCAACGGCAACACAAAACTGAATCATATTTGCATTATATAAAATCATGAGTCTTACTCATCAATGGGTGTTGCATATTGCATGAGGTTCAGTCCAGCAAATAGTAGAGCACAGAAAAGAACTTAGGTTTGGTGAATTATGATTATTATTTCATTTTCCCAATAATTATCTGACAATGTGCACTTTGTGAATTCTCAGTGCAGTGAAAGGTTTTTATAAATGATTCATACACTCGGTTTTATTAATCTGACTTCACTTGGAACATTTATTAACCAATTGTGAGCTGAAAGATTCACAACAGCTCAGCCTGATTAGGCAACAAACCATAGTTATAACAGAGAGATGGCAGTAATGCCTGACCTGATCGCTGGCAGTCGCCATGCTGCATCTGCGTACGCTCGCTGCTTGGTCCTGCTTCCTGCAGCTCCTCCTTGTCCAGGTCCCAGTCGAGTTCCAGGGATCCAGAGCAGCGCAGAACCTCTCCATCCAGTGGCCCCGCCTGGGCATCACACACCTTCCTGTAAGCCATGAAGTCACCTGGAGCATAAAGACACACAAACAGACATTTGTTGTAGCATTTCTAGAAACACATGCTATGGTCACCCTGCAGGCTTTGATGCTCAATTCAAATTTTTTTGTTTATTTGGACTTATTTTGCATGGTCATTTACATTTCCAATAACATATCTCCTGAGCGAACTGCAAACAACCTCAAAGTGTCTTGCATGTGCAGTAGAGGGCGCAATAACGTCGCACGTAGCAAGTGTGCTCAGTGGAAATAAATGTTAATGCTAATGCTAATAGTGGACCATATTGTTGGATTTTAAAGTTGATGCCCAACCAGAGCGAGCATTTTAACTTAATCAACGTGATCTGCCATGCTTGTTGTTTTTCCTTCTGCTTCTGTGTATTAGGTGTAGAACAGTGAACTTTGTCAAGTTTCAATGATGTTCAGGTCAGATGAAGATGACCTGGCCGTACAGACACAGGTCACATTAAAGGTCACATTAGAAGGGATCAGATATCACATATCGAAGCGGCTTAAGCCACATTTGTAAAAATGGGATCTGGGTTGTTCAGACTGTCATGTAATCAAGTACAGGTCACATTAAAGCAAAAATATTGGATTTGGCTCAATTCAAGCTGCAGTGTGAATGTAGCCATAGACAGTACCTCGCAGGTGGAGCAACAGAAAGGTGTAACCAGTTGCCAAAACTATATCTTTATTTATTTTCAAATGGAGATCCAGCTGAGTGCCGTCTCATTCATAACCCATATGCAGTAACATGAAGTCAGCCCAGTTCTTTAGCTGCAACAGCTTAAACAAAGGGGCCACGCCCACCTACTTAGAAACACACAAATATATTTTCTTCACCATCTTTTACACTTAACATAATGTATTTGACAACCGTCAAACTCTCTGTTGGACTGTCAGAGCTTTTCTGCCAGAGAACCCAAGTCCACTGTTCTATGACCCAGTGGTGGTGTGCTGTACAGCACTGCATTCAAAGCTCTGCATTGCTCTCCATGATGCAAGGCTTGCATGCAGCTGTTCAGCCATGAAGCTCCCTACACACTGTATTGACTATGCACAAAGTCGGCATCCTGAGTGCATTGGGCAGCCCAGCATCTCCTGATACTTCTTGGGATTTTTCGTGGTCATGTTGCCGTCACCGCTCTCCTTCCCAGTTGTTCCCTCTCATGAAAGGAAACTATATTTACCAATGTATTACTGGAAATATGTTGTACTGTTTTATTTTTCCAATATATTTTCTTATATAATATAGGTTCTAAATCCATTGAATTATATATTGATGATGCATGTATTTCTTCAACATATTATACATTCATTTTCCAATATATTTGGAAAGACTGAATTAAATCATTTAGATGGTGACATTAATATTTCTGGGAATACAAAGTAAATAAGGATCCTGAAAACTAACTAAAATCTGGACAATCTAAACTATAATAAGTTGCCCTTCCACATACTAATAGAGCTAAGAGAAGTTGTGTTTGACTAAAGGATGCAGATAAATACTTAGGAAAGTGTCAGACATCAAGGAAAGTCCTGTTTGTGTTTTGACCCCAGCTACTGGGTCATTAAGGGTTTTGTTGAGGCTTTCCATGACTGACATATACAAAGACAATTTGTGGCTCTGCCAGGACTGAGCTGCATAAAACCTTCCAGCAAATGTCTTACTATGTCTTTAAGCTTAATTGTGCTTTTCACGTCATCCATCGTAAAGCAGACTATAAAAGGGCAATTATATTCACTAAATATAAAACAAAGTGGCGTAAAGAAAAGCTGTTTCTGGTATTTAAACTTAAAGAGATTGGCTATGTAATTTTCACTCCGGCACAGATAGATTGACACCGATGTTCTTGTTATGAACATTTCTTTGTACTTAAATGAGGCTTTGTTGAATTAAAACAAACACAAAACTGCACAGCAACTGTGATTGATACCAATTTCAGTTTAGGTTTGAAGTGGCTGCCTCAGATGTACAACTGCTAAATCAGTCCCATATCTGGGAGAAAGAACTGAAAAAGCAAAGGTAAAATCCTGCAAAGAAGAGTGGACAGAGTAAGGTAAGGAGAAAAACACACATCATGAAAGACAAAGACAAAGCAAACAGATGAAAACAGGAAGGCAGAAGAGACAAGGCAGAGAGTTTATAGATGAATGAGAGAGGGTAAAACGCAGAGAGAGGAGGTCTGGGAGTTCCCTGGCATCAATCTTCAATGCTCCACCACACTTTCATTACTTCTAGCTCAATGCAGATGAAGGCTCCTCGCACTAAAATGGAACAAAAGTTCAGTGCAGCACTGACCTCCTGTTACAAGCCCCACACAGTGCAGATAGCATCACCTTTCTCTTCTCACAACCTGGGAGAAAAAACCTCTTAAAATGTTTTTACCATTATTGTCTGCACATGTACGTTGGCTTTGCAAGAGTTCACCATTTTCCAAGTCTTACATCTACTGTTAAATAAACAACTTAAACTATAAAGTGTGCATTTCCTATAAAAATGCAAGAGTGAATGCTGAATGAGCAATGCTGAATGCCTTTGGTGAAAATGGCGAAAGCATTTGAACCCAACTTCTGAAGACTTGCAGAAAGGTGAGAAATAGTCCACGGAGTGTGGAAAAATCCCAGGTAAGAGACAAACTAAACCAAAGCTAAAAGTAGCTAAAATACTAATTATAGCACCTAGGATACCACTACAATGCTGGGTTACAGTAATTCCATGCAATGTAAAAACCAAATGTAAAACCTAAAATTTGAAAAGGACAGAAACATTCCCCTTACTTCTGATTTTATCTCCGTTAGCTTCCAATATAATGACAAGGTGTTGTGAAGCCTTTCTACTTACCTCCAATTCATAAAGTGCCATCACACCAACATGCTGATTTTACAGTCAAAGACATTTCCCTGATCAAGGCAGACAGACAAAGCATGAAAGTGGGGGAATATTTTCCTCAAGCATTTAATTTGACACATCCTCCTCAGCTGCTTTAGTTATGGAATATGAAGTGTGCTGTCAATCACGGCTCTCCAACACCGAGGCACCAGCAGGGCCAACGGAGCGCCAACAATTATTCAAGTTTCCTCATGAATTAAACATGAAAACAACCTAAAAAAGCCACTTACTGTATAGATTTTCACATCATGAAGAAAACCTAAACAGATTAAATAGTAATCCTGACTGCCTCATGTGTTTCACAGCAGAACTGTTTAATAATATGAGTAACAGTAAAAAAATATTAATGAAAAAATGAAAAGCCACATGGGCTAATCTGGGTAGCACGCTGTGATATAATGGCATGACAAAGTGTAGCCATGGAGACTCTACATTTTGTGCTTGCTGGTTTCAGTCAAGTGCTAGTGGGAAGTCAGGCAGGCTTGTCTTAAGTAAAGAATTGTGGAAGTGCAAATGTATTCTCTGAACCATATGATGTCTTGATATTTTTACTTAAGGTTAAATTCTCATCAACTTGTGGAAAAACAAGTAAACTGGATAAACCATCTGTTCCTGCTCCTGCTTTGATTCTTGATTCATTCTCCACTCTGGACATTCAGCCCAGTCCATCAAAAACCACATTACCCAGAAGTCCACAGGCTATGTGAGTCATTACAGCTTAAGGTCATACCTATACGTATCAACAAATGTGACATAAAATATTTACATGCTAAATTATTCAATATATATAAAAAACAAACTGATAGGCCAACTAACTGATTCAACAGTTCAATCAACTAACTGATAAAGGGAAAGTTTAGAGGCTTTTCTGTGTGAGAGCTGCCATAGTTCCTTAAAAGAGTTTTGTGTTTTCCAGCCACATATTTATTTTACAGTACATTTGTCTTCAAAGAAAAAACTGTATATATCAAACATAACTTAAAATATACTTGATTTCATAATTCAACACACTGAAATTGGGCCTCTGTTTCATTAAGATATTCTTGCTCTTTCTTACACTCCTCTCAGATAAGAGCAATCTAAAAAGGCCAATCAAGCCATCATCTTTTTATCAAAACATTTGTTGAAAAGAAATGGAGTGATTCTCTAAAAGACATTTAAAATACTCTTTTGCTTCACCAAAGCATCAAGTGCCACAGTGTATGGCAGATGTGTTAAAAACACTATTATGTTTTGGTAGACTGTAAAAATTCAGAAAAGGTATTTTAATTCAAGTACTGTGCTGGGAAGAGATCACACTTTATGTTACAGTTGTTAATTATTCCAAAAAGTGGGGAAAAGAAATTGTTCAGACTCTGTTTTAGCAGACATTAAATACATAGAAATGGCTGCAACCACAGCAGCCAACATCTGCATGTTGTCATGTAGCTTTGAGAGTCTGTTACAGGCTGCAGGGCCATCAGAGTAAAAACCTTTATTTTTATAGTCCTCATGAATTAAAGATGGCTCTCCCTAGGGTGCTGAAGGAAAGCAGGAGCTTTATGGATCTCTCTTTTTCTCCTTCGCATGAAATCTCCTGAATACCACAGGCCATGTCTCAGGATGTTATACATGGAAAACAATAACAGGCAAACAGTCTTATCTAGCTGTTGTTTTATTTTTTACTCCTCCGTCTCAATACCAGTTTTCTTTATCGCCCCCCTCCTCCCTCCCCGTCTGTTCCTGCCCCTGCTCCCATTCTTGCTACATTCACTCTGGAGGTTCAAGCCAGTCCATTAAAAACTGCATTACCCAGAAGTCAACAGGTTATGTACCCCATTACAGCTGAAGGTCAGGCTATGTTGTTCTGTTATGAGAGGATATTGGAAAACAGAGTGCAGAGGGTGAAATAATGACTAAGTTTTCCTGAAAACATTAAATTATACTCAGATTCTCACACATATAAAAGCACTTTTAAACTTTTTATTCAGTGAAAATAATGGATATTATTATTTGTTATGCTGTTGGTAGCATTGTCGCCCTGCAGCAAAAAGCCCTGAGGATTTTCTGCATATTATCTTTGTGTAAGTGTTGGTTCTCTGCAGGTACTCCAGCTTCCTCTCACTCTCCTAAATATTTAGACGAGTGCTACAACAATTTTATTTGAATGCATCACTAAAATCCTACTGTCAACTCAATAAAAAACAATTCTTAATTGGCGCTTTCGTCTACAAATCAGGTTTTATGTAAAGCTGATGAAACAGTTTAAAGGGTTCATTAATTTCATTAAAGGTGCTTGAGATTAGGGATGCTCTGATCAGTGTTTTTGCTGCCGATTCCGATCACCCATGAGGGCCTGTCACTGCCGATCACCAAGATTGGCTGTTCATTTTTCGTGTTAGGTGTAAATGCTACCATGTGATCTGGCAAAATTGAAAAATGATCTGGTAATAAATTCACCTCACTTAGACATGAACATGGAAAATTCATGTAGGCAACAATCTAACTCTCAGTTAAAAGAACAACTGAAAAACCTGCAATCAGTAAAATCATATTTAACAGTAAGGCTCTTTGTACCTCACACTGTACATAAATCAAATAAATCTCACAACACTGCCTATATCAAATAATTTCAAGAAAAATCTAAACATTCATTCAAAGTCCAATGCAGGTTGGATCAAAAATAAACAATAATTAGTTACTGAATCAAAACCTCTTGAGAAAATGACCAACTAATTAATGTTGGTTCTGATTGGTTGTTTCCGACTGAGAGGAGTAATTCTGCAGAGCACAAGGAAGAGGCAGAAGAGATTGATTATTTTTTCCCAGAAGTTATCCGTCTTTGGACAGCGAAAGTTTTAATAAATGTAAAATCTTGTTTTTGTTAGTCTAAGTTACATGCTGCAGCTTTAAGCATGCTTGGTGTGAGCGTTTGCTGCACCAAGCAGCAAACGCTGCTTGGCTGCTTGGTAATATTTTCCGTATGTAAAATATTACTACCAGTAACTGTTCAACAGTGAGTTCAACAGTTCAATTCACTGTTGAACTCTCAAAAGTGAGAGCAGTTCAACAGTGAGAGAGAGCACGGAGAAAGGTGGCAGACAGATGGGAAGAAGTGGCCTATACCAAGGTAAGAAGCAATCCTCAGACCCAAAACCTTTTTAGTTCGTCATCCCACCTCAGGTGAGACCAAAGTGGTCCACCGTAATTTGTTGCCATGTGTAAACTTCCTGCCAGTCCTGCAGGATGCTGGTGAAAGTGCTTCTCACAACTAAATTTTTTTGCTTTCTTTGGAAATGAAGGTGTGGATTTTTCTAGTTAGCAACAAATACAACCTGTCTCTCCTACTCCCTCTTGTGCTTCAGTTGAGAATAAAGATGTGAATCTCTCTAGTCCACAGTTCACATTTGACTGTTCAGTTGACAAAGCTGTTCAAACTTCGCACTGGGTCTCCCAGATTTCTCACTACATTATTCTCCATTGGAGAATAATGAGAATAATGTGAGATGGATTCACGACATCTGCCCAAAGTTTAGGTACTCACATCTGCCATTAGTCCCCTCTGCTTCCAATCCTTTCATCTGACAACAGCATCTTGTATAGCCAACAGAAAATCCACATCGACACACACTCACTGGAGTAAACTGCTCCATCTTCCCATCCCTCCAACCCTAAACACCTTTCCTGTTTGATCTCCCACTCAGCTTCCTGCTTAATCCTCACTTGTCCCGAAGCTTCCTCCAAATGAAATGCAAATAGCCCAGCATAACCTGGGGCGTCATTTATCTAAATTAGTGTGCGGAGTGTTGATTCTCATGGGGCACCCATATGCTAGGGCAGTTAGCGTCATTAGATTCATTAGACCTTGTCAGGCCATTAATTAAACATCAAGCCTATCAGTTAGTCCAGGCTGAAAGAGCCCATCCACTCCTCACTTTGGTGGCATTGTTGGAAGAATAATGCTTTGAAAATGTACAACTAGATGAAAAAGTAAGTCTTTCATGAAACAAAATGATGATTGTTAAATGTAAAACATAATCTCATAAAATTATCAATGTAATCATTTAACATTGAGCTTATTTAACTTCTTTCTTATGACTAGTTTACATTAATAAGCCACAGCATTATGAACACTGACTGTTAAAATATGCAACTCATTTCCTCATGTTGCTATGATCTAAAAAGCAAATTTGCACTCAAATATGCACAAGTTTTTAGTGGTTGACATCTGCTAAAAGCTGTTTCTCTTTTCCAACCAAAGCAGCAAGCATCTACTAGAAACTTATTTCAGTTTACTTTTTTATTTCTGTTTTTTTTTTTTTTTTTTTACCAGATATCTAACGTTCTGTTTTTGGAAAGAAAAAGACCAAACTCAGACTGTAGAGGTTGAATTTTATTTAATCGTTCATGATTTACAATGAAACAGTAAAGTCATTTATAGACTGGCTGTGGATTAGGGTAAGCACTGACCATGGTAGTCTGGGCAGCTTGTTGTTTTTCTGTTTCTTTTAACTTTAGAGGATGAAATATAAATGCTTGGACTGACTCAGGTGTACTTCACTACTCAGACGTCTGCATACTGGAGTCAAACTCAAAGTGGAAAAAGTGTTTACATCGAACTCTTGTTCATAAGGTTAAATGTCGCCACAAACAGTCATGAGGATGAGCAGCAGCTACACTACCACTTTGTGGTGCTCTTAAAGGTGCGGTGGCTGGCCTGAAGGGAGAAGGCATCCAACTAGCTCAACAAACTTAACATCCATTCGGATTGTGGGAAATGAAGGCATTTGTCATGAGAAATGTAGGCAATCAGTACATTTGACTACGAAATCTCAAGCGTTCAGGCAGTGTGCTTAGAGTCTGTGACGTTCACAGAGCACACACAGTACGCCAGAGAATGTGGGAGCTTTTCGTCTGGACAGCTTGTTCTTTCTGTTTCTTTTTATTTTACCCTGAAGTCAATCTCCAAGACAGGTCTCAAAATTTCTTCAGACTGACAAAAGTCCTGTGGCAACCTCCAGGTTTGTGTTCACTTGTGTGTTGCTGGAGTTTGAAGGATGAGGCATGAACCAAAGTGTATTTTGACATCTTACCAAAGTGGGGACTGATACTTGGTGTTGGCATGATTCAGAGCCTCCGCTACAATGTTAGTCAGGAGAATAAAAATACAAGACAGACACAGAACTGATTCCTACAAGATTATTGGATTTTGTTGGCTTTTGTTTGACCACTGTTCCCACAACTTCAGTCTTAAATTTTGTCTTTTAAAACTAAACTAGATGAGGTGTCAGGCACCCACACACATTCATAGAACTGATCTGCTTCATGTAAGTATACTCACATGGCGAAAAGCCTGCCTCCACAGCTGGCAGTAATACCTGAGGGCCTACTCTAAAAGAAGCTGTCTTGCTTGGTCTGGCAGAATAACATATTGACTCCCTGGCAGTATTTAGGCCAGTGGGCTGGCAGGTATCTGACTGTGAGAAGCAAAATTGTTCTAAGAGAGCAGCATTAACCCAGGGCCCAGGATCAACTGATAATAATATTAGTTAACACTGTTCTGAGAAAGGAAGCTCACGGGTAACATGGAAAATGTCGTTTTCTGAATTAGCCTGCTGTTAAAATATTTTGACAAAGGCAAGTTCAGGGCAACTATAAAAAGCCCCATATTGAGTTCAAAGAATAAGAAGCGAAAGCTGGTTCTGTACACAACACTAACTTCTAGGTTCAGTCAACAGAATAGAAACTTAAAAATAAAACATAAAAAAATAAGTGTTTCAGTCAATTGCCAAGGTCTTTTACACAAATGAAGTATATTGTCCATTATGTTCCCCCATTACACAGACAGTGCTGTGAAAAACATTTGCCTCTTCACAGATTTCTTCTGTTTATGCTTTCATGTCATACCTATAATTTTCAGACCATCAAAAACATGACAGTGATAACCTTAATAAATACAAAATGCAGTTTTTAAATTATTTCATTTGTCAATGAGAAAAAAAAAAACTACCTAAACCAATAAATTAAAGTGCCATTGTTGCTTCCTAAACCAAAAATACTGCCTCTACTCTTGGCAGCACTTAATTGAACTGGATATAAATCATTTATGACACTGTGAAGGAATCTTATCCTGCTGTTTGCTGATTTTTTCAGAATCTGTCACTGCATGCATTCACTTCACTCTAATTTAAAAGAAGAAAAGGTGTAACCATAGTTATTTAAAAAGCATAAAATTCAACACTGCAATTACTCGACATAATACAAACTAATTATTGTTTGTGTGAAAACCTTTGTTTGAAAAACTAAGTACACCCTTGCAGGTTGCATAAGATTAATGAAGGATAAGTCATTGTTCATTAGATGTCTTTGATAAACTAATCATTAGCTGATGAATTAGCTGTCGTGTGTTTTGTTCAGTGCATTATTAGGCCAAAAGCTCAGATTATAGCGGCTATATAGCCAGTTGAAACCAGAAGTTAAGATTCACTCAGACGAACTTCTCTTGTTTCAGGGCAGAATTATCAAAAATTATTTCTATTTGCTAAATGCCAAAAATAGTGAAAGAAATAATTATTGATTTATTAGAAATATATACAGCATTTTAAACATCTCTAAACAAGAAGGGAAAACTGACGTGATGATGTCATGGCTTTGGAAACATCTTATAGGTGATCTCAGTTCCAGAAGTTCTATCAATGGGAATGGACCAGAACTCCGGCAAACTACTGAAAGAATCAGAGGGAAACCCAGAACATTTGAACCAAGTGAGGCATTTTAAAAAAACAATTCTGTCAATTTCTGAAGAAATGTCTGTAAGCTTCTGATTTTGAAGAAATGAATAAATATGTTTCTGATATATTCTCTTAACAATTAGGAAACAAATTATTTTGTAATCCTAACCGATCAAAAGAAAAGTTTGGCCTGATGATGTTTTATGTAGAAGACTTACGCTTCATGTGATGCTGGATTACGATATGTTATGTCACAACAACTCATGGCAAAAATAAACTAGATATGTCAACTAATTATGTTGTCAAAGTTTTCTTTCAAAAAACAAATTATTATGTGTGAATTCTAATTGTCAGCTAGCCTGAGCATGCTAATCACCAGGCTCTCCAATGCCAGCACAAATGAGCAGCTTCCTGTAAAATTTGCCAGAACTGGCCAACCAGTTTCAAGAACCAATCTGTTATTAGATCAGTAGCTGGATTCAAGATAGATAAAGCTTCCTGTGACAAGAAAACAATTTTGACCCTACCACCATGCCATAGTTTTCTCCACTTCAAGTTAGATTAAAATAGTCTTATTACCAGTTATGTCCAAATGATTATTGATAACTGAAAAAAGGACTTGCAAAGATGCTTGATTGTTTTTTTCTCATGTCTATTGACATGTTAACTTTGTGCATATTAGAGGACAGTGGTTGACATTTGATTAGTCTGCATCTCCACACGTAACTTCAGGAGGATTTTGAAATATGCTTTGGAACTGATCCCACACATGCAAATGCGGCTTTTGTTGCACATTGTTCATTCAGAATTTACTTCTGCTTCATAGAATCCATTCTTCTTTCTAACTGGGTAACAATCTCCATGGCACTGCCAGAAAAGACGTTTAGCAGATGCCAAACTGTTCTCCTTATTTGTGGAAACTGCTCCATTTAACAGGCATTAGAACACAGTGCTCATTTTTAGAAAACAAGCCTTTATCTGGGCGTTTCTTCAAAAGTATAAGCAATTCTGTGTTGATCTAAAGTCATCTTTCAGGAGTGTGTGATAATGTAGGATCGGATCATGCATCAAAGAAATTTCCAGGTACCCAGGTACTTTTTAATAATTGATCAACCTTGTATGAAACTGCACATCCATTCTGTAAATTATTTTTCTTTCAGATTTCAAGTGATGCTTTGGATGTCAAATGTCTAAAATTCCCCCAGGAAAGCCTACATCTTTACAAACAACAGCAGCATGAAATCAAAGAAAAATGAGGTTGTTCTCCTCACCTACTCCAAGTTAAGATAAGCTTCTGCTTTTTTGAAAGTCACACCTCTCAAGTCCTCTGTCTAGAACAGCACAATTAGCTCTAAATATAGCTTGGATCACACAGCTGAAGGGTGATATACATCACTCATTATCACCTATCATCGTCACTGCACACCCACACACAGACACAAACAGGCTCTGCTTCTGCATTTCTTTAAAAAATGTCACTAGAACAACAGCTTGTTGACAGTGACGTATCGAGTATGCATGTGTATGCATAGGTAATCTTACTTAAATGCACTATGGCACCAATCCAAAAGTCAGGAACGATACATTGAATGTTGAATCATGGAAATGGAAAATTTATTGAAAGTAAGATGTTAAACATAATCTCTCAAGAATTAAATTGTGATGAGTCGTATTCAGTCCACAGTGCTGCATGGTGGTGTGGCAGGTCGCACCGTTACTCTGCAGAAAGAAGATCCTGGGTTTGAATTCTGGCACTAAGATTCAAACCTATGAGTTAACAGGTTTTCACTGTTGATAGTAGTTCAACACAGCTTTGTTTATTCACTCTGCTGCCGTCGCTAAAACTGCAGGTAGACTATAACCCTAAAACTGAGCCATTGTTCACAGCTTTGTCGATGGGCCTGCTTGAAATTCTACTGGAGACATTAACTTCAATGGGAGAAAGACCAGACTGAGTAGTGAAGAGGGATTAGAATCAAGCAAAATTTTATTGGAAGGCAATGACCAGGCTAATAGTTAACTTCAGATCAAAGCATGTTGTTGACCCAGTAAAAGTTCATACCTAAATTATACTATGAATCTGAAGCAAGACCTAAAGAACAATGTTCATAGATATTCTCATTTAACTGAACTGAGACTGAGCAATGTGGGGAAAACAAATGGACAAAAGGTTTAGTTGACTTGAAACATACATTTAAGTTGACTTGAAACATACATTTTGCAGCTGTAATCCTAACAAAAGGTTGCTGTACATGTCTGACACTAGTCCAGATTAATGAAAGCAAAGACTCTGCGAGGCTGAATACAAATCTATGCCAGATGTTTCAGATTTTTACTTTTTTTTTAATCTGGAAAAAAATGTTTCTGACTTCCATTTTACAATCATGGGGAAGTGTTTAGATATATACACTCTTAGTACTTTGTAAATTAACATAACAGTTTTGCAAAATGTGTAAATCAGTAAATGAGTTTGTAAATTGGTGACATTGTGTGTAGTGATTGAGTTGGACTCAAGTGCAAAAAGGCAGAGATAGAAAGTAGTAGAAAGAATGTTTAATGAAAAAAAACAATTAATGGATCTCTAAAGAATGACAGGGAGCCAGGGGAAAACAAAAACAGGAATCAAGGGAAAAATGACAGCAGGAACTTGACGGCAAAATAATGGGATATAACTGGAGGAACCAACAAGGAGTGACTGAAAGAGAGCTGTATATGAAGATTACAAGGACAGCAACAAAAGAAAGCAGGGATTTTTTTTATTATTATTTTTTTTTTTTGCAGTCCTTCCATTTAAAAATAAGTTATTTTCTGCACATTTTTAAAATGCCCTCTATGAGTCTGATTCTCCTTCTATTTTAGCGATTCTCAACGGTGGGCTCTGGCAGAAATTTTTACAAAATGAGGGTTTTGGGATTCCTTTGGAGGGCGTTTGCTCGAAGGAAAACTTTACACTTTAAATGAACAACAAGGCTAGTTTAGACTTTGAGCAACTTGCTAAAACTGTATTGTCTAACATTAAAACATCCCTGTCTGCAGTTGATGGTTGCTCTCCTTCTCTTCAGTGATTGTTAGCTTCTCCTGCTACAAATTCTTTGATTAAAGGACCTAGATAATGGATAGGGAGCGCTGGCCGAAACAAAGTTGAGAGACACTGTTCTATTTAGTCCCAATCCACTTCCATAATTCCTCCTTGACTTCTGTGCTTGCAGTAGCGATTGGAGGTTCGCAGATGGACCGTAAAGGTTCTGGGTTTAATTAGCCAAAGCAGAGCTACTCTTAACCAGAAGCTGCCCCGCTTGGCTGGGTGCGGTGGATGATGACCTTCACCATCTGGACCTGCCACAAACAGGATCACACTCTATGCAAACCAGTCACTCCATCACCCTGTTTCACATGGGCTGTGTATGTAGAGCCAACCAAAAACATGGCAGTGAAGAACTCACTCTGTTAAGATACAGAGTAAGGCGTGCATCACATATAGTGTCATAATGTGTAAATATGTACACATATTTACACACCCTGCCATGTGGACAGTATGGTTGTTACATATCTAACATTTTACTGGAGTCCAGAATCTACCTGGCAACTGTTCAAAGTGTGTGCATGGGTGTGTTTGTCCACTTGGCACAGACCTGTACCAGCCTCAGAGAACAGATGGTCCTCCAGCAGGTAATAATGACCCAAGACAAACTTTCACATTTTATTATGTCTTTGTGAGGGCATACATTCACACTATCACTTCCATCATGAGAGGGAAGGAAACATAAAAAGAAGGAGAATCACAAATGTAGTCCAAAAGTCTGTTTAGAGGAAGTTCTGAAGTGGGTCACAGGACCTACAAGTTTCAAAATCCTGATAAGTACTCCTCTTAAAGTTTTGATCAAGGTCATATAAATGTTTTTTAACCAAACATATTATTGAGGTTTTGTTTTGTCTTTTCTTCTTACACTATTACACTGTATTTAAATGATTCAGCAATACTTGCAATCTCCATGATTTTGGCTGATTGTTTTCTGAAAGGAAAACCGGACCAAGTCAAACAATTGGCTCTATAGACAACCTAAGGTTTAGTGATTTAGGATGTTCCTGAGTCACATCCTAAATCAGGCCTTAAATTCTGATATGAGAATCATGTTCATTTATAGACTGCTGGTGCATTGCTAGAAAACAAATACATCAAATGCATTTGCTAAACCAAAGACTCCAGTAGCTCAATGAATGGCTTGTAGATATGAATAAGTTGGACCATAATATTGCAAATTATCCAAACTAGGGTATACAACGTAAACTGGTCTCACTGCTCTTTTGACAGTCTGATAGTTTTGTGTCCACAGCAACTTGCTGCTTTGATAGTCTCAATAAACAAGTGTTGAAATTGTACATCTGTGGTGTATGTTAATGTTTGCATGTCTTTGCTGTCTTCGAAATAGAGGATTTTATTCCTCTATTTCGGAATAAAAGGTATAGACATACTAAATTTATATTTTTGAATGCTAGCTGTAGTACCAGCTAGCATACAGAATGTTTTCAGTCAGAAAAGTAAAGCTAATTTATTTAAATAATAAAGTTGTGTGTCCTTCTTCTATATGAAGGTTTTGGAAAATACCTTCCAAATATGTCTGGAATACAATCCATGATTTTGATTGTAAAACAACCCCAAAATCAATTGCAAAATTTTGTAAGTACTGATAATTGTACCAAATATTTGGAAAAGAAACCTCAAATGATTAGCATATTTTCAACTGGTTTCATAAGGTTTTAATGAAGGTTATTATTGAAAATAGCCACAGCAGTGCAGTTTTACCTGAACAAACTTTAGGTCAATGCTTTCCAGAAACAAAACACATCAGCAAGAGATTTCTAGGTTGTTTAGTTTGCAGTTCTGTTTAATGAAAATCCTAAAGTAGATTTTTAGTATTTCAATTCAAAATATAATATTCCTTAAATTCATTCATATATCAAAGTAGTTAAGTAAGACATTCAATACGAAAGATCCAAATAAGCACAGCAGATGCATTGTTTATTAAGAACTAAGATACTAATACAATCATTATTATCTCACTAGATTTCAGTCTATACTACCTTGGAGAAAAGCTATCATCTTTAACTGAAAATTCTTACAATTATATTTTTCTTAGAAGCCAGATAAAAGTTTTGATTGCCAAGGACACAGAGGGAAATTGTGGAGGGTAAGCAGGAAATTGGTAATGGGAAGGCAGACAGATAAAAAAATTGAGAAACTCTGATGGCTCAACATCAAAATCTCAGATAGGCCTGAGGCAATGAGTAATTTAGATATGAACGCTGCGTTCCAAGTATTAAAGGCAGAATGATGCATAAACATGGCAGGCAGAGTGCCCTTCCTGCAGGGCCTGTTAGTTGCCATTGGCAGGGCAGTGAGCGATGTTCTTACATTGTGGGCAATGGCTCAATAAAAAAGGTCGGAGTAATGGAAAGTGACAACAGGATAACATTAAAAACTAGCAATGAATGGAAGGGAATCTACCACTGTGTGTGTGTGTGTGTGTGTGTGTGTGTGTGTGTGTGTGTGTGTGTGTGTGTATAGTTTAGTGTGTAATGTGTATCTCTGTCAGATTGAGATCTAGAGTCTGAGCGTTTAGAGCAGCATCTCTCAACTCCAGTTTGCAGTCAGTCCAGATCCATAACCTGGAAAACATGATAGATATTGATTCATTCCAGGTTTTCCAGGTCTGAGAAACCATCACGCTGTGACTTTGGTTCGGCCGGAACTAACTAAAGATCTGACAGCGATCTGTAAATGGGCTGTTACTGGGTCAGACAGCTGAACACATTAGTGAAAACAACTTTTTAGGAAGAAAGAAGTCTGCTAAGTTTGGGTAAGCATGACATGCTACAACTTCACAAGAAACAAGTAAAGTGGACAATGAAAACGAAAAGTGTGATTGGGCAGAGGAGTCAAAGATCCATCAGTGTATGTATGTGCTCCAACTCTAAATGCTGTCCAACTGACAAAAGACTGGTGTTAACATTAGAGCTGACGAGGACTGACTTTATTTTGTAATTTTTTCCCCCAGGAAAATGCACTGGAATGAAAAAGACAGGTTGGTTCATATTATGCTGCTGCAAGAAACTGAAGTTTTGTGAAGGATTTCTACACATCATCAGGAGTGTCAACAGGTGTGGAGGGCAAAACACAAACAGTCAAGTGAAGAAACTGATTTAAGCAGGAAACAAGGTCCAAACAGGATAAACATTCATGACTCCATTTGTCAATGTCACATTTTTAAATAAGTGTCCTAGTCTGTTCATCCTCAAAAAGATCCTGCTAGCCTTTTTCACTTGTCATTTCTGTACATAATAGTCTTTCAGTCAATTTGTCCATTTTAGATAACATTTGACCTTAAACACTATCTTTAGATATTTGAATACACATTAACACCGGTTACATATATTTGATTGGAGCTGTGTCGGTATGACACACAGCCTGGGAAGGAAACATTGGCATCTGCAGTGAGTTTGTAGAGCCAGGGGGCAGTTGGCCATTGACGAGTCGGTTCTGTCTGGTAATACATCGGCTGCAACGTGGTAAACTTGGGCTGGATTATGTTTCAGTGGCCATCTGGACTGCTGGTCCTCATAGTTTTTTTCCACTTTCTTCTCTTCATCTCCATCTGTCTCAATGACTTAACCCACAGACTGACTGTCTGTGTTTAGCTGACTCACTTGTGATCATTCCGGCCCAACTGAGAGATTGACTAACCATGTATTTTTATCTGTCTGTTTAAATCACTGGTTATAAATCTATCGTGTTGATTTTTATGTTTTTCCAGAACCAACCTTTAATCGAATGCAAATTGATTGAGGTGGGGGTCTCCATCATAATACCACCATCTCTGGGAGTATTTTTGTTGCGGTATTTTCTCATCATTCTATTCATCAATTCAATTTATTGGAGAAAGCGATACAAAGCCCCAGAAAACAAATCAAATATGTCATGTTTTTTGTTATATTTGGGTGTTGTTCATCAGTGGTTGCTTGGAGATGTAAGAATTTTGAAACAGCTATGGGGATTTGACTACAGTGAAGAGGTATTCTGAGGTAAACATGCAGGTGAGTTCCTGATATACTGGTCCAATCAACATTTCTCACTCCACTACAAATGCATATACGTAGTAGAAAGCAAGTTCAGAGGACAACTAATGCTTGATATCTCATTTATTTTCTAGTTATTTATGTTGCTGCCCTGGACAACTGCCCATTAAGCCCCTATCAAAAACCACCACTGCGTTCACTTAAAAAAAATAAAAATAAATAAAAATAAAATGTTTTCTTGTTTCAAACCAAACATGTCTGAAGATTCTCAGTTTTCCGGGTTTTTATGTTCAGAAAAGTTCAAAGGAAGTTGTTTTGTTTTAAAGGATAATCTAGTAATTTCCTTCTCCATTTATTTCTGGTGAAACTGATGCGATGAGGTGACAGCCTCTTGTCCTCATCCAGCTGAGTGACCTATGAGTGATTTATGAGATATTTTGAGCTCAGACACGTAGATATGCACAAGTGGGCTAGTGAAACTTGAAATGTTCAATTTTTGTGCTGTCTGCTGTTGCAGAACAATTTCACCTTTTGCTGTCGTTCATTGATCCCAGTGTGTCAACCCATAGTACCCTGCTGTGAACGAGGTAGTATTTTTCCAGGAGAAATACTTTTACGTCAAAACAGATGTTAAATTAACCATCATTAGGTGATATTAATGCATTCAAATTTCTATCTTGATTGCATGTGTTAACACGTTAATGTTGACAGCCCAAAACTAATTAAAAATAAATTTTTATTTTTAATTAATAAATTAAATATGTACACAAAATATACATATAAAAAACTGAAGTGAATAAAAGTTGTGTATCATCTCTTGTCACCATTTTTGAATGGTTAATGACAAATGGTTCCTACTTCTAAGCTTCCAAACAACATCTGTCTTTTCACTTATAGGTCAAAATGGTTAGAGTGCAGCTCTAGTTTAATGTGTTTTGTGATTAGAGTTACAGTGGGATAAAAAAATATGTTTCATGTTTTAGCTCAATCTGCATTAAAAAGAAGTGATAAAAAACAACTGTTCACCACAGAGAAGGTAAAAATCTTGTTGCTGAACAGCAGCAGCAGCTACTGTCAAAACTCCCTACACATCAACTTAATTATAGTAATACAGAAATGTCCTCAACATCACTTTGACCTATTATTTTTTTATTTTTTTATTTTTTTGATTTTTGTGGCTCTGGTGGCCTTTAGTCATTAGTAGCTGAAAAGAAAGAAGGGCAGAGAGAGAAGGAAGACGTGTATGCAGTAAAAGGCTTGGGGTTGGGAATCGAACCGGGTTCTGCGCCTGCTCCCCCACTGAGCTGACGCGCCATATTTTCACTCACTTTCAACCAGGTGAAATGTTAACCTGGTTTCAGCGCTGGGTGCCCTTTTCTGTGTTTCATTAACTTTGCCTGTAGTCTAACAACACTGAGGCAGACCACTGAGGGAGGGGCCTCGGAACAGAATTATCACAGTCATGGAAAAGAAGATTTCTCTGTTCACTGTGGTGTCATTAATTTTCTTCGGCCTTAATTAACTGTGGCAAACCTGTAATTTATATATACTGGACCCCTGGAGGGTTGGGAGACGAGGAAAGGAAAGGACATTCATGGCTGGGCAGAGAAATGAGTGGCGACAGGAACATGGAAAGGGTGGAGAGTTTGCGCTGTGTGTTAGTAGTTAACAGCATGCCACAGCCCATTTGACCAAGGACTTCTTTCACTGGAAATTCCATTATGAAATAATCAACCCATTTCAATGTAATAAATGTGGCCTGGACCCTGGACTCCATGATTAATCACTGAATTTAGACAGCAAAATACACACAGGGCTGAGATTGTAGAGCAGGGGTTGAGTTAGATAAGTTCACATCTTTCTTCTGGTGTTTTAGTGGAACACTGTAATTCACAACTTTTTGTTGATAATATGCAAGCATTTTTTAAGAGTGAAACCCAAGTTGCTTTATTTAGAATGTGTATTTGTCACAATTCCATATTTATGTTCAAAGTGTAGCTTTTTATTTTATGGAACATTTTTTATTACGGATTGATGTGAGCACTGTTTAATAAAATCTTGTAATCATTTGCTGCTTGCAAATTCTTTGTCTTCCTTCCTGATCATTCAATTGATTGTCAGAGAAACTTCATGTGTTTTACATTTTAACTATAGCCTGAAAATCAATGTACAATTTGGAGGTGTGTGTATGTGTGCATACAACTGAGACTTCTTTCAGTTCTGGCATGAGGAGATCCAGGGCACACCTCTTTGTGGATGAAGCCTGATCTTAACCTGATCTTGGCATTAAGTTTGTGGATTGTTGGATGGTTGGTGAGTTTCTGTATTTTTCAGCCAGAGCATTAGTAAAATGGGACACACCAAGGATCTGTGCAACCGTTGGCATTCCAGTAAATACCTTTGGACAATGCTGGTTTGATGATGAAGTTGTAGCCTTGTCATGAAACTGTTCCTGTTCGAACTCTACAGTGGTTCTTATGGTTATAATTTCATAAGAAAACAAATGCTGTAGGTCCATGTACCTAGATCTGCTACCACCTACATCTGCTACCATTATCATAATGAAAGTCCAAGACCTGATGAAGTTTCTGTATACTTAACACTCAGCCAGACACAGCAATTGACTTCTAAATAAGAAGCTCTTATTTCTGTCAAAACAATCATTTACTGGAAAGTCAGTAATCTTCCTTAGATAACCTTTTCTTTGCTAATTGTTTGTACGTGATGCTCTGCATCCCACTATAATATCTCTGCGTGAACCTGAACGGAATGTGAAAGTTTTGTACTAAATTATCTGGGCTAAAATTGATAACTGAATATAAATTGGACTTGTTCCGTCTTATAGACGACTGACATAAGTAAAGTGAAATAAATGAAATTCAACTAGGCTACAATACAAAAATATTTTTTGTCTGATTTGCTATATTCTCATGTTTAGTGGTTGATACAGCTCTTCTTTTACATGCATTTGTATTAATGTTGTATATCAACATTGTGTGGTTACCTGTTTCCAATAAATGTAACTGTAAAATAACAACCCATTTATGTACAAGTAAACCGTGACAACTGATGAGATGGATTATGTGAAGAGTATTCTAACAGAAGTTAAAACTACTGTTTGTTGAACATGTCAATTAAATGCTAATGGGTTGCCGTTAGCATTGGTATATGGATTGTAATAATACCCTACTGCAAAGATTAAGCATAGTATAAATTATTTTTTTCTTTTTGTTTTTAGGAATCAGTGAGTCATATAATAAGGATCTGAGAAAATATCAACAATCCATTTCATTTTTATGAGATAACTGAAGAACTGTGTGGATGGTTTGGGATTTTAGCTTTATGTCTCACATTGAATTGTGTTGTTTTGGTAAATAAAAGGTCTCTAATTAATTAACACTGGAATGACAAACAATTATCTCTTGAGGAAAATTACTCTTCTTTTTAATTATCTGGCAGTTAGGTTATCAGCGGATTAATTCATGTATACATATGTCACTGATCATAAGCTGCATTCACTCTGTGAGCGGTGATGATTTGGACATTATCATCAGTGCTGCATATCTCTGGCATGCTAATGTGCTGTTGTATGAGCAGCACTGTCTGAACAACACTAAGAGAACTTTAAAATTATCAGCTGAAAAGGTCACATTATTCTATATTTACACCCATACTTTTTGCAGCCTGCTGTCATCTCTGCGTATTGTAATTATGATCACTGTGACCTTATAGCAACACTTCCTGTTTACAACGTCCCATCTTCCCCAAGGTTTGGTTTATGACAGATGAGCACGAGAAATACCTTTAGCACTTAATCTCTGCCTTTTTATCGTAGCAGCAGAAATCCACTGAGAGCCATTGATTGGATAGTCCACAATTCATCTTTGTGGTAATTGGAACAAACACTGTTTAATGCCAGAGAGGTCCAATAATTGGCAGCGGAGAAAGCTGCTCTTTGCAGAATACCTCAGAAGAACAGAAAGATTCATGAAGCCAGTGGAGTATTGATCTGGGACACAGCGATGCTATATTAGGGTATGATCACCCACACAGAATTAAATACATAAAGAAAAAGATGAAGTGAGAGTTAGAATGTGCCTCAGAAAGGAATAATTCAACAATAAATAAAAAGTGGACACTAGTGGACAGCTCCCTTTCCGATTCCAGGTGTTGGATCAATGTCCTAACCGGCCTTTGACTGATGGGGTTACTGACACCTCAATGTTCACATTTACAAAGATGTGCATTATGCAAACTATTTCAAAACCTCTTCAGCAAAACTTAATGGACCAACTATCTCATACTTATGCAGCACATACTTTTTCATCTCTCCATCCATCTGTTCATCCATTCACCAATTCATCCATGCAACAATGTAAAGAATGAATCAGCCACCCAGAGAAGCAGCTGTGGTCTTCTGCAGCTGTTAAAATAATATTCTTCAAACAAAAACTGAAGACAAAAACCAGAAAACAGAACTTCCACACAGATTTCTGGAAGACACAAGGGAGGCGTAGAAGAATAAAGACTGGAAACAGCAAGTACTAACAAAATTTGAAAAGTCTAAATACTGAAGAAGAGGTGGAAGTGAAAGAGACCAGAAGAGCTAATCACAGGTGAGTAGATGGAGCCAGTGCATGAGAGCGAAACGGCAAGGATGGGGGAAGAGAAGAATAAACAAAGAAAATAATGAAAAGGCAGAAAAGAAACTTGAATCTGTTAAACAAAATATAAACAATGAAAATAAATTAACTCAAGGACTAAATTAAGACAGGAAGACAAATGATCAAAACAGAATATAAATGAAATTTATGTCCATCCAACGGATCATAACATGTTTATTATTATAAGTTGGATAAACAGCATAATTAACAGCTGTGTTCGTATTTCCATTTGCAGGCGCTCTGAGAGGATTGATTTCACTGAAGATGTGCAGTTTAAAACACGAGCAGTTGACAATGAGACTGAAACTCCACAGAGGGAATAAAAAATACATTTAAATATATCGGAGCATTCTTGTGTTAGTTCGTCACCCTAAAAAGAAACTCTATAGCTTTAATCGCCTGCTTGCCACACTTTATTATTCACTGATTACTAAGAATATTTAGTACACCAGAGACTCCGCTTCCCTTTTAGAGTCCAACAAGGTCTAATAGCTGGTTCATTACTTTAATGATAATTTGTTCAAATAGAAGAAGATGGCATCCTTCCCTCTCAAAGCCATAATTTATTAAATTGAATTAAAATCTCTCTTTGGGGCATTTAGGGTTGTTAGGGAAACTAAGGACTTGAATAGGAAGCCTAAGAGGCACAAGCAAATCTAAGGTCAGCCCTTCAAGTGCTCATGGCCTAATGAGAATATGACTAACAAACAGTGCTTGACAAAAATGCTCATCCTTCCTTATGAAACGCATTTAGATGGAGTCAAAAGTTTACATACACTCACTATGCCCATGAATACCATCTGCTTTACAGCCTTTAATAGATACATTTTAACAGTTTATTTTTCTTTTTATTGTAATGGGTTGATTAGTCTCTATAATAAATAAAGTACACACACACATATATATATATATATATATATATATATATATATATATATATACAAATGGCAAGAACAAAATCCGTGCGATAAACAGCTATGCCCTGCCAGTAATCAGATACCCTGCTGGAATAATTAGCTGGAGGAGATAAAAGCCACAGATATTAAGACTAGAAAGCTACTAACAATGCATGGAGGGTTCCATCCCAAATCCAGCACCCTGAGACTGTACACAAGCCGCAAGGAAGGAGGCAGAGGAATAATGAATGTAAGAACCACTGTCCAAGACGAAACAACTCAGATCCATAAATACATCAGGGACAAAGCCTCAACAGACAATGTGCTCAGTGAATGTCTCAGACAACAGGGAACGGAGGTTGAAGTGCCAGAGATACCATCATGGGAGGACAAGCCCCTACATGGGATGTACCACCAGCAAATAACCCAAGTGGCTGATATCAGTAAATCCTACCAATGGCTGGAAAAAGCTGGGCTCAAGGACAGCACAGAGGCCCTCATCATGGCTGCCCAGGAACAGGCCCTAAACCCAAGGTGTAGGTTGTGCAAGGAGGCCCCTGAGACAGTCCAGCGCATAACAGCAGGATGCAAGATACTGGCAGGGAAAGCATACATGGAACGACATAACCAAGTGGCAGGCATAGTGTACAGAAACATCTGTGCAGAATATGGACTGGAAACCCCGAGATCAAAGTGGGAAACACCCCCAAAGGTGGTGGAGAATGCCAGAGCTAAGATCCTGTGGGACTTCCAGATCCAGACAGACAGAATGGTAATGGCGAACCAACCAGACATTGTCATAGTGGATAAACAACAGAGGAAAGCCGTTGTGGTAGATGTAGCAATACCAAGCGATTGCAACATCAGGAAAAAAGGAGCACGAGAAACTGGAGAAATACCAGGGCCTCAGGGAGGAACTGGAGAGGGCCTGGAAGGTGAAGACCACAGTGGTGCCTGTGGTCATCGGGGCCCTCGGGGCAGTCACCCCCAAACTGGAGCAGTGGCTACAACAGATCCCAGGAACAACATCAGACATCTCAGTCCAGAAATGTGCAGTCCTTGGCACAGCCAAGATACTGCGCAGGACCCTCAAGCTCCCAGGCCTCTGGTAGAGGACCTGAGCTCAGAGGATAAGAACCACCCGCGGTGGGTGAGAAGGGAATTTTTTTATATATATATATACCAATCTATCCATTCATCTATGTTCTAACACCCTCTCTCCCTCCAGCGAACGTGTTCTGGCAAGAGGCGGGGTCCACCCTGGACAGGTCTGTCACAGCGTATATATACCAATCTTTTAAAAATATGTTTTTCTCTAACCCACAGAGGTTTGAAATTATACATACAATCTCAAATATACACATGTATCCTGATGAACATTAGGTTGGAGTATCTGACCCTGACTGTGACTGTACTGAACTGAGGCTGATCTCAGTAACACGATTAGAGCCAACTCTTCTAGTCATAATAAATACTTAAACGACATTTAGACTAGAGCTACATTCACTTCAGGGAGCTCTACTCACAAAAGTTTATTCATATCAACTTTTGTGAGTTTATATGAATAAACTTGAGGTGAAATCTCTTGCCCAAGGGCACACTGACTAGTGGCAGAGAGGAAACTGGAGTTAAACCCAAAACCTCTCAATTGAATTTTTTTTTTTTTTCTCAGTGGACCACAGTCACTGCACTGCATAATGATAGGGTATTAATAATACATCTAACGTATGACCTTCCATGTTGAATAAAGATAGAACTTGAGCCACGTGTGTCCTGTACGTTTGCACCACAACATTTTTACTGGTAATTCAGTTTCCATTACTCTTCATTGTTACAAGATTACCAAAAACAAAAAAAAATCTATTCAAATAAGAAACAGGATTCTCCTTTACTACCATACAGAATCTATTTAAAATGTCCCAAAACTGTTCAAAATTTATAAATACTAAAACAAAGCTGATGTTTGAGGGACATTTTGATGTCGCCAAACAGTGAATGCTGGGCCAGAGCAAGACAATGTGACTGATGTCATCGTTTTTAAACCTTTATGCTTTGCATTTACACAGACATGCATCTCCAAACGGTTTCACTTGGAGCCTGTTGTCAAATCTTTACATTTGTGTCCAGCCAAAAGGTTGTTATGTAAAGCACAAAAACATTAGCATTTTACCGTCGTGGCGTGTAATCAGGGAATTAGATATTTTCAGCACCTGTCTATTTCAGAGTACTGTCACATGAAGAGCTTCTGATGATAGTGTTAAAAACAAACTTCTTTAAATCCCAACTTACATGTTCACCGAGATTCCTTTTCTTTTTAGCAATTTGACTTCTTCTTTCAGTGGACCCTTCAGTTCCTGTTTTATACATTTTTTATATTTATGTTTCTCTTTTTGTTTTTTTAGTTTTCACGAGCTTATCTTAGCGGCTCTACGAACAACATCCTCAGCCGTTTCATCACCATGCCATGGAATAAATAGCCAAGAGTCCATTTAACGTCATCTGCACAAGTAACTCTATTCTGCTATGTAGAAGAGAGAAATGTCTTGACAGGGAAAAAGGCCTTTAAAGTCTGTGTTTTCCAGCCCCTTCACATCTCAGAGTGAATCTACGGGGGGGTTGTTCTGTGCTAGGGCACAACAGAGCACTGGCAGTCTGAAATACATGTTCTGGCTTGTGTTTATGAAAACAAACTTCCTCCACTCAAAAGGAAATAAAACAAGTGTTGAAGCTAAAATAGCTCAAGATCGCTATGAAACAACATCTGTGATCAATGGGTGATACTTCTCCAATATGTAGCCCAGGCACAACAAAGACAAGAAAAACATAGAGCTATTTTACTAACACTGTTCGTGTCAATCTTTTCACTAAAGCTGCTTTCACACGATTCCTTTTACAGTCACATCCATAAAGGGTATCTAACAGCATTTGTTAAGCTTGAAGAAACTGAGCACATTTTTGACTCAAGCATGTTTGAAATTGAAATATCCGTCCTGTTTATGATGTACTTTATTAGCTGTGTTTTGGGCTGAAGAGTGTAAAATGTACAGTGGGCCACGTTGTCAGAAAACAGGAAGTAATCTACCTTGATGCCACTACTTTTCCCATTGTATTATTTTTTCTACATATCTTAAGGTTGAAAGTCTATGCATATTTAATTAGTGCCCCACAAGTGATGAAATATACTCAGCTGAATTAATCACAAAAAATGCAAAGTTAGAAACCAAAAGTCATTTGACATTCACAAGGAGAGCAAATCTATGGAAACAACTCTGCACTGCAAATCTATGGAAACAACTCTGCACTGGTTACTATCAGATTAAATCATACACTTTTGGATATTTTCTAGAACATCTATGGAACTGAGTTCAACTTTAAATTTACATTTACTTTACTTTATTCTTATTTCACTCCCCTTTCAACATCTGCAATATATGTGTGAATTCTATTTTATTTTGGTACACAAAAAACATGCATAAATTATGTAGCCGTCTCACTCATCTCACTTGCTCCCCATCTTTGTTCTCTTTGCAAGCCTCATAAACATCTTGCAGCAGTATAATGACAATCATCTAAAAATATATCAGATGAAAATCTGATATATGACAATACAAGAAAGATTCTATCCTATACTTACAACACCTTATAGCCTAACAAAATGAAAGGTTTTTGATTAAAATACAAAATAATTGCAAGTAATTAATTACAGACTGTGCAATTATCTTAAAATTAGATAAAAAATTTTTATTGGAGTCCCAGCACTCTGGGTTTGGAGATCACCATTTATTAGCCTCAGGATCAGATAAAGCAGGAGCATGAAAACTGCCATTGAAATATGAAGCACATACACACAGTATTAGGGGGTAAAGAAAGTCAAGTAGTTTTGCAATTCAAAGGGTACTTGTGTAACCATAGCTGCTACACACACAATGAAGAAACCAAGGCCCTTGCTTCTGGTTATTGATCAGATGCATCATCACCATAGTTTCATGGTCAAGCCCTCAAAGCAGCTGTTTGCGTGCATGGGTGTGTGTGAGCAGCAGTGTTTACATCTAGGCATGTTAAAATGAGTTTAACCTTGCCTGACACATCCAAAAGGCAACAGAAATCATTGGATTATTATTAACCAGTGGGTGTGGAAATGAGGTGCCATGTGTGGACAATGTGAGCATTGCATACACATATTGCAATGTCAATGGAACTGAAGTCGGAATTAAATTTAATGTTCATGACTTGGTACAAAAAATAATAGGTTCTTTCTTCATTTTAAGGAGACTTGATTCAAGAATGTCCTGACATCCCAATTTGCACGTTCACCTGGATTCATTTTCTTTCTCACCAATTGACTTCTTCTTTCAGTGGACAAAGGGAAAAGCGCTTTGAAGTCTGCATTTTTCAGCCACTAGTTCAACACCCAATCAGACTACTGATTACTCCTTGAAAAAGTAACTTAGTTAGATTACTCACTAAGTGATTAAATTAAATTAATTTAGTTACTTTCAGCAGCTGCTAACAACAACGCTCTGCCACCTGTGAAAATTGCATTGATCTTTCCCAATACTTAATTGCAAGTTATTTTATAATGGTGACATCAACAATGTATCTCCACTTAGATGATTGAACTGAAGGGGAGATGCGAAGCTTGACGTCATTCAGAGTTAAAATATTAACTTGACATTAACAAAGACACAGGGGGACGGATCATCCAGCAATAGTTAGGATGATTTCTGGATGATTGCTGGATGAATTACAATAATGGGTAATTTTGCTAAATTAATTATATAGATTTTGAGGCATTCCATTTGAATTATGTTTCTAATATGCCCATACATCTGATGCACAAGTATCCATCCATCCATTTTCCGTCACCCTTCTCCCTAACGGGGTCGGGAGTTGCTGGTGCCAATCTCCAGCTGCGTTCCGGGCGAGAGGCGGGGTCACCCTGGACAGGTCGCCAGTCTGTCGCAGGGCAACACAAAGACAAACAGGACAAACAACCATGCACACCCACACTCACACCTAGGGAGAATTTGGGAAGGCCAATTAACTTGACAGTCATGTTTTTGGACTGTGGGAGGAAGCCGGAGAACCCGGAGAGAACCCACGCATGCACAGGGAGAACATGGAAACTCCGTGCAGAAAGACCCCGGGCCGGGAATCGAACCCAGGACCTTCTTGCTGCAAGGCAACAGCGCTACCCACTGCGCCACTGTGCAGCCCTGATGCACAAGTAGCATCCATAAAAAGCGATAGATGGAAATTTATTTTTGCTTCAAAAATGATCTGATTGGACACTGTAAAAAATTGTTGTTGAATTCAGTTGTTCTAAAAGGAGTTAGTCCATCATTGAAGCTATTCAAGCCTAAAATAGCATCTCAGTGCTAACCATGATGTCTCCAATGCTACTGTTAGCATCCACAGTCCACATTTCTAACGAAGTCTCAGGAATGACCAGGAGTTCCTGAAACTTTGGAAAGCTGAACGGATAGAACATAATGTGATGGTTGGAGATGTTGAATAACAGATTAAAAACATTAAATATATTTGCTGTTAAGTTCCATTTCTTTCAATAATTTAGCAGCAAAATAAGTTAATATTGGTTATAAAAATTAATTACAGACCCCACAATTACCTTTATTAGAACATTTTAATCGAGTCCCACCACTAGTGTTAACCAAGCTTTAGCCCAGATGCCCAAATTCAGACTTTTTCCTGGCCTTTAACAGCAGTCCTACCTTTCATCCATCCATCTCCGCAGTACCAGCCCTGGCTAGCCCCCTATTTCCCTTTGAGATCCTGTCCACGTGTAAGCGAGTATGGAGAACAGAGGATGCAGGATTTGAAGTTTTGCAGCAGCCAGATAAAGCCCTCTCTCTCTTTTCACAACCACTGACGACATTGGTTCCAAGTGGCTGTGTTTCTCTCAGACAGTTTGTTTCATAACAATGTCCATAATGAAATGAAGGCTGTTCAATAATGCAGGGGGACTGTTGCTGGGTTAAATATAGGTCACTAATTGTACATGTATCGAACCTTGGGCATGAATAAGGCATAAACAAATGAGCTGGTGTATGTTTAATGTGGCTACACTGGGACTGTTTCTGTGATAAATGGGCTTTGAATAATGCATGCACGTACAACAGAAGGGCAACAACCTTCAGGTTTACCATCTGGTGTCCCACTATATATACTGATCTGAGAATACATGAGAAATATGGCTTTCCCCTGATTCAGATGGTTTGTAAACTGTTAATGAACATATTAGAAACGATCATCCATATTCATAGTCGACTGGAGCATGATGCTGGATAGTATGTGCTTATATTCACATTCCTAATTACTTTTCAATGCTGTGGAGAAAAGCAATGCAAAATATGAGGTCCAATAAACGAGAGAACGTTACTATATTTATACATTTGCATCAAAGACAACTTGAACTTTGGGCTGTTTTTGAGAAATAGTATTTGTAGCAATTCAATCAGAAGTCAGTTAATATTACAACTATTCAGCAAGTCCAGTGAATATTGTGTTTCTTATGTTATTTCATTTAAAGCATTATGGAAAGTAGGGCTGCACAGTGGCGCAGTGGGTAGCGCTGTTGCCTTGCAGCAAGAAGGTCCTGGGTTCGATTCCCGGCCCGGGGTCTTTCTGCACGGAGTTTCCATGTTCTCCCTGTGCATGCGTGGGTTCTCTCCGGGTTCTCCAGCTTCCTCCCACAGTCCAAAAACATGACTGTCAGGTTAATTGGCCTTCCCAAATTCTCCCTAGGTGTGAGTGTGAGTGTGCATGGTTGTTTGTCCTGTTTGTCTCTGTGTTGCCCTGCGACAGACTGGCGACCTGTCCAGGGTGAACCCCGCCTCTCGCCCGGAACGCAGCTGGAGAGGCACCAGCAACTCCCGACCCCGTTAGGGAGAAGGGTGACGGAAAATGGATGGATGGCATTATGGAAAGTCAGGGCAATCTGCATTGTTATGTTTTTTATGTTTTTTTACATGTAGGCCAGAAAGTTCAGTGTTGGTCGCATATAACCAAAACAGATTCTTCCAAGTGTTTTCTGTGTCCTCTACATAACTAATGACTATGTGCATCTTTTCCAAAGGTAAGATTCTTTAACATATGGCTTCATAATATTTCCCTTATTATAAAAGCACTGCACTTTATTAGTTATTGATTATCATTATGGTGCATTATCTGTTGGCCCCATCCTGGGAATTCTTGTGTGCCTTGCAGGAATAATCATGCAGCATATTGAGTTTAATTCAATTATTCAGAATCATTATGCTTATCATATTACTACAATTTTTAAGATTCATGCACTGTGTGTGTGGGATAACTCCTAACGTTAATCGTTATTTGAATAAAAAGCTGAAATAATTTCACTCAAATAAGAAATGAGATAAAACAGATAAGTCAATCTGCAAAATTGTGATTAAAAATTTCCTGTTAAGAATTCTGTAATTTTTCTGCGTTAAGTCAAGGAAATTTTTCTTCAATCATTTGTCCAGATATTATTATTTAAATTAAAGTATTGATTTTTTTAAATTATTTTTTTTAATGGAATTTATCATTTTACGAGAAGTTATTATAGTTTTATAATCAGCACAGTGCATGTTTATATGGCTGAAGTTTTTTTTTTTAATTTCATAGTTCGGTTCCTGAGTTTATTCTACTATAAATGGCAAAATCATGAACATGCTCTGCAGAGATTGACATGGCATCCATAAAGGCTTTAAAACACACATAAAAAATGAAAGAGTCTTGAACGCAGCCTGGTGTGTTCATGTCAACAGGAAGTGTTAATGAGGGAAAATGTGCCCTGTGTTGGATCATCGCTTTCAAGAACTGGTTGGCAAAACATTTTCCTCTTTAGGTCCAGTGGGACCAAACATCAGTGACCTGCTTTGTTCAAAGCCAACAGAGGCCTTTACTGACTTGCTGACTGCTACAGATTTTTCAAACGTGCACGCACAGCACTTTACTTCATTTAATAAGGTTTTTGCTGGAACAAGCATCTATAATCATTATGCTGATTTTTAAGTGGGCATTGTGCTTCAGCCATTCATGGATTGCCTTATGCTGGCCCAGTCAAACCTTCCTTAAAACTAAACAACATGTGGCATTAAGGTTCTGGTATCTGTTTAGTTGTGTATGAATGGGCTCTGAAAATACAATATTTGAAGAGAAAACAGTGACTTTAGGGGTGGACTAGTACAAGTGTTACTCCTGAATGGACACAATCGCTACTCACTACTGTCAGTCAGAAAATGGTGTCTTTACTTCTGTTAAGTAGACAAAGATACTGTTGTAAAGTGCTTCACACCCAAATAAATTAAGATGGACAGGTAATCATGGCACACAGGACATCAGTGATGTCTGACAACAGGTTACACTGTGCAGGGGGAATATGGAAAGCTAAAAATGTCACAATCTTTGCTTGGACAAACAAAAAGCAACATAATAATCTAAAAGAGACGGAGCTAGTGGATAGTCCATGTCTGGGTGTTTTTCTAGTAGTATTTGAAGTCATTTTTGTTGTTCTTGTTGTGTTGACTCTTTAATTTACACTTAATCTGCAATGACAACTGAATACTGTGGTTTTGTGCCACTGGTGTAAATGAAAGTCTGGGTAATATGTTTGGTCTGTGTTAGGAGCAGTCAATACTGAGATGTCAGTAGAATGGCTGTTTGGTTGTGCTGCCAGTTAAACACAGATCTGCTGATAACTACAAAACACTATTTTTTCTTCAGTTAGAGCTGAAAAAGATACTGTAACTCAGACCTGAGTTCACACCTTTTTGTTTACAGAGACTATCACCTGGGTATGGAACCAACAATGGCTTTTCTGCCTGTGCATACATCAAGAAAAAATTGCATCAGTTTGCCTTCCTCCGAGGGGGAAGAAGCCAATGAAAAAAGTGCCTGGATACAACAAAGTTGTGTTTTGTTCGATTCCCGGTTATAAGAGACATGTAAGCCTTTACATGGATATGCTACAGCCAAGGAAGACTTAAGAAAAGAGACAGATGTTACGATGACTTCAGAAAGAGCAAGAGTTTTTAAAGAGCCAGAGACACAATTTCAAGACTTTAAATTGCAACATCAAATTTCTTCTTAGTTATATTTGAAATCTCATGCATTTTTTTATAACAACTGACAGTAACAGTTACTTGAGTGTGCTATAAAATGTCACTATATGCCTGGATAATACATAATACTGCCCCTCAAGTCAAAAGAGAAAGATAACAAGGAGAGAAGTGTGGAGAAGATGAAAGGAAGAAGAGAAGATCAGAGGAGAGAACAGGGAGGTAAAAGTTTATGACTGGAGCATAAAACTGAGTTAGAGATTCTGATGTGTAGATAGTGGAACAAAACCATGTTGTGCTATAAAAAAAATAGTATGTTCAGAGTTTAGATGAACAAACTCTCAAAGACAAAATCAAACAGAACCAACAAAAAGCCATTTGTTTTATAGTTTAAAATATTTCAAATTCCTTCTCAGCCCTTTTACTTACAGATATTCTTTAATTTTTGCAGTTGACCTAAATTTTAACATCCATTGAAAATTCTGCAGAGTCTCTTGAATGCTATTAGTGCATAGCCATTTACAAGTTTGTAATAAAAAGAGCTGTTGTTAGAGACTGATGGGGGTGGCTGCAGATGGTTTGATGGGGAAAAAAAGCAGCATTTACTGAATGAATGAGGATTAAAGATAGAAATTGTGAGTTTCTGAATTAAAGATACCGAGCTGAGAAGCAGCACAACGGGAGGCCGTGAAGCGTGACGGGAGAGGAGACGCAGGCTGGGGCTCAGCACCTCTGGCAGACAATGGCTCTCCCACCTCATATCACTGCATTGATGATCACAGTGTATGAGGCCAGGAACTGAGCCTTTCTTCAACACTGTACGAGGGGGAGCCAGTCCATTAGAGTCCTCTGAAATGATTAAGCTGTTAATGATTTTCTTGAGTCAATTTTATTCTTTTTGCATTGTCTTTCTTTTCTGGCCACATTCTCTGTCAAAAATAATGCTGCATTTAAAGAAAACAAAAGAAAAAAGAAAAACTAAAAGCAACAGCTGCTCCTTCAAATGACCACAGAAGAATTTTTAACAACTTCTTCTACCCACCTTCTAGAGTTCCAATCAAGAATATCGGTATATTCATATGCAGGTGGATATAAACTCAACATTAATGTCAAAATCTAATTGAAAAACATGAGATTGACAATATTTTTATATACAGTGTGGAGAAAATTAAAACTGCAATGGGAAAATAAATGAGGGCTAAATAAATAAGTTTCTCATTACTACTGTCTCTAATGGTGCTTTGTCACAAGGTGGACTTTCATCCACTGAGTATGGCAGTAATTAAAGGGATCAGCGTAATGTAAAATCTTGCTAGAATGTCAATCAATCATCAAAAGTATATCTGGAGTGTTACTTTGATTCTTTCATGAATCCTTTAATTTCCATGACAATCATTCTAGAGTGCCTTAATGCTTGCTCTCACGTAGCGCTGCCTAATTAACCAAATCTCCTCCTCAGGGTCGCAAGCTCCAGCTCCAAACAGCAGTTGTAAATGACATCATGGAGGAGCATTGTTGTGATGACGTGCTGAAGGGGGAGTGTTGGGGAGAGTAGGAGCATCGTAAAGAGACAGAGACTCAGTTTCAAGACACTGGATGCAAAGTCAAATTTCTTTTAAGTCATTTTTTAAACTATTTTAATATGAGAGTCATTTATTTGCATTATAAAACCACAATATTTATACACATGGAACACAGAAATGTGTCCATGTTCCTAGAGTTTGGTCATATGGTTGTAACTCACTCTACTGACCCAAACATCATCTATCTCTGTAGCAAAATGGGAATCAGACAAACACTTTACCTGTGGATCATATCTACAGGTAAAGGAAGTATTACACTAACACCTGGGAAAAGAAGACGTCTGAAGCCATTTTCATTAGCCATTGTCATTTCGATGGCACAAAAAAATCATTTATCTTGATGTGCATGTGAAAATATTTTGCACATGAAAAAGGCAGCTACAAATGATGTCTCTAACTTCCTCATGACAACTGGAGCATGCAAGGCTTCCTTTCTTTCTCTAGGAATGTACATAAATTCAAAGCCATCTGGCTGATAATATTCCTCCTCTAATAATGGAAGCATTACAGTGGGTTTTAGCAAGTGAGCCTGTCTGTCTCAAGTGTGTGATGAGCAAGGTCTGGTCCAGAGGAACCAAAGCCTGCAGTAAATCCTTTCTCTAATTCTCTGCCCAGCATGAATCCCATTCCCTCCAGCCTTTCTCCGGCCCTCTGGGAGGATTCGGATCAGCATCTAATGAAGTGCCTTCAATTACCTCTTTCTGCACAATTTGCCCTCTTCTGCTAACTGAAGAACACAATTAAGTTCCTCTGCTCTTGGTTTCCTGCAAACGGTTCAGTCCTATGAAGGATTCCGAGAGGTCATTAAGGTCAAGAACAAGCTGGCAGAACTCTGAGCTGCTCCCCCTCTGGAGGCTGACAGAACTCTCCGCAACCCCGATGTCTTCACATTATGAGTAATGAACATGGTGGTTTTTCAAGGTTAAGATATTTTTAGACAAAAAAAGACAAAAAACAGGATAATTTTGACTTTTGAAAATGATGACAATTTGCAAGGATCAGTCATTTGATGTTATAATGGCATGGAGGGAAGCTAAACATGTGGATTCTTTCCTATTCAAAAGCATAAGTAGCATTGCTTCACAGTAAAAATAGAAAATGTTAAATAAATCTGGTCCCAAAACTTTGATTTGGTTAATTTCCTGTATTCTTATTTACTCTTCACACCTACAGTGAGCCTTTTGCAAAAGAGTTAGGAACATTAAACATTCCACTTTGTGTGTCAAAACATCTTTGTAGTGAACATGAATTCATTCAGACCGTTTCGCTATGACTGACTCACTTTTCTCCACATAACTATTCTGTTTTAACCTGAAAGTTTAAAAAAACATGACATTAAGGGCCGAGAAGTCGCATCACTTCAGCTCCATCCACAATTAGTTTATTCAATATAAAATGTTTGGCCATAAAATGGTCACTTTCCATTCAAGCCGTAGATAAATAATACCTACAGACTTAAAGTGTTAGTGAAAAATGTATTCTCAAGAGTGCGGTGCATGTGGCCCATCTACTGAGGCCTGAGTCCCGAACCTGGCCGCCATCACCCTGTGACCTTTGCAACATGTCTAACCCTTTCCTGTCTGACCACTCTGAAATAAAAGCTGCTAGATTTCCACTCCGGTATCGGCTTTTATGTCATGACTTTTGGGAGCTTTAAGCCTCCTGCGGTCTTAATGTGATGCTCAGTCAACATCGGGGAAGTGGAGAGGTTGTCCTGTCACACCGTCAGTTTCCGAAATCACATTAAAAAAACATGAGGTCAGTCCGACCCCCACTGGACTGACAACAGAGTAAAACACTTGTGGGGTCAAAATGACCTTGTCTCTTAATAATTCTAGGGGTTAAAGCTCTTTCGAAACCTGTTTTTTTTTTTTTTTCTTTTAGATAAGTATCAAGTAAAATTTGTTTGACCTTCCAGCGATTCTGGTTTTCATTCTGAGTTTGGACCATACTATTTCCATCGCAGTTATGAAATTGAGCGCATACTTTTAATAACCATCATACCTCCATATATGAATGAATGTAGCTAAAGATATTTGCTTGAGACTTGGAGATTTGGTTATTTACTTTCTCCAGAGGACATAAGACATGTTTTCTTCATTGATTTTCTTGATTGATTTTCTATTGATGAGTCCACAGAGTGTATGCATGGTTGATTTCAAGAACTTCATCCTCACCTTCATCCGCAGCACAAAGTGGCTGCCAGTAAATTCACCAGCAGGGGCGTTTGGTGAGCCTCTTAGGCCCCTTCTCAGCACTGACCTCTTAATCTTTATCAAAATCTGGGATTTGGATGTAACGTTGATCAAGAGTCTCTCTAGCTGGTGTGATTCTGTGTTTGCCGATTTGTTTCCCCACAGGGTCCCTCAGCAGAGCTCATTTAGCAGCCTGATGCTTTGTAATTAAGAGTAGCAGTGGAAAGCATTACCAGTGCTTGGTGAAGGCATCTTGTATTCTATTGGAGAGTTGGCAAATGGGCCTATTAGCCTCCTATGTGGGAACGCTTGCAGTGGGGTAACGGGTTCAAGGTATGCCAGATGTTGTGGACTTAGAAGGAAAGGGGGTGTTTACCTGAGCATACTCTGTTGCCCCTTGTGGCATATAACACATTAAATTAGCAACATCTTGGAAAAAATGAGATATGTTTAAAAGCATAGCCTCCATATCTACCATTTAAAGATACAATTCTGGGACGTCATTCCTTGTACATTTTCTTTTTTGATATTTAAATATAAACCTATTTTGACTATTTTTTACACTTGCAAAAGGGCCACCAGACGACCACATAGTAGACTTTGCAGTGTTTGTTTTTCCATCCATCCATTCAGAAACCCAGGGGGTGTGGGAGTTCTGGACAGGTGGCCAGGTCATCACAGAGACACACACACACACACACACACACACACACACACACACACACACACACCCACACACACACACCTATGCACGCACACATACACTAATACTTAAGGAAACTTTAGAGAACAGTAAATCTAACAGTTTTTGAACTGCTGAAGGAAGCTGGGGTATCAGGAGGGAAGAAAAACCTTCAGGAGGAGAATATGCAAACTCCATGAAGAAAGACCTGAGGGCAGGAATTGAACCAAGGACCTTATTGCTGCAAGGTAATAATTCTACCAACTTCACCACTGTCCAGCACTGTTTTATGAGTCAAACATGTTGACAACAAAACTTCTTAAATTGGTGGGAGTATTTGCTAGTACACTTCATACCTCAGCCATATCACTTCAAGATATGGCTGCTCTAGAGAAATCATTCACATTTCACTATCAGGAGAGGAAATGCCTCATCTGTCAACTGCATGGATGGAATAGAAAGTTAAAGCCAAATTTAAATCATCGCATTTCTACCAACATCAACATTGTTAAAGACCAAAAGTACTCAGAATACTGCTCTGTGTTTCTGGAGAAAACACACTGTCAGCTAGCTAAGTCTATGGGTTCTTAGTCTTATGTAAAAAGTGGACAACATGGTTGGAATGTGGCGGTTGAAGAAAAATCCATAGAAAAGCCGCACCGGGCTCGAAGCCTCATGATTCAAAGAGTGGGGAAAAAGTAGCGGCTTATAGTCCCAGAAATACGGTTCATATTTATCCACTTCTATTTCTTACTTGTTTTCTTCCTTTAATTATTCAATTCTTCCGATCCAACAAGTTCATCATACAGTTTACTTTGTATTTATTTCCAAGCTATTATAAGATTTTCTAAAGAGAAATTGTAACATAGAAGGCTGGAAAGTTTCAAAGTAAATCACTGTCATAAGTACCAGATCGGTATCTTCTCTGCAACAACTGTCAAACCCAAGAAAGCTTTTTTTTTTTTGATTAACTTAAAAAAAAAAAAAAAAAAAACACTATCACATTCTTGATGATGGGATCAGTCTGTTAAAAAAAAATGCAGATCCCTCATTTGCATATGAAAAGCTTCCACTGAATTTCACCAAATATATCCGGCAATCACAAATTTCTGTCAATTACCCTCCAGTATTTAATATGCAGGCATAAACAGCCAGTCTTCCATGTTAATGTTGCACAAAGAAGTTGAAAAAAAAAAGCATTATAGCATTATAGGATATATCCCACAATGCTCGCTGTCAGCTCATTGTTGTGACATGCATTGATTGAAGTGAAAAGCCCATGCCATTATTCAAAGCCATCCAGCACTCAATTAACACTCCATTTGCATTACGGTGGAACTCCACTACAGCCTTTTGATTAATACGTCTCCTTCTCCCTCACCAGTCAATCATGAATCATCCTCTACCAAAAAACAACATCACACTGCAGAGTGAGGAGGGGGGGAGTGGATGAAAATTGGGCAAGAAAGTGAAAGCACAGAATTCTCTCAAATAGCAAGAAGTAAAAGGGAGAAAGGAGGAATACAAGGAGGAATTACTACCTGCTGTCCAAATTAGGACATCCTGTTAAATGCCCAGTTCTTTTAAAATAAATATTTACATTATCTATCCAGACTCCTGACCCCTGGAGGTAGACACCAGACCCTGTGCCACTAAGACAATACATGAAAGCAAAAATCAAAAATCCCTCCTTTGCCTTCTCTCAGTGCTAACTAGAAACAACCAATCCAAGGCAGGAGGAGGGTCTTAGCACTGTCAGTCACAACTATGCATTGCGCTACTCATACACCTAACCCTCAAACCCCCTTTGCTCTCATTTGATATGTGTGAGGGGGAGTAAAAAAAGCTGACAATTTCTGGCTCACTGGTGAAGAGAAGATCTGCCAGACAACAAATTAATGGAAATATCACTTGACTTATACCTCCATCTCCTGCATTCATGGTAAGGTTCAGTGAGCATATTAAGGTGGCAGCGAAGATGCTCCCTCGCTGTCTTCGTTCACATATTCTGCAGCGACCTCTGCTCACTCCTCCTCTAATCTCAGCGTACATGCCTGCACTCACTATAGGAACCATATATGCTTGTTTGATTAAAAGCGTAGAGCAGCCTGGGCAAGGTTTTGAATGAGCCTTTACTTTTTTCTTGACATAACAGAGTCATGGCTCTGTGAAGGCAGGGACTGCAGGTTAATGGGAGCCCTGACAGCCAAGGTTCTTCCATCAGCAACAGCAGTCAGAGAAAAGGTCAGCCACTGGTCCACACATCCTTATGAGCACAAGGCTCAAACTGAGGAAATACTTTCAGTTTGAATTGCACTGAATTAGAAGGAAGAAGAAATCCACACATTCAAAGTCAACAACTTTTTTAGAAAAATATGATCACATATACTAATATTGCTACAACAATTAGATCGGACTTCACTTGATTGTTCTTGTGAATTATGTGACTGCTCTTTTATATGCTGGTGATTTTCTATATTGCTCAAAGTGGTACAATCCCCATTTTTTATTTTTTTATTATTTTTTATTTTATTTATATATATTTTTTTTATTGTTTATTTTTTGTTTCGTTTTGTTCAATTCTGTTCAATTTTGTTATTATTCACAACAAATATCTGTTAAAAGAAAATACCAGAAAGGCAATATGGATAAACATAAGTATCATATGTGATGGAAATCTGTATTATTAAGAAAAGAAAAAAGGAAAAAAAAAAAAAAAAACATAAAACATTGCTACAACTGACTATAGAGAAAAAACTATGGAAATTTCAGTTGGCCCTAGCACAACTGGACAAACTAATTTCATAATACAGCCATTTTTTAGAATTGCATTTAGTGAGGCTACTAATGTAAAAAGATTTAGTAATTAAGCTGCATCAATTGGCTACCTATGTAATGGAAGTAGACATTTCTTTTTTTAAATAATGTGGTCAATTATCATGTCTTTGATCATTTTAGCAAATGTCTAATAAGTTAGATTTATTGTTGAATCCAGATACTTACATAATACTGCTTAAAAACGATATCATCTTTATTTCCCACAAACCAATTTACCTTTGACCTGATTAGATAAATACTCACATTTTTTACAGTGTTTTCTCACTTATTCATGTTTCCTTGATTACAAAAATCTGAAGAGGAAATACCATCCGTTAGCTCTACTGCTGTGGCTGTTCAGAGGTAATCCTGGAAGCCGTCAGTTGGAGTGTGTTGGATCCAGAAGGAGCCTGACAGAAGTTTGGAGCAACTGTGAAATGCCAACCTTTGATCTTTTGCAATATTCTTGTCTACAATACCTGCGCCTCAGAAGACGATGGATTTACAAACAGATTATTTTACTCAACCTACATATGTTTCTGTGAGAAACAGATTTTTGCAGCAATCAGAACATTTAATCAGAGTTTAAAGAAGCCACAGAGACAGTCTCCTGATTCCGTTAATTGCTTTTAGCTCTTGGATGCGCGGTTCTCTCCCCTCTGTGGAAATTTCTAATTTAGCACCATTTCATGTATTTATTTATCTATTTATTTTTTATTTTTTTACCTTCACTCCCCTAGTTCTCATTCAATGTAGAGCATTCTGTTCAGTGCAGCCTCTAAATTGCAAACATTAATCATTTCAGAGTCATTATCAGCATTTTAAAGGTGAAAATCCAAACAAATTGTTTTTCATTTGGCCCAGGCTTAATAGGATTGTTTTCTTTAATTTACAGCCTTAAAGCATTTAACACAAACACTTAACCGTAAATTGGGTAACTCTGCTTATTTTTTCTCTAATTGCGCAGCATTAAATTGTAAATGAAAATTATACATAAGATAGTCGATTGGGTTTTAGATGACACTGATATTTCTAAGCAGTCTCTGTGTCTCAATAGTTACAAATACAAAACTAAGAAACAAAGAGAAGAAGACAGAATAAACGTTTGATTTCTGGATGTTTCATGCTGAGGGTGTGTCTGATATGCCAACTGGGGAGATACTCATTCTTGATCTACCGTCTTGTGTTCTCAATGAACGTGAGTTCAGGATATGGAAGTGGTGGAAGCACCTATTAAGTGAATGACATGACAAAATGAGAGTATATCTGCAATGCAGAAAATGACAATGCAAAACAGAAGTCAAAGACGAATGTTTCTAAACCTGAAAACCTTATGGACAAACCTGGAGCAATGGGAAGTTTGGCTCTTTCTCTTTTCAGAGAGTCGACTCTTCTGGCATCTGCCTGATGATAATAAATCATCATACAGCTTAACCTGGCAAATGGGAATGTTTTGTATGCTAATAAATCCTTTAGCATTCAGTGAGTTTTTGAGAAGTATTATACTTTGCATCTGTTCTGTTACAAAACAAAGAATTCTTACGTTTGTGTAACATTTTAATCAAATATTTTTTTTTTATTATGCCCAAAAGCAAATGAACAAAATGCAGCAAACAAAATCATTTGTAATAATATGACTATATAATATGTTTACACTGCAGCCAAATGTTGATTGTTTAAAGGAGTCAGATATATTTTTAGTGAAACTCTCTATCTCGCATCCTTACATGTGATTGGCCAAAAGACTGCCATGTGAACATTCAAAACAAAGTTCTGCAATGTGCTGGGCAGAGCCACAGAGTGAGAGCTGAGCAGTGAAAACTAAAAAAAAAAAAAGTAAAATGGGGAGCTGGTTCTCACTCCATGGAAGTCTTTTGATTCAAACCAATGACTACAACCCTGGGGGTCCAACAACAGTGTGTCTTCAGTCAGAGGCTTTTGTGGAACACAGACCTCCACAGGAGATCTTACATAGTTTCTGCAAAACTATGTAACGATGTACATTGCAACAATTTCTGAGGTGATATCAATCTATTCGGTCCAAAAACTTACCTGGTCCACTATGTTATCAATGCAAACAATTTTCACTGTACTTAAACAACAAACAAAGCATATATGGACTAATTTTACAGTAGTAATTGTGCACCATGCTTCTCAGTTCAAACATCAATAAATCCATCATCTTCCCAACAACTGCTGAGCCATTCTTTATCTTTTTTCCTCTGAATATCCAGATGAACAGCAGCTGCTTTTCAGGGATCACCTGCTGGTTGTCCATATCGGAGATTTGCAAGCATTGGTTGTAGAAAAACTTAGTGACCGTGTCGGTCGAACAAGAAGGCTACAGTTGGCTGCCTCTTGTGCTTGTCACTGTAGCAGCTCTCCGAATGGCTCACACTGAGCACCAGAGATACGGCGCGGGCACACAGAAGCCTTGGCCAGAGAGTCTACATGTCCATGAATAAACCGGGTGACTCTGTGGTGCATGAGGTTCAAAATGGACAGATTAAAACTGAATGCACCACTGCTGTCAAATCAATGCAGGAAAACACCTGAGCACAAACATCCACCAGCAATGTTGATAGGCAACCTGAACGACCCTTGATGTGTTCTGCCAGTAGACTCCATCTATGTTTGTAGAGAAAATTAGCAGAGGACACAAAGACAACAGACATGTTCTTTAACAAGGATAGCAAAATGTGGCAGTCAACTCAGTGTAATCTATTGATTGTAGGTATTTGTACACACACATACACACATCATGAGATAATGTTCTCAAAGACACAAAGCTAAATTTTGCATCCAAGCGACTCAGAGGTAGCTACAGGGAAGAAATCTTATTTCTCCCATTTTTCATGATTATGCTGATCTCATGAAGCAACTTAAGTTATTTCTATCTGGGGACACCCTTATCATCAAATTCAAGACTGCTCCATTTCAGAAGCTCAATTCAATAATGATGAACATGATACAGAAATCTTTCATCTTTCCGTTTTCTCACTGCTTTGTTATTTCATCTCTTCAGAACTGGAAGCCAACTAAGGAGAGTTTGTGTTTCTGCTTTTACTGCCACATGAATCCTGCAATGCCTCAAAAATCTAATAGAGAGTTTAATCAAAAGAAATGATTAAAACATTTCATCTGAATTGGGGATAGCAGACTCTGGTTAAGAATCCCAACCAAGGTGTGATATAAAAAACAAGGAACATAAAATATGACACTATTGAGCATAATTGTCAGGTATACCTGCAAGACTTTACTGTGGCTTAGAACCTGTATTATGATTCGTACACAGCAAATATCACCCAACTTGCTTTTAAACTGACCTGGAACACAATGTACAAACTACACACACAACGGGTAAACATGTAACATTACAAGGTTTGCAAATAGATCAATCAGAACAGAAAAAGAACATTATTGCTGACACCCATTAAATACTGTTCAGCTTTTACAACAAAGCAACAATGCAGCATGGAGTGCCATTTATAAAGTTACCCAGTCAAACATTATCAGCTGTAGTTTTGTCTTAATAATTTTGTCATGAGAGGAAAAAAAAATTAATGTGGGCAAATTTTCAAAGTTACATTTTTTATTTAGTCATCTATAAATGTCCAGTTATGTGGTAGCTAAATATTTTTGTTCACAGCTAAATATTTTGATTGCTACTTAATCATCTTAGTTTGAAACTGTACAACATGGTGAAAATAAGACTTAAAAAAATTAACTCCCATTTTTTTCCCTCTTATGACAAGTTAAGTAAACCAAATTAATGCTGCTAATTTTTGACTGTGTAACTTCACAAATGTCAGCTCATAATGGAAATGAAGCAAACAAAGAAATGCGACTGCTCTGAGACACATTTGTACATTCTGAAAAAAGGGAAAGGAAAACCAAACCGGTCATTTTGTTAAAATTGCAGACAAAGGTTTAGTTACAGAACATTCCTCTGAAGCTCCATAAATCCATTCATTAACAGTTAAATTATTTAAACAAGCTTTTTGTTGAATGTTTATGGCCATTGTGTGTCTTTCTGAGTGTTATTTTCTCACTTATCGGTACTTAATTTTAAGTTGTTTTATTGGTTTTATGTCCATTGCTCTGTGACAGTTTACTCTGTTAAAGACTTTCTGGAACAACTAAGCTACTAGAGGAAGTGAAATACTGGATGAAGTACACCTCTGACATGATAACCAAATCTAGCTACTCAAAGCTGTTTAAATACAATTGTTTTGTAGGGTTATTCACCACAGATAACAAACCAGCTGCACTTTAACGTTTTTTTTATTGGACAAGAAGCAGAATACACCCCGCACAGATCACACAACATACAGGACATACAACCATCCTCGCTCATACTCAGACTTCTCAAGACCTTCTTGTTGCATGGCAACAGTGATACCAACTGTGCCACTTGATGAAACCAGACAAACAGATACCAAAAGAAAAACCAGCCTGACTGTTCAGTCATATTTCCTTGTCCTCTCTGGAATGAAGCCTTTGCAGCAGAAAGTGACAAGAGAACTAAGATGCAAGCTAAAAAAAAGCTTGGATGTCAGAAAAATGCTGCCACATTGTGTATTTCTAACATTTCAGAGAATCGTCACAGCTAATGGAGACAGACCAGTAGTAGAAGGGAAATTAAAGGCAGCATTTGAGAGATCCTTGAATGCTCAACATGCTTCAGTGTGTCCCTGGGGGCTTTTAGACTCACACTGAGCCAGAAAGGAGACGGATGACTTTGAAGGTAAGCGTGGATCCATCCACTTCTAGCGGCGCTAAATCAATGTGTCCTGTCACTTTGACGACACCGCATGGTTGGCCCATAATGTGTCCCTTATGGTTAGTCTTTATGAAGGGGATGCACACTCTGCTTTAATAAATGCACCACATGCCTGGTTTCAATCATCTTTACACGGCATTTGCCTTGATTTGTTTTTCTTTTTTTTTTATACAGATACAGAATTGTTATTTTGTTTTCCCCAAATTTGAATAAATTTATATTAAATAATAAAGAAAAACTTTTCAGTGTAGTAATCCTGTTCGAACTGTCCTGTGGTTCAGTGGCAAGGTTCCAATCCATCAACTGTTACATAATCTGTCAGATAATCTGGCCGTATAACCACACAGGCACCTAACATTTCACTGAATATGCATAGAAACTACAGAAAAGTTTCTTTGGCTGCGACAGACTGGCGACCTGTCCAGGGTGAACCCCGCCTCTCGCCCGGAACGCAGCTGGAGATAGGCACCAGCAACTCCTGACCCCGTTAGGGAGAAGGGTGACGGAAAATGGATGGATGGATGGAGTTTCTTTGGTGCCAGCCTGTAATGAAAACAACGAGCCACACAGTCCACACCTCAAACTGCACAGTGAGCAAAACTCAGGAACAGTATTACCATAAGGGGGGCTAGGAAGTTGATTAAGATGCACATCAAGTCTCCTTGTTCAACACAAATTATGGAGGTTGTGTCAAAAACCAAAAGAAAAAACAGTCTGACGATTCAGTCATATCTCCTTGTCCTCTCTGGAATAAAGCCTTTGCAGCAGAAAGTGACAAGAGATCACCAACTGTTAGGCATGTTAGGCATGTTGAGCTTAGTATGCTGTTAGGCTCAACTCTAATAGCATGTTGACAAAACTTTACAGTTACTCAAATTATTCAAAAAATAAAACTGAACTCTTAAATTCCCATAATTTAATTTGGTAAATCATTCACTCAAAGATGGACAGTATACATGACTTTTCTTTACCAGTGGTGAAAAGCTAATTTAAAACAGTTTCTCGATACGTTTCAGACATTACCAGGAAAATCTGTTATGTCTGCACTATCTCAACTGTAAGGTATGGGAGTGGCAGCTTCATGTGGGACTGAGGAAATGGTGCCACTTCCATCCTATGAAGTTTGGCCTGGGAGGATTTTATTGATTGATGATAATGTCTGGGTCTTTGTCGTTTTTTGGGGCACCAATAAGATGACTGGCGCGATGCATGGGATGTCTCCCCCGGAGCTCCTTCCTGGAGGCAGATTCAGCGTGAGCGGTGGGGAAGCGCGCTGAAGGTGTATTTATACAGGTGAGCGGATAGACTGAACACTGTGGGCGGGTGTGCTTAGATGATTAACATAAGTGTAGCTTTATGGATGAACTGGAAAATCAAAAATCCCAACATAAACACAAAAGCTATACATTTCTGGGCAAGGTAAGATATATATATATATATATATATATATATATATATATATATATATATATATATATATATATCTGTTTCCAAGTGAGCTGCTATTGTTACAGGTTAATTTTCTAAACTACAGAAAAGTTATTGTTAGGGAAGCTCTAATGTGAACAATTGGACTGATGGTTATATTTGATAGTAATACTAATGTTATGTTACATTTACAAATGTTTTATTTCATTTATTTTTTTATCCAATTGCTCAATTTATCATAAGAATAATTGATAGATTATTCGATTACTAAAATATTTGCTTACAACAGCCCTAGTATAGATATAATACTATATATAATAGATATAAATAAATTAATATCTGACGTATTATTTAAGTTGGCATTTAGCAGATAGAAATAATATTGGAAATTCTAACTAAAATAAAGCAAGAAATGTTGGTTTGATTTATCTTCAATGAGTAAAGAAGATGTATGATCAATTTGTGTATTTTTGTTGGGTTTCAAGGTTGAAGAAAAAATAAAAATGATGTAGCTTTGAGTAAATAATTCTCCAGGTTCACCTTGCTGTGCATTCAATCAGCAGCTCAGCCAGTCAGAGATGCATTTGGATGCCAAAAATTTCCGAGGTATCATTTTTGCAGTTCTGAGTTGCTATATATACTTTTCACATGATTTAATGTGATGAATTTGATACCGTGTATACACTCATATATTACTGAAGTTTGGAAAGTAATGCAGAGATGAGAAAAGATGAGTCCACACATGCAACACAATACAAAGAGACTGTTAGTTGTAAATCTGATGCTTGTTGCTGTAAAGTCCTAAGCAAGCCAGCACAAAGCACAGACCATGTGTCAATCTAGGAAGAAATGTGATAAATTATTGCTTCTCTGGAGAACCGAAATATGTCACCAAGCTGCTACTATGTGTGAGATTACACCCAGAATCTGATCAAAGAGTGTGGATAGACAGCTGATTCGTCTCTGCCTTGGAAAACTGTCCGTACAGCTGGATTTGTGTGTGTGGAACTTTCTTTCACAGCAGATGAACACATGCAGCTCCTGACCTGATGAGATCTGTCCAAACCAGGCTTCCACTTTTTTTCGACCCATTCTTCTTTATGAAACCACAGAGGTTAAGTAAAATCGGATGGAAAATGTCTATAAACAGACATTTTCTCAATTAGATTTAGATCTGGACTTTGGCTGGACAGTTCTAACACAGAGATATCTGCCTGCATGTTTTCGGGTTGCTGTCCTGGAAGATTCACCTTTTCCTCAGTCTTAAGTTTTTTTCAGAGAGTTGGAGTGTCCTTGACATAGTCAAAAGGGGAAAATTGTGTCAAAATTTGTATTACTGCTACCTGTCAAATCCAGAGGGTTTGTTAGCAACTTGTTGTAATTACATTGAATGCTTAGAGGTAAATCAAAGATTAATGCATCAAATTGGGTCTAAAAATCAAAAATTTGTGTTGTGGCTACAAATGACAGTTTCTTTGAGAAGCAATAACTTCTCAGATTTACTACTTTACTTACTATTAATTTTTGCAAGTGCAAAATGTGTCTGCCACAGCTGTGCTGAGAAGGATGCATGGACCCAATGACAGAAAACATGGCTGGTCACATATTTGGCGTTTGTAATGCTTCACAGAACAATTACATTTATACTGAAATTAAGTTACACATTTAGTTGCTACTTATAAAATCATTATAAACTGAAGTGTAAGTTGTGATCGTAACATGATCAATGCGGGGAGAACATTCAGAGTAGAAACATATTTCAAAGCACCGAGTATGCCAGTAGATGTTATGGTATGGAAAGTTCAGATTTAAATGGGAATAACTCAGGGGGTTTAATGTGGCATTTCAAAAGGAAAACATTACATGTGTGAGAAAATGACAGTACTACTGCTGCTACAAGATGATGTTTCAGTTCTCAAAGGACCACACATTTACTGTGCATGTATCTCTTATCACCCCAGTCTACCTCTAAATACGAAAACATAATCATCCGCACACGCCTCAGTTGTGCTACAGCGGAGCCTCAGAGCTGACAGCAGAGTTCAGTCGATGAGAATACAGCGAGGCTTTACCAGCAAACTACGCATACTGCTCATTAGTCGATGGCAAAATGTCCCGCTCCCTCCCACTGATTACATCTACTGAGTTAATGAGCCACACACAACACTAACCCCCACACCCTCAACTCTCTAGATTCTGGATCCCATTCTCCCTCTCTTTGCCTTCCTCTCTTCATGTCTCATGAACACAATGTTCAGTTTCATTTGAAGTGGCCCTGATCAAATTTCATGAGAGATCTTCTTTCCCACAAACACTACAGTTATTCATCAAATCTGTGGGAGGACAGTTTACCAATTATCAGAAAGCGGTGTTCCGGCGCGGTAGCTGGAGTGTGCTTTGCTGATTGGTTCGCTCTGCTAATTGATTACACTCACAGCAGGTTGTGTCAGACGGAAGCTCCGTCTCTGTCAAAAGATTTTCAAGATGCTGCATTAGGGATTCACCTGTTGTATCAATTCAACAGATACCCACACAGGCAGCGCTGTTGATAATCACTTTGACCATCCTTTCCTCACCAGGGTTGTTTCCTTAATGTTGCTTTTCTAATTTTCTCATTTTTAAGATGTTCTTCAGAACAATTTTGAGATTTAATGAGGTTTGTCCTTTAAAAATGAAGCTAAAAAGGAAAAAGAAATCAGTTGAACAAAATACATTTTTGTTTAATTAAGGTCAGCAAATAGAAAAGGGTTTTTTAAACAGAACAAAAAAGCAGTTTTCAACACAACCTTGAGTCATCTGTTTGTTTTATTTTCATCTGACTGTTATTAGGTGACACAAAACAGAAGCAAAAGACAAATATCGCCTGCATTTAATATGTGAAGAAACCTGGAACTGACTCAAAATAGTAAGCTTGTAAAATCATTTCTAATTCTCCTCTGAAAATTTGATTGAAAACAATTCAGCTGTTTTTACTCTATAGTGATTTAAATTTAATGGTGCAAAACAACAATAAATGTTGATCCGTTATTTATGTTTCGGTCCTTATTTACAATTACACAAAAGATAGTTGTTGTTGCTGTTAATCAGATATGAAATTAAGCAGATTTTAAGATATCGCATGCAGCAGAAATTAATGTGCAGCTTAGCTAAATTAGACATAACTCAGTCCATCTGAATTTAACTAATGATGGGATTTTATTTGCATAAGTTTTATGTATACATATACATTTATATAGGTTTATACTTTAATCTAATATTTTGTTTATATTTGTTCCTTTCTAGGTGGCTCTTCAGACTACCCAATCTATGAATTATCAAACACAAACAGTTTTGTCTTGCTTTGGTATGTGTAGAATTTGCATCAAGCAGCGTTGGGACACATATGCTATTTTGGCTACATTAAGAACAGAAAGTTGTTTAAGGGTCACTCGTGATGATAGACCGTTGTGGACAGGGGCCAGCAGGGACCTGGGCCTCCATTAAAGCCCTTGTGCTGCAGTGATAAACATAAATCAAATTTTATGTGTATGTATCGTGTCACAAAAACTAGACCAATTTCATTTTATACCTTTTTCATATTTAGTTAAAAAAAATCAATGTGTTGCACTTTAAGCTTCAGCCAAATAATAAAAAAAAAAAACAAGAAAATCAGCTTTCATCTGCTAGATCAGGAGTCTCCAACCTGCAGCTCTGGAGCCACAGAGGCTCTTTGGGTAACTTTATGTTTTTAATATTAAAATATTGCCTTGTTTTTTTTTTTTGTTTTTTTTGCTTGCTTGCTTTGTTTTTTCCACTCTTTTGTTCTGTGGCTCCATGAATACACACTAACCATGTCCCTCTGACCACCACCAGCAGGCAAGGTGGTGTAGTGTTTTGATTTATTTTTCTTAATCTTATAAAGGACTATAAAAGACACTACAAAGATTTTAAAAAAAGATATTCACCATTTCAAAATATACACGTGTTTTCAGTGTATTGACTCTGGTTATGTCCAAGCAAGTACTGATATTAATAACTCAAAGAGAAATACACAAAGCTTGGGTTAGAGTGTATCTGGAATGCCTAAATAAATGAGTGGGTGGATTACAGTTTAATTACCAGCTGGTGCATCAATGTTTAATAGCTATAAACATGTGACGAAAAGGCCTGTGGGTACTGAAAGCAGAACTTCTCTAAATGCATCTCAACTCCACCCGGCTCCATTCATTACCCCAAAGAGATAACCCAGGCCCAGGAAAATGCAGAGTCAGCGCCCGACACACTCTCTGGGACACAGCGAATCAGTCTCTCTTATTTTCTGTCGCCCTCTAATGCAATGTAATGAGTCGGTGGCGTACCTTAGTGCAGAGTTTCAAACTGCTTCTTTCAGCTGCTATATTCCTGGCAGCAGCTTTCCTGCATATGAAACTGTTTTCATGCAAAGAAACGGTGATGGCACAGGAGGAAGGATGATCCCATCCGCATCTGAGCCACTGTTAGAACAATCTGACTGATATCACATTACCGAGATGACTTCAGCGGGACTGCTTGACTTATAATACGAGCAAGCTTAAATTAGATTAGTCAACAGCATTGTAGCAGTGTGAAAAAATATACAGAAAACTGGATCTGGAGGAAGGGAAATTAATGTCCAATACTTGAATTGACTCAAAAATAAAACTAAACAATAAAAGGTTGCAAAAAAAAAAAAAAACATTAAATTCCTCCTCGTGTCTGCAGGTTATATAAATTATTATGCCTTGAAACTAATTTTTAAAGCGGACAGACTGAGGTCGCAGTTCTGCAGTGGTCATCCCAGTGACCAAACCTTCTCTGGTGCTGATTCGTTTGCCGTTATATGGAAGGGAGGGGGGTTGCACCAGGAAGATTCTCCTCATAAATCTGCAGCAGCTGTGCAATACTGTCAAGTCACACTGAACCAATATCCCCTGGGAGTTTTTTTAGCAGCGTGCTGAAAAATTATAGCAGCACCGACTCTGACAGGCCAGCCTCACATCAAAATGGGAAACATCTTTGAAGCTCCCCAATGAAGGCTGGGGAAATGTGAAACTTTTCAGAGATATGCTTTAAGTCTTCTCACTGACAGATTCTAAATGTTCAAGGAAAGAAAGGAATAATAGCAACTGAAAACACAATAAAAGTGCAAAAAGACAAAGAATCCGAAGTTAAGCAAAATAAAGTGTAGGAGACTGCATGTCTATTGGTTGCATGCAGAAAAAGGATGTTTATCTGTCACCTTTTGCTATTTGCATAAAAGATCTTTCTCTCATCTTTACCTCTGAGGAAAGCCCTCATGCCTTTAGAAAACGTTTGGAATACAGCAGGTCTGTAACCAGAGCCATCATGATGCTGCTCCACTCTGAAGGAATGTAAGCACCAGAGGCCGCGGCCTGGCCAACCAGGGTCAAACCGGGGGTCAAATCTGCCATTTAAACTGGGTTTGGCACCTTTATGTTTTCAGTGAAAGAGTTTTGTGTTTTACTCTTGTTGAAGATTCAGATAAGAATCTGAGTTGTCTGAATTTGTGCACCGGTCACTGTGAGTTGATCAGAAGGTGACTCTTAAACAGTTTGAAACTCTTCTTGCTCATCAGTAAATATGAAACACATAGAATTTGGGCTCCAATTGTATTCTAAAAATATATATTTCTTTCTTCCTCAGCAACAAAAAAGAAGAAGCCTTCATCAGTGCAACATAGAGTTATGCATAATTCTCCTCATTAGTTCTGAGAGTCCACTTTGTATGCTATGCTTATTGGGATGGAGGGTGTGGAATGTTTGTTTCAGCTGATTTATGAAAACCTTTTGATTGACAGGAGCTGGAAAACTCATAGGAACTTAGAGAACTGCCAACCTGGAGAGGACATGATGATGAGGTCCAACACTTGGCACTTATAGTGTAGCAGATAATCCAGCTTTGCTTGAACTTCCACAAAACCAAATTCTGGTTTTGTTCACTACAGACTATGAGTTAAACATTGTGCAGATTGTCGAGCCCATTGTGTCCCTGGTAGTCTGATAGGAGACTGCACCGAGAGACTGCAGAGGCCCAAGCTAGGTTGGGTTTTGAATTAGAAAAACAATGACAAAAAGTAAAAGCTAAATAAACTCTCACAATAACCTGCCTCAAATCTCCTTCAGAAGACAAGAGAAAAATGGTTATGTAACAATTTCATGGCTTATTGAGGAGCTTGGGGTGTAACAATGTTTGAAGCTGTTCACTGTGTACCTTCCATATTGTTTTCTCAAGACTGGGTATTCTCAAAACAATACCAATGTCTCCAGCCTGCACTGGATCTAATACCCAGTAGTGCATGAAGTGCTGTCTGAATTCCAACATCATTATTTTGTTTCTGGATCATTGCTTGCATAAAAACGTACAGGCTCACCAAGGTCAGAGCTTTGATGCAAACAAACCACTTATCAAAACTTTTAACTCTCCGCTGCTTTAATTAGCAGGCAGCAACGCAGACGACATGGTTTCCAATGCTGTTGGGGCCTTCAGCGTCCGTTTTCAGATCAGGCCAACTTCACTAATTAATGTTCAAATGAAACATCACCACGGTGATTGCTCTTACTGCGCTGTGGAAATAAATGTCGCGACTGATGATTGCATTAAAAGGGCCACTCTAGAAAGGTTCATTATTCCTGTCCTGAGAGACTGAAAGGTGACTGCAGAAAAATACAGAGCAGCTAATGTAGCCTTGATTGTAGAAACATAAAAGGTCAAGATTTTAGAAGACAACTTTTAATACTTTACTATGTTTAGTATTCAAGGTGAATAAAAAGTGATTCTACAGATCTACTATGTATTTATCTATAAAAAAAGTTTTGAATTAGTCATGAAGCTAAAAATAATCATCAGATTGAAAGCAGTATTTGAAGAATTAGTGAAAGCTGAGTGCTTGTTGTTAGGTCAATTTGTCATCAGTGTTTCAGCACCATAATCCAAGTGTACTTACAGAACTACAGTAGACAAGCTTAATCAAATCTTCCCACTTGGTTTAATTTGATTATGCTTATTACAGTGAACATAATCAATTTGTTCACTCCTTTTCTTTTACCCTCATACACAGATCGTCTCTAGTGCAGCTCATGGATCTGCGGAACATGCATTAACTGACAGCTACAAGCAGCATTGACCTTCAAAATAATAAGCTGTAGATTTACTATGTGCTTATCTCTGAGTCTTGGAGAAGCACCCGACAACAGGCAGGTTTCATCCTCCCAGTACACCACTCCAGTGACTGGATCCAGTTAAGCCAGTTTGATGAGGGGATAAGCCGCAGACTGCGTGCGACAAAAAGGAGAATCTCATCCGCCTCTGTGTTACAGCGTGACATGCCTCTTCAGACTCACTTCAGACCCGTCACTCTCACACACTCCAGGTTCTTCAGCTGTCCTCATTGGACACCCTCATCTAATACCTTTATATATATGTGTGTGTGTGTGTGTGTAACATGTTAAACATGTTACACACACACATGTGTTTTATTTGTTTTATTTTATAATAAAACAAATAAAACAGGACTCATTCACACCACATAAAACAAGATTAAATCTAATAGCTTGCCATCGTCAACATGTGGAATGTATGGGTGGATGGGAATAACTGACTTCATTGTAAATTACATACAATAGTCAAAACAGATTTGTAAAAACAGAAAGCCGTATCGACCACGTGTGCGCCTCCTCATTTTCTTAATCGTTCATGTTCAGCATGCATGGCGATGACCATACAGGAAAAGCAGCACGGCGAGGTAAAAGCAGCTTAATCACCGTTTCCTTTATTTACTCTCATTCTGATCCTTGTTGGACACAGGCAGATTTTATTTGGCTGAACCTACTTTAGCTGGTCGATAAAGATCTGCTGTTTTATCAACCTTCCAGAACTATCTAGTCTTCTGGTTCTGCTCTGACCAGAACCAAAACATGGAAAAGCAGCATTCAGCTTCTCTGCGCCACAAATCTGGAACAAACTTCCAGAAAACTGCAAAACAGCTGAAACACTGAGTTCCTTTAAATCTGGACTAACTACTTGTTTATAGTTGCCTTTGATTAATAATTGGAATGTCACTAATTTGATCACAATTCTAATTTTTTATTACTTTCATTTATCATACCACTGTAATTATGCTTTGTTTGAAGTTTTATTTTTATCATCTGAAGACCTTTGAATTGTCATGGTGCTGAAACCTGCTACTGTTTAAAATAAGAACTGTGGTTCTTCAACTGGGTCTCAAGAGGATGTGTGAAAGCAAAGAGACTCGAATTCTCTCAAGACATCGTGTAACTTTTATGTAGCAGTAGTCAGAAGTGTACATAAAGGTCGGTACACACTCTGAAAGAACAAATACATTTGTTCTCCCTCCGAGAGCAGCAGGGACAAAATTATGTTGATCTGTTCCTGTAGTTTTGGTTTGGGAATTCTTCCAGCTTGTTCTTGACACATCATCTGGACAGATCTTTGCTTCTTGCATGGGATCCAAAAACTAATACACAAATGCTACAGTAGGAGGGACCCATGGGAACTTCCCAAGAGTTCTGCAGCCAAACCTACAGGTAAAAAGTGTTCCTGGCAGAGAAAATGTGATGAAGGTTGTCTTCTGAGACAGTGCGCCAAAGATCTGGTAAAAAACAGCAGGAGATGAGAGCATTGCAATAAGACAGAGCTAAATAAGCACAGTATGGATGACATTAGAATAAACTGATTCTACAGTGTTAAAGAAGAGCATCAAAAATGTCACAGGGCCACTGAAACATCTCCAAAAGCTCCAGATGAGTAATGGAGGTGTCTGAATCTCGTCTCCAGTTTTCACATTGTTATTCTTGTTTTATGGGCCAGAAAGAGGCTCAGCGTACAAAGTCTAATTGGCTGTTGTTTTACGTGAAAGCACAGCTTGTGTCGTATCCGTCAAAAAAACGGAGGGAGGAAAAAAGGAGCAAATATATTTGTCAACAGAGATGCTCCTGTATTTATTTGACAACCAGAAGGAAGGGAAGGGGACAGACATCACACATGGAACTGCATCAGAAAGGCTGGGATCACAGGGAACCAAAAAGATTTCAACAACCTCATTTTTTTTGGTCAAGCTGGAAAGAGTGGTTCTGTGATGAGATCAAACTGCACAATAAGACTATAAGAGGCTCTTCTATAAAGAACACTTCAATTGGTTTCTAATTAGGCTTTGCAGACAGAAATATAGAACCTGTCTCAGAGGTTCCTGTCTATGAATAAATCCTTTCAGAGCTGACGTGGTCTTGCTGTTCCTGATGCTGCCTTGTTTTTGCTCAAGCAGCTCATAGTCTAAAACCAGCAGAGCTCAGATCAGAAAGCTCTTCATCTATTCTGCATGAGCAGCACAGCAGCAGTTTTGCACTCATTCTAACTACATTTCCACTGGCCATTAAATTGCGCAAACTGAAATTACGAAAATTTATTTGCTCAATGGAAATGCACTAATTTTGAAAAAAAAAAAAAAAACATGTTTGTATAAAAGTTTTTTTCACTAGGATGAAGTGCTTTTTCAGCCGTATTAAAACTATTTTTTTCCACTTCCTCCAAGTCCCAGTCGGATGTCACTACAGCCGATGATGATGAAGAAGACAACAGGAAGTATGAGGAGGATGATGCCTTATTTTTGTTTTTTGGACAACTTGCAGGTGGCTCCCCCATCATAAAAAGTTGAGTGTCATTCAAACATATTGAATGGAGTAAGACCTCCAATTAAAATGTTCTCAAAACACTGGATACGTAGCCCCTCCCAAGTAGACAGGGCTTGTTGCTCTTAACCCAGAATAAGATGCCAACATCTCCTCTGATTGGCTGATACATAAACTCCGGCAAGTTGACTGAATTATGATTATATTTTATGTATCTGTTTACATCTGTCACTTCAATGATTTTAAATGACTTATTGTGCAACCAAGCTTATTCACATTTGAGTACCTGGTAAAAGTACAGTTTTTATAAGATCCTACTGGTTTCGTTTCATTTCCTGCTAGTTGGTGCTAATAGCACCATAGTTTTTTACTTGTTCAGTGCACCAATTGGTTTTATGGAAACCTTGCTCAGCTCATGCTGTACACCTAAGCACTGCTGTGAGCAGCGGGATGTCTACTGAAGCCAGCAGGAGCCCAGCCCATGTGTAGAACACATCTAACTGAGGCTCTGCCTTCATTAACCCCATTTGAGATTTTCTTGAACTGTAATGGCAACAAATCCTTTTAAAGCTGACAATACCATCTACAGTCAGACATGAGCACTGACAACACACTGTTGGGTGTTTAGGGAAAAGCAGTTGAGCCATCTGAAATAATTCAGTCTCTGTGTGGATCAGATCAATAAATCTATAGATCCAGCTTTTGTTTCAGTGCTCCCAGTATAAACTTTTCAGGTTGTTGTTTGCAGAAGACATATAAGGGTTTTAATAACAGTCTGCTGGTCAGGCCACTGAATGATGTTGAAATGTCATATTTATCACTTTTTTTTTTCTTTTTTTTTTTACTGGTTTTATATAACATCCAAATTTTCAGCGATTGTGTTTGGTTTTAATTAGCTTCATGCATAGATATTCAAGTTAAAAGACAAGTGTGTGATATATATCACTCTGTTGTAGTAATTGTTTTCTTTATATAAATAAAACTGCTGAATTAAATTAACTTAATATGAATGCATGAAGCTGCATTTGGAATATTTCTGCATCAATCTAAAACACAACCATGCAACATATTGTTCACATTTTTTTTTCAGTTCTAGTAAATGGCTCAAAATAAATCAAATGCAGCCCCTTCAAATATGTGTCATTCTTAAGACTGTTGGCTGTTGTGGTAAATATGATGTCGTTTTTGCTGCCCAAATGATCAACATAAGTGAGATTTTTTTTTTTTTTTTTTTACAAAGGAGAAAATAGTTGCTTTTAAAATTAGATACAAGATCTGAAAAAAAATTACAGCAGCACTGCACACCAGCTAAAAATGCCCTTAGCCTTTCACCCTGAACACCAGCAGCAGCAGTAGATTTAAAGAGGAACATAATGAAGAGAGACACAGTAGAAAACAGCTCACTCCTGTATATTTAGCTAATGGACATCAGTGTGTGAGAGTGTGTGTGGGTGTGTTTCCTTTCACGTGTGTGTCCTGCTCGCTGCTCTCAGAGTCCTTCATCTTGGCCCTGGCTTTTATTGACCATATTGGAGGCCATAAATCATTGTGTGTGTGACTGCAAGTTTGTCTGTGTGTGTCTGTACGGCTGAGTGCCTCTCTGGGTGTGAGTAGCTGCACACAGCAATCTCAGGTCAGAGGAGCAACAGAGCGAGCAGTGTGTGCCTGTGTGTGGAAAAGCTGCGACAGGGCAACAGTATCCAATGTGGTCAACAGGCCAAGGGACAAGATGTACCCGACTGCTTCGCACCATTTTCCCACAGAAACGTACGTGCCACTAAGCCACGAAAAACTTCAGGCGAACAAATAACTGCAGGCGCGCGGAGATGTAGCTGGAGATGGAGATGGTGGGCGTTACACTTTTCACTTTATCGGCCCTGCAGCCTACTTTCTAATCTCTCTCCACCTTATTATCTGTCTTTCCTCAAGGGTGGTGGTGCTTAAGTATAGATGGTGTTGAACTGGATTTGACATTAACAGCCCTCCATTAACATTTCTCACAGAGCTACTGGAGTGAGCAATCAAATCAAGCACTGGAGCAGACACACTGCAGGCGAGCATCACATGTAAACAAACCGAAACATGCACAGATACGGCCGTAAAGTCATGCGTGACGTGACAGGAAAACAAAGTGTTGACCTTTCCAGTTCCCAAATGTCTGCGAGCAGAAAGGTTTAGCAACGAGTTGGTGTGTTGGGATGGGCTGCAGTTGATGACTTAAAGACACATCATTCGCTGCGTTTTCCATTGTCCATATAGTTGCTCAATTTGACATTTCCAAGATAAAGTCAGCAATTTCAATAAAGCTCATTTATCAGCAAATACTTTTAGGCCTTATTTTGCTAAACTGCAATGGAAACATTTTTGCCAAGTGAGGAAAATATTAAGGGATGTAAACACTTTGCTACATTCTTTGCATTCATGGGGGGTCAGTCCTGTAACACATGATCCCTCCAGTGCCAGCACTAACACCCTTTCACAATGCATCAGGTCATTGGAAATCACATGACTGACAGATCCATCACTGCATCAATTCATCTGCAAAAGGGAACATCCCTTCTGCATTCATAACTTAGATCTGTATTTTTTCTTTCAATGAGTATATTTGAATATTGCAGTCGTTTTCCCATTGGGTATGAAAAAGGAACCACTTTGATATTTCCCCCAGAAAGCTAAAAAGTAAGCAGGGTGACAGATAAAACTAATCAAACTCCTTCCTGAACTGACCTCAAATGCATTTCGTTACAAAGTTCACAAAGTTTTTTGAACTTATCTGGATTAGATACAAATGACCAGACAGATAAAACACAGATGTGTTTCATCTTATACACCAAGTAAATATTTCCTACTCACAACTCATGCGCTGGATCTTAATCTTCTGATGGTCTGCCAAAAAAAGAACAACAAAACAGGTGAGATGCAACCAAATGTAGGAATATACTGTTTGTGTGAATAAATAAGTTAAGTGCATTTTTTATACAGACTTTTGAAGTGGGCACCCCTGCAGCTCGGAAAAAGCAGAGAGATAAATTGTCAGCAGCATATTTTTCAAAGTTTTTCTTCTGCTTCTCTCTCCTCCTCCCTTGAGATGGCAGCTTTTGTATCACCTCTCACAAAGCCTTCCAGAGAGTTCTCTCTGAGAATCGTGCAGATAAAGGCTGAGAGGGAGTTTAAGCTGGTCACTCTTTATGGTTCAACAGTGAAAAAATGGCAGATAGTAGTGGAAGGGTGGGGTGTGTGACAGATAGGAAACCATCGCCACAAATCACACAAAAACATGACGGCTGCGGGAAAGGTTATTTTCTTGTTCAGAGTAAGGGAAATAATATTCATATGCCTGGAAATTTTGGATTTAACATAATTATCATTCAACAAAGAAATTTTTTTGTATTTTTCTTTATATACGTATATACATATCTATATATATATCCATATATATATACATTTTTTATATATATACTTTTTTTTTGTTGTTGTTCAAAAGGGTATAGCTTTTTATTTCGGTCAAAAATCCCCAGGATATTACATCCTGGTAATGATGTCTTGTAGGGATGCTCCCATCAGTTTTTTTGCTGCTGATTCCAATTACCCATGAGGATTGATTACTGCCGATCACCAATCGCTACCAATCACCTGTTTTGGCTGTTAATGTTTTGCTTTAAGTATAAATGTTATGATCTGGCAAAATGGAAAAATGACCTTGCAATAAATTCACCTAATTTAGACATAAACATGAAAAATACTTGCAGGCTCAATACAGCAGCTATTCAGTCAAAAGGACAACTGAAAAACTTGCAATCAGTAAAATCATATTTAACAGTAAGGCTCTCTGTACCATGAGTTACATATGAGTCAAATAAATCTCACAACACTGTCTAGACCACATAATGTTAAGTGAAAAAACAAACATTCATTCAAAGTCAAATGCAGGTTGCATCAAAATAAACAATCCTGAGTTGCTGAATCAAAATTTTCTGAGAGCATGGCTTTGTTGATCTTTATGACTGAGCTGAGTAATTCTCCAGAAACCCAAGAGGAAGCAGAGGAGAGTGATTATTTTTCCCTAAGATTATCTGTTTTAGGACAGCGAAAGTTTTAATACATATGTCAAATATTTTGCCGGATTGTTTAAGCGACATGCTGCAGCTGTAAGCAGACGTTCTGTGTGAGAGTTCACTGTGGTGGAGAATGAACAGTTCTCTGTATGTATAACTACAAGCAGTGCATAGAGGCAGCGAAATCAGAACCAGCGTCTTCCACCACCAGCTCATTGACTTCAATTATTTTTGGGGTTATTTGTTTAGCTTTCTTCCCATCATGTTAATCTGGGTGAGTATTGGTAGTTGTGTGCTGCTTTACCTGCTGCCTGTTCCCTTTTTCCCTGGATGTAGCCAAACTCTGTCTAGTGTTTGTTTTTTAAATGTCATATTAGATTCATTGTGTTGATGCATTTTGACCTCCTTCCCCTCCAAGGTATTTTGCCGTGGCAACACGCAAACGTCTCCATTCACTCTGAGTGTTAACGTTTTTCACCACACTGCTTTAGAGTTGTTGCTGCGCACTTGAGCAGTGCAAAAGAAAGAGAAGATAGCTGCACACGGAGACTGCAAAGAGACAATTTTGGTGATCGGTGATCACCTATCATAACCATGTTACTGATTTCCATATACTTTTATATGGAAATCAGCTGATTATGATCGGAGGCCGATCGATCGGCACACCTCTAAGTCTTGTATTTGTGATGTGAAATGCTGTTTACCATGTTTGTCAGTTTGAACTAATTGTCAAATTCATTTTATACTCTTGTATGTCTGCATGTGTGTGTGCATTTATTCCATATATATGTATGCTTTCATCTATTATCTTTAAACCTGGCTCAGGTCAGACAGGTATTTATGAACAATAAGTGAGATTGAACTATCTGGCAATTTTATCAATAATTGAGTGATGCCCTGACTTTGTAATTCTGATCTAAATTACTAATTGTTATAATAATTGCCTTCAGCAATTATTAAAGTCATTCATAGTTAAAGCTGTCCTTGTCCCAGCACAGCAGCAGTGAGTCACTCGTGGAAAACACAAAAAATGTTTCAACTTAATGAAGCAAAAGAAATGTATTTTATCATGAAGATCATCCCCACTTTCACAGAGCATTACAGCTTTTTCACCTCTCTCTCTTTTATTTTCAGCCGCATATAAGGTAGAAGAGAAACTGAACAACAGTGCAATCAGTTGAGCAAAACCTCTTCAGCAGTTTAAAAATGCGAATATACCCACATTTTTCTTCTTTGGGTAAAAAGGTAGCACTTTCCTTCACTGTTCCTTTGTCCAGGACTCCCGTCAAGCCTTCGCTTTAGATCCTTCCTCACTTACAAAAATAGAAATTATCAGACTCCAGAGAGATAAAATATGAATCCGCTTTAATTATAAATGTGCGTGGGCTTTCCTGGGATTGGCGAGAAGGTTGTGCTGTTCTGCTGAGAAGAGACTGCTTCACTGCACTGGAAATTACACAAGTCTGGGAAAAAAAAGGAAGCAGCAGCAGCGGCACAGCGAAGTGGTAGTTATTTATTGATTAGTCAAGTGCAGCAAATGCCCTCTTTAAAGAATAGTACTCTCGGATGCATGTAGAGGGACAGTGAGTGAAAAATAAAGCTATAGGGGGATAAAAAAAATACTTCATAGCTGTGCTGAACACCTTGTTTCTCCTTTTCTGCTTTTTGTCTCCCTGAGGAAGAATAAAATAGAGAGATGCTGTCTTTGACAAAAAGCTCACTGGCCTTGAAATGTTATTTTAGGACCCCTGCTGTAGAGATGAAAACATGCTCTTAATGAATCAGGAGAGACCTCTGCTCCCTCAGTCAACACACCTCTGCTTCACCTGTTAACACTGTTAGTTCATCTCAACAAAAACTGATTGTTGGATTTCTTTTACACATCGCATTATCCCTGTATCATGACTTTATCAGAAAATCTATCGTGCATCTATATGGTCAGAAAGAGTTGTACAGTCATTTTACCACAATTCCAACTGCTGAGAGGAGTTTTCAAATGACTATTATAAAAACTTCTTGAGACAAAATCTCTCAGTCGATATTTTGCCTATTCATTATTTAGTCATGTTTCAACTGAATGATTTCAGTTGCTGAAGTCATTTCTATTTTTAATAAATGTGATGAAATTGTCCACAAATAATGGAAAGAGAATCAAAGACAGAGGGCTTGAAGGATGTTACAAGCATGATTTCATTCAAACAAAAGAGAATCTAATAATCTGTCCGAAGACAGATTTTCATAACATGCAGGATGTTAACGATTACCTTCCAGAGGTGGGGAATCCTGATCCTCGCGGGCCGGTGTACTGCAACTCTGCAACTCCAACACACTTCAATCCAACAGCTGAATCATCTCCAGACTGCAGTCAAGTTTTCCAGAGTCCTATGACCTCAGGTCTGTTGAAGTACAGATACATCTAAAAGTTGCAGGAGACCGGCCCTTGAGGCCTTGAGTTGCCCACCCTGGTCCCAGACCAATGCATTTCTGATTTTTGAAACTACATCACTCTTCTACACAGTTAATCTTTTCTTTTACAGTAACAACCACAAATGCTCAGTTCTTCCACTGAGGATTTGTAAAAATGTAGCCTTGCCATAGGCTTCTGATTCTTATCTCCCTTTAAATGCTCCATCTGAGATTTCTCCCATTGAGCTGGATTTCTCTGGTGGAATTTGAACCTGGGAGTCGGCAAATGGAAAGAGAAGTTGCGAACAATGATGTTGATTCTCTGTGCTGTTTTTGAATTGAAGTCTCCCTGTATATGTTTGTATTTTAGCAATGGAAGTGAAGGAAGTGAATGAAGCTCCTCAGTCCATGCTCACCACATTTCTAAATATTGAGCCAATGGGATCAGAGCAAGATAAATGTTTCAAACATTTTATTGCTGGAAACATTTTTGTGACCCTACTTCTCACGTGGTTGTGTGTAGCACAAGCAATTTTCTGTAAGCTTCATGGCGCTGAAACATTACATACATCACAGCTAAATGTTAGCATTTGGGTAAAATTAGATCAGATCCTTTCAGACAAAGTCCACACCTTCAACAAGAAATTGTTTCTCAATATCTGAGGGTCTGAATGCCTCCGTTTAATCCTCCTGCTGTCCTAGTTTGTGAGAGGCAGATGTCATAATCAGATGACAGGGAACCAACAGGGGTCTCCGGTCAATCCCTAACGTGAAATAAAAACCAATAAAAGCGCGTCTGGCCAGTATGACCCTGTTGGGACTGCGGACAAGCTCAAAAACCCATGCAGGGTCCATTCAAACCCTCCAGGGACTCCAAGATTACTGCAATACAGTGCAACTGGGAGCTGATGAAAACAAAATAGTGGCTTATAGTTAAGTGGTACTGTATGTCCTACTGGTATTTCCTGAAATTACAAGTAATTCTTAATTGCTACAGCATTTTTTAACATATAGGAAAGTCTGTCATGTTATCAGTTTTTGACAAAATAACAGCTTATGGTGAAAAACAAATTAAACCAACAAGTGCCAACAAATAACCAAACATTGTAACTTCAAAAACTTTTTTTATCATCTGACCACATAGTACTGACATTATGTTCTGTTACAAGGCATTAAGACATGACTCAGGGAAATTGTATTTCCATTAAAACAGAAATAGGAGGTGCATGTCCTATAGACCCTGATCTCTGCCTTTTAGTTCAGAGATCAGGGTCTCAGGTTGTCAGGTTGTCCTTGCAGTCAAGGGTCTCAAACACGATTTCCAATTAAATCCTAACAAGACACCCAATCCCAGTTCTGGTCACTGCTGTGAGTAGGTAACACATGTGGAATTTCTGTAAGCTGGTCTAAGTTGCCACACATTTTATGGATTTATGCAGCCCAATTACTTTTTGAGAACATTGAATGGGGAGCAGCTGATATATCTTGTGTTTAAATATTTCTTATTTTTCAACCTACTAGAAAAGGCCAATTAAATACACCTGCACAGACTTAACATTGCCCAATAAACCATTTTTAGGTGGTTGGACAAGAGAAAACAACAAAGCATTAAAACACAGGTGCTACTAGTAGCACTAAAAGTATCCAAGATGTCCTACCCATTTTCTTTCCCTCCCATCTTGCCTCTGCTCTTTTCTTACACATTACATTCTCCTCCCTCCACTTCCTCATCCCTGTAAGCAGTGAAGTGACCTGAACGATACAGTGGTGATTACCTCTGCAGTTCGATGCTGAGGTCTCATTTCCGAAGCTCTATAAGCATTCCTGGAGGCACAGCCCGCCGCTGATTGATGCGTTATAAAAGTCTGTCTTAACGTTTTCTGTGAAAACAAGCAGGGTCAGGATTTTCCATCTGCTTGGTTCCCCTGCATGTGTTCTACATTTGTATGGCTGCAGTCAAGGTTAAGGCTTTTTAATCTACGGGCAGTTATCGAGCAGAGTGGCTTGAAATTTCAAAATTACAGAATATTGCTTTTAAAAAATATTGTTATATCTTGACTTTTCCCTACAAATGCTAACATGTCAGCCATAGGGGAAAACACAACCCCAACATGGGTCGGTGCAGTTTGGCACTCTATAGTCTGGCATATTCAGGAGAGTGTTTCCATCATGCATGAGACTCTCACTGGTCCAGCAGGGATCAACACAAACACCTAACATGCAGCCATGCTAGTGCAACAACAAACATGGCACACGAGCATGTAATATTCTTGTAGAGGTTAGTGCTACATTCACACTACTTCTTGATTAGATTGACATGTATTCAATTTGGATTAATTAATCCAAATGAATAGTTTATGTGGCCACAAAGTTACTTAATCTGATCATGATGTATGTTTCTCTAGACCTGCTTTATTCTCAATAGAAGTGCTGACATTCACAGAGTTATAGAAATTTAAAAGCACACAGAAGACAATGTACCACTGACTCTGCTGAAAAATAGAAACAAACAAACACAGAATGGACTCATGCCAGGGTCTGATGATAGTTGAGATGTTACTGCACTCCCTAATTAAACTACAGGCTAAGCAACACGTGCTATTGGTCTTCCTGCAGCACAGAAGGCGAGACCACAGACAGGCTTTGCTTCTTCAACATGGTGTCTACCCACTGAAGGCAGAAGTATGTCACATTGACAGAAGGCAGTTTACATAAACCAGCCCTCTCATTCAGAATATTCTGATCGAGGCGTTTACATGATGCATTTTTAATTCGATCTGCCATGTACTCTGATTCCTAATCAGAATTGTAAGTCTGCTTATTGCCACATATGATGCTATGGACCTCTTTGTCTTCCAAAGGCCCTGGGCAGATGAACTACTTTCAACAGATGTTGAAATCCATTTTATGTTGACAGATTGAGATGGTTTCATATTTTTCTTTCAGCTGTTATTTGAGATGTAGTAAAGGGTTTTGAGATAAAACCAAAATAAAACCAAATCCAAAGTGAAACCTCTTATGCATTTCAATTGCAGCAGCATTTATTGTCTTAATTTACACAACACAGTACAGCTAAAACCTTACATTTACCTTCCATACTGTGTAATACATTCTCCTGTCTTTGTTTATGCACTTTATGATTTCCTGCTATCTGGTCCAAACTAAGACCAAGCCGGCCCGGTTTCTCCTTCCTGCTGCAGCTCAGAGCAGGCGTGTGGATGTGTATGTCTCAGTGTGTGTTTGAACATATGTCACTGCCATGCTGCCACTTCCACGTAGTAAATTCTCCATCATGACTATCAGTATGATTAAATAGCGGTACCTGACCACATCCATCACAACACATAATCATAGAGAAGGTCACGCAGGTTCTGGGTGATATGGGAGGGAGCTAATGGTGTAGGTGCATTTAGTGTGAGTTCATTACTGTGTGTTCCAAGCTTTCATATCCTATTAGGTCTTATTACACAAAAGTAAGACAGTGAGTGGGTGTATGAGAATGAGGGAGTGACTGCTTCCCATCATGTTCATTTAGAAGTTTACAATAAATCAACAGCTGAATTACTAGAAACTGAGATGAATTTTAGGTGTTTCAGCAGTGATGTGCCCAGAGAGTGGTGTCACACTCTGAATGCTTACATTCATTTATTTTTTTGTGCAATAAAGTTCTTTTCAAAATCATTAGCCCCCTTGAGAACTGACCTTTCTCTATAGCCAAATCACAAACAACTTTCACTTTGTAAAGCTAAGGGATGTCCTACACTTTACACACACGCTTTACACAAATCCTCATTAAGCATTTGAGAAAGATTCACACCAAAAACAAAACAATTCAGTTTAAACTCAAGAAAAGGAATTGTTGATGCTCACATAGCAGGTGCCTTTCTTAGAATATACAAAGTTATCACAAGAAGTGGAGTGAGAAGTATCATCAAAAAAATTCAGAATCAGAGTCCCACACTACAGAATGAGTCTGGCAGAGGTAGGAAGCTAAAGATTTCAAAGAGTTGAAAAAACGAATGAGAGATGAGTCCACAGAGCCTAGAATAACAACCAAACACTGGTTAATGAAAGAGCCACGTCAGGAAGTGTACTATCAAATCAGACAGTCACTAGAACCCTGCATAGATACAAACTGTGAGGATGTTGGCCAAGAAAAACTACACTTCTACAGAAGAGACACTTTCAAACCAGAAGTATTGAAGGTGAAGTGTGCTAAGGACAATCTGGAGAAATGTTATGCATACTGGAGTAAAGTTCTTTGGTCAAATGAGAACAAAGTAGAGTTCTAGAGTTTCTAGAGAAGGGAGAGGTGTGTAACCTAAAGCACACTGTTTCCACAGTTTCACTTGGTGGTGAGAGTATGATGCTGGGGGGTGCTTCAGTGTGTCTGGAACTAGGAATCTGGTCAAGGTTGACAAAAGAAGGATATGTGAAAATTTGGAAAGGAAGCCTCAAAATGTTCAGCTTGCCCCTGACTCCAACCAAAACATGCGTGACCTTCTCTATGGATCGTCACTTTGTCTCCTAACATGACAATGACCCAAAACACCCCTTGATCCTGCTCAAGAGCTACCTGTAGAAAGCAAAAGTGAACGGTATTGACTGGCCTGCACAAAGCCCCGACTTGAATCTCATTGAAAATCTGTGGTATACACTGAACATCATCTCCATGGTAGAGGACCATCAAATCTGGAGGACATTGAAAGATTGTCCAAAGAAGAATGGACTGGGATTCCTCAGGAGAAGAAAAAAATAAAATCATTGGTAGTTCAACAGTACTTAGTAATTTAAAAAAATAAATTAATTAATTAAATTTTATATGGGAAGAACATGGGGGGCAGGCTAATAATTTCAGACTCAATTGTATGTGACAAAAAAGCAAAATTAAATTGTACAGATGCAATTCACAATTTTAAGATGTGATTTTACAATTTAACCTAACTAGCATTTATAAGCCAAATCTCCTTACTTTCAGATAGACTGAAATTGTTTTACCTTTTTGTTTTTTCTCTGATCCATTTAAACTGGGTCTACCTGCAGATGTGGCCTTGAACAAGAGCAACACCTTGGCACTCCACTAAAAGGCTTGTCAAAACGTCCCATCTGGACCATTTTAAGAACAACTGACACTGCACTTGGAGGTCAACACTGCACTCATGCATACCTTTAACAATCTCTGTGAAAAAGCAGTTTTGTTTTTTTTTTGTTTTCATTTTAGACATGACTGTTTTATGACCTGCAGTGGCAGTCACAGTCTCCCTGCCAGTGTTTGTGCAAGGACAGACATGCTCCTCAGGGTGTGGGTCTTTGACAGCGATGCAGCATGAGCTCAGTATGCCCTTTACACAACTCATACTTTAAGAGCTCCCGGGCTGATTACAAAAACCTCAGCAGTAAACTAACACTCAGAGGGAATTAAAAAGGGCTGGGCAGATCTTTCTAATGAAATGTCTTTAGGGAGTAAGAAAGCAAAAAGTCTTTTTTTTTTTTTTTTTTTTTTTGCTTATATTCAGTTAAATATTTCTAGAAACTCACAATGTCCATGGCAACCTTTGAGTAAAGAAATTCCAGCCAGGCCAGGTGATGGATGTTCTGTCTGTCTGGGGTCTACCCCGCCTCTCACTAACTGGCCATCAGGCACATCTAATCCATAAGTCTGACATCATATCACAATTTGTTCCTGGACTACAGAGCTGCGGCTTTCTGACAAGCTCAGTACCATAAGACAACTTTCAATTGTTAAATGAAAATCTATGGTAAGTTTTTAATTCTGCAGCTTTAGCCACAAATGCATTTTCCCACAAATGTGCCAGAGTTTAAAGGAGAATAAATAAGCCTCCTGACAGAGAAAGATGTATTGCAAGGAAGCATTGTTACAACAACAGCAAAAATCTACCAAACAAATATTTTTTTTCTGTTGCAAGGTTGTGTTTCTGAAATAGTGGCAGCAATTTTTAACCACAAGATGAAAATAAGTTTGATGAATGCATCAAGGTGGCCTCATTAAGGTAGAATTAAGGTAGAGTTGTAGTACTTGAGACTGGTCTTGGTCTTGAGATCACTAGTGAAAGCAAGTCTCGGCCTCGTCTTACACATGACCCTATTTGAACTCGGTCTTGTCTCAGTCTTGGACATTGATGGATTCTGTATTCTAGACCAGTCGAGATCTCAACTATGGAAATGTCACAAAATTGCCAAAAAATTTTTTAAAATTATCATCCTAAAATAATTGAATTTATTTAAAATGAATTGATTCAAATCCACTCAAAAACAAAACATTTGTTTGTCTGTAAAGTTCAATTTGTTTGGGAAGTGTGAATCCAAAACGGACTAAATAAGCAAACTCTGATCCGTCTACAAACCTCAGTCTCGGTCCGACTGAAGTGACCTCTGAAACGGTTAGAAGGCAGTGAGAACCCAACTGGACTGGAGACCGAAACCAGGAAGCTAACTGCTGTGCAGGGGATTCTTGTCAATATATTACTCTCTGCTCTGCAGCCTGGCGAAAATGTTGTGTCAGTTGTCATGGCAACTCATCTGCTTGAAGATACAGAGAGTGAGGCAAAGCCGAATAAAGTTATTTTCCACCTGCATATCAGCTTATTTTTTTCTTTGCTGTGGTGCTCTGTAGATACTGTCATTTTCAAACCTTAAATAAATGACAAAAACTGAATTGCCTCGTTTGTCATCAAATAGGATGACATTTCATTTGTCTCATATGCTTAAGGTATTTGAGTCAAGGTTTGTTACATTTTGAGAAACTAATATTGACAGCAGCAATTATGTAATAAATTATTCAACAATGTAAAAGAGCTTTAGTCCTCACTTGCATCTTGAAAGAAACAAAGCTGTTTATAGATTTATATCAAGGGAGAATACATATTTTAGATACCAAAATATCAGCAATTTAAAGGTGCCAGGATCATTTTTGTGACAGATTCTTGCTCATCCCGCATCGGAACACTCTGATTTTGGGGACAGACTTATTGTAACAACGCCTGAAGGAGTGTCGCGGGCGTTAGAGGCTAATTGATGATGTCCAAACCAGTAATGTATATCAATGGAAAAATCCTACAACCACTAAAATCTGACACTGCTCCATTTTTGTTTATGTTTTGTGAAGAAGGAAGTTGCGGTGGTTGTCTTCAGAGGGTTTGTGTAGATTCCTTCAGCAGTTCTTTGTGCAGCGCCACCAAAGGCGACGGGGGGAACAAGTTTTTCAGTTAGTTTCGGTCATTTGACACAGTGCAGTGTGAATGCAAACTACAGTTCTGAAAATGTAACAAATGTTGTAATTTTGGTCCCCAATCAAACTGAGCCTACCGAACTATCAGGAGTAAAAACACACTAAGAAATAATAGATTTTGGCTACATAAATCATAAAGAATATATTTATAAAGCAAAATGCTGTAAATTCCACAACAATTTCCTCTCAGAGATGGTAACGACTACATCAAACTTTTATTGTCACTTAGACAGGAAGCATGAAGAAGGTTTGCTATATGCAAGTGAGGTTAATAAAGATGGCTATTTAGGGTTAGGAGTCTGTCTTGGCTCTGTCTCGCCCTCCCTCGCTTTTCGTCTCCACCCTTAAAGGTCCTGGTCTTGTCTCAGTCATGCATTCTGGCCTCAGTCTTCATTATAATTCAGCAGTCACTCCATGCATTACAAGCAAAACGTCAACAAATCACTTACTCATCAAAACAAAATCTTTTTGGACCTTCCATATACCTTCTGATGCTGTGCTTCCTAGTCATATTTGCCATAGTCCAAGGGTTTGACACCAGACCAAACAATTCAGAAGCATATAGCAGGGATAAACAACTGAAATGAAAGGTCACTTAAGAATAAAAACACTGTCAAATAAAAGAGACAGCCTCTTCCCCCTCTCCTCTTTTGAATATAAACTCCCCAGTGATGCTGTGAATGAAATTCAGATTAGTCTCTACGCCTGACCTGGTAACTCCAAAAGACACAAGAACATATTGTAGCTGTAAGATGTCAGGAGGGGAATACAGCAGATTGCAGATGTATAAAAAAGGAAAAAATGTAAAAATATGAAGGGGAGAACAATGTTTTGCACAGTGGAAATGAGGAAAGGGGAAAGAATCGTGCCTGAAGTAAGAGAAATGGAGTCATGGAGAAGAATAGAGGGATGGGAAAGAAGGATATTAGGGGGGAGGTTAAGCAGACAGGAAAAGACATGAGGTAAATGGAAAGCTGGGAGTGTGGATGGAATTAAACACAGTTCAGGGTGACAGATGCCAGAAGGTAGCCATCCCCTCTGTTGACTCTGTTCTCTCCAGGGAGGAAATGTACTGTGTAGTATGTCACACATGCACAGAGGAATCGTGCATTACCATCTCTCTGTTGTACACATGATTTGATATAACCCAGAGCTACATTCCATCAACCTACAGAAAGTCTGAAGCATGGAGTTCCATATGTCGTGAACATATTGTGCATGCTCACTTTTGCACTCACCAAACTGAAACTATGCAGATAGCACAGCCAGGATTATATAATGGGTAGGACTGCAAAACAGTCCTGCCCTTTCAGATAAAAGCATATGAAAGCATATGAACAATTAAACACATAAATTGGGACACATTTTATGAAATGAAAAGTTTTGTTAGATTATGTGATATTACTCTGAAATAATTTTAAGGTGTTTTCACACCTCAGTCCAGGAGACTTGGTTCGATTGGGAACCAAAATTGCAATATTTTTAGTTGGTATACTTTGCTTTCACACATGTTTCCCTCCTCACCTGTGGTGGCGCTGCACCAGGAACCACTGAGGGAAACAACATGAAAATCTCTGAAGAAGACACAGAGTTCAACTTTCTTCTTCAGTTAATGCGAATGAAAGTGGAGAAGCATAAGATTTTAGTGGTTGTATGATTTTTCCTGAAAAAAAGTTAAGCAAAAGACCATGAGACATAAAGAGCGAGGCTGTTTTTGTAGTATTTGCCCAGAATGCTATGCACTGTAGTCCACTTCGTGCTTCAGGGGAGGTTTCCAATCTGCTTGACAATCACATAACACACCATAGTTCAGTTGAACTAAACAGACATACTGCAGGTCTGTAGGCAGACCAGAGTTAAAAAAAAAGGATTTTCTAAACAAACAAATTAGAGTTAGTTTATAGTGGACTAAACAGGGTGGGCTAGCATTATAGCAAATGCAAAAGATTAATACGATTTTTGGCAATATAGTACATGCATATACAAAAGTGCCTTTGGTGTGTAAGGACACTTTTGTTCTTCACTTTATAAACTTTTTGCCATCAGTACTGACAGCCCTCTGACCTAATGTCATTGGTTATTTGGTAATGTTGTGATGTGATATGATTGGATAGGATCTCTGCTCTGGCTGTTGTTTAAAAGAATTGACATTCCCTCCACAGACTTAAAGCTTGACTTTCTGCCAAGTGTCTGTGCTCAGTGTTGCTACTGTCAAAAATAGACCTGTCATGAACAGAGTGAAGAGCTGCTACTGGGAGGCATCTGGAGTGCTTCTGACACTGTGCGGCACATTTAATGATATCACAGGTATCGTCTTGAATGGCAAAGATCAGCTCAGAGGTTGTGTCACAGTCAGAGTAAGAGTTATGCTGTCTGACTCAGAGAGTCAACAGTCCTCACAAGATCATATTTAGCAACTTTCACAGAGCTTTCTTTTGCTGAGAATAAGTTTATGTGTTCAATACAGGCTCCTCCACATTGATCATAGTAGCCCCTCATACTCACTTTTACTGTACACAACGCTGACATTATGTATGGCAACAAACATGTGACAATATCAACATCACAGTGTCTCATGCAGGAGTAATCTAAACTAATTGCTCTGACAAGATGTCAAACGTCGAACAATTAGATGTGTTAAATGGGCCAGTAATGACTGCTGAACAAGTCGGCCATATGGATGAGGCCCACTGAGATCTAACTGTTGGCAAGGAGCCCAACGGTGTTGTATCAAAGAGAGATGAGATAGATGAGAGAGCAGGTGAATGAGGGTGGTGGAGAACTGCAGGAAGAAGCTGATTTTATCCATCTGGGCTGGCACAGAGAACGGTGTTGTGAATGGAGATGTTTGGTGGCGCACCTTTGTCAAGCCATCCATCTCTACAAAAAAAAATTAAAAATTCTTATTCAAATCATACCTGGAGTGTTGCTTTGATTCTTACATGCATGTTCGTGGAATCCTTGAATCTCCTGTGGCAACCATTCTGAGGTGTGTGAACACTTGCTCTCACAGAGCACCACCTATTTACGCAAAACACCACCTTGGAGTTTCAGTCTCAAACCAAGTTTCCACCCTCCCCTCTGCTTTTCCCACTCAACTCCTCCAGACTAGCAGCAGCAGCAGAAGGCAAAGTGTCTGAAAGAGGACAAGCTTAAAGAGAAGGAAGCCAGGTCCAATATCTCAAAGCCTACGTTCACACAGGTCTTGATGTTCAATTCAGACTTTCTTGCCAAAATGTGACTGATTAAAATCCAATCAGACTTCTCTGTGATTTTTCACGACCCCAGCATGAGCCGCATGCACAGAAGAATATTGACTTCCACCATTACTTCTACTACTTACTGAATTAATTATTAATGCCTCTGTCTACAAAACTATTTGAACTTATACAGCAATGGGTGCCGACAGTGTTGTCACAAGGTTATAACAACACGAAAGAAGCTAATGAAAAGGAAGCACAACAAATATCAACGGCTTTTATGGAGCATCGACTGCAACTTCTGTAGAGAAGGCCATTTGGATGTGTAATGGGTTCTAAGAGTGTTGGGATTGCAATATGCTGCATTGTGTCATGATATGATATTATATTTTCACCCAATTATGTACATAAATAAGAAGTACTTCAAGTAGGAGCAACTTGAAATATTTAGATGGTGAATTAGATTTTGTGTAGGATAAACTGGCACAACACTGACCAATTATTGCCAAAATAGTACTGGGAGGTGCCCTGCGACGGACTGGCGACCTGTCCAGGGTGAACCCCGCCTGTCGCCCGGAACGCAGCTGGAGATAGGCACCAGCAACTCCCGACCCCGTTAGGGAGAAGGGTGACGGAAAATGGATGGATGGATAGTACTGGGAGGTAAGATGGCAAATTTATACACACTAAGTCTGGTTTCCTGTATAAGAACAACTGTTACTAAAGTTCATTTTTAAATGTTGTGGAAAAGGGCTGTTTCTTTTTGAACAGATATGTTGCAAAGGATTATGACCTGTTTTACTCAAGCTTGCTACTAATAGTTTGCTGAATTGGTGGCAGACTCCCACTAAGTAGTTAAATAAAGCTGCTCTTTACTTAAACCTTCAAATTCCTTTGACGAAATAAGAAAAAGTTCTAAGCTCATGTTTGCCCTGACACATTGTCTCATCAAACATTCTGTTGTCATATTCAGGGCATGATCGATGAAGGAAAGGTTAATAAAGCTGATGTTCTCAAACAAAACTTTGGCAGGTAGATTAAATCTACTTGAGGGTCACCTAAGCAGTGCTTTGTTAGAAAGATGAGTCAAAGGAGGAATCACAGGTTTGCTTTACATTGATTGTATTCTGTACAATATTAGGACTTTTATCTTCATCCCACAATATTTATAGCCTCAAAAAAAAAAAAAAAAAAAAAAAACACTGGGAGTTCCATTGAATATTTAGGCCTTTCAAAACTACGGTTTACATTTGCTTTGAAAGAACACACACACACACACACACACACACACGCACACACGCACACACACACACACCCATTCAAGCATAATTATAATTCTAAAAAATAGAACAAGCTAAAACTGACTGGCTCTGTATCTGCAGTCCATCTGGAAAACTGTCAAGAGTAACTAATCATGCTGCTGTGCTCAACTGTATGCAGGAAAACTGAAAGGTATTGCTTTGAAAATCCTCTCATCCTCTTATGTACAAAATCAATTGCATCTCTACCAGCTTCCTGATATTGAATACAATGTTTTGTAGAATTATGGTCTATATCTAAATCAAAGTTTCAACCATTTAAGAAACTGAATAGTTTAGCTCAATAAAACACACAGATGGCATCTTGCTGTGGAGATGCTTTCATTACCAGAGACTAGAAAGCTGTGAGAATGGCTGAGAGAACTTTATAAATGCTGTAGAGTTATAAAATACACACGGCAATGTCCAAACTGCTGAATGTCCAAACTACTAAATATTCCAGTGAGCACTATTTAAGCCAAAATCAGAAGTGGAAAAGACTAAATATTTAGTTAGTAAGCTAACTATTTAGCAAGTTATGTAGCAAAAGGCACATAATGTCATAAAGCGGTGTGTGGTGGTGGTGAGGCAGACGCTATGAGACCCAGTGAAATGATGGTTTAATGATGAAAAATGTCCAAAAACAGTCCAGCACTAGACTTACGAGGGACAGCACACAACTAAACTTGTGATGAAATGAGACGAGGACCCGACGAGGAACGAAGGACACAGGATGGATTAAATACACAGAGGGTAATCAAGGAGACAAGACAAACCTGCGAGCAATAAAGGGGAAAACAGAAACACGAGGAAACTCAGGACACAGAAAACTCAAAATCGAACACAGAAAAACATGGAACATGACACATAAAGCTGTTATCAGTTCAGCTAATTGAAATAAAATCAGACGATATTAAGTCTTTCATTAGCCATACAAAGTTGACCAAAATATTTACTTAACATACATTCCATTTTATTTTATTTTCAAATTCCTAGGGCTAGTATAAAAGCTCAGCTGGCCCAGACAGCCCACAGCTGAATATTATTAGTTTTAGGTATTCAAATGTAGATATAAAAGAGTTTCTTTCCACAACTAGAAAGGCTCCAAAGCCCTCCCCCACACCACATCAATCCCTATCATTGAATCTGTCATCAGTCCTCTGTCTCTGTCTCCGTCTCCATCCCATGTTCCATGTTGCCAAAATAAAACCAGTCCTTACCAGCACATTTTGCCCTCCAGCTGAAACCCCTCCACCCACCTGGGACTACCAGGATCACCCGTCAACACGGTCTGAAAGACCGCAGACTCCCATCAATGAGGTTGTGATTGACAATACTTCTTTGATTGGGAGAGCTGCGGTCCTGAGGTCTATTAGTAGATCAGCCCTTTCCTTTATCTCTGACCTCTCGCTCATCTCAGATTATCATCCTCTTATCCCAAAACAATGACACAGCTTGCTTTGCTGGACCAGCCATTGCTGTTTACATGTCGTATTGTGTAAGAAAGATGATATAAAACATGTAATCATCAATCCGACTTCATGAAAGCAATAAAACACAGATGTCACTTGATGGAGGCATCTTTTGATCACTATGTGGATCTGATCTTTTGAAGCATATTTTTAATCAGTAGCTAATATTCACAGACATTATATAGAATTATGTTCCTGACCTTGATATGTGTCAGCTCTTCATGCTGAAAGCAGCCCAGTTTGTTTTTCATCAAACCTTCTGATGCTAGAGTGACTTTGGATGTCATTTTAGAGGACATCAGAATCCTTTGGCCTTATTTTGTCTTCTCTCTTTCCAGCCTCCACGTACACACGTTCACAATATCCGAAGATGCAGGGCCTCATGATGTGTCCCTCATATAGTCTCACCTCTCAGAGGACACAGACATTGTTAAACTCGGGCAGGAAATGAGTTCTGTGCCATAATGTATGACACACAGGCCTCTGTGATCGCCCTGCCCTTCAAAACTGATGGATACTAATATGTCACTGCATGAAAATGTGTCACGAAAACTGAAAAAGAAAGAAACGGCAAAACACAGAAAGAAAGAGAGGAAATAGAGCAAAAATGCCCCACAGATCTATCAATGTGCTAAAAAAACCTGTGTTCCTTCACTGCTTCGAGTATACAGTGATAACCTCCTCTACAGTGAATATCAGGTGTTTGTCTTGGACATGTAAGCAGAAACAAAATCACTGCTCCTTTCTCTCCTATCATTTTTCTTCTTCTCAATTTTTTAGACTCCTAGCTTCCATCTAAGGGGAAAATGTGTTTTTTTCCTCTTATTTCTGTCTCTGAAGACACTTCAGGGGCCTAGGCGCTAGAACATTGTTCAGTGGAGCAAGGCTTTTCGTGCTGCAAATGAAAACCAAAATCCATTCTGCAGGCTGAATTATTAAAAAGCTACAAACCCATGGAATCCCAGTGTCCATAAGAGACAGCATGGAACGGAACAGTATGGAGGGAAAAACGGCCTGGGAGCAGGGAAATGAAGGTCAAAATCTTTGCGAAGGTGTAATAAATATATATCTGAATTTTTATGACAATGCAAGGCGTTATAAATCAGTCAAGTTTCAGTTACACAGATGTCAGGAAATGACCCATTATGTTCCTGAGAGAACGAGAAACACCCTGTGCCAGCTGAAGCTGAGGAGGTTCTGGCATTAATCAGGCCGACTCATGGGTGCCTACCTTCTGACATTTTGAATTTATATCCTACTAGCATGTATGGTAGGTCTGTCCCAGATGTTGGAACAGTCTCTACTGACTCCTCCAAAGTAGACCTACCAGAAACGTGGTAGGTCTACTTTGAGCAGACCTCAGAAGTGCAAACTAATCATCTCATCTCCACAGTCCAGCCAACCCACAGAGGAGGTTTATTTCAATTCTTTAAGTGCAGAGTCTGGTCATTTCGATCATGACCACAGAGCAGGTGAGGGCAGCAAAGCATGCAGACTGATGAAGTGCTTTGGATTTTAGTCTCAGTATTTCCTCTCCCCGGTTCACCACAGTAAGGGGTCAAGATATTTTCAGATGATCCCCTCTGCCCCCACAACCACACATCCACCTGGATCCGCTCTGCTGATTTCAGGATTCTTACAGATGCATTACCATATTTAAAGGACAGATAATTATTTCATGAGGAACAGTGTGAATAGCTTATTGTGTAAGATATAAAAAAAGAGTCAATAAAATATAATAGAATTAGTAATATTAGCTCATTAGTCTGTCTTTCAGCAGCTTTTCCCTATAGCCAATAACATATTTAATCACATCTCATCAGAAATAGCTGATAATGACAATTCAAAAGACCAACGTTGCTCACATATTGCAGCTAAACAAAGAGAGGATGCTTTGAGATGCCTATGAACTGCAAAGAGTTGATCATTTTTCAAGAGGAAAAAGGTTTAATCCTTTAGCTTTAATCCTTCACAGCTTTAGCCTTTGATTGTCTCTTACCGTTAAAAAATCATTGCCATCAAATTTTCATGGAATCCAAACACGTCCAATTTCTGTCCCTGCAGAGGTTTCAAACTGGTTACCATGGTATTTACCTTGGAACAGCTACAGATACTGCAGGTCATACAAAGTCTACACTTGAAACCAGAGCTTTGCATACATCGAATATAAAGACATTCATCTTTTTTTCCCATCACTGTTTAAAGTTAAATCAGGCCAAAAACTAACTTGCACATTAGAAACATGCCATCTGTGCATTAAACTGTAAACTTTGTTGCTCTGAGGCAGAAGCGCCACAGTTGCACCTGTAACTTATAAACTGTTTGGGACCAGTCAGCGCTGGCAGTGATGTGACCCCTGTACTGGTCTGCTGTGTTGGAGACAGAGCTGGAAGGAGGAGCTCCTAATTTACCGATGGGTCGATCTACGTTCCTAACCTCATGAGATTTGGGAACAAGCTCACAGATTCAGGCAATTGAAATGAGCTTTCTCGGCAGGATGTCTAGCTTCGCCCTTAGAGGCAGGGTGAGAAGCGTGGCCATCTTGGTGGGACTCAGAAGTGCTTCTAAATGTCGAGAGGAGCCAGTTGAGGTGGCTTGGGCATCTGCACAGCATGGATGCCTCCCTGGCGAGGCATTGAAGGCTCGTCCCACCAGGGGCAGACCCAAAAGATCAAGACATGCTAGAAGGACGATGGTTCTCTGCTGCTCAGGGAATTCTTTGGGATGCTGCAGGTGGAGCTGGAACTCTGGGCTGCACACTAAGGCTGCTGACCCCAATGACCGGACCCCAGACAGTGAGCGAGATAATGGACGGATGGAGAGGCTTCAAATCACACATTAAATGAACATGTTACCTTTAAAAAGAATGTCATTAAACCACAGCCTCCTTGTTATTAGCTTGTTGAAAGGAGTCAAGGTTTTCTCTAATTAGTAAAGACAATTTAGGCAAGACGTTCTGGAATTTTCCAGAGTTGTGTTTTTCTACATTAGCTGCTTCTCTTTGACTTATTTGTAGATTTTTGGAACTTGATCACAATGAACAAAAGGCTCTTTAAAGGTCACTTTGGACTGACCTTTGCCTCATTTTGTGAGGTAGAAAAGTATTCCAGATCTGAAATGAAATGTCTCATTTGTGCTGAAAGCTTTCATGTGAGCAGTGCAGAGTTGCTCTCATATCCCAACTGAGCCGTTTAGTGAGATTTGCATATGCTACATGTGTTCCAATTAGGATTAGCCAATTCTTCTCACCAAGGACTACTCTGACCTCAATCTGCATCCACCACAGGTAACTCATGACCCATTAAATGCTTCTTGAGTTATTTCATTTTTTCAAACTTCTGTAGCTGGAAATCCAGACATTGTATCCATATCACCATGTCAGGAGGATTGTATCAAAACTCTACTGATTATACAGTTACATTTCTTCCCGACAACAACCGCAACAAGTAATGTTCTGTAACACTTCCTCTTTTCATTGTTATGAAAAAGAGAGTTGAATACCCAGAGAATAGTCAAACAGAGAGATCCATTGAGCAAAACAGTAAAATTTACTCAAGTATAACAATATGTGATACATTAATTTCTCGCTTTACTGCATTTCTGACATTTCACCAAAAAAAGTACTAAAACTTAAAACATTTACAATCATTTACCAGTCTATAAACAACAGCACTCATTGAAATCACATAAATGATTGCTCCTGAAGAAAAAAGGATGTGTTTCTACCATATCACTCCATAAACACCGTGTTGCTTCAGAAATAGTCCAGCTACAACAGGGACAGCACTAAAGAACACTTAAGGTTGCTGCTTTTCTCTACAGCACAGTAGGGATATAACAAAGCTGCACAAGTCAATAAAAAGCCCAAGAATAGCATGAGTAAATCTCAGAGAGGTAAACAGTCCCTTAATAGATTTTTTTATTTATTTATTGTTGGTTGATTTTGAGATATATTTGGAAACATAACACATTAAACCTTTGTGTTTTTCATGAGTTTTATTAAACATTAAGGACTTACAGTAGAAAGGATGTGCAAGTATTCCCACCACCCATGAACAAATATGTTAGTCTGGAGATCATTAAACAAAGAAGTGTGAATAATAATTTTATATACGCACTGTTGGACTTGCAGATAATCATAAAGAGATCACTGGTGAGGGGTCAGCTACCGAGAAAGAATAATGAGCACAAGAAGTGAGACAAATACTGGAGATAAGATAGTTAAGTGAAAAACTACCTTCAAGTCAGATTGAAATATGAACCGCATCAGTTCATAAAATAAAACAGGCAATAAGCCTCTTCTAATGTTACTCCTTTAGGTATGTCTTAAAATTTTAGATATTTACAGGAGAAAATGGCGACGCCCTCTCAAAACGCTTCTAACTGCACATTTAAATAGTTGAAACACAGAATCCATTCATACGCAGGATGGAAACTGTCTACTGCAGAAGCTAATATCTAAAGTCTTTTTTATCGCCACTCTTGGGGTCCAGCCTATCACCTCCAAGGAAAATGAATAATGCTCCTGGATTGGTTGGTCTGGAGCAAAAGCAGACCAAGACACCGTCAGGCAGTCAGCTGAATGGCGTGTCTCAAACTTGGCAGGCATGCGTACTCATTTCTCACTAGCTATGTTTTCCCTCCAAATGTCATATGAACTTTGAATAATTTTTTAAAATGTCAAATTAAAGAAAAAAAAGAAAGTGCAAAGTTGGTGTGTTTCCATCAACTGGTTTGGAGTGAACCAACCAGCAAAGTATAATTTGGTTAGATATAGATGTTGTGCATAGCTTTTGTAAACAGCAAGTAGTGGTTACAGACTAGCATGGAGCACATCTCAGAAAGAGAGGTGGGTAGGAATGTGTCATTGGACAAGTTTTAGTTCTGTCTTGTGAAACTGGTACTGGAGATGTTACATGCTGCCTGGAGACGTAAAGAAAGAAATGGAAATGCCGACAGTGGAAACAGATGATCACTCGTTACATAAATGTTTGCTATTTCAGAAGAACGTATTTGGCAAATGTGTTTCCAACTCTCCTTTGACACATTAACTTTTCCAGAAAAATCAAAAAGCACCTCAGGTGAGTGCAAAAAAAAAAAAAAAACATTTACGAAATTGAGGCATTTTTGAAATCTGCCATTTCCATCAGTTGTTGCACTTCAAAATATGCATAAGAATATTGGAAACTCTCTTTAAAAGTTTGGTGTTATTATGTTGTAAGAAGTATCTAAACCTGAATCATTCTGATCTGTTGAGAAACCGGGTAATTCCTTTTACACACTACCAGAAAATGCTACTCTTTTTTTTTTTTCCACTAAAAAGAGCTTTAGGAAAAAAAAAAACATTAGATCTACCCTGATTATCCTCTCCCCTTCGACTTTAAATTGTTCTTGTCACCCAACCTGCCTCTTGCCCCCACTGCACCATTCTCCTCGATATGGGAAAATCATGGTGAAAAAGCTCCCTTTGTTGCTGTGCCGTCCCACTTGGTAACAAAGCGCTGGTTTGAATGGGCTGACAGCTCGTGAAAATTTCATCAGCATGAGAAATGCCTGTTTTCCCCTCAACTGTCTGTTTACTGCTATCAATAATTTGTGAACACCAAACAGCAGATGTCTTCGCCCATAACGGAGGATCTGTGTGTGTCTGCGTGACGGATTTGGTTTACATGCGTGTGTTTGAGTGTCGCTCCTTGTGCTTGTGCACTTTGTGTTTGTGTGCTGAAAGAACAGCTGTTCTCTGCTGCTTGAAGCAGACAAGCAGAGACTTTGAATACTGGAACTGTTTGTGAATTCATCAAATAGAATGAAGACAAGGCAGAAAGAGCACAAACTAAGAAAACTTCTTTAGAATCTTCATGTTTATAATGGTACCAATCATAACATTAGTAGATACGCCTAGGTTATCAATCATGAACATTAACTGGCTCTAAAGTATTGTGATGGAATCTAAAAGGTGAAGTACAACTTGTCATACCATTGACTGTTTGGCCTCTTTGTTTTTATTGGTTTTCTTGTGTTGATTTATTTTTCATCATCCCAGTCTATTCCCTCAATTAGTTCAAGTATTTGAGTTTTGGATTTGTTTGCTTTTGTATGATCTAGTTCATTCATTTGACTAAGCTAGATTCTTATTTTAGGTGTTGGATTTATTTTGTGATCATTTCTGTTTAGGTTTCCCTCTATTTACATTTTTGTTTCAGTCAGTCTGCCATTCACTCCCCAGCTGATAGGTTTTTACCTGACCAACCCTCACTCGCTCCATCCCAGCTGCATCCATCATTGATGTCTAAGTAGTTCCTTCATCATCTCCACTGTCTCTTCTGTATAACTACTTCCTGGTCTCACCACTCACCACTGGTTCTTTCCATTTTCTCCCTGTCTCATGTTCTGTGTTTTCAGGTTTTGTAAGTGTTTTTGTATTTATTTCATTAAATCATGGCTCATCGGACCATCCTGTTCCCCTGTCCTACTGCAATTCCTGGACCTTGAATGACTGTACATTCCTCCCACAGTCCAAAACTTGACTGTCAGGTTAATTGATCTTTCAAGTCATCCTAGGTGTGTGTGCGTGCCTGGTTGGATGGATGGTCGGATGGATAGATGGATGCATGGATGGATGGATGGATGGATGGATGGATGGATGGATGGATGGATGGATGGATGGATTAAAATTTTATTTAATGTCAGTTTTGACAATACAGAGACACACCTGATTTTCATTTCATCTGATTTTGGTACAAATAAATGAACAATAGAAGTGGAACCAGTGGTCTGAGGACCAATCCGGAGATAAATGTATGGGATAACTTAAAGGAGAGGACCTGAAAGTCCTGAATGAAAACTTGTTTCATTGATGATTGTTATTGGATAAATATTCAAGGAAAACAATAACTCATGATTCAGCATCACAGTTGGTGAATGTGAGGAAAAGAAAAGGAACAGTTGTCACACACTAAATACGAGTATGAATATGATCATCTGACAGTTTGAATAATTTTTATCAGTCCATAACCAAAACTTCAGCCCAGATGTGGAACTTTATTCCACTCAAAGTTTATAAAACATCCAAGTAAAGTAGTACTTTATAATTAATCTGGAAAAGTTTTTTTTTTTTTCTAACTTTTCAGTTTTGGTCATTTTGTACCCAAACGCTTTTGGGGGAAAGTCAAGGAGCAGCTTGCTTCTCAGCGTGGGATTTTTCTCTTCTCACACAATTCTTCAGTTCTTACCGTTATCAACTCAATGCCTAGTGTTACAAAATGAGGTTATTCAGACTGACAACAACACTGAGAATCTTTGTTTTATGGGGACTAATAATTTTCTGTAATTCAGTCATTTTTGGCTGAGGATTACTTTTTTTTTTCTTTTGAAATAACATACAAATAAAATACAGATAAAACTTTTTTTTTTCTTACATAACTCAAAAATAAAAATAGAAGGAGCCGCAACCATTATATAGAAGAGTAGCATTCAATTTACTTTTAGTAGGTGGTAAAACAACATGTTTAGGTGTACTCGTTCTTTTTTGTCCAAAAAAAATGAACGCCAGTCATGAACCCAATAGGTACACCACACTGCCTGTGTCCAGCATTCTTAGAAAGACATCAGCTTAAAGCCCTTCTTGCATCATCCTGCAGAAGAAGAGGGCTGCCTGCAGAGAGACTTCCTGCTCTATGACTCCCACACAGAGGTCCAGGTGCTGATTACACACCATGTGGCCAGCTGTGGGCAACACAAATGAGTTTACACTGCACTCGTCTCATGCTTGTGGCCAGCCATTTGCACCCGCACACGCTCACACACACGCACACACACACACACCTGCACACAATTGAACCTGCTCAGGGTAAAATAAAGCTCATGCACTGACACACAATGGGAGCCCAGGGTATCAAAACATTTACTGCTGAGTCCATCGACAGGATAATATATTATATGTCAGAGGTCCTGAACTCAGCAGCGGGGCAAAGAGAAGATGAAAGAACACCAAGAATGAGCAAAGGGAATGAAATAGAACTAAAAAATAAAACCACAATGTGCTTTGTCAAAAGTAACCAGACTGTGTTTCAAATTCACTGTCTAGACTACTGGGAAAAAAGACTATCACCTTTGTCATATTGGTTTGAGGCATTTTAAGGTAACCCAAAATTAGATGAAGAAAACCTAGGTATACACAAAATAACTTATTTATTTGATGATTTATTAGAAAGGTCTGAGAAACCCATCATTAGACTATGAAAATGTGAAATAACCGCATTTTATTGGTGCTCCATCACTGCTAACTCACTGTTACAAAACATCTGACTCAAGCTATTTGTCAAGCTAAGTAAAGGCAGTAAGGAAATCCCGGGGGAGTTGTGCATTTGACATTATTTTAGAGAAACTGAAATTGAATGTGGCATTTCAATGGAAGGCAGGAACTTTGATAGAGCTGAAGGGCAAGACAGGGTGAAGAGCGAAAGAAAATGCCAAAATAAAAAACAAGAATCTGGCTTTCCTGCCAGGCAGATTGTTGAGGGATTCATCCTTAACGAGATGAGAACCCCTCTTTAAGTGATGGTGCAGAAAGAAGCAACTTCAGGCTATTAATTGCAGTAAATAAACAGCAGCTCAGCTCAGTTTTGTGACAGCTTTTCTGCCATCCACTTCCTGCAGCAGCAGGTGGTTCTTGTCTCCAGAATAATGAGAAACAAATTAATCTGTACCTCTCTACAATTCAACTAATTCAATAGCATTTATTTAAAACATTATCATTGCGAGAGTTCGTTTTAGGAAGGTGTGCTCCATGAAAGATGCATACATATATGTCTGCCTTTAACAGACAGGCAGACACTGCTAATCAAAAGGCTGCTTCATGTTCACATCAAAGTGAAAAGTTACAATTACTATCCAGGGTTGTAACTGGGTAATATAACCCTGGCTACTATCCAGGGTATCCAGGGTTGTACTGGGTACCCTGATAGCCAGACAAGTTGTTATGTTGACAACATGTTTGGCTGTCAAGTTGTCAACATAACACACTAAATCTTAAGTGACATATAAAAGACTATGACAACCAGATAACAAGGCCAGAAAAAGTTTTCATTAAAAAAAAGAAATAAAACATAGATGAGGTGAGGGAAGTAAGTCAGTCTTGCTAGTTTGATGTTGACAACCCTAAAATGTAGATGTGCTATGGAAAGCTGTGTGTTGTGATTCAGTAAACAACAACAAAAAGCAATCCACACAGATCAGGAGTTTAAATTAGCTAATGAACCACCACTGAGTCTACCACAGCGATCATTTATTAATAATCACAAAATAAACATCAAGCCTGAAAACATTAAACTGTAATGCATTGAACGTTCTGATCTTTGTGAAGGAAATGTTTGTGTTATTTGGTGTAGATGATACATTAGTGGCTTTGTTGACAATAAGTTGGTATGACAATAAATGTGTGCTGCATAGCGAACAACAAGAAAAAAAGAAGGATATGAGTGGGTCGTCGGTGTTCTTTAACGGTTTTTCTGCATTATTGTTCCCTTTGCTGAACTGTGCAGTGCAGAATAATCCCTCCAGCCATGCGCACATGCACAAAATTTCCAGATATAAATAATAGCCTACAACGTGTCTACAGGTAAGTCCACACCTTTCTACAGAAACTTTCCTCTATGGACAATGCTGATTTGCCTCCAGAAGTTTTTAGCCATTTGGCATCTTTTGTAGGTATGTAGTGAAGATTCATATAAATGTACTCAATTCCTCAACGCTCCTCAAAAGTATTCACGTCGCATATGGATGAAAAGCTGGATGGTGGAATCAGAGTAGTTGAAGCAAAATATAAACATTGCAGACTGAGCTCATTTCCCTATTAAAAGCAGCTACTAACTCCAGACCAATCACGCAACATGTCACACAGAGCTGTGTGAGAAATAGTTCAACCTGGGTCTGGTGTTGAAAAGGGGAGGAGGGCCCCTCACTACAGACTAGAGGATGCAATTTTCTTCATGCATCAGTGAGAGCTGATTTTCACGCTTCGGATGAATGGATAAGCTCAGAACCTGTGTGTCTGATCATGTGGGTGAGTTATTGTCCTTGTGGAGGAACACTGGTTTAATTTTCCAGTTGCAACTTCATGACCAGTAATTCATTATATGAGTACATTTTCCACAAAATTATGGTATTGTAAAATACATTTTTGGGATTGTATATTGATATTCTTTGAAAAGATATGAGTTTTTCAGTTGTTGCACAACCAGTGAAAGAGGCTCTTTTTGCTGTGTTTGTGCTTTAATGTGTCACAGGCGAAGTGTTTGACTTCCACAGAAATGTCTTCTACATAATGCCATAAAACTTGAGAGGTGATATGAATAGTGGCTCATCAACATATCTGCTACAGCTCCAGGCATGAATTAGCTAACCACATGACCAATAACTGTTTGGTTCTCCGGAGTCATGTCAACACATGTCAAACTATTTTTAAGCAAACAGCATTAAATAGTGGCTGGAACAAATCAAACATAAAGCCTTACTAACATAAATAGAGCAATCACAACCACAACAATAAATATGACAGCCAGGCTGAAGTGTGTACATGTGTTTACACAAGCACACACGCATATAGACGTTCAATTTAAACCCCTGTGAGGACCGCCATTATCATCAATAATCTTATTTATGGCACTCCTTCTCAGCAGTGGGAGAAAGATAGTGAAGCTGCTTTCATAAAGTCTATAATGGGTCCCTAATGGATTTGTCAAATTGACTAGGGAGGAGATGAGCTGCTTGGAGGGAGGGAAATGGGTCCAAAGTGGTCTTTGATGAGTGTATGTGTGAGAACACACATGTGTGTTTCTTCTGTTTAACACAGCCTACATATCCGGCATGTCAAACTTGTACAGGACTCACAAATCTAATGATGCCACCATGAAGCATTGTACATTCTTCAGTTAGCAAAATCCAACATCAACATTGTTTTGGTTTCCATTGGACAGAATGGTCTTAATTATGAAAGTGCATTCATTATAAATAAAAATCATTCGGTGTGTGTCTCGGCCAGTGTTGTCCATTCAAATGACTGAATGAAAAATATGGAGCTGTAAAATTTGTTTAAAAAAAAAGAAATAGAAAATAAAGATTTGAAATAGGAATAAAGTGTGCAAAACTACTTTTCAGACTGAATGTTTTTAGATTTTTTTCTTATTACTTGGGGCCATAAAGTACATACTTGTACTAAACAAGCACACACAGTATATTGCCGCTTATATACAGTGAACCCTCGCTATGACACGGTTCACCTTTCACAGCTTCGCTGCTTTGAGTTTTTTTTTTCATGTAGTTTTTTTTCACAATGCATTGTGTTCTGTATCCTGATCGGCCGAACAGTCTCTACATTTCTTCTCTTCCTGTGTGCCAAAAACATTACGGTATTTAAATATACGTCATACAGCTTGGCAAATTTTGGCAAATATTTTTGCCCAGAAGAAAAAAGAGTGACAACAACTTCCGATAACTACTGTACGATCTTCTCTCAAAAAATCCCACCTGCACCACAGGCTTCAGAAGAAAAAGACAATAGAGAGCAAAGTCAGGCCGCAGGGTCACAGTCAGAGCACAGTGAAATATGCGAGTCACAATTTGTCCTACTGTACTTCGTATCGATGGTTAAAATGATTATTTTATTGTAGTTATTTGTAAGAAAGTGTTCTATTTGTTAAAAAATGCTTGGGTCTGAAAACAGGTTTTGTTCTTTGGATTCAATGTAGAGTACTTGATTATGCTTTATGTCAATTATAAAAAAATACTTCACGGATTTCGCCTGTCACAGTTTCTTTTCGAAACGCAACCCCCGCGAAAAACCAGGGTTCACTGCACAGCTAAGTCCTTGTAACTTTCTTCACACCAGTACTGTTATTTTCTTGTGAAGTCATTTGAAATACTGTCTTCCCTGGACAGATCCTTTGCTAGCTTTAACTTAGCTTCTTGTGTGAATTTTTTAAAATAATGGGTCATTTTTCTTCCATGTCCCAATTATGCACTGCTTTTTGCTGATGTATTACATAGATCTCAGTAAATACAGTTAAATGTAACAATGTGAATACACTTAACAGTAAGGATTTCCTGGGTTTCTTCAGTTTCTTCCTTAACACTTGCACACTTAGCCATACAAAAGAGATTAAATTATCCGGTATTGTTGAAGTCTTAATAATTCATGAGAAGTTGGAGATGTTAGTGATGAAAGTGCTTCACATCCTCACAGTGTGCTGAGTGTCAGGACAAGCTGTCATACATGACTCTGGGCTGTCACACAGGCTGTTGTTCAGCATTTGCAGACTCAGCTTCGTCTCCTTTTGAAGTGTAATTACACTCTTCATCTCAGGCACCTAACACACACCAGGGATCATGTCAAAAGCATTCAGACACTTGAAGGCAACATTGTTTCCTCTACAGAAAAGAACACATTGACATTTTCTGACAATCTAACCTGAAAAGCGTTCCTGGAAATGTTCTGATCACTTCACTTCAAGAGCTTCTTGTTGAAATAATAGAAGAGACCCAATGAATTTAAGTTTTGTTCTTTACAGCCAAGTCTTGTGAGAGTAGCTGCTTAGACTCACAAAACTGACTCAATGCAATAACTAAACAGCATTAAGAAACGTCTGATTTGATTGGTGAACATTTCTTCGCATTACAGTTTAAGAGGTCTTAAGAAACTGTGTTATTTATATCCCTTTATGAACTTTTTCTCTGTTTGTGGTCCAGTATATGTATATATGTACATAATGTTAACACTGAAACAGACATTTTCAGCATTTTACACATGCAAATATCCTGATATTACTCAGAGAAGTACAGGACAGTAAAGTCCTGGTCCTCAATTCTGCTTGTTTTTATTATGCTTCCGTTCTGACCTTGTATCGGAAACATAATGAAGTGTTAAAAACTTAACTCCAACACTAGATTAGCTACAACTCTGGTTGCATTAGCTACAACCAAAGTTGTAGCTAATGTATAATAGATGTTTGTACCAGGTTTTTGTGGCGCACAATATATATCTAAACCATCTCTCACCATTAAGTTGTCATCGTTTTGTTTTATCCAAAACCACATCAGCAGACATCATCGTAAAAGTCATTAACATTTTGTCAATCCATCCCTGTGCATGTCATTCATTGAAAGAATATTGGTTTCCCAAGGATGAAAATTGCACAACAGTGTCAAATTCAAACAGCACCTCTGTCTAAAACTAATGTTATTTCATACATTTTTAATATTTTAAAGTATTTTGCTAATCTTCATGTCCACCTACAAAGATGTTGCAGGTGTAAGTTGGCTTGTTTCTTTCACATAACGTTTTCTCAATTCATTTGATAAAATATAAAAAACAATAAATGTGGAGTACAAGAACTCCACATTTATATTAAATGTCCTGATTAATATTAAAGTCTGCTAGTCAAAAGAATGCAGTTAGCTAATGCTACATTTAACAAAAAAAGGTTCTCCTAAGAGGAAAATGAGGTTTTAAACGTTACACAATTATTTTTTAAGGAGTTTGAAACAGGAAAACACCAGACAATTTTAAAATGTAAAATAAAATTAGATTTTGCTGCTACTTTTCTACAAAATTCCTTGGTACAGAACATTTTTGGTATGCAACAAAAAAGAAAAGTGGTGCGATACTGATATATTCCTCTTCCTTGGTGAACACATTGTAACATGTACGTAACGTAAGTGGAACAGACGCTGGTCCACAAAGCAGTTTTAAAATCGGTGAATAGTTGTTGCCGTGGCCATATTTGTCCACCAATCCCTTGATATGCGTGAGGATGGCTATGATATCTGCTCTGCGGCTGCCGTGTCCCACTCCAATGAACTTTGCCAATAAAGCACTTTAAAGCCAGGCAGGATTTGAACAAAAGTGCCTCTATCAGATATGACAAGTGTCCTATCAGTGCACCACAGCAGTTCAGGAAGCTGCTTCGGCACCAAGCTCAGTCAGCAGAACCATGTCAGTTCACTGCACAAACATAACAAAGCCATGGCTACAGTCACAGTCTGCAACAGCACAAGCCAAACATGTCACCCAATCCCTCCAGCTTCTGTCTCCGTCGGCCTTGGCAGCCGTCCACAAGAGACTGGAGATAATTAGTAGCGCTTATTAGCCCAGCAGCCGAGCGGTGTTTGCAGACTGATGCTGTGGTCATAACCAGAGGGGCTCTTACAGAGGAACCATGTTAAACCTCTCGTTCAAGTTTTTAAATCAGAAAATTCCAAACTCAAAATTATGCTCATCAATGAGCAAAAGATACTTGAAAGTCACAAGAAAAAATATCTAATCATAAATTTCTACTGGAACACTAAACATTATATTTTGTCATAGTTTCATGTTTTCATTGGAAAACCAACATTATGTCTCTGCTTCTCTGATTGTTTTGTAGGTTTCATTCATTTCTTCTCTAATGCTGTTCAGTTAAGTGTCAGAATCCTTCCTATATTCTCAGATTTCTTTGATAATCAGTCCCAACTGATAGCAGCTGACGGCTCAGATTGGAGCCTTGCAGTAGGTTTTCCTCCACTATGCTGATAGAGAATGCAGCATTCTGCTTTCTGTTGCTCTTAATATTAATGGTCTTTACCAAACTTTTCTTTTCATTTTATCTCCAGTTTGAACCTAAAGTGAAGAACATTTTGAGATAAATAAGCCTGTAAGGAGTCTTGAGTTTTATGCTATTATTGCTATAAAAAACTGCAGTGTTTTATATTTTATTCAAAATACTGTCACTTTATCATGACTTTTATGCACAACCACAATGACAAAGTTTCTTCCTGGAGGCATGGCCTGTGTTAAGGTTTGAAGTTCTGTCTCACTCAGGAAACTGTTGGTGGCAGTGTGGGAAACGTTTAACACATACTGCAAAGCTGTGCAAATTTGTTACTATCATAGTTTTTCTAGGGATACTTGTGTGTTTTGTTGACATAAGCAGGCTTCATCAGTAAATGTTTGGTTTTGAAAACCAATCACACACAAAGAATATCGATGAAGTTTTAAAAATGATTTCAGTTCCCGTGGTCCCTGAATGCAACAATGTTTTCCAGCTCACACCCACACATGCACATCTATCACTCATGGGCCCACGCTAAAACAGGGCCAAAAGTTTGCTAAAGAAAAAAAAAAAAAATTGAATCTGAAAACTTTTTGTTTTTTTCAGTTTCAAAATAATTTGTGTTTTTAGCAAACTTTATGATTCCAATTTAGCTCCATACATAAACACATATTTTCCAAAAAAGGGATTCCAAAACATCTGCTTCCTTAACTATAACATTCATATGTATCCTTGCTTTTCCCAGTGTTGAGCCCGGATCACTCTGGAGTCAGAAACGTATTCTGGCCACAGCTCAATTTGTCCGTTAACTAAAGGTCATGCCGAGTGTGTTTTACCAACCAGTCGGTACTTCAGAGTTCATTTGCTACCTCTTACCTCTACCCTCCAGCTCACACTGACTTAGCGTTTTAAAAGCAGGCGGAGAAAATCAGCATGGATGGTGAGTGGTGGTTCTATCTTACTGACAATTTACCATGAAGCAAGAATGCATGTTTGCAACTTTTTTTTAAGAACCCTAGAAATGCTCTAACTGTATCACATGGTTCAAAGTCTTTAAAATAAGCATCTGTATCAGATGTGCTTCATGAGCTGGATGAAAATGTACAATTGTCATTTGTACATTTTGTCATTTTGAGGTGGTAAAAATCAAACATGTCTGAGGTCATATGTAAACAGCACACTGCCTGGCCCTCAACAACAGCAACATTAGCATAGAAAGGCTGTTTAGAGAAAACAGCTGACTGTTCCAACTCTTAGAGAGAGACAGACAAAACTCCACTTCAAGTCATGTAAACGACAATTTTCATAGTTCAGATCAAAAGATGTTTATCAGTGGGACCAGAATCCATCTCCTTCCTGAGCAGAGTGGTTGGACATTCCCATCATGTCTATATTTATACATAATTGTTGGACCAGATGAAAGTCACGTCTTCAAGCATCTGGAAAAGGTTTCCAGGAATCAGGATGAACCAGAGCAGCAGATCCATGATTCTCTTCCTGACTGGACAGATTTCTGCTGACTTTGCCATCATGTCAAACCAGAAAACAAAGTTTCTTCTTCAAAAAGTATATGAGCATTACTGCCACCAAATGGCAAAGATTGTGTACCACATGACAGGGAATAAACACATAAAAAACAACAACAAAATAAAAACAGTCAAAACTTCTTATTAATATCAATGAATAAATAGTTCCTGCCTTGCCTGCACACTAAACTCATCTTATTCCCACTTGATTTCTGTCAAGACAATGTTCTGCTGACTTAACTGAATGGTTATTTTGTAAGCGTGTGAATCAGAAGTCAAATTCTTTGTTTGAAAACACAATCTGGCTAACAAAGCTGATTCTGATGGAACTCCCTGATTGTTTGCAGCTCTCTGGATCTCCCTTACATTGAAGAAGCCATGATTCATAATTAATGGTTTTCCCCAAAATTACTCTCCTTATTGTTTTTTTAGTTTTACAACATCTGTAGTTAGAATACATAATCACTTGCAAATTCTTTTGAACCCAGTAAAAACAATAGGAAGTTCTGATTGCTGTTGCTTCAGTAAGTTTTGTTAGTTGATGCAATAATATGATCATAAACTTTATCTAAAAAGGGACAATATAAAGTTCCAACATAAATGTCACCATTTGATGAACTGAACCATTTTATAACATAAACTAATTTGCATCTGCAGTCCCTTGACGGGTTACAAAAACGGATATACAATTCACTGATAAAATAGACTAGATGGAACACGATAAGTTGCTTTTCTAATCACAATACACACAATTAGTCATTTAATCACTACCACACATGCACAGTTAATATCTACATAACTGAGCAGTTTTAAACAATTTTTTTTTTTTTAATTAGATTTGAAAACTCTCAGCAGAGAGCTGCAGCTCCTCACATTATCAGTGTGTTCCTGATAGTAGCCATAGTAACAGAAAAGGCTGATTGTCCAGTAAGAGTACAGCAAAATGGGATGGTACAATCTCTCACAGATGATATTCTTATATATCGTCTGCCTCTGAGCGGCAATAATTATGAATAACATACAATACATTTTTTTTCTGATTTGGCAGGATTACTTATGTTTGTCTTCTGAACAAACAGCAGGGAATGTTTGTTCACTTGTATCAATATGTATGTATGTATTCTTTATTTAACCAGAAAACATAACTCTGAGATTACAAATCAGAGTGACATGGCCAAGACAGCAGCATGAAACCTGTGAACAACTAAGGTCCTAGTAAGGAGCAATGAGGCTCTCCCTCTAAAGCAGGAAGGAGGGAGGAATAAGACCCTGCAGCTTTGACACTGAGTTCTACCAGATAAATAGTTCTACCTCCAATATGTTCACATTTTCATAAAATGCTCAGGAAAATGTTTTATTGTCTCAAATCAAATATGACTGAAGGTTCTGTTTCTCAGGTTTTTATTTTCAGGAAGGTTTAAAGGAAGTCGTTTTCTTTTAAATGTTAATCTAGAAATGTCCCTCTCCATTCATTTCCTATGGAACTTGTGCAATGAGGCAACAGAAGCTTTTCCTCATCTGGCCGAGCAGCAACTTGCACATTTCATGCATGTGAAACTTAGAGCTCATACACATTATGTTTTTGAAGACTTCTTAATACAGGAGGCAGAAAATACACATTTAGAAACATGTGGAATAAATAAAGAAATAAAACAGCTTTTCTAGTATGTGAATGTAAAGTTTTGTCTTTTGATTTTAGTTTAAAGCCACTAACTAAACATTGCCAAATTCAGTTGTACATCCTTCAGATAAAACAAATGTCTCAAAGTATCAACAACTTCACTTCAATGTCATCATCTATGAAGACAAAGAAACAAAATTCACAGAGCTAGAAACACACACAGATCCACACAACCTGGGTATCAGCTTGCCTTTGTGCAGAGAGGAGCGGTGAGAGACATTCTTATCAATGCTTGATGATAATATAGAAGATGGGACATTTTTCCTCCCACAGTGCAAGTAGATAAAGTGCTGGACTCTGTAAGATACGGAGCCAGAGAGCAGCCGCCTGCCCTCCTTCTCTACCTGACACCCACCTTTTCTTTCTCCCTTTTCCCCTTTGTTGTTTGAAAGACACATCAGATTGTGTTGCAGAGGAGAATGCTACCAGAAGACAGGCGATACCATGTCTGCTTTCAGGTAAAGAATGTCAGATAATATTAAAAAACCAGAGGGAGGGAGGGAGGAAGGGGGCAACAGAGTAAAAAGTGTCTGCCATATCTGACACTGATTTGTATCAGGTACAAATCAGTGTCAGAATCCAAGATGTCTTCATGTAACATTTCGTAGAGAATTAGCATCTGACATACTTTTGGAGAAAACCCACATGGGAAAAAGTGGCACATTACACTCCAGACTGCTGGTGACAATACATAAATGTATGTGTTTTTAAACTGCACAGCAATCACCATGACTATAAAAGTATCCATGCAATAACCTTATAAGGTATACTAGACCACCACTCATATGCTCTCTGTGCAGCGGTGCTCCAACATTTTCATATTCTGAGAGAACAGTATATTTTGAGTTTTTTTATCTTTGAATAAATTACACTGTAATGTGGGTTTTAAATTTTTTACATGACTTGAAAATTATACTGACCATAATTTTCATTGTCCATTTAAGAAAATCTGAGGATGAGTATGTCAATGTTTGGGTACAGCTCTATTTCACAAATATCAGCAGATGTTTCAATTTTAGAAAGGGACATGAAAGGTTAAAAACAGCTGAGGATGTGCGTATTGATCATTTCAGGTTCTGCACAACAGAAGATGAACCTGGTGAATGGACAGAGAGCAATGATGAGGTCAAACAGGGTAATAGCTGATGACCTAATGGAAAACCCAGAATTTGGACTTCGACATTTCTGGGTTTTCTTAAAAACTGTCAGGTTATATTTATTCACCTTGGTCACCAACATGTCACCAAAAAACAAAAGAAAATATATATTCTATCATAAATTACTAACTTGGCAATAGGATATGGCCAGGTAGCTTTTACTTCTTAAATTTTTCTGAAATAAATCAATAATCATTTTGGATGTGAAAACAAAACAAACTAAGACAAAGTTAACGTAAATACAAATTTACTTTCCCAGTAATGTCAGAAAGTGTGGTGGAAGTTGTGAGGTAGGACGCTGGAGACCCAGGTTGAAATGAATGATGATGATTTAATGAAGAAAAATGGCACAAAACTCCAAAATAGTCCAAAACCAAGGCAGGACTGCTGAGCAGAAACTAGGGCTGAATGAATGGACTGACACAGACATCCGACAAGGACCCGATGAGGAACAAAGGACACAGGTAGGATTAAATACACAGGGTAATCACAGAGATGAGACAAAACCTTGGAGTAATCAAGGGGAGACAGGACAACATGAAGACTCAGAGACACAGAAAACTCAAAATAAACAGAGAAAAACACAGAATATGAAGAGTAATCGGTTATTAGAAATCTGTTGATTACTGAAACTAGACTAGATTAAGAAAAGTGTGTTATATTTCACATCAAACAACTTTTAACAGACGAAGTCAATATGACTAAGTCCAGTTCTTTCAGCTAATAGAAGGAAAACAAGTCCAAACCTGGGCCTATGTAGAAGATTAGTTGCTGTATCTGGTTGTGCCATGACTGACAGTAACAGCTGTCATGACACGTTAGTAAAAGCTTCAAATATGTTACTGTGGGAAAATTCTGAGCCATTCAGTTTGGATACAGTTACATTCAAAGGTTTGACTGAAGCTGGTCGTTTAAGGTCATGCTACTGCTTCTGATTGTGTACTTGAGCTTAAGGTCACAAAGTGATAGCCATAGATTTTCCTGACAAGCACAATTTACAGTTCTTTTATTTCTGGCATGACATCAATTAGAAAATCAGGACAAGACCATCACACTACACCACCAAGTTTGACTGTCATTATTAAGTTCTTCTGAAATTCTATTAGCTTTAAACCAGATATACAGTAATAGGACACACACACTCCTTAAAGCTGACTTGTCACTCCATAGAAAATGTTTCAGAAATTTATCCAGAGAAATGTTGGAACATTTGAAACAAACCTTTGGGTTCTATAAGTGTTTTAATCTTAATGGTCTGGTATTAATAAGGTCTGATTGTGACATAGAACCAAAAATATGAGTACACACAATTAATTAATCAGTTTTACACAGTCAGGTTGCTTTTTTCCCTGAATAAATAAAATCCTCATTTGAAAGCTTCTTTGTGTTTTCCCAGGTTTTCTTTTTGATATTCAAATTAGTCTGATGATCTGAAACGCTATGGCTAAATCCATAGAGAGCAGTCACTTTTTCACAGCCTAACTTTTATCAATGTTATTCTTTCTTCTTTGTTGTTGTTAAATGAATGAGTAAGTGTTTGATGTACAAAGGAGTCCCAACCACAAATCCACACACCAACAGAGAGAGGGAAACAGCAATACCTGCAGCCTGCAGCCACAGCACCTGTTCAAGCCCAAACCCAACATTTCAGTGTTGGCCCTTGAGGGTTGTGCATACTACCTGAAGAATGCAAACCAAGACAAAACCAGAGCAGAAAAGCAACTCTGTATTACAGCTTTGCTTTGTGGAATAAACACTGCATGTTACTGTTTGCATCCAAAAACTTTGCACATGTGCGTAATGCTGGAGGGCAAAAAGTGCGTAATACTTGCCATCCATGACTGAAACTGCCATGATGGAACAATTCCGTTAGCAAAGTCAAACCTGGAGATGTATGTCATTAACTTAGTGTAGTGCACCACAAAGGGAAAATAACTCAAAAAATAACATTGAAGAACAACTCAAAACCACTTGTATTCTTATTTTCTTTGTGTTGGCTAGATACTCTCAGACCCGTTGCCATAGCGCCTGATTGACAACAGCTCCATTAGCTGACCGAGCAGAGATTACTTTAAAGTGTATCTGGATTCAGTACTAGAAAGCACAACATATTTCTCGCACAAAGAACAGAAAAATCCCTCTGATATGTTGACAATGTGGCAGGAAGACCAGTGGGAATCAAGGTTGTCCCCCTACTGGAGGGCGGGATTGTGTGTGTGTGTGTGTGGGGGGGTGTGTGCGTGTGTGTGTGTGTGTGTGGGAGGGGGGGGGGGGGGGGGGTGTGTGTGTGTGTGTGTGTGTGTGTGACATCACTTTGAAACATGTTTATAGATGAAGTCTTCAGGCAATGGACAACAGCACTGGCCAGCTTAATCGTGTTGCATGGCAACCAGTGCATTTACAACTTCCTCAACTACTCTAACTTTTGGAAACATTTTTATGTGGGTATTTTGAGTTTTACTTATTAAATATGAACAAGTCGGTGCCTTTGTACTCCCAAAAGAGAAAGAAGACCCCAGCTGATCTACTGAGCGCTCTACAACGGAGGCACAAAGATGGTCAGAGGAAAGGAACTACATACCTAAACAATAAACTGTTAAGAACTATAAATGGCCTGCATACAAATTCATTTGCCCACATCACGCCTTTGAGATGTTAGCAAACCCAGTCTGTGCATTTACCTTGTAAAAGCTGAGCTGGTTCAACACCCAGGTGGTTGCCTCCGTCTTTGTGAGTGTGTCTGTGTCAATGAGGGGGCAGCAGAGAATAAAAGCTGTCCTATTTGCTTCTCTTCTGTTCTGCAGCCACTGTCTGCATCTCAGGCAACAATCCCACAGCCAACAGGGAGAGCAGCCTTCTGTTTTACCTGACACGCTGACTTCTACAAAGCAAACTGGTTACTTGTGAGACTGCTTGTCCACTCCTTTACCTTTAGCTTGTTTACCTGTCTTCAGTAGCTGCCTGCCGTCAGAGCTCACCTTTACACCTGTCAGTGTAACCTGGCTGTAATTTAGTTGAGCTGTCTACCTGCAAGCTGCTAGCTTCTCGCTCTCTCCCTCTCTCCCTCCCTTTCTTTTTTCTTTCTTTCTTTGTGTGTGTGCTGACATGAGAATAGTCCTTCCTCCTTTCTTACCTGGACTCACCTAACCTGTTTTGCAGTGTTTCTTGCACGTTGTGTTGGTGATTAACGCTGATCTGCTCATTCATGCAGGAATTTGAATAAGTAACTGTGACCTAATTCAGGCACACGAAAGCAGAAAGAAAGTGCACCTGCTTTTTCCCCCTGGCTTAACACAAACGAACATGAACTATAAACATATTTTAGTCTATGCACAAGAAAATAACTAAGTAGACTGCTTCTGTAAGATTTAGGAGGAACAACAGCAGTTACTGGTGATTAAACGCTGAAAATAAGTTGGTCACCTCAACAAAATCTCCATGTCCATAGATTGTAATCGCAAAGAAGAAGGTTGTCCAGGTGCAACTGGGTACGGTTCTAAGACCATCTCCAAAGTATATTTTATAAATTTTTCAGAAATAAGTTTAGAATGCTATGGGGAATTACAACACCACAAAAAACTCCATGTGAGATTATACAACTTCAGTTTCTTTTTATAACATTTATTCACAGCAAATGTCATCTCAAAGAAATTCACTAAAAATGCTTCAATTCAATTTCACATACATTCGAATTGATCCTGTATGAAATAGTACAGAATGCTCAATTAATTATTCAAAGTACAATAAAAAGTTTCAACACAGCAGTTGCATTAAATTATTGATTTAAATGTTCATGGCAGGAGAGTTTAATAAGAAATTAATTGTTTATGCAGTAAGTCATTCAACATCATGGCAGTGATGAGTGTAAACAGTTACATGAGATATATTCATAATTCAGAGCTCAGCATTTATCAGCCATCAGAGGAAACGTTGGAGCTAAAAGCTCCTCATAGTTGGGAGCGGCTACATCTGGAGACATTATAGTCAGCGATTTTATAGACGAGCGATAGATTCAACATGTTCCAATAACTTTTTATGAAGTGTGATGCTGTGAGAGCTCTGGTGGAGCCACTGGCTCATTGTCTGAAGAAAACAAAAACAAACTATGATCCTCCGAGTTGCGTCGTCATTTTCGTGGTTTATGTCTGTGGCAACGTCTGCATGTTGATCATGTGAATACGTTTGACATATAACTATTTTGATATGCCAGAAAAAAAAACACCTCTTCCTGGCGAGTTTCTTTGAAAATAGAATCAACATCCCACAAATCTATGATCAATAGAAAAACAACTACCAATGAAATTATGTGACCAAAATTCTTGTTCAGAGGGAGACAAACTGCAAAATGTTGTTTGCTGTGATGAAGAGGTTGGAGCTGCACTTGAGTTGCCAGCTAAAAATGCTCTTGGGTTGCCATCTGGCAACCCAAGAGCAGGCTTGACTTGGGGCTGGGAGGTAAATAATTGTGATGCAACAATTTAGATGTTTTGGAACAGGCTGTTTTACCAGCAGAACTTTTACTTTTTTCCAAAACATTTCTGGGTGTTTTTTTTTTATTTTATTTTTTTATTTTTTTATTAGTATTTTTTTTTTTTTTTTGCTCTTACACTATTTTTTGAAGCAGAATATATCCCTCTAGAAGTACAGAAATATGCAAAAAATGACCTTTAAACTGCTAAAAAAAAAAATCTTTCTAATTTATTTAAAAATGTTTTTAATATGGTTTCTTTATTGTATTTTGAAGCTTAGCGATTTAGAGACCCATTAACACTTTGTCTTTTTCCCCAAATACAGTCTTCAGGCCTTTGTGTTTAAGTAAGAAAGCTGACTTCAAGTTTTAATTCTGTAATTTATCACAACAAAAAAATGAAGAAAACTACATAAATTGATTTTTTGCAAACTGTGAAATGTACTACTTTTTGAAACTGAAATGCCAAAGCTAAAAATAAGCTATGTTGAAGAAGACTGCTACTTTGTACATTGGAAAGCAGAGGTTTATTGGCCTCAAGGCTCAACTTTTTCAATCCAGGATATTTATCTATCATTTGTCTGAAAACCTCCACACAAAGCTAGATTCCACTCAGACCAGCAGTTCATGAAACAAATCAAACTGCAACAAAAATAAAATTGGAGGCTTGTGTCAAGCTTATGACCATAAAAAAAAAAAACTAAAAATGAAAAATGTGTTTAACAGAATACATTGAAAAAGTAAGTTTGAAATTAAATTTATTGTGAAAAAAAAAAAACAAAAAAACCCCAGACCCATTATGCCACATGTATAAATGAACAGTTTTTTATTCTGCATTTGACAAATGAAAAACAGTTCCATTGTTTTTTTGACGAGACATCACTACCTCTTCTTATGTTTCCCTCTTAATGAGACACTTGGACCTGCCTCTCGGACACAAGATCCAGTCTGGGTGGAACAGGGGAAAGTCTCACTCTCAGAGGAGCCTCCAGAGGAGCTCTGAGTCTGGCCATGATGGAGAATACTGATCCACACAGGTGGCTGTGAAAGCGAGAAGGAGTTTCACAGCCCTCAGCGTTGGATGGATGCTCCTTTGAGACAGCAAACAAGATGCAGCCCAGCTTCAATTTGCCCCACTGTAAATTTAAAAGGCTGTCGGTGGAACCTTCCAGAAGCTGGGATCCCAGATGTGAAGGTATAGCAGAATCATTTTTAGTGGGGTCCAGAGTAAATAGATCCTAAATACCCACAAGTCCCTGTTTGAGATCTTCAGGTAAGTGTCTAATTTTTCTGCCAGTTTTGGGAGGTGCTGAGAGAATTTCACTGACAATTAGAGAAGCTTCCAAAATGTCAGACAAAATTGGAAACATGTTTGTCCTTTTTTCTTAGATCCTCTTTGTCCACAAAGTGAGTTTCTGCTTGAAAGCTTTAACATTGACAACAACAAAGCTAATGTCAGCTAGAGGGAGGTTCAGTTGGTTCAGTAGTAAACAGATGTCACAGACATAAAGACCCTCAAGAGGTTGATCCTCAACAAGCTCCTGGTAAGGTCTTCATTGGATCCGCTGCAGTTCGCCTCCTAACCTTGCATCAGGATGGATGATGTCATCCAACTTTGATTTCTTCAGTGCCTTCAATTCCATTTAGCGCAGACTTCTGCAGGATGAGTTGGAGCTGCCCGGAGCGGAACACCACATGGCCTCTGGGACATGTGGCGGTCACTGACTGACCACAGTGTTTTTTTGAACACAGGGCTGTGTCTCCAGCAGTCCTGTCTTCAGTGTGAGTGTCCCACAAGGAATTGTGCTTGCACCATTCCTCTTATCCTTCTTCACCAACTCCCCCACTAGCAACTTCACAAGTCCTCCGGTGATGAAGACAGACAGTGAGTGATAAGATCACTGATGGACAATGTCTCACACTCACACCTGGATGAAGCCGTTTCTGAACTGCAGATCTCCATCAGTGATGAATAGGAGCCCAAAGCAGCGTTATAGGAAATCCTTCCTCCCAGCAGCTGTTAGACAACCACCATCATTCCTCCCAACAAAATACATATTCCCATATAGGATGGGATTTGTAGTTTTTACTAATTTAGACAGTCATTTCTGCTGGTATCTGCAATTTGTATTGTCATTTATGGTGCAAAAAATGTGCATGTGCTCAGATGCACATATTGAATTTTTCTCTTAAATTACCCTACAGAGCTGCACATTCCTTCATGCCACATTATGCTGTTTTTTTAACTGCACAGTATTCTTGTTGAAGTTTTGCCTCTACTGCAGATTATTTCTCATTCTTTATTCTGATTTTATATATTTTATAAGCTGTCCCTGTGTGAACCTACTTTCTTTTTATCTCCTGTCACATTCTTGCTGTTGCACTGGAATTTCCCCATTGTGGGACAATAAAGAAATGTTTATTCTTCACACCCCAAAGCAAACCATCTGACTAAACAATTGAGCCATACAATTCTGGATTAAAACTGTGTCTTTAGCTGTTTTAAAGTTTTCTATGTTGCTCTGACCAGTTTTTTGTTTGATTGCTCAGATTCACTGTCTGTCACAGACATATTGATCCAAATTGATCAAATTCTCCCTGCTGCAACTAAAATAAATGTCCTTATTTGAATGCAATGTTTACAAAAGATTTTTCTTTCAGAACATTTAAAAATCAAACTTGTGGGAGAGAATTAAGCTTTTACAAAAACATAAGGAGTCAGAAATATTCAAAGCTCTTGCTTTATCACTGCATCTACAGTCAATCATGTTATGTTGTCTCATAACGGAGAACTGTTTTCAGAAATAGTTCCACTTACAAAAACAAATCACTCGCTTATTTTGTAGAAACAGAATCATTTCTGGATCTGTATGCATATCAGGCAGAATAATCTAATCTTTTACATGACTTCTCATATCAATAAAACATTTAAGGAGATTATAAGAGTCCAGTGGATCAAAGAAGTCATCTTTAGAGAAGACACAGATTCCAATTAGACTTTCAGTCAGTGTTCCGGCTTACATGTAAGGACAGTTATTTGCATTTAAATTTGTTATGATAGGAGGAGCATTATATGAAATGACAAGTCTGTCCCCCCTTTTTATCCTCTTGACACTCTGCATCTCATTTAGTCGGGACCTTTTTACGGTGATGCTGTCATCAGGCCTGTGGTGAATCAATATGCCTGCTTTTCTATTCATCAGTAACGGGAGCATGTAAGCAGACCAACTCTGCAGTTATGGGAGTTTGATCTTAAATCTGTTTGGGCAATTCCTGTATCCCATTTATCTGCTGACAGTTCATTTGTTACATGACTCATATCTTTAACTTGTGAAAACAGTTGTAGAGTTTAACCTCAACCTCAAGAGGTAATGGCCTCTTGAGGCTGAGATCTGCATTGGTTATGTGCAGATCCGTGTTTCCCAAAATCAAAGTTCCAACTTAGGAGGTACATGCTTCCCAAACCATAGCAGGGTCATTCATCGTTTTCAACCTGGGTATCTGAAGGCCCAGATTACAGGCAGGCCTGGACTGGCTGTTGGACATTTGAAGAGGTGAGCCAATACACTTTTAGACTTTGCACATTTTTTTTGACCAACCAGCAAAAAACACAAAATCCCACCAAGTGTTTTTGGTCTAGTTTCTAGTGCAAAAGTCTTATTACACATGAAATAACACAAAACTAACTTAAAGCAACTTTTCAGTATGATACACAAGCTTGTTTTAAGTTAATAATTTCTTATTATCGATAAAAAAGTAATTGTTGAATTGGAAAAAAAAAAATCACTTACAAGACAATGATCCCACATTATAAGTGAAGTTATCTTACTATAGAACAGGTAATTGGAATAAATTTGTTGATGGTTGTAATATGTATGTTAAAGTTCATGAGGTATGAATATAACCACTGAAGTTTGAAGTAAATAGATTCATAGCTTAAATTGTGTGATTTGATGCAGGAGTAAGTGATGCACTTCACCACACAGAACTCTGTATGGAAATGATGAAGCAACATTTCAAGACATGAGTCCAGAGGTTGAAGCTGGACAACCGGTTCTCAAAATAAACACCGGTCCTGAGGATGTTGTGTGCTTAGTCACAATGTGTCTTAAGGACAACAAAGCCACTGTCTATGACCTTCAGAAGCCCTGATCTCAGGCTCATAAAAATGTTTGGGCAGAGATGAAATTGTGTGTGAGCCAGTCGACCTACAAACCTGACTCAGTTCCACCAGTTCTGACAATGAAATCCAGGAATCCATATCAGTCAAGTCCTGTCGTTTAAACAGTGATTCACCAAGCAACACAATTTCAATTTAAAGACATCTCTGTAAAACTGTCCTCTCCTTTGATTCTGGCATTTAACAAAAAATCATTCTGGTCACAGAGCAGACTAACTGATGTAAAATAGGAAACGTTTAGTCTGCCATTGACAGTGGGGAATTGGATTGTATGCTTTTATATGGTTTATGTAAATATGATTTTAACTGTTCAATACACACATGCGCTCTCACACACAAACACACACAAGCCAGTTGCTTTTATTGTAACTCCAAACTCCTCCTTCCTCTCTTTCTGGCATAGTTCTATTTTTTTATGAACCCACAGTAAGATTAATGGACAAATGTACTTTATTTAGTGCAATATTTTTTTTATGGTATTGAATGGTGTAATATCTTTTTTTCTATTATGTTAGATTTTCTACAATACAAAAAGTAGGACTTTTATACTAAGTCCTTATTAACAGTAACATTTCGACTCCCCAAATAACTGATTTAAACCTGTGTTTAGATTCAATCCAAACAAAAGTGACAACTTCTTCTGAAGTTAACTTTAATGAATCAGTTTAACTTAATTTAACAAATGTTATTATTAATTACAAGCACAATCTCTTGCAACACTTACTATACAAGAGTGAAAAGGGAGCAAGAAGAAGAAACATCTTGTATAAACCTGCCCCTTTCTCAACAACTAAAAAAAATAGCATTTTCAGGGTCATATTCATTACATTAGCAAGGGGTTTAAAAAAAAAACATATTCATTATAACCTCTAAATTATACAAGACGTAATTTTTTCTTGTTTTGAATAGAGCATTTTTCAACTCCTCATCCAGACAGTTCTATAATTTTATTCCATGTACTGAAATGTGCATTTGTTCTAAACGTATGCACAGTTTTGCTTTTGAAATCCGCCTGCAACCCAAACTAAACCTATGAACTGCTGGCCTTGGAGCAGCATAGTGTCGAAGTGTGGGTGCATCAGACACACAGATTAATATCAGCCTGGGGGGGTAAGTTCCACAGATCTGCCTCCATCTTTAACCTGCTGTGTCTCAAGATGTCAGCCTTCCAAGGAAAACATAAGTGACACGGAGGCTGTGCCCATTAAAATGAGAAGTTGAAAGTGAGTGATGATGAGTTGTGGTCACACTGCCAAGTGAGTCACAGATTGCCAACAGTGGAGGAGGCCTGTCTGTCCCTAATTGCAATTAGGCATCATTTTCTAGGTGTAACAGCACAATGATTGGGGAGGCTTGAGCTCTCTGACAGGAAGGACAACTAATGACTTCATCTGTAAATATCAATGGATAAAATATTACATTTTTCTGCTTTATTAAGAGTTTCAAACCAACACCAGGATATTCAAAAAGTGCGAGTTTTGAAAATATAGAGCTATCTCATAAAAAACATTTATAGTAGGTGAGGGTATTTTAATGTTAACCACAAGGCTGTGAGTGCATTAATAGAAGAGGTGTTTAAAATTAGCCAAAATGTTATAACTTCATATTACCGTGGGGGGAAAGGTAGATGCATCTTTATCACCTTACTGCTGTAATTAAAAAAAACAATAATAAGATTTCAAATTAGGTGGAGATTGTTTCATTAAATAGCACAAACAAACTAGAGGGATGACTTTCTTAGCATGAAAGTTAGCTAAATGAGCCATAATTGATGCTTCTTATACAGACATTGTTATGTGTTAAATATTTATCAACAAGTACTATAGCTGCTACTAGTACTCTGTATAAAATACTGCCTGTGGTATGGAGTGTTAATGGAGGTTTCACCCTTACATTTGCAAAATAACATTTGAACAACTCCAAACTATTTTTACTGTTTGCTATTCGTATATACACAAACTGATCCAACTCAGATATAATCGGCAATGAAATGACCACATATGCTCTGGATCAGACTTGAAGATTAGAATTTATTCTGCTAGCACTTAGCATTCACCAACAACATACAGGTGGAAGGAAGAACACTGCGCTACAATCAACTGGCCTGAACACAATGCACTATATAGTAAAACATAATTAAACAAAGCTTTGAGGTGGATGATTTTAGTAAGCTAGTTACTCAAATCACTCAAAGAATTGTTACAGCCTTAGCCAGGATCTCAGTAAGAAGGCTGACCACAATCCACTGTAAATGCATTCCCACTTTTACTCAGCAACTTCATAGTACAAAGTGTAAAAGAAACCAGTGGATTCATTGGTTCCCACAGGTGACAAAAAGTCAGCTGGGCACTTTGCTGTGAAGGTTAAGGCAAATTATGACCATGTTTTTCTTTAGTCAGATATGAAAGCTTTCAGAACACCTCTGAGTTTCTGTGGGATTTTGTAGACATCAAATAGATTTCGCCAGGTAAATTTTCTTGACTTGCAAGTGTAACAGAGAGCAAAGTGTGTATATGTCTGTGTGAATTTTGCCCAAAATAATGAAAGTTGTGTTTGTTTTTGATGAGATTTTTGAGTAATGCCATGTTTTGGAGCCACCTAGTGGTGTAATAACGGACTGCATGCGACGGGTCCTTCAGGCGCTCTCGCGGCTTCCCCCACCAGAATTCTGCGGAGTGCTGGTGGAGGTCGGTGCGAGAAACGCAGCTCTTCATTATTTTTTTACTTGGGGTCATATTTTTCTGGTTCAGTACTTAACTAAATACTATAATAACAATTGACATCTACAAATATAATTTATGAAGTTTTGTGGTGGTTGGGTGGGAAAAATATGACCCTATGTGTGAGAGCTGCGTCAGTTGGTGTTCCTGGCTGAACAAACAGTCATGACGCTAACTATATCTTTTGTTTTTCAGCTGAGGGACCACTCGCAGGCAGTCACGTCTTGAAGATTTGTCTGTTTTTTTATCACTCTAGGTGGGTTCTGGTTATAAAAACATATGTATAAATGTTTAAAATACATATAGAAATGTTTTCCAAACGTTATAACTGTTAACTGTTGACTGCGATGGCAGTTATCTGTTATTTTACTGTTGGCTTTATTGAAGTTATTTTGGACTGAGAATGTTTTGTTTTGAATTTAAGAAATTAACTGTTCAATGTAAACTATACAATCACACACCCACAAAAAAAATAATAATAATAATTTAATAAAGAATTCTGCGGAGTGCTGGTGGAGCTGAGGGACCACTCGCAGGCAGTCACGTCTTGAAGATTTGTCTCTTTTTTTTATCACTCTAGAGAAAGTTACACAAGAAATCAAGAAAGGATAATGACCTGGGAAGTGATTTCCTTCAGCGGAACAGAGACTATCTGTGTGGTGATCACTGACTATCTGTGTGGTGATCACTGACTATCTGTGTGGTGATCACTGACTATCTGTGTGGTGATCACTGACTATCTGTGTGGTGATCACTGACTATCTGTGTGGTGATCACTGACTATCTGTGTGGTGATCACTGACTGCGTCTTTCATGCCAGCTTGAAAAATCCCTTCTGACGAGAGAGAGACATCCTTTGTCCTTTCAGTAACATATTTTCAGTTTTTAACAGTTTTAATCAGCAGTACATTCAAAAGGTAACAAGGTTGCAACAAACACCAGAAATAGAGTGTATAGAAAGGTATACACACAGTTTCCATCATCTAGTAATTCAGTTGTCATCTAATCATGTAGTTTTGAGTCAGACCTTATGTTCAAGCCAATCACAAGAAACCAGAAACCACACAGATATCCTTCACTCACAACACACAAATGCCTATTGTGAATGGGGACAGTTTGACCACATTCCCATACTGTATCAAAAGCATTCATCGGAGGCAAATCAATAGCTCAGTTTGAGACAGAGACAGCAGTGATGCTCCCAGTGAGAGGGGAGACAGAGGGACACATTCACTATGGCTCAACTAATCTCTACTAAGGAGTTACGAGAGAAAGCAGAGCAACATGACATGGAGGAGAAGACGGACGACGGGAAAGACAGACAAGCGATGGACAAATGCAAGCAAAGTGGCCAAGAGCAGGTGAAAGTTACAATGGAGCATCTGTTCCTGGTTTGAACAGCAAGAAAAGAGTTGAGGACATAGAAAACAGAAATATTGACAGCTAGATGTAAAACTCCAAAGGAGATTTCAGAGAAAATCCATCTCTGCTTGTACAGGAATAAAAGAAAAATAGACTAAGAGAATATCAGCAACAAAAGGCTCCAAAATAAGATTTTTACTGTGTGTTTGGAATATCTGCCAAACTATTTGAGAAGACAGTTAATATATATTGTCTAAAACTTTTGAAATTATTCAACTAATAAAGGTTTTGAGCTGACCTCATTTCACTGTAATGGCCACACACATCCAAGGTTGGCCGAACTCAAGCAACACGTTGCTTCTTCAAGCACAGTCGTAAATGTTCAGTGGCTTTAAGGTTGGGTGTCTGCTGAGGAAACAGCCAGTCCTCCTTGGTTTCTGTCAGCCCACAAGTGGTTGTGTGAAGCTTTTTAGGTGCACTTGGGCTCATTATCTCGCTGCAGCTCCTTCTCCACAAAGATGAAAATACAGCCAAAGCATATTTAGAAAATGACAGTTTCCCTTTTTGATCAAAAATCCAAAGCAGTAACGCCTCTCTGTCTTTCTAGTCTCCTTCCACTCCCCAAATCAAAACTTCAAAATCACAATGTTGAAATCAGATCATTTACTATTTTATAACTTCTGTCTTTGAAGTTTAATCCTATATTACTTAGAAAACACAAGCTAGTGTAGTGTTTTTTTTTCATCGTCATACCCCCATCAAAAATCAGCTTGTGTGTCAAGAGTTACAGTAAGTGGCTGTTTAACATATAAGCATTGTGGATAAAGCAAGGTGAAGTGATAGCTTTTTCAACAAGGTTGTGCCTGTTCAAGTGTCATTCACCAGCACATATTTGCAATTCTGTAAATGCATTCTGAATTTCTATTTTCCTTTTTTCTTGACTTTTTTTTTCAAAAACAAAATGCTAACAACCACCGCTGAACAGAGCAAAGGAGGAGAAGCGATGAACTACATAGGAGCACATGACCCAGCAAAGCTGCAAAATTAACATGCCTCATGGAAAGTGGTGATAACTCTCACAAGGATCTTGGCCAGAAGTGTCGGTGGTCCATCATGTTCGCAGCACTGAGTTTGCAACTTGTGCAGGATTTTCTGACTATTGCAGAACATTGTTTAGCTGTTCCATGGCTGATTAACACAATGATGTCCCGTTGCTGACATGATATTTAAAGACTGACATTTCTAGGCTACCATGGATAGCACACAGTAACATATCAGCTGATCAACCTTAAAAAATGAATACTGCAGCTGGAGATGGTAAAGTCATGTTAGGAAGAACTGAGATTAGAAACTCTCTGCTTAGTTACTTTTTAATGTATCAATTTTCAAAATATGCTTAAGCTTATATCTATACTTAGAGCAACCAGAAGACTTTAAATAATATAGAAAGGATTCTAGACATTATCATTTATTTCCAAAACGGGATATTTCAATTATTTTCTTGTATGCATACATTTCAGGCACAAAACCAAACACAAATTACATCAAACTGAACAACCCTTGTATTGGTTTGGAATGCAGGATCCCCGATGTCAACACTTTCTCATTCACACAGATCTGCTTCAAAAGTATACCAATTCATTTTTTTCTGAAATATATGCAAGTCAATTTTTGTTAAGAATTGTTAATTTGGAAGAAATGTCCATGTTCCTGAGGGAACAGTTCCTGAAAAAGTAACTTTAGTAACTAATAGTTATTAGTTCAACTAATAGTAACCTATAAAAACATGTAAATGATCAACAACATTCAACATACATGTCATTCTAAAAAATATTGCCATCAGAATTGGTTCTTTTTTTGGATTTATAGAAATTCAATGGAATGGTTATAGTACAAACAAAACCAGAAACTACGATCTGGGAAAAGTTAAAATATACAGATATTTTAATGTGATTCAATGATTTTCTTATATTTTGTCTACTCTTTGCTGAATTAAGTTCTGTGCTGTGCGCTCTAAGCATCACCAAAAATAAAGAAGAACTATCAAAATCATTATGGCGGTTGTGGAGCTTCAATCATTAAATTTTCTGACATAGTTATGGCTCTTCACCAGCAGTAAAAACTCTGGGTCCTTGTGTTCAGTAAAACATTAGGAGGCTTAAAAAGGTTGCCTTAAGGCTTAAGCCAATGCTGATAAGAAAAACAACCCTTGGGCTTTGTATAGGCCAGTAATAAGCATGTTTGCTGTTAATGTCTTCATTTATTTTTGGGGACTATCTTTTCTAGTGACCTCTTCCTCTTTGCAGGGAGCCATTGTCAACCAAATCAAAAACCACAACTGCTGCTAGAGAGAACAAATAAGTAAACATGTTGCTATCTAGAAACAGAAAAGGAATTTAATAAGACAACATTTACAGTTTTTGCAGAACTTTAAAAAAAAAAAAAAAAAAAAAAGACCAATAGGTAGATGGGTTACAACACATACATTGTGTTTCCACATTGTATGACGACTGGTGACCCATCAGTATTTCATCAGACTTGCTGTTTTGTATTATTTTGCTGCTCCCATTTTCTGACCAGCCAAACACATTGAACATGACACTAAGCAGAATGAAAGGGAAAGAAGCTGCATTAAATTGGATATGCATCCACACAATGATGCTGTTGACAAGCCTCTTTACAAAAGCCCACACTTGTCTTCGCTCTGACTGACAAAATGAATTCAATGTTAGAATAACAACTAGAGGACATGTGATACAATGAATACTGCAAGGGAAATTACTTTTTCTGTTATGTAAAAACTGTGTAGCCTTACAGTGGAAAAAAGCCTTAATGTGCTGTTGTCAGTTTTATTGCCATCACTTCATCGAAAAGCGGCATCCTTACCATTAAGAAAACATGTCATGGTCAGATGGGTCAGGGTTGACTGGTGTGTGCTTGCATGCGTCTGTGTGAACCAGGTTTTTATATCCTTGTATTCTGTCTGCATTGTGGGGTTGTGGGGACCACTGCTTCTTGTAGGGACAAATCCTGGTTCCCATGGGGGGACATACTGTTTTTGGGTTTACAGGACCTGGACTGCTGAAGCTTTTACTGCTGTCAGCTCCATGCTTTCTAATGTAAAATGCTGAAATGCAGCAGTACAACTTCAAAGACACATTGAAGATAATCATATTATGAGAAATAAACAGGTTCATTGCACTACCTGAAGGCTTTAACTGACACATTTCTTCTACATTTGGGTATGCACTTTAATAACTTTAGCACACAGACCAGACATCTCTTGTTCTCACCTTTGATTTTTTTTTCTACCACTGCATTATGTAATTTGTCATATTGGTGTGTAGAAGAAGAACGCTGTTGTAAAGCTATTGAAAAGAGCTTTCTCACTGGTGTAATTAATAACATGAACAATAGCTGCAGTCAAGAGGTGCAGTGTTGGACAAGTTAGCTTACTGACTTGGCCCTCAATGAAACAAGGGCTATACATGGTCCAAACAATGAAATTGTTAATATCTGTAGGGTTTGCCATGTAGAATAAAATTGTACTTGGTAAAGAATCTTTCCAAAAATTCTGTTGATCAGTTTGTCAAAATCACAATCAGGAAGACTTTATTGTATAAAATGGTTAACTACCTGAAGCTCTTAAAGACATAAGCTGTTACAACAGTATGATATTCTTTTTTTTTTCACATTTGTTTATTGAGAATGAGAAGATGATTACATTTGTTGACACTGTCAACATTTTTTTTTTTTTTACAGATTCTCATTAAGTAATTTAGTCCCCAAAGCAAACAAATACAAATAAACAATGATAAATAATAATTAAAAAACAAAACAAAAAACAAAAACAAAACAAAACAAAACAAAAAACTCAGCAATCTCAGCACAGTTCTCTTAATGTCCCTTGTAGTGTTTCAGATACTCGGTCAACGGTGACCATGTTTCTTCAAATTTCGCTCCCTTTCCTCTGACAATATAAGTGAGTCGTTCCAGAGCCATACACATTGTCATCTCTTTCACCCACATGTGACTTGAAGGTATGTCCGTTTTTTTCCAGTATAGAGATATTAATCTCCTGGCCTGCAGGAGTCCAAAGTCAATCAATTTTATCTGTCTGGAATTAAAAACACAGTTCTCTGGATAAATACCCAAAACACACATTTTGGCCTCAGCAGGTACATTCACTCCAACGATCTCTGACAGAGTTTGCGTAACCAAGTTCCAATACTGCTGTAACTTTGAACACTCCCATACACAGTGAAAGAGAGTACCCCTTCCAACCAGACATTTACAGCAGATATCTGGGATGTTAGGTGTCCAGCGGTTCAATTTAACTGGAGTTATGTAAGTTCTCATCAACCACTTGTATTGAAGGAGTTTCATTCTTGTATTAATTGACTGCTTTTGGGCCTTTACGCATGCAGTGTTCCAGTCCACTACTTGTATCTCTTCTTGAATGTCAGTTCTCCATGCATCCAGTTTATCCGCAGTGGATTCCTTATCATGCCTTAATAAAGCTGTATAAAATAAAGAAATATGACCTCTCTTCTCTAGATTTTCTAACACAATATTCTCTAGGTATGACAGTGGTGGTTTGGGTTCAATCTTTTTATGTTTAGACAAAATAAAATGTTTAATTTGTAAATACTTATAAAAGTGCTTCTTTGAAATGTTATATATTTGGCATAATTGCTCAAATGTAAGAAGCCTGTCATCCTTATAGAGATCTGCCAATTTCTGTACACCTTTATGTGCCCAGATTTTGAAACCTCCATCAGCTGTTCCTGCCTTAAAATATCTGTTCCCCCAGATGGGTGAGAAAGAGGAAATGGAAAGAGTATCTCCAATATATTGATGGGTCCTATACCAAACATCAATTGTGTTTTTTAGAAAGGGATTCTTTGTCATTTTTATCAGTTGCTTAGGCTTTGTGGAATACAAATACAGATTCAATCTAAGGTTTGTTGTTAATTGTTCAATGTTTATCCAAGCTGGGGGTGTTTTGGTTGAAAAGTAGAACATGGCTGAATGTAGCTGAGCAGACCAATAATACAATTTAAGATTAGGGAGTTGTAACCCCCCTCTCTCATATGGCAGGTACAGCAGGCGAAGTCTCAACCTAGGTTTTTTATTATTCCAAATAAATCTACTAAAAATACCATTTAATCTATCAAAAAATTGTTTTGGAAGAGGCAAAGGGATTGTCTGAAAAAGATACAGAAATTTTGGTAATATATTCATTTTGATAATATTTATTCGGCCAATCATAGATATGGGCATTATCATCCAATTATTGAATGACTCGTTTACGTCACTGACCAGAGGATCATAGTTTGTTGATACAATTGTTTTAATGTCTGAGGTGATTTTAACACCAAGGTACACAAATCCCTCTCTTGCACTGATAAAAGGGGTCTGTACCACTGGGTCCAGTCTTTCACCCCTGTTTAAAAATAGAACAGATGACTTTGAATCATTTATTTTGTAACCAGAGAACTGACCAAATATCTCTATTTGTTGCATTAAGTTTGGGATGCTAATGGACAAATTTGTCAAAAAAATGATCAGATCATCAGCATACAATGCCAATCTATGCTCTTGGTCTCCCAACTGAAGGCCAAATAGATCAGTTCGCATTCTTATCATCATTGCCAAGGGTTCTATAGCTAAGACAAATAACATTGGAGATAACGGGCAACCCTGGCGAGTGGAACGTTCTAATATGAAAGGTTTGGAGGCTAAATTATTTGTCCAAACACTGGCTTCAGGACTTGTATACAAAAGCTTAACCCATTTGAGAAAATTGCAGCCAAATCCATACCTCGGGAGAACATTAAATAGATATGACCATTCAATTCTCTCAAAGGCCTGAGAACACTGCATCAAGTGATAATAAAGCAGTATCTTTAGCATCAAATTTCTCATGAATTATATTTAGGACTCTTCGTATGTTTGGAAACCCTTGACGTTTTGGTATAAAGCCATTTTGATCATTATGAACTAAATATGAGATAAAGGGGTCCAGTCTGTTTGCTAGGGCTTTGCAAAGTACTTTAGTGTCCACCCCCATCAGACTGATTGGTCTAAATGAAGAGCACTCTTCAGGGGGTTTACCAGGCTTTAGTATCAGTGTGATCATCGCGTGTCTCAAAGTAGGTGGGAGGACTTCACTTCTAAATGCTTCTTCATACATATTGAAGAGCAGAATTATAAGTTTTTCTTTAAAAGTTTTGTAAAATTCAATAGGGAAACCGTCTGGCCCAGGACCACTATTGATTCTTTGTATGGCCTGTGAAATTTCTTCAATCGTTAAATTTGTATCCAATTCCTTTTTTGCCTCTTCTGTAAGAGTCTGGAACTGAAGTTGATCTAAGAATATATCTTGTTCTTCTAAAGCGTGGTGACACTCCGATTTATATAATTTAACATAGAATTGCCTAAAGCTATCGTTAATTTCAGCTGGATCCACTGTTATCCTGCCAGAGGGGGTCTTTATACTATTAATTGCTCTTTCACTCTGCATTTTCTTAATTCTCCACGCCAATAATTTTCCAGCTTTCTCTCCTTGGTCATAATAAGATTGTTTTAACCACATAAAACTTTGTGCTGCCGCCTCGTAAGATAATTTATTATATTCAGTTCTCAGACGTAACAATTCATTCTGCCTTGTTTGGTCATCATTGGTATTTAGGTCCAATTCCATAGATTTTATTTGTTTATCCAAGATTTCCAGCCGTATCTTTTGTTGTTTATTTTTCGTACTTGTATAGCTAAGAATATATGCTTTGAATCCTTCCCATCTCACAGAGGCGCAAGTCTGATCCGTATTTAATTCAAAGTAAGTATCTATCTTCTCCCCTATTAATCTGACAAAATTTTGATCTTGTAGCCATTTTACTTGGAACCGCCAACGGGGCGAGTTATGCACCAAGTTTTCTATGTAAATATTCAGTGAGATAGGTGCATGATCACTGATCACTATGCTGTCATACTGACATTGTTTGATCATTGATAAAAGCTCTCTCGAAACAAGGAAATAATCTATACGTGAGCGGGATTTATGTATACTCGAGTGACAAGAGAATTCTATTTTATCAGGATTTTGTTCTCTCCACACTTCCACCAAGTTAATATCCAATAGGCTATATATTGACTTATTAATTTTCTAGTTTGATTTTTATAAGCATCCGAGCCGACCGATCGGTCAATATTCGGATTTAAGGTGCAGTTAAAATCTCCTCCAATTACATAAAATCCTTTAAGGGTAGCTATCGTAAGAAACAGATCTTCGAAAAATGTTGGCTTATTTTCATTTGGACCATATAAACTCACTAAATTTAAAGTAACTGAGAGAATGTTACCCTGTACAATTACATACCTACCAGCTGAGTCTTTTATTGTTCTAACAATTTGAAATGGTATGCTTTTATGGATCAAAATAATTACGCCTCTTGCATAATTATTATATGACGATTGTATCACTTGGCCCGGCCACCTATTTTTTTACAGATTTTATCTCGCAATTTGTTAAATGTGTTTCTTGAAGGAAAATTATCTTTGATTTAAGTTGTTTAATCCTGTTTATAACCTGTTTCAATTTCGTTTGTTTCCTAAGTCCTCTCACATTCCAGCTTGTAATTTTTATGGAAGAGATATGAGTACTAACTTGTTCCGTCCTTTGTTTTTTCCTGGGATGTTAATGACAATACATGATGCTGAGTTAACGGAAAATACAAAAAAATTTTGAGTAAGACAAAATAAATAGTTAAATAAGAAAAAAAATCCCTGAAAGTGACACATAACCCTTAAATTCCCTCCCTCCCTTACTCAGATTAATGAATTGGGGCTTTTGCTAATCCACTAATAAGAGGAGTAGCTGAACTATGAGACCCACTTCAAAAGCAACAGTGGTGCCTGTGAACCATACACCATAGTAAAAAAAAAAAAAACCATCAATACAGTGAACCCAGAAATAGCCATAAATTCCCTCTTCTGAGAGGCGTTTAACCAAAGATATTTTCTATTAACGTGACATACATAGTCAGCAAGTACAAGGGCATTTGTTAAAATTGTTATACGAACATATGGAACTATCCTACATAAGAAATATATCAAACATTAACTGGCTACTGTGTCAGCCGAAATAGAGAAAAAACACAAGCAGCTGATTGTGGTTCAGGAACTGAACCGCTCACCAGTACAATCAAATCTATCCAGCGAATGTGCGGAGGAAATCCCCAGCTTCCTTAGGAGATGTAAACAGCTGAATCTTCCCCTTGTGGAGGATCCTCAGTTTGCATGGATTATATTGAAACCCGCGGAACATTCCCTTTTCAGCAAAAGCTTTCCTGATGTTATCGAACTCAGCTCGCTGTCGGATGGTTTCTGCTGAAAGATCCTGAGTGAAAAACAGTCTATTCCCACCGTGTTGGATATTGCGTTGTTTTGTAGAGCGGAAAACGAATTCCCGATCTTGGAAATTCAGGAAACGAATGAGGACGGCTCTGTGCTGGTTCGGTTTCGGAGGCGCCAGGGTGCGGTGGGCCCTCTCAATGATGAAAGATCTATCGGTCTCCAGCCAGCGCGGTAGCATCTCCCGTATAAACTCCAGCAAAGGCCGCTGACCCTCAGCGCTCTCCCGGAGCCCAAAAAGGCGCAGATTCTTCCTTCGGCCTCGATTCTCCAGGTCGTCGGTCTTCGCCTCCAAGTAGGATATTCGCTTCAGGATTTTGGCAAGACATTCTTAAGGAAGATGCCATTTCACTGTTTGAGTGTGAAAGGACAGAGAGCTGAATTAACCTGTCACTTTTACATCCTTCACCAACCAAGTGGCATAATTACCATTCTGAGTTGAGGGAAAGGTAGATCACTGCTGTGACTTGAGTGTGTGATATTGCAATTAGCAACAGTCCATGCAGCTTGTTGTCCAGGAAACATCAAAGAACTGAGAACCTCTGTGACCTCAGTTCACTGAGGTCAGTTAACTCAGACCTCAGTGAAGTAAAAAGCATCTGCATGGTATGCATTTCATGCACATTATTCCTTACTACTGACACAATGATGAGTCAAGCTGAAGTGCACCAAGACACAACAGTTGACACTACCTTCTTTCTTTTTGTCATTCTAGACTACCTACCTTTCCATCTACTGTCTCTCCTTTTTGTCCTTGCTTATATCCCTCTTTTCTTCATTTCTTTTCTTCCATATGTCCTTGCTTCTCTTCTTTGTGAGTTGAAAAGGTTAGTTTCATCAGGGAGATAACCAAGTCTGATTAAGTTATTCCAGTCCTGTCATGAGGAATGGGCCAAACTCTTTGCAAAGTGTTGTACCACACTTCTGCAGGAGGGATACTCAAACAGTTTAAAAAGTCAACTAAAATGTCCATTAAATATCAAGGAGATGCATGTAAACCTCTTGAGTTTAAAGAAAAAATATTACAAAAAATATGTCATTCTGCAATTTAGCAATTTGACATAATTTTGGTCATCCTTATTGATCTAAAATAGGATGCAAGGTTGAATAATGAGGAAGAAAAGCTTGCCTTTGAATAAAATGTATGTAGATCTCAGGTGCCAACTATGTTGTGCAGCAGTTTAATAGTTTTTTGTTAAAGTATCCAGTTTGTGTTTTGTTTGCTTCTTTTGAAGATGATCCCAGTGAGTGGGAGCAACTGAAGGTTAAGTGAATCTTTTGCTTTCAAAGAAAACTGCATCAGTTTCATGACTGGAAGAGAAAACTAGAGCATCAAATTATGACACAAATATATCTGAGGTCCACATGTCTGTCTTTTCAATGACTTCATATTCATATGTATCCACGCACACTGCAGTTCCTGTCATTCGACTACTTGATAACCAATGAGCATCTGGTGACAGACTGTTAGTCCGCCATCAGAGGTTTGAAGCCAGCAAACCTCTGAGTTCTTTAAAGACATCGCGCAGGAAGAGCTGAATACATAACCTGCCATCTGCAACAGTGTTGACATTTTCAAAAGACACTTTCAAACAACACCTTTATTACTGCTCTGTGTGTGTCCCACAACAAATAAGTCGCATCAGCTTTATCAAACAATCCACCCTCTAGTGCTCATTCTCTTTCGGAGTCGGTATTTGTGTGTGTGCATGCTGACTGTTCCTCTCTGCCTTTCCTTGCTGTGGACCCCTGGGATGCAGTGGGCTGCTATTTGAAGCCCAGGACCTAGTTTCCCCTCCTACTATGAGCTCTGCTTTAGAAACAGATTGAACAAAAGAAATACAGAGACAGTCTGGGACAACAGGACCATGAATAGTCACTGAAATGGAAGCTTCTAAGAATTTACCATGAACAGCACAAGAAAGATAAAATATGAAGTCAATCCAAGTAGAAATATTTTGTTTTTTAGTCAACATTATAAAAATGTCTGTTTGGTTGTTCCACACCAGTTGGCTGCAGTCCTTACAGATAGAGGAAAAGTGAAAGACATCTATACACATCTTTGTGTTTATAATGTAGCTTCAAGTCTCAATTTACTAGATGCATGAGTCAAAAAAAGAGATCAAAGATTAGAAAAGTCATTAAACACTTAACATTAATATTTTGTGCCTTTATTTCAGCTTGTAATCACTGAACTTACAAAACATGCTTCAACATTTAGATGGACCTCTTGACAAAGCTTACAATGAATCTCTCTCAGGAATCACTTAGCAAATCCTTCATCTTCAGAAGAACTTTGATCCTATTTCTACATGTGAAGTTTTGTTACTTTGAACTTATATTACTGAGTAAGAAAGACAATAACCAACTGAGAACAAAAATTACCTACTCCTAATGAATTATGGAGGTTATGGGTACAAGTTTACATAAGCTCATTAAGTACACAACAGCATCATATTTCAAGGTCCTGTTTATTAAAGTTGCCCTGCTATGTCAGTTTTGTGTCAAGGACCGTGATTCAGCAGCACTGCAGAGAGACATCAGTGACCTGAAAAGCATAAACACTAAGAAAAACAGTAACACAAGGCAGATAAATAGTCCAAGAATTAATCATCTGAGAATAAAGAAAGCATGGAGGACATGATGAACCAGAAAGCTGTGCTCCAACGCTGCAGTTAAACATGACTTTAAGAGCAAGACTTATTAACACCACTTGAAAACACTGAACTGAGCCTGAAAAACCATTTAAGGATTCTCTGGAACATAATCGGTATTAGACGCAGCTGTAAGCAGCACATTGACCTACTTAGACTGTGTGATGCAGGAGAAGATAAGAGACAATCAGCTTGGTATTCTGGTGCTAATCAAACATTTTATCATTAGTGAGGAGCTGAATTTTTACTGTTTTTGTTTTCAATCTTATCAATCAAAAGCAAAACTAAAGTTTTAAACATGGCGTTCTGATTGGTTGTTGTTGACCAATCCCCTTGTAAAAGCGATGTGGATTTTCAGTGCTGGGTCTTGGCTGTGGTTTCAGGGTTGTTATTGATCATAAACCAAGCTAGAAATCTCATTTGAAATATACAAAACAAATACTGTAAAAGTATGTGATTTCCAAATAAAGTAAAACAAGAAAAAAAAAATATTTCAGGACCATCTAAAGTCCAGACATATTATTAATTTGTTGTTCCACACTTGTTGCATAGCAGTATGAGGCAATAGTAAACCTCTATTTGCAATACTAGATGCATTTTAGAGCAATTCTTTATCAAGCTCATAGCTCTCAAAAGAAAGTGATGAGAGTTTATACAGTGAATGTTGAGAACAGAGAGCATACTAATAAATTCTTCATTCAATCTTGAAGAGATTTTGTTAATTTAGAAATTCTACTTGTCCTAAGATCAAGGATATAAATAATGGAAGGAAGTATAATTTATGAGTAGTTTTATCTAATAGTTGTCCATGTTTTATTATTATTATTTATTATTATTTTTTTTTTATTATGAAAACTATGTACTTAATCTACCAACTAAGTACAGTGAGATTTCAATGAAAGCAAATAAATAAAACAAATATAATAAAACAAATACTTACAAAAGCATAGGGAGCCTGAACAGGAACAAGAATCCAGCGAGGAGTGGATGTGGGGAGACGCAGCTAATTTCTTCTTCTTCTTCTTCTTCTTATTCTTGTTTAATGGCGGTTGGCAAACAACTTTTAGGTGCATTACCGCCACCTTCTGGATTGGAGTATGGACCAGATGTACAATCTCTATAACCTCTCCATAATACCCGTACTTCTAAGAAATCTAAACACGTAGTTAAAAACTACGTCCCCGGACGATTTTTGTAATAAGTCCCTAATATCTAGTTTGACTTTATTCTTACTTAACTCTCTGACTAATAGAGAGTTAAGTATTTCCTGATTATATTTAGTACATTCCAAAAAAATATGTTGAACCGTTTCTGACTTCCCACAATAACTACACAACCCTGTACTATGTTTGTTAATTATTTTCAAGGTGCTATTTAACCCCGTATGTCCAAATCTTAATCTGGATATAATATCCTCCTCTTTTTTACTCCTATTCTCTTTCCTACATTCCCCAACTTTTTTTTGAATACTATAATAAAATCTTGCCTTCCTTTCATTCTCCCACTGTTCCTGCCATTTCTTCTTGTAGTACACTTTACTTATATTTCTGATCTCAATTTTGCTAGACTTAGTTTTCAGTTCAACATCATCCCTTTTAGTCGCGCTCTTAGCAAATTTATCCGCCAATTCATTTCCTTTTATACCGATGTGAGCAGGAATCCAAATAAATTTGATACTGGATCCGTTTTTTTTCATTTTATAAATTGACTTATTAATATCCATCAAAATGTCCTGTCTTGTTTCTGATGCTTGCTCCATAACGCCCATCAATGCACTACTCGAGTCTGAGCAAATCAAAACCTTCTTACTTCTCAATTCCTCACTCCACTTTAATGCCATTAAAGTAGCCGTTGACTCACCCGTATATACATTCAGTCTATCTGTTATTCTTTTATTTTCCATAATTTTTAAATAAGGGATTATAAATGCTATTCCTATTCTGTCATTTAACATTTTAGACGCATCTGTGTATATTTGTATATGCTCACCATATTCCCTCCTTATATAACCTTCTACCTCTTCCTTTTCAACTTGTCTACCTTCTTCCAGAAATCTTAAGTCAACTTCAGTTTCCCTATTTATCCAAGGCGGATCACATGGAATACTCATCACAGGACTAATTAGACACTGACTTAAACCCATTTCATCTATTTCTTTATTTATAATCCAGCCAAAACTATTTATATCTCTGTACTTAACTTTTCAGCTAATTACTGAATGTTTGAATGTGTTACAATGGACCAGTGTTAATTAGAAAACAAGGTACAGCTGTGAGGGGACAGCAGAAGGCAGACTGAGAGAGAGAAAGAGAGAGCTATGGCTCAGGGGAGAAAAGTAGAGTAACAAACAGGGAAGCTGGGAAAAAAAAAATCTAAGAAATAAATGAACATATCTTTAAACCAAGTAAGATCAGACTGATCTAAAGTAAAACAGAAACAAGGTTGATCTAATCAAAAAAAATAATGAGGGTGAAACAAAGATAAAGGAAAGCCGAGATCCCAAAAACACCCCAAAGTCCTGACGGAGCTTTTTTATTTTAGGTTTAATTGCAATCTCAAATCTCTTCTATGTACTGTCCCAGCTTTTTCCCCAGCATCCTTTCATATTATTTTGGCAATAAAAACACACTTTCAGCAAACCTTCCTTCTACGATGTAGATCTGTGTTCCAAATAGATTTGTAAATGAATTTTTGTCTAGTGAATTGTCCTGTAAGATTGATAAACATGGTTTATTTGAAATTTAGTTCTCACTTTTGCTGAATAATTACATTTTGTTGACCGCAGATCAACTGTGAGGTCAGTAAATCTGCTTCTGAGATTGTTGGGTGTTATTAGTAATATTCAATACTGTCTTATCACACACTGAGAAGGTTTTAGACATTATGCAAATTCTATCTCCATGAAGTGAACACCGCAGTGTTTTGCTCTACAGGGTGGGCCATAGGTTTTCATACATATGAGAATGTAAAATGCATATTTCTTTTATATTTCAGATACCCACGAAGATGCATTTTACAAAAGAACAAAGCATTTAAATTATTCTGATGGTTGAATTGGAAGCAGTCGTATGGTTGTATGGAAACTTATGGCCTACCCTGTACATACACTGTTGTCTTGGTGTCATGCAGAAAAGCCTATGAATTGCTCTAAAATTCATATTGATAATGTTTGTTGTTTATTAAATCTGATGGTTTTTAAACTAGCATACTGAGTTATTTGTGTGAATCATTTCTGTTTGAATATTTACGACAGCATTTTTTTTCAAAGATTTATAGGGTGAGAGAGCAAGGACAAAACGGCTTTTATTGCATTTCGTGTTCAATGCTCTTTGTGCACATGCCAAATAAATGTGTACTTATTAACTAAGTGGTTGCATAATGAAATATTACCTTGATTAAGACCACATCCTTTCATTTACATTTAAGAATGACTTACTTGAAACAAGCTTGTATATCTTGTTGAACAATTACTTTACTCCTAAAGTCGGTGTTCATTGTTTCTTATTTTAGCTGAACTAAGATATTTGCACCAGAAACTAGATCCAAAATACTCAGTAAGGTTTTGTTAGTGACCAGACCTTAAGCCTTGTGTAGTTCACCCTGTTTTTGGTCTTTGAGTCAGCAGTGTTCCCCATTCCATACCATAAATGTTCTTCATTAAAAATGCATTTTAATTTATTTGTTTTATAATGGAATATTTTTACTCTGAGAAACTGATCTTTTCTTGAATTAGCTACAGACAATGACCTTCAAAACTAGTAAATAGTCTAGATGTAAATAAATATTCAATGAGAGTTTAACTTTTATTGAGAGAAATTTACTTTTTCATGATATTCTCAGTTATCGAGATGCACTACTTTTGAAGCCGTTTGGTTGCATTTGATCTTAAGGGTATTAAAGTAAAAGACATCAAACATTAAAACATTTGCATCCAGTTTGCAACGATTTTCTATAAAACTCAATAAAACTCAGGCAATTTGCAGCTGCAGTCACAAAGTGTCGTTCCTCTGCAAATAAATTTATGTTGTCAATAAGTTCAAACGATACTTCATGTCTAATTTTTCAGTGTCCTAAGTAAAAATGTGATTTTGAATGCGATCTGAATCGAAGTCCAGAAATGGATGGAGCAAATTCTGCTTTCCTTTCAGCCTCTGTGATTGCCTGCTGCTGTAATTGTGCCACTGTGTTGAGGTCCAGGAGCTTTTGTGAAAGAATGAACTAATGGGAAACAAGCCCATTTCCATTCTGTAGCATTAATAATTTGCCATGCCAAGAATAGTTTCATTATTTTTTCTTTAAAGGGGTGTCTTGAATGACACTCACAAAGAAAGGAACCAGCGGGAGGGAGGTGGCTCAGCGATGGAGACGAGAGTGGATCTGGGTATTTGAGTTGCTAAGAAGCAGGACGGCTGGGGATGTGAGGAAGGCATAAATATGCATCATATGTGATATCTTTGTAGAGGAGCGTTCACGTTGGATGTGAGCCGACTCCCTCCTCCCCTTTTTGTCCCGCTTCATCCTCCTCTGTTGTCTTTATTTTTCTTCTTAGCCGATTTCTGTTTTCATACTGCAGATAGTTACATGAAGCCATGAGTACAGCAGTCAGCCAGCGCCGTCGGTGTGCGCAGCATCAGAACCAATATCAGGCCTCCCCAAATTAATTAGCAGCTCTCTTCCTAGACTGTTTCAGTAATAAGTCTCTGAGGGAGTCCAGTGATGGACTACACTGTAATTCCCCCCCCCCAACCCTCTCCTGCTCCCCCATCTCCTCACAGCTGTAGTCCTTCAGCACTGGATGCAACCCACCACCACTATGTTGCTGCCCCCATGCTGTATAAGGAGAGAGAGTGTCCCTGTAAAACAATCACTCCCTCAAATGGCTTTGTGTCAAACAGAATGAAGTCGTGTTCCATAATGGGAGCTGGACCGCAGTAACAGCCACTGCATGCCATGCACCATCAGGATGTAATGACTTGTATGTGATTTGGAGATCAGCTGATGTGCAGGTACAACATGTCTGGATGTGAAACAGCTCGGGTGGCTCACGATGCAGTGGATCATCATGCTCCTGAAGTCCAGAGCAACATGCCAGTCAATACAAACAGAGCAGCACTGCTCAAACTGCAGTTGAGCTTTGTGAGCCAGATGTCCAACAATTTGAGAACTAAATGATTGGATACTTTCCACAGCAATTAATGAACTTACAAGGTGCTGATCTAAGAAAATTGGTGCAATCTGCAAACATGAAAAAAAGGTTTGCTAAGAATTACAAAATTGAAGATAAACTAAGGTTTCAGCTTTCCTACATAATTCTGCTCAATTCTCATTTCCCTTCAGGACTCGATTTGGAATTCCAACCAATGAGTTTGACTTCACTGGTTGAATTTCAACTAGACTAATCAACGTGCAGAAGGAGTTGTGAATGAAGACATCAATGTCTGCCAGGACATGTTGGTTATAGTTTGATAATATCAATATAACTTAAATCTGTTTTTGACTTTCTGATGCCCTTATTTTCCATGTTCAGTGTACACAGTGATTGTACTTATTGGTTCTAAATTTACAAGAAATCTGGTTTTGCATATATTTTACTACTGAGACAAAGAAAAGCAGTGAAATCTAAATCAACCGTCACATATTGCTCCTACATCAATAATTCATGGGGAAAAACTAAATATTAATATTTTTAAACAATTAAGCAGGGAATTTCCCGTTCTGCCTAAGCTGTTGACAAAGGGACTCTACTGGCAGTACGGGAGGAGCTGTACCTCACTCTAATCCACATGTAGCAGTGGCAAGGATTTCCAATACTCCATAAATTCAGGCCTTATCTCCAGACAGTGACTAGTAAATGGTAAGCAATGCTATCAATCATGGAGCTCCCTGCTGTGTGATTCATAGTAATGTGTTTCCATTTAAAATCCCCCTGGGGCTGCAGGAGAGTGGAGAGAAGAGAGAGGAGAACAGCAAGTCTCCCGGCATCAAATTCCGCACAACAATCAATATGTGGAGCTCAAACAGCCCATGCCTTAGTCAGCCCTGGGAAAATAAATGTATTAAGGTAAGGAAAATGCATTAAAGAGGAAGGGAAATGTGCTACGGTGAAAGGAGAATAATCACGAATGGAGTATCAAAGCAAAGGCAAGGAACTAAAAAAGATGTATGGCTGCTTGTAAGCAAGGCCTGAATGGAGCTGCTATAGTGCCAGACGCATTAGTTAAAAGGCAGCAGAACTGAGATGTGTTGTGAAGCAAAAAGCAAAGAAAACAGACACTGAGATAACAGTGGCAGTGGATAGAGATGGCACTGAATCTTAAAAACCTGAACAGCACCAGAATAAAAAAAGGTTTGTGTATGCACTGGTGTGTACTGTGTGGGACAGAGGTGGACTGGCCAATAGTCCACCCAAATGGCTGGTATAGTTGGAATGTGTGTGTTTTTTTTAGATTTTATTATTCCATAAAGTGCAGCAGTGCAGCCACTCTCATGGTGCAGTGAAACGTCAGAGTGGGTCAGTCTGATGGTTTGCATACTAAACCATCAGGGGAGATACATGTGGCTCCTCTGAATCTGGAAAAGACGAGTGGGAGAAAGGGGAGCAGGATCAATTAGCTAGCTTGCATAAAATTAAGAGGGAAGAGGGACTTAGAAAAGACTGGAGATGCGACAGTGAAGCATCTATAAGAAAAGACAGAGCAGACTGGACTGGTTGAGGAAGACCAGATCTAAGCTAAGATGACTGTGGAACCTCTGGAGATGATGATACAAAGAAGGAATTTTCATAAAATCAAGAAAATAATGGACAACCCTGACCATGCTCTTCATGAGACCGTCTTAGATTAACAGAGTTTCTTCAGTCAGAGGCTTCATGAAATTCACTGTAATACAAACTGCTACAAGAGATCTTTCCTGCCAATAACTCTTTGAAAAATTCAAATTAATATGCATTTATAACATTTAATCTCCCTTTGGGAACAGTAAAGTATTTTTTAATGTTGAATTTGAATATCCCAGCATTGTTAGCTAGACATTTTCTTTGTGTATGCAAAACTCTGTGTATGGCAGAACTTCCCTTTAATGCAGCACCATTACCCCTGGAACACCAACCCAACAGAGACACAAGAGCTTTGAACCTTTTTTTTCTTCTAACCTGCTGACCAGGAAGAAGATTTGTTTTAAAACCTTCAAAGGTTCCACTGGACAACTTGTAGAAAGCAGTCTGCATAGCCAGTGTTTTCATAGAGACGTCAGAAGCTTCTTGATGCGTCTGCCTATAGAGGTCTCTATTTCTCCACCAGAACTTGTCTTAGTTTTCCAACACAAAGTCCTGGAGGTTCTACTGTGAACCAGACGCCAGACAACTTTACACCTGCTGCCTGTAGAGAACAAGTTTTTCCCTCTTCCATCAATTTTTGGATTTTTTAGACATTGCTTTGACCAGACCATTCCATAATCTGGGCTGAATTACATGTGAGTTTATTTAGTGGATTTTACAACAGCTGTTCCTGAAGCACAAATAAGTAGACGCAGTATAACAGATGATCATTTAAAAAGATCTGTCTAGTATGCATGCATTGAAAAATACAACAGGACGAAAAGATTGACAGTCTTTTTCACAAAAATGAAAAAGAAGTCAAACTAATGAGATCAGTAGTTAGTAATCTCAGTCTACCTGATTTCATTTTATTTCCACTCAAAGCATCAAGATTGGCACTGCAGGCTACAGGAGGAACAAGAACATTGAAATCACTGGCTTACTTTAGGTGAGCACAGTTCTCTGGCAGAGGAAACAAAGCAAACAGCACAGGAACTGAAGCTTTTGCCACTGTAAAGACGACAAAAAAATCTCTGCTGGGCATTTTTTCAACAAGACATTATGCTGCTGCAATAAAATATGAATTCATTTTAAGGAAGTGTTTAGCATTTTTACTAGGGGTGCCAGTGAACATGGCCGACTCTGTATTCTGCTGTTGTAAGTTTCTCCTTAAAGGGCTGGTATCAATAAAACTAATGATTTTGACCTACTAGTTATTTTCATTAGCCTTTAAGTTATTGCTTTTCAACTCTTAATATGCTACAGGGAGCTGAGCTGCTTTTTTCAGCTTACAAAGCATTTGTGTTTCTGGTAGCCCTAATTTGAAGTAGCTGTGTGCGGAAAGAGTGGAATTCAAATAGTTGGAATTAATTATGAATAATAAACATGCTCCAGCCCTGTACAATAGATGAATGCTTATTGGAAATAGCATCTGAGCAGTGGAGAGCCAGGCAAAATCATATTTTAAAATTAGAGGCTACTTTTGTGTGAAATCAGACATCTTCTCAGTCTTTATCTATTTGCTAAATAAAGAACATTTTCTATGGTGTAGCATTCAAAATATAACAACAAATAATGCTCTTACGACTTTTTAAACATTTGTTTCAATTTAATTTCTTGGTATCAGAAAAGCGGCAGAAAGCATCAATTTAATCTCTAGCCTTTCACAAATTGATATTCTTGTTCATAGTTTTATTTCCTGATTACATAAGGCATTAAACAATGTAGCTCCATTATCCACAGGAGGTTGGTTCTTTGGTGCACTTCTGCATATTTTAATGCAGAATGGTGAGAAACTGGAGAGAAAATGCTGCTCTACACATCTGGAGGAGTCGTACTTAACCTGGAGAAACGGTCTGCTGTGAATAGAAATATTCTTTGCTAAGCTGCAACATCGTATTTTTCCATCCCTGGAGTCATGCCTGCTGATCTATTAATTCCCTCAGCGGTAATACTTCAAACTAAAAAAATTGATTATATGAAAAATACATTTATTGGCAACCTCTTGAATGTAATTACTTGATCATCGATGAGGAAATCATCAAAAAAAATTGTTTCTTCTAAACCTTCGACTTGCACGATGGGCCCTGACCCAACCACATTATTTAAAGAAATGTTCTCTTTGATTCAATTTTATATATGATTAAGCTATCTCTAGTAAATGTATATATATATACTGCCAAATTTTTACAAAATCTTTATCATCAGGAAGTCCACAAAATATAATTAAAAAACCTTCAGCTGATCCCTAATCCTGCAGCAAGACTATGGATGGAAATACAAAAGAGAGATTATATTTCTCCTATTATAGGTTCTCTTCACTAGCTCTCTGTTAAATCCAGAACAGAATTTAAGTTTCTCCTTCTCGCATCTAATCATCTCCATCATATATTAGAGATCTGATTGGATCAGATGTTCCTAACAGACACTTTGCTCTTAGCCTGCAGTTCCACTGGTTCTATTCTACTGGTTCCACTGGTTCTATTCTTTCCTGTTCCAGTCTGTGAAGCAGACACAATCGACTTTAAAGACCTGGCTTAAAACTTTTAATTTTGATTAAGCTTGTATTTCAAAACAGAGGGATCTTTGCCCAGTTGTTCTATAAGTGGAGGGTAATGAAAAACAAAATCCAGTGGAATAGCATACAGTCTGGCTCCGCCTCATTCTGAGGTTATCCTGAGCCATCGCTGTAGTTATGCTGCTACAGGCTCAGGCTACTGAATGACAAACTTTTCCTCACTTTGCTACTTTCTTCTTTCTTCTCTACTCTCCAGTTTGAACCATTTGCTGTTATTTGAACTGTTGACTTCATGTTTGGTGTAAGTTTTTAAATAGTTTTTCACTTAGTAAGTTAAATTCATCAATTCTTCTGTTTGTTTTTATTTTTTATTGTTGTGGATATGGTGGATATGGTCATAATTGTGTCTTTGTGTAACCAGTGTATTTAATAAAACAGAGTTTGTTCGACATCCACTTTCACTTCAACTTCAACTTGGAGAGGTGGCTGCCTCTCCTAAAATAAAAATGTCTGAGCGATGTCACAGTATCAGTTTTTAACACGGTTACTCTCTTCACTGTAAGCTGAATTAACCCAACATGCAAATATATTCTCTGGTACGTTGTGTGCCGTCATTTATCATATAAATAATAATAAAAATGGTAAACTCTAAGATGTAGTTTAAATGAGGAAATTTGAATGCAATGGTACACTGATGTATATGTAGATTTAGGGATATTTGTGGAATAAACTCCTTCCTGCTCCTTTTAAAGATAATTTTATTGGATTTTTTTCAGTCATGTCCATGACTGGAAGTGGATTCTTGGGAAAGGTACAATTAGTAAAGTGCATGACTGACAAAATATGCTATATTTGGAAATTAGAACCGTTTTTGCTCCCATTTCAGGAATGATAATATCTCCCATATTGTCCTCTGCCCCAGAGCAGTTGGTTGGCATCTGGTCATATTATTGGAAACTAAGCGATTAGTGCCAAATAGGCAAGAACAAAGCATATGATAAATATGCTAAAGATTGTCACTGACTGAGTGATTAATTAAATAATCTTCAAAGTGGTGACAAACAAACAAAAAACTGCAGACAACAAAAAAAAATACTAAAATTAGACCAAGGAGCTTTTAACCGTAACCTCTGGTATGTAATAATTATAATTAGAGCAATTCCTCACATAGTGTAAGGAGAAGAGCTGTGTGGTCTGAGGAAGAACCGGATCAATGAATGTGATTAAAAAAAGCCTTTAATTTGCTTTCAGGTCTGTAGATTGGATTTAGAAGAAATGAAAAAGTCCTGATGGATTCAGATTGAACCTGTTCTACATATGTGATGGAGCATTTAGATCACAGGAGATAAAATACAGTTTTCTTTATTACCAGTAAGCCTTCCTAAATTAAAACTGGGGTCTATTCCAACTGCCTAGTCCTAAACAGAGGTTAATATTAACCAATACTGCGTTTTTTTTAGGCCATTTTAGTTTTCACATTGATTTTTAACCATACTTCTAAATATTTAAATTGCAATCATTGATTTCTCACTGGCATCACAAAACAAGGGGATCTAAGCAATGAATAATTACAAATGGAGATGAACTAACAATATCACATCAAAGGGTTTTGTTTGAGACATTGAAAGAATAAGGTTAAGAGCTGGTGCAAGAAGTTGTGATGAAGCGCAGTGTGACTCTCTGTGGTTCTCTGAGTGGTGTGAGGGTCTGAGCTAGTGGGGAAGAAACAGGCTTAGGCACTTAGGTTGCTCATCAAACTTCTTACTATCCATTCAAAATGAGGGGAAATTAAAATAATCCATCACGAGAAATGAATCCAATCTGAAACCTCAACCATCCAAGGACGGTGCACAGTCCATGCAGATCTCATGATACAACTCAGTATGAGAGAACCTTTGGGCTGCTGTTCTGGCAGTGTGGATATCGCCAGTGTTTGTTTTTTATCTTCTGCTTCCCACAGATGATGGCCAGATGAGATCTGTCCATCATAAGTGAGAGTGAGTCAAATCCTACCACAGTGACTTCTGTGACCAATCACAGTCTGTCCTGTGGAAAGTAAATAGTGTCACATGACCATCTTGGCTCTTAAGAAATCTGTCTGAGCAGTGTGGCAGTGAGAAAGAATGGAAAAGTGTGAGACTTGTGTCATATGTGAGAAGTGGCAGTGCACACCACTAAATAGAGAATTCTCTAGAAAATGTTCCTGGGAATTCTGAATCGATTCAAAATACTCAAAAAAACTATTTTAAATTGTCTTTAAGTTGAACATCTTTGCCCTTCCAATTTTAAGTACGCTGCATTTTATTTCATGTACAAACTTATTTTTGTTTAACTATAAAGTGATAGAATTTGATACATTATAGAACCTCACAGAATTGTTTTAAATAGATGGCACATTTTCTGTTTTGTTTATGCTGTCTTTTCCTTTGTCAGTAACAGAATCTCAGAATAGAAAAATTTGTTTCCGAATCTGAATCGAGCAGTGACTCTAAAAATTGAAATGAAAAGACACTGAAAGATTTACATCTACACTCGATAAATGTTCAGAGCAAAAATGACGCGTTGTGATTTGATTGGTTACATTATGTGGATTTACTCTAAATCCCACATAAAAGACCTTACAAACACGTCAACTACCAAACAAAGTCTAAATGGAAAAGGTTGCCTTTCGTTTAACTTTCGTTCTTTGGTAATTGCTTTCAGACATGAGGGAAATGAAGAATGAGTGATGCTTGCTGAACACAAAAGACCTTTTCCTTGTGCAAATGATCCATGTGGGCTTTGCCCTCACTCTGTACTTTCATTCAGTCAACACGGTCACAAAACTCATAAATATATTTTACCAATCCCCATTAGTGACGTATCGCACAAAACCTTTTGAATTACAATTTCAAATGATCTCCCCATCTCTTTCATAGGCCTACAATGTGAATGATATATTCTGTGCAGGACAATATATATATTTTGCTATCACACAATCTAGCCCCGCTGCCTCGTCGAACTTCAATTTGGATGGTCCGGGGAATGTGTTAAGAGGCCACGTAAAGAGAGATGGCAAGGATAAATGGATGGCTACTGTCATTCTAAAGGCAGATTTCTCATTATGGCCCAGTTAAATCAAACCAAGATGACAATTTAAGACCGATTAGGGCAACACATTAGAGCAGGAGGGAGATTTTGAAAGGGAGCCCAATCATAAAAATGTAAGAGATGATAGATTAGCTACCATCAGGATGAATGCAACCACTTTATGATAATGGGTTTTGAAGTGTCGTTCCTTTAAACAAAATTATTTCAACTGATATTTCATGTAAAAAAGGCTTTATGAATCATAATCATTCAGATTGTTTGGTGTCAAGAGAATACATGTAAAAGCTTCCTCCCTAAATGAAGAGAGATCAGACAATTTGGCAAAGTTTGAGATAGAACTCAATATTGCGTTATTTATTTATTTTTTACTTTTTACAAGTTTACAATTTTGCCAAATTTGTGAGTATACTCATAATTTACTGTCCATTTTGGATACTCATTTGTACCCAAGCTTTAACTTACTTGTGAAGTGTTAAGCTAACAAGTTTATGAGTATTGCTAGTCAATTCTCCTGCTGCTGAACAAAGATGCAATGAATCACTGTCTCCATTTAACTCAGATGTGGTGAATTAACCAAATAGAGACATACAAAGTCATGATATTTGGGCTTTCTTGAATTGTTTAAATGTAAGGTAATCCTATATTTTAAAAGTTTGAATCTGTAGAAGGCAATAAAAACTACCCATTATTCTGGCATTTAGCAAATTGAGATAATTTTGGTAATCTAATCAAATTTATTGTCTGACAGTAAGAATAATGAATGTCTTTTTTTTTTAACACAATGCAAGTTAACATCAGGTGTCAGTTGTATGTTGTCACTTGACTTGGCATATAAAGTCTACTGTTCATGCTGCACTCATCTGGATAACCTTGGTTTTACAGCTGAAATGTTATACCACACATAAATATTCATTCATTTCCTGTGTTTTACAATCCCAGCAAGACAGAATAAAGATGGAATAAATCAAGCAAATCCTGTCTCTTTAGAGGATGTGCTATGACAGTGCATGCCAAGAACATTGTTAAATTTTGTGCAGAAATCACCAGACTGTGTCAGAACAACCACAAAACAACCCCAAGCTTCCCTGCACATCCAATTCTCTCGGATATGAATAAGAGTGACACACTGAGAAAAAAGACGGGGGAAAACACATTTAAGGGTGTCTTGTTATTATTTACCAGCTTCTCTTTTAAATATTACTTTGGTGAATGTACATGGATTTGAGCCATTTGACAAAACTAAAACATTTGTCGGCCAATCATTAAAATGAAATGCCACCAAAATCACCCATTCAGAGCCATACATTAAATGGAATTCATGCACAACCAGTGTTGTATAGTAACGAAGTAAAAATACTTCACTACTTTACTTAAGTATATTTTGGAGTACTTCATACTTTCCTCGAGTAAGAAAATTTTTGATAACTTTTACTTTTACTTCACTACATTTCCGAACTTAATTGCATACTTTTACTCCGATACATTTTCAATGTGTGGTTTAGTTACTCGTTACAAAAAAGCGAGAGAGAAACGCAAATGTTTTGATCCAACCTACTGATTGACTGCAACAAAGTCGGTAGCCTGCTTGCCTGGGCTTGTTCATCTCCACCAATAGGATGCACAGGTTTCGCACCTCCCCACTACGTCAAAAAGTCCAGCAAACAGCCTGATTGGTTAGTGCTCCGTTTGTGTAGGTTTGTGCAGCTTTGGTTTCCGAGATATTAAAATGATTTTTTAGCCCATCCAGAGTTCACCATCCCCGCATTTTGCTCCAAAACAAACCAAAGTGGGCTGGTTCGTTGATGCTCCGTTTGTGCAGGTTTGTGCCGTTAAAACAAACACAGCAAAGTTGTTTTCAATTTGGATTTTGGCTCTTCCGATATCCGGTGTGAGCGTCTTGCTCGAGGATGATCCGATTCATGAACGCTAATTTGGGCCAGCCGTTCTCTAGGTCTCTCCCTTCCTCAAGTGCTAGGAGTTTCACTCAGGGAGAGTCAACAAATTTTACATCCAAACTCTCCTGAGAAACTAATGGAAACAGATTTCTTGCCTTGTGACCAACTGACACAAAATTCATGACACAAAATATTGAGTTTACTCAATATTTTCAGTAATTGTAAACTTAAAACGTATATATTTTGGATGGCCTAAAAAATCATTTTTAATATCTCGGAAACCAAAGCTGCACAAACGAAAATTTTAACGGCACAAACAGAGCTCTAACCTGCTTTAGGTTAACTTAACCTGCTTTTCAACTGAACCAGCTTCTTAATAAACCCTCCAGGACAGAAAATAAAGTTTTTGTAAGCCTTAAGTTTTCCCTTTCAGTAAGGTCAGTGCTGAAAATGAGAAAAATAAATAGTCAGTACAGAAAATGCGGCCAACATGAAGGAAAAAAAGCCGTTACGATTACTCTACTTCACAAACTATAGGTGCACACAACTGGTCATTATGCAAAAGAAAAATAGAATTGAGAGGGAAATGCAGCTTATTTGGCATCTGAAGAGGGAGAGCTTTTTTGTTAACCTGGTGTTTAATGGGAGAAAGGTAACAGACCTCCGTGAAGCGGACACCCCACCTACTCAAATAATCCAGCAAGTAGTCTGATTGGTTAAGTTAACCTTGTGGTTTAGGTAAAGCACCTAATTTTCTTAACTAAATGATGCTGCAGGTTTATCTATTAGCAGGTTTCATTTTACCTGCACTTGGTTGTGTTCATTATTTTAAGTGTATTTGACAAGTTTACCAAAATATAAAAAATGTCATTCAAACTGCATTTGCCTTGTTTTACTTTTTACTTGTACTTTTCATTACATTACTTGAGTACATCCATTTTTACAGTACTTTCCATACTTAAGTACAAGACATTTCAGATACTTTAATACTTTAACTCAAGTAACATTTCAATCAGTGACTTTTACTTTTACCGAAGTCATATTTTGGAGCGGTACCTATACTTTTACTTGACTCTGAGATTTCAGTACTTTATACAACACTGTGCACAACCATCCAAATGGTATTTAAATGAAAACAATTTAGTGTTGACAGAAAAATAAGACACACTGATTAATAAGTAAAGCAGTGAACATTTTACAAAAGATATATTTTGTAGGACAGTATATGAAGAATGTAGTCTATTGATGGTAAGCAATGGAAAAGCTATAAATGCGTCAGAATCTTTCAACATGGAATGGAAAGCTGAAAAATAGTTTTTGTGTGGGAGAACAACAACAGCACAATAAGAGGAATTCAAATGTGAAAATGCTTGCTTGTTTTGTGTGCCAGATATGTTCACGGCAGCAGCATTCTGTTCAGGCAAGTAAAATATATATATATATATATATATATAATATATATTATATATATAATATATATATATATATATATATATGTATATATATATACATATATATATATATATATATATATATTATATATATAAACCTCTCACTACCTCGTCTCCCTTCAACTTATAGATGCTCCAGAGCAAAGTAAACGGCACTAAATATGGGCTTAAAAGTGATCAGAATGCCTAAAAAAGTGAGTGAATATTTCTACCAAAAAGAGAAGAAAACCCCTAAAGACAAATGTGAGCTCAAATCTAAAATAGAACTCTTGAGGGAATAAAGTGATGCTTTAGTATTTTGGTTTCAAAAAGCTTAACACCAGCCTTGGAGAAAATGGCTATTGGTTATAATCTGTTTAATCTTTCTCTAGAGACAATGTCCTTATCTCTACCTACACTATTGATCATTTGTGTGTATCCTGGGCCCCAGAGCAAGTAAAGCTTGTCGCACATTACGCCTCTTAGCAACAGTCCTCTTGCTGATTTATAATCCCTTTTATTTTAAAAGTTAGTATAGAACTTCTTGTTAGCTGAATGTGGCAGAAAAACATGGTAGGCAGAAAGCTTTATAGGTTGCCAATGCCATTTTCTTGAAATTTGATTTCCACTTGAAGATGCATATGTGGGATGTGGGAACCTTCACCTTATGTTTTTAAATCTATGGAAGAATGATAAGATGCCCACTACTGTTGGGTCATTAGGCTTGATTCATATAACTAACTAATCAAAGCTTCAAGGTGTGAATTTGTACTGTGTTTAAATGAAATGAAAGAACAATGTGGTAAAATCAGTCCACACACTCACCTCATTAGTTTGTATTGTTTTGCAGTTAAATGCAAATTTTAGTTATGTAATGTATTAATCAATTGGACAGTGATGTTGAAAGTGTGCACACTGAGTTTTTGTTTTTTAATTGTATTCTGTTATTTTAAATATTTATTTCTCTTTTTTTGGTTACCAGGTTACCTGCTTAATTTATGGGAAAGAGGCGTGGCCAAGGGCTAAAGACTGTGAGAGCATAATGCCAGCTCAGCATGTGCTCATCTCTAAGAGTTTTTGGTTAGGTAGGATTATTTGGTCCTTGATATTTATTTCTGTTTCCCCTATTGTGTAAGTGGTTTGGCCTTATCACAGCATAGGTTACTCTGTGGTTTTGTGTTAGGTCAGTTTTTGAGTAATGCTGCATCTAATTTACCTTGGAAGTCTGAACTAAGAGCTGGATTTGACGTCACACCCGGGGTAACAGTGTTCGAGTTAAAATAGTCTGAGAAGTCTGGATTTCAACATGGTGACGCCCTGGTAGCCATTGTTCACAATAACTCTTACGGACATCATTTAAAGTTGTACTTTCCACATGCAAATACCATTTTCAATTTGTTCAGTTTAGAGTTTAATTTTTAGCCCTCCGATTAACAGTATTAGCAAATGTTTATATTATTAAGTAGCACTGAATCTGTCAGTGAAGTCATTTAATCTTAGCTAGCTGTAGCGGCTCACTTTGAAAGGGAATGTGTATCTAAAGACTGGAGATTTATGGCTGTGGAGCTTTATCGCCATCATCAAATGTCATATTTCTCAGTGTTCAATAACACTATCCATCCTTTATGAGAAGAATTAGATATTGTGGGTGTTTTAATAACAAAGTGAGTCTATAATTGTATTTTTGTCCATGCATTGAGTTGGTCCATGGTGTTTAGTTCCCTGAATTTCCTTTTTTATTTCTTTTTATAATTAGTATCCTGTTCTTCTGTGGAATTTACATATAACATCTGGGTTGTTAATTGAACAATATTAAAATCCATGCTCTATAAAGAACAATGATTTAATTTGAAAAAATTATTTATTGAACTCTTTATTGATCTTGGATCAGATTTTATTCATACAGTAAAGATGGCATCAGTACGGTCTTTTGTGGAAAAAAGGGAATTGGAAGAGTCATACAGTAGACCCCTGGCTATTTATGGTTGAGTGTTTGTGGATTTCTTTTTCAAATTATTTTCAAATTGATTTTCTAAAAACGTTTTCTAAAATCAGAATATCCCTTGAAATAAATGCTATAGTGTCACAGTTACATGAGATGAGTATTTCGTGATCTATTTGCAAAATGAGATTGTGAAAAGATCACTATTGAGAGAATGATACTGTGTTAAGATAGAAATTTATTTTAAATTTGTTTACATGAATTTAGCACATGAGGTGAATTACAGTCCAATAAAGTCAAGTCTATTTCAATTGATTTGTCATGGAATATGCCATGGTAAACTACATTAATAGAGGGGAAGCCAGTTTTCCAGAAGAAAGTGCTTTGCTTTCTTTAGATGGAAATCCAATGTTGATATAGCTTTGAAATACGTCAAAATAAAATCAAGGAACATTGAAAAAAGATAATATTTATTTACTGAGAATGGCTCAAGAGTTACGTGGTGACAGTTAAGGTTTTCCATTTGAAACCCACAAAAAACTCCATGTTAATCTTGGCTGGATATTTGGGTGAGTGAGGAGCTGCACAGTTCAGGTAATGGGAAACAAGGGAGAGGATGGATTAATCGGAAGCAGCCTGCCAGCCACCCTTACAGAGAACCATGGGGAGACGAAGGAAAGCAAAGAAGAACAGCATAAAAGGGGGACAAGACACAGCATGACTAAGAGATACTGACAGTCATTTTCAACAACACTGACTTAGAAGTTGTGTCTTCCAAAAAAGTTTATTTGCTGCTTCATTTTCCATTCATCTGTGGGTTTTTGTAACAGCTTATCCCCTAACCCTACACAACCAGACACTCCCATGCAAGGTTTATATCCTTCAATCTAAACTCACTTAGAGCCCTTTCACACAGAGACCAATACTTGAGGCTGGGGAGCTAGTGCCCATCTCCAGCAGTCATTGCATGGGAGGCATCCTATGACTGCTGGCTACCAGTCTTTAGATGAGAGGCATGGTACACTGAGGATGGGTAGCCAGTCCGTCAGAGGGCAACACAAACAAAGGGCAACACAAACAAAGGGCAACTCAAACAGACAAATAACCATGGGATAATTAGCTCAACAGTAATTTTTTTTTTACTTTTGGAGGAAAGTAAAGTATCTGGATTTACCACCCGCATGCATGGGGATAACATGCAATCTCAATACCACAAGACACCATGCTGGGATTCAGTTTTGTGACCAGTTTTGTGAAATTCCTGCAACCACCATCTGTCTTTGTTGTAAGGAAATGTACTTTTGAAAAAAGGCCTATATCAAAAACAATTAATTAGGCAGGCTTTGGAAGTTCCTCTGCTACCCATCTGCTCAGTTACAAATCAAATTCGATGGCTTTAAAAATAGGAAAATTTACATGTAAGGAAAGGGTAATTATTTGGATAATGCCAGTTGTTATTATAAAGTGTAAGATCATTGTCACTCTTTAGTAATGGAGATCATCTTTTTCAGTCTGAACTCAAGGTGAATACAAATAGCGATATTTCATCAGCACAAATTACCACCCAGTGAGACAGTAATTGGTTGTAATGAATGTGCATCAGCAAATTTACATAGTCATAATAAACACTACAGTAAACACAGCTGTGAACAAATAAAATAGATTCAGCAACCTCTGTGTTTAACCAACATACCATCAGTGTCAATATGTCATCACAGAATGAAATGGGAGACTTGTTAGAGATCACAGGAAGCCAAAAGTAGCTCAAATAATGATTTGTTGCAACCAACATAGCTGGTTAATCTCTGAATGAACACGCATGTCAAGAGTCAGTGTTGTAAAGATCGCCTAACCTGCCACCAAGTGAAGACCAAGACTGAACCAATGAGATGGATATGTTGCTGCAAATACTTAAAGAAAATCAAGAAAAAAAAAAAAAAAAGAAAAAAAAAAACAGTTTTTAAAGTGAATAGGGTCACTATTACATTAGCATTTATTTAACCAGGATCAAAAAACCTCCTGAGAATAAAGCCTGAACGATGGTAAGTGGAAGCATTTAGGTGAACACAAACTTGCATGAACAGACCTACACTACATGTCACTTGTCCAATGAAGCAGCCCAACAGATAGCATGTTAAACACACAAGCTAGACAACTCTGCAGAGTGCATACATCCATCATTGGCTGAGTAAGTTAACAGCAACACGGGGAGGCGCTGGACTTACCTCAGTGGTTTTTACTCTTGTGTTTTATATTCAGAAGAATGCCTAAATACATGTCCTGAAAAAGTTTATCCCTCTTGTTTTCTCATCACTCATCTTCATCTACAGTGCAAAGTGACACAGGTGGCAGTATGGAAATTATCGAGAAAAAAACTTTAATTTCATTTAAGAAATGTGTCATTAAGTTGTAGTTGTTCATGGTCTCAAAATGATCTTGGGACCAAGATGCTCCTTAAGTATCAGAGCACACTACCACAATGTTTCTAGATACAAACAAGGTCAACCTCGTAAATTCCAAATCATCTGTTTTTGCTTTTCCTAGTCCCAAAAACCCAAAAGCACTTCACACTGCATTCAATCACTAAACCACATATTAGTGTGTTAGTCACAGCTGCTACTACAATGCCCTGGAGGTTCACTGAAAGAGGTGAGGCTCCAATGCCTTCTCTGACGACCACCAGCAGGCCAGACTGGTGAGGAATTTTGCCCAAGCATTCGACGACAGAGAGAAGAGGTGGAGTTTGGATCGGCAACCGACGGGTTAGAGGACAAACTCATACCACTGCTGCTCCCCATAAGAAAGTGGCACGTAAATGTATGAAGTAGAAGAGCAGTGCAAATGCACACAGTGACCCAGGACTCTGCAACACCGAATTCTCATCTTCATCCCAACAGACACATACACACATGGAGGTAGATGAGATTGGTGCACAAGATCGGGATCACATGCAAGTATCAACCATTTGCCCAAACAATAAATGAAATCAGATTTGTTGATCAGCCTGCCAATATTTGATCGGCCTGCTGATTTATCAGTACACCTCTGTCTAGTTAAATTCTGACTAAGCATTATAAGCATTTTTATTTCTACCAATGTTCTTGAACCCAAGTAGTGATTTGAGCCACCTCAGTTGAAATCATTACATAAAGAACATGGCTCTCAATTTCTTTTCTCTTACTTGCTTAAAGTTGCTTACAGGTCCTCTGCTTCTTTAAATTAGAATATGCTATTTATAATATATATAAACCGATATGTCTTGGTAATTATTCAAAACGTGTGACCGCTACCTTGGACTCTCTTGGACTGTGGAACCGTCAGCCAATTAACCTTTTTCAAACTGTTCATTTTTTAATCATACCATATATTCAACACAATGTCAGCTGCTTCATGTACAGTGTATAGTCTTGTAGATTATAAAACATTGTGTGAACATTAACAAAGTAGACTTAGCCTTAAAATGAGAACAACTTTTTGGACCCGTCATTATACAGTACCAGCAGGGCCAAGCAGCAAGGTGTATGGGGGAATAGCTTGACACTCCCATCTGACACAAGCCTAATGGGCCAGCAGGGTCATGCTGTTTAAAGGCAGTTAGCTAGCTGAGTGACAGCACTGTACCAGGCCAGAGGCTCAGCTGTCACGGATCGCAGGTGTGCAGCTGAGTTATGGGTTGTTGTACGAAGCGATAAGGTCGACAAGAGACCAGGGAGGAGAGAGGAAAAAGATAGAAATAGACCACAGAGAGGAAATGCTGTCAACAGAGATGAAGCCTGAATATGGGTTTAGCGTGCAGCTGGTGAGCAAATTCTACAAAATCATCACCATCACCATTTGGCTGCATGGAAGAGTTTGTCCTGTTCTACTGACAAAGATCTTTAAAAACAAAGTCAAGAAAAAAGGTGTAAAATACTTCATAAATACCGATTAAAGGCGCATTCACACCAGCACTGTTGAGTTTGCTTTAATAAAACTAATATGCTTTCCTAGACAATCTGGTTTATTTGAGGAGGTGTGAATGTGCAATCAAACTCTGAAGTGGAGCTCCGGTCCACCTAAAAAACTAAGAAGAAGAAGACACTGACCTATTCCCTTTGAATAGGTCGAATAGGTCTCTATTCGACTGAAGTGAATTCTGGCGCAGTTCAAATGTAGAGACTGCTCCAACAGCAGGAAGCAGACCATAGTGCAGGGCATTCTGGGTAAATATAACCAAAAAAAAGCTCAGGTCAAGGGAGAAATGGCTTTGGTCTTATATTAAACACAGCAGAGAAATATTTTACAACCACTAAAATCTGACACTACTCCATTGTGAAAACTGACTTTTTATTCAGTGTCTTCTTCCTCAGTGTCTTCCTGTCGTTTCCTTTAATTGTTCTTGGTGCAGGAAGCAGAGGGGAAAAGCCCAAGCAGGGTCCTGAGTTGTGAATTATTTTTAGCTATATACTCTTTGTATAACACGTCAATTACAGACTCAATTCGTTCTATGTTTGTATACATTGTACCGCCACAAATAAATTAATAAATGAATTAAATATAACAAAGGTTGCAATTTTAGTTCCAAATCGAACAGAGTCTACTGGACTGTCACCTTTGTCAACTTTAGTTGTTTGAGTGAAACAAGAGAAAGGGGTACATGACCTCTATCAGCCCACACACTGTTGACAGAGGTCAGTATATTTCATGTGACTATTAGATTAATTTCAATCTAAAAGCTATTTTAATTTTGTGTTTTATATATAGTCCCTCTACAACACACTGAAAAACACTCGACAACCAGAAAAAAAGCCATGAAGGCTTATGTGTGCAGCCTAAGTGGTGCACTGGAGCAAGTAATAGGAGACAGTGATTGGAGAAATGGATGACTCCTCAAGTCACCTTGAGTGAATGGAGCTCATCCTTCACATGCCAAACACACACATAGACAAAATTTGCAACAAAGCACACTGACCAAGGTCTTTGTCAACTCCAAGGGCTTTCATTACTCACGACTTCAACCAAATCTGCCATTATCGCAGCTAAAGATGACAATCCTGGCAAAGATGTCATGTCTGCAACATCGGCCACATCACACTTTGATTTCTAATTTAATGTTTCATATATCGGGCAACTATTTTGGGATTAGCACTCTGGTTTTGGGAGCAGAGATTATCAAGTAAAATTCAGTTTGATGGAACCGGCGCTCTCGCAACACAACTAATATAGCACATTACTGACTGCTCACAGATAGAAGGCAAAGAGAAATATTTGGCTGAATTAATTTATGTTATTGAACAAGAAAAACTCAAATCAGGCAGAATCAATATTAGAAGATCAGAGCTTTACAAAACCTGTTTATGTGGCTTTATTTGCACTAAACAACCTAGGAAAGGTTATTTTTTCAAGATGGCCGCTCCCCTTAAAAAATAAATAAGGACACTTATGATTTCAACACCTCCTTCCAAAAATACATCACAGGTTTCAGACTGCATATTAGAGCTCTGCTGATCAGGACCGATGCTGTGTGGGCTGTATCACCAAGGTTCCATGGTGATATATTTGCTTTAAAAATACCATCAAGCTGTTTATTCTAATGATGAATTAATCTTCCTATTTTATCCACTCTACATGTCCTGATACGTCTCTGGTGTCTTGAAATGTCATTTTGTGAGAAAAACATCAGTGTTTAACTTCTGGTTTAATACCAAAAAACAGCTGTTTCTGGTACCAAATCCCTCTAATTATATCAAAACAGTGATTCCTGCCTGAAGTACAGGGCTGCTTAGTGATGATAAATGAAGACCTCATATCTGGATGCACAAGTTTAAATGAGGTGAATATTATTATGACATATACTATAAATAATAAGGCACAGTATTGCAATTATGTTATGCAAGTTGATAGTGTCTCAAGTATACATCCAAGGAATTGAGAGTTGTAATATTTCGGTACCGTTTGATTGTTTTGATTATTTGTGGTAAATTGAGGTTACTGTAATTTCCTGCTGCATATTAAGGTTAATAGAGATCTTACATTGTTCAAACAAACATATTAAAAGGAATTTTTTTTTTTTTTTTTTTACTATGGCATATCATTGGTGACAGTTATGGATTCCATATCCTTGTTTCTGAAAGAAATGAAATAGGATTCACTTTCTCCACTGTCATTACTAAACTACAAGAACAGGCAGATCACAAATTTAAAACAGCCACAAAAATCAATGTTATCATTCACAATTTTGTTTTTCTGCTCTCTGATTGGTCCTGTGGAAATTCTACTGTAGGAATCCAGATCAATGGGAGAAACCTCAAATGGAACAGTGAAGGGACATCAGAATCAAGTGAAAATGTGTCGGGACGTAATGACCAGAATAACAACAAGAATGTAGGTTTAGGGGCTGCACAGTGGCGCAGTGGGTAGCACTGTTGCCTTGCAGCAAGAAGGTCCTGGGTTCGATTCCCGGCCCGAGGTCTTTCTGCACGGAGTTTGCATGTTCTCTCTGTGCATGCGTGGGTTCTCTCCGGGTTCTCCGGCTTCCTCCCACAGTCCAAAAACATGACTGTCAGGTTAATTGGTCTTTCCAAATTCTCCTTAGGTGTGAGTGTGTGTGCGTGGTGGTTTTTCCTGTTTGTCTCTGTGTTGCCCATCCGACAGACTGCCGACCTGTCCAGGGTGAACCCCGCCTCTCACCCGGAACGTAGCTGGAGATAGGCACCAGCAACATCCGACCCCGTTAGGGAGAAGGGTGATTAGAAAATGGATGGATGGATGGATGTAGGTTTAGTTCTTCAAGCACGTCGAGCATCAGCTTGTAAAAGCTTTGTTACTGCTGGAATGATTTCAAGGCTGAGATGCTGTTTAAGTCCTTTCTTCTCCAAGAAATCTATTCAAGAGGCACCAGTAAATAACATAGCTTATTCATTTAATCCCTTGATGTCTAATGGGTGATTGGGACCCATTAGACATAGTCTCAAACTGACTACTTCTGCAAACACCTTGTTTATTCTCTGACTTTCAAACCCTTCAAAAATACACCACAAAGCATCTCAAGATTTACTCTCTCACACATTTATGCTAAAGAAACCAGCTGGCTGCAGTTCGTTGGCTTCTCAGTGAGCGACATGCATCATTAACATCTTTAAATGCTGAGGTGTCCTGCCTTTACAATCTTCAAACAGGCTGTCCTTCAACCCCCTCTGCTTAAAACCTCCCACCCACCACTCACAGTCTTTAAAGTGTTACTAAAGAAGCTTAACAGCCCATTGCAAAGGGTCTGCATGGGGCGTTTGTACTCCATAAAAGCCGCTATAAGTAATGGTATTTCACCAAGAGCTCTTATGGAACATACAGTGCTTGCTTTACGAAGACGGTTAAAGGCAGCAGGTGAGTAAATGGATCTTTTCTGGATTGTATTTGTTTTCCAATAATTGATCAAAGAGGCAAACTGGAAAAGTGGTTAAAACACAAACTTCTCTCAGCTGACAGACAGAAAGTATGACTGCAACAACAGGATTGCATTCTTGGAGCATCACATGATGTAAACACAGCAATGACGCATTTAGCAGCAGCGTGCTAAGAAAACTATGACAGAATACATTTAGAACGGTGTATACACGAAAATGTTTGGATTCCAAGATATTTCGCATTGTGTACGTTTCTAAGATTCAAGTATGTGGTAAACTAAGGGACGGTTTATCAGCTGACAGTAATGTTGAAAAATCTCTTCAAAAGGTTTTACTAAATGAAATCAAAGTAAAAAGAAAAATAAGCTGTTGGTTTTAAACAAAAAGCTCAGTTATATTTTTACGCTAATTTAATGAGTCTGGTGTTCTATGAAATCTTCTCCAATTGTTGATAATATTCTGAAAAACATTTTTTCACTCTACTGATTTTATATAAACGGCGATAAAAAAGAAATGTTTTTACGAGTTACAGCGAAAGCGTTCATCCCGGTGCTGTTCATATGGGTATGTGAAGATCAATTCTCCGATAAAGAAATTCACACAAAGCATAATTTTCTGCTAAAGCCAATACATACAATTAAAGTCCCGAATGAGATGTATAAATTTTGATAGTGAACCCTGGTCAAAGCCGCGTCTCTCCTTTAAACAAGTATCCTTACGATTCTGAGAAAGCACCCGAGATCAAAAAAGGTGCAGTGTGTCTTTAATTTCTTGCCTTTGTGGCGGCGGCGGTGCTAGCAAGGGCATCTAAGGCGAACCACAAAGCTAAGGGGTTAAAGACGGTACCATGTTGGCTCTTTGTGAGCGGGATTCCACGCCATTTTTCCAGCTCTTTATTTTCAAGTCACAGCTAACCAGCTCCAACTTCTTGCCTGCTCAAAAACCAAACGCCATTCGAGGACAAGGATAAGAGAAGCTGAGCCGGGACACAAAAAAAGAAACAAAAAAAAAACAGGAGGAATCAGTGTTTCAGGAACATGAAGGGAAGGTCATTGTCTGCAAGCTTACCCTGGGAGAAAAACAGAGGGCCTGAACCTGCCAGAACCTATCCACGGCGACCAGGAGGTGGACCTGCAAGAGACCAGAACAACAAAGACAGTTTGTGACAAAGCTGAGGCGCCGCAGTCCGAGAGGAGTGAAATCAAGTCTGACATTTTTCATTTATTTGTAAATGCCTCCTTGGCGGCACACTCACTCGAAGCGACAGTTGGGCTTTTACCAAGTTAAGGGGAGATGATGGTAGAATAGAGGGATCCTGACAGAGGTTGTAATGAGATGCCGCATTAGGGCCGCTCTCTCATCCACTCTCCCCTCTCTCGCCCAGGAGCACGCCCTTCACTTCTAATCTGCCACCCCAACCATTTGGAGATGGTTAACCCCGTGAAAAACTACACTAACCCTCTATGGTGCGCTGATAAAACATTCTTTCTGGGTTTATTTTGTCGGAGAGACTTTGATGCTTACAAATGCTTTTGTCAAAAGGATTTTAGAGCGCTCAGAGCCTCAGGAGGGTTCAGGGAAAGAATTGCGAGATGCATCACCTGCTCCAAATATGAACAGGTGCAAAGGATGGAGCTAACGGCGGGGAACTGGAGTAAAAAATACCAAGTTGGTGAACAGTGAGCATGAAGCAGACCTACTGTGACCTCTAGGAAACACCTAGTCATAGTCTTCATCATGTACACTTTTCCCAATTCTTAGCAACATAAAATAAACCAAACCAAATATTTGTTGAAGAAAAGAGATTTGACACATTTTTATATTTGAACATATCTGTTAAAACTGACATTGTATTTCCATGTTTCTGCAAAGCAAGTTGTGAGATAAATGCAATAAAGCAGTTATTTAAACAGTTGACCTGGCATGCTACACTTACTGTAGCTCTTAACTAATTAAGTACTTAATGCTTCAAATCAGAATCAATGTTCAGTTTTAAAGAAAGTCAAAGCCCATGTGTGTTCTTTGCTTATCTAAAACATTTAACTTGGTAAGAAAATCCAAGTCTGCAGAAAACGTCCAAAAAGCTTCTGGCTCAGTTAGAACTAGGATGTCACTTCTGCTTCTGGTCAGGGAAACAGCGGTTAGCACAAAAAACAAATAACCTTCTGATGCTATTCAGTTGTTAAAGTCCTGTTCAAATTTCAAAAATAAAAAAATAATAATTGGCCTGAAAATTAAAACACCAAAGAACAAATCTGCTTTGTCTCCTAAAACTGACTCTATTTAAACTGTTTTATGTTTGACATGATTTTGTAAATTCGTTTTATCAGTTTATATTTCTTGCGATGAATTAATGACTTTCCTTAATGTAAGCCTATAATGGTCCAGTTAAAGTATATTGCAAGTGTGACCAGTACCTTCAACACCACGGCTTGGTAAAATACTACAGTAATAATACAGCCTAATAAACAGAAAGTACGAGTATAAAATACAGTGGAAGTTCACATTATACTAACTTTACTAATGTTCGATTTTGAAAATCAAGGGTCAACATTAAAATTCATTATTGTAATATAACTTTACCTTTGAATGACTAAAAAAAATGTGAAAGCACAAAGGACTGTTTGTTATACTGGACACACAGGCTTGCTGCAGACAGGAAATACTGAACACATATTTAGATCAAATTCACAAAATGTCCCCATTTTCATTTCACTTCCTAGACTTTATTGATATTGCACTTTTCAGCAACAAGACAATTCAAAATGCTTCAAATGATGAAAACATACTAGAGTACAATACATAGCAGAGAAGTATAAAAAAGTTGAGCTTCACGCTAAAATAAACAATGTTCCAGTTAATACTTCTAAAAAAGAGCAACTCACAACAAATGGGTTAAAGTTGATTTCAAAGAACTCAGAGTTTCTGCATTTCCTCCGTGTAAATATATGAAGAGGTGGCTGACAATTCTACAAAAAGCCACTTTTGTATCATAACCATTAACAGAGTTTATGCATAAGTGGAATTTCCACATCAAGTGCTGCATTAGAAAAATGTATTTCTTCACTAATTCATTCACTTCATTTCACCTCACTCTTTTTATGCAATCAAGAACTTTCTCTGGATAACAGACATACTGTATAATTGTCGTCCTTTTAAAATCAGCTCACCTACATATGTTGAGGAGAAGAAGAACCATTAAAGTCGTGAATTAGGTTGTGATTGAGTAGGCAGTTAGAACGGAGTGATGGATTTAACTTTGGCCATAACTCCTCCTGAAATATGTCATCATCCTTGCTTAAATTTGAATATATGAAACCGTTGCTCAAACCGCCTTCCCACTTAGTCTGCAGAAACAGAAACGGTGCACCTGTTTTTCTACCTTGAAATGAATGAAACAGAAAAACAATCTTTTTGCGGTGCGGTCCTGCTCTCCACACAGACTGTAGCAGGTTTGTGTTCTGCCGTCCATATCTGTGCATCACTGAAACCCCCTCTCTGTTGTAAACTGGTGGTATAGTCCTGGTTGTTGGGAGGGCTGGTTTTGCCTTTGCTAAGCCATTCAGCATATTCAGGGTCAGTTTGTCCCTCGCTCTGTTCCTGTCATCATTTTCAGACTCATATTGCCATTTAATAACTTCCTAGGTCCATTTTGTCCGTCTGGAGAGAAACTTACCTGTGGACCTAAACCATTCCACACCATTTTCTGTTCTCTTTCTTTACATTTGAAGGTTCTTACATATAACTGGGATAATTAATCTTAGAAATGTTCAAACGTACCGAATTTCATGTTCCCCTTCAGTACAAAGTGACTCATTGTCAGCCTAGTGGTGGCTTGATGCTGCCGTCCAGCTGTTTCTTGTACTTCATCCCCTTCTTTCGCTTTTGGGAAGTACTCACTTCAGTTCAAATATTATACACATTCCATTTCTCATTTTGTACTCGTATACTCAAATAACTGAAGTTTAGTATAGTCATAAGAAAGCTTAAAACTATATAGTTGGATATTTTTTAATTCTGTTTGGGCCGGTTGACGGATTTACACTAAAATTACTCCAGGCATGCTCCTGCCTTTACATATTTACTCTGGCCACATAATGAAGTGTTATTATTGTAAGATATGAGTGGTGCTTGTGCAAATTATTGGATAGTCAGAGAGAAACGTATCAGAGAAGATTGCTTGACTTTCTCTCCACAACTCTATAAAATGGTAAAGACAGCAATATGGTCAACACCAGCTAACATGAAGGCATATTCTCATAAGTCAACACTTCTAAATTATTGAATAAATAGACATTAAATTATTGAATAAACAACAAAGATATTTAATATGTTATGTAGGTTCTTCAAAAATCTAATTGGTGGAAAGTTCTGTTCAATTTGTTCATTTTTTAAGGTTTTTCTGATCAGTTATGGAACTTCTTTAGAAATGTGGACTGTGGACGCTGACAGTAGCATTGGGGACATCTGTGCTGATGCTACATTTTTAGCACTGAGATGCTATTTTAGGTTTGAACAGCTTCGCTGATAGGATAACTCCTTCTAGCACAAACCTTCTAGCACTCCTTCGGTTTGTCCTTCTCGCACAAACCGAACACAATAGTAGACTTTTCCAGATGCTATTTTGGTCTCCAAATATCTGAATTATTGTGATGACGTTAAATATTGGAAACTCTTGGTGTCGCACCCTAATCAGCTAATAAACTCTAAACGTTTCCTTTGACTAAAGTCTCTCAGTCTGGATCAGCAGTACACAATGATGTACATAAGATAGTCATGGTCATTGACCCCGCCACCTCCACACAGACATTATTATTGAAGAAGCTGGTTATTCAGAGTTCTGTGTCCAAGCATATTAACAGAAAATTGTGTGGAAGGAAGAAGTGTGATAGGAAAAGGTGCACCAGCAACAGGGAAAACTGGAACCTTGAGAGAACTGTCAAGCAAAATGTTTTCAGTCTGGGGTTGGGTCAGTGCGTTAGGAGCCACTAAGCACAGACTAGGGTTTGTATTTGTAGCACTTATGCTACAAATGTGTTTCTCATGTCAGGCCACTCCTGAACCAGACTGGACTCTTTCTCAGTGGTCTACTATCCTCTCTCACATGAAAGTAAAGTTCACATTTTATTTGTAATTTAATGTCCCAGAATCCACAGTCAGTGATGCTTCAGGGTGTCATGACTTTCCAGCAGGACTTGGCAGCTGCCTACAGTGCCAAAGTCACCAAAAGCTGGTGTGATTACCATCGTGTTACTGTGCTTGATTGGCTAGCCAACTCTCCTGACCTTTAACCCCAAAGAGAATCTGTGGGACTCTCCTAAGAGAAGCTGATTTCCTCCACAACTCAGCGGAGTGCCCTCTAACCTGTCCTCCTAGACTGAGTGTGTGTGCCATGGACAGGGCAGCATGTGAACAATGAGTTATGTACTTCATTAAGCTGAAGTAATTTCCCTCCCAGATATCATGTCGCCTTCGAGCCTCTCAGTAATCCATCCCAGCCGCCATCAGCTAAAATTAGCTCAGTGAAGCCGAGTGCCACACCTCGTCAGGACGCTGCAGGTAGGGCTGTCTGGCTCTACAAGGCGTCATTAAAATACAAGCTTTTAAATTCAAAATATTGTTGGGACTGGAGATACAATCTGTAGGTTTTCAGTGTCAACCTGTTCATCATCTTAAACTAATATTTTCCAAGCATTGCACTGCAGTAATTACTGGAATCATAACCATGAGTTCAGGTCTCAGAAGATGTACATCCCTATGACAGCTTGATCTTGATTTTTGTAGACTTTCATGAAATATTTGCTTCTCTTGCTAATACATTGAAGCACTTCAAAAATAGATACTACATTTCTATATATGACATAACCAAAAAGGATTTTCAAACTGGCATTTTTTCCACACAGGGGTGGGCAACTCCAGGCCTAGAGGGCTGGTCTCCTGCAACTTTTAGATGTGCCTCCACTTCACACACCTGAGTCAAATAATGAGGTCATTAGCAGGACTCTGGAGAAATTGACTGCATTTAGGAGGTGATTCAGTTATTGGATTCAAGTATGTTGGACTAAGGAGACATCCAAGAGTTGCAGGACACCGGCCCTCGAGGACCAGGATTACCCACCCCTGTTTTAGAAGGTGGTGGACAAACAATTAGTGGTTCAACCAAAAGAACAGAAACGTTCTGGGGTTTTACAATTTGGTTTTAAATCTCTTCACTGAACATAACATAATTTGAAAGTTTTTAATTCATTCATCACATTGTTGCCCTTATGTTTTTAGATTTGCATTCAAAAACACCCCTAGAGGAACATTAAATTGTGTTCTGACTCATGTCATCCAAGGGGTGATGCTGTGGGCATCAGCCTGCAGACTGAGACAACCTCCTGTCTGTCCTGACATGCTAACAGCTCAGTCATTAGAGCTCAGATTCCACAGATGTCCTAGATGACACTATCAGTTGTTGGCTCTGCTTATCGTCTCATTTGCTTTTGCCTCTCCTGTTGAAATCTCTGTCTGGTTAAGAAAGTTGACCAGAAAATCAGAAATGAAAAATGGCCTTTGGAAGATCCACTGAGAGCTCCTCCCCATGTGGTCGGGCCCCTGGCTGAGGGGTCAACGTGAATGCTGAACCCAAGTTAGAAAATCACATTGCCATTTTATTGTTTTTTTCCTTTCCTTTTACATTTGAGGCAGCTGGCTAATGTGAAGCCAAACTTTAATCAAGCCTTATTCGCCACTTGCCTGGATCACTGCACCACACTTTAGAAAGGACTCAGTGATTCCTGTGTCTCTCAGCTTTAGAGGGTACAAACTGCTCCTATTAACTGACACACCAAAGTGACCACATTTCTGCTGTTTTAGCCTCTCTGCACTGGCTGTTACATTTTCAGGTTCATTTTAAAATTATTTTATTTGCTTTTAAAGTTCTTAAAAGCCCTGCCCATCTGCCCTAGCTGCTACATCCCTACACAGCCCCTTGTTCTTCTCAGTAAGATGATCAGCTACTCTTCACATCAGCCCAGTGCTTTTGCTGCAGCAGCTCTAAAGTATGGAGGAATCTCTCCCTGGACTTCAGCCTCTTCCATGCCTCTCTCTTTTTAAAACATCTCTTCTCCCCAACCTCAGCCACCATCTAAGATGTTGGCTTTTGAATGATTTCCATTCCAAGCGTTTATGTTTTGTACCTTGACTGCTTGTATGGTTGTTTTTGTTTCAATACAAGCCTATTTTACTTCATTTTAAGTCCCTTTAATTCTATCATTTCTTTATTACTGTATCGTGTAATTCTTCATTGTTTTGTGTAAGGCATGTTGTTTTTGTTGGTGTTAACAGGGCTTTATCAATAAAGCTTATTTACCACTGGTGTAAATTCCCGCTTTGTATGTATTATTTATGTGTCGGTTGGTTGCAGTCTTGCTATAGATGAACAATCATTGGTATTTTGATCATTTGTTAGTGGCATAAAAATATTCAGGTTTTCTGTGCAGAGTGCTGGAAACCAAAGGAGCAAAATAATCATTGGCACAAAATCAAAAATTTGTTGTACAGAACATTAAGTTCATACTGAGATTACTGTAAAACATTATTTTAACTCCGATTCGGTGAAGGGTGAGGATATACTTAATTATTTGTTATGTAACTAATTGTTAATATGATGTCAGAGCTTTTCTCTCAGCCTAATGAGAGGATCTAAATGGCAGAAAAAGCTCCAACTTTCTTTGGTTCCCAGGAACCAACACAGTCAAACTCTGAGCCTGTTTTCATAATATTAACGCAGAACAATAGAGAGAAATACAAGCGGGACAAAATCAGAATCGACAGATTGTAGAATGTGGAAGTTCAGAAAACTGTAATCAGAGCATATCTTACAGTTAATAAGTATATTATCAAGTGTTGGATATAATAACAGGCTAATTTGATTTGCCAATTTTAAGTGAAGATGAAGCTGTTCTTTTACTGCCTGCGACAAATAGGAACAACAAAATGAAATCAACGTAAAGACGAGAACAACTACAGTAAGAACTTGGCTGACTGTGAATGACAGTGATTTATTTATTTATTATTATTTATTTTTTTTTATTTTTATTTTTTTTGCTGTTTTGTACCAATACAAAAACAGTCTGAAGTAAAGATAAGAAAAACTGTAAACACTTACAATGACACTGACATTATATAATCTTAAGTCACAGAGGTGTGCTTTATTTCCAAGTATAAGTTTCTGCTCACATGGATTAAAAAGGGTATTTGAACTTTAGCTTGTGGGCATAAATTGTTCACTCAATCCAACTGGGCTCAGTTTGAGAAGAGAGAGAGCATCAGGACCACTAGTCGAGTGTAAAATGTAGATTATACCCCTGTGAAGTGGCTGTCCATCAGAACCTGAGCTCTTCCAGGCAATATGCCAATTAGGACATTACCATACAGACTGCCACTGAAATTATACCTACGTCAAGGCTGAAAAGAAATCTTTTCAAAAAGCTGGCAGATGTGGTAACTGTCAGACTCCCAAATGTCTCAGTCAGAGCAGCTGAATAAAAATAACTTTAAAATAGCCTGTAACCATGCATGAAGTTGCTCACCTTGTATGATGATGGGTGGCTATTTTTATAACCATTTTGACAACTTGACTTCCAGTGTAATGCTCACCATTTAACAAAGTGGATGAAGAAGATGACAAGCAGTGAGATTCTTATATATCAGTTTATGTCATGAAATGGTGTAAAAAAAACATTTGCAAGTTATGATCATACACAACTCATTATGACCCATCATAATGAGTTGTGAATGACAGAAAGATTAAGGTTTAGATGCCACATTGTCAACACTTAAGATTTTTCTGATGTTGAAATTTGATGGTTAAGGCTGACACTTGTTCTCTTGTGCTGATGTCTTTCATCTTTAGAAGAACAATGAAACATTTTTTACAGCCCCTTAAATACTATCAAAATGATCTCATTCACCAAAGAAAGAAACCAATCTGAGAAAACGTTACTTAGTTTTACCCCTTTAGCTTCTTATATCTATCCTCCAGTCTCTGACATGATCTGAACCAGGTTTGCCTCCCACATTCAGCTGGGAGATGTTTGAGGATTTCTGATTTATGCATCTCACTTCAAGTGACTCCATATTATCCAGATCTAGACTTTGACTTAACCCAGAAGTCCTCAGCTAGTTCTTGGTAGATTTACCATAATATTTTGGCTTGGTGCAGTTTTTTAACAACTAGTTTCACATTTTTCTTCAGGGAGCCTGAATTCATGCTGTGGGGCTAATATGCCACTGGTGTCAGATTACAGGTTAGGCTGTATATGACTGGGTCGATGTGTTCATATCTGCTAAAGTGCGCATTCAAACACTTTTGCTTTCAAATAGACCATGGCTGCTTTTCTTTGATTAATTATTAAGATTTTGTCTGACCCCCTAGATAAATAAAATTCGACTATAAAGATGAGATTTTGACAGTAACATGCTGTTATTGTAGGTCAACATGCTTGTACTGGCAGCTATCATTATTTTTTATTTTTTTAGCCTGTTTTAGCTATCAGCAAGTTTTAGCTTTGACATGGGTTTTCTTAAGTCTGCATAGAATTTGTTACTGTACGTTATCATGCCAGTTTATCTAATATTATAACATCAATATTTAGCATTTTAGCTAATTAGAGGTTTTTTGCTATTCCTCTTTGCCTGGAATATGTTACTTTTTAGCTCATCTTACCTTATAAGCTGCTACAACTGAACAGTATAGGTTTGAAAGCAGTATTCTGCAACGATTTCTAATAGTCTTTTTTGCATTAAGTGATATGTTTCCCTTCTCTTCAGCAGTTTTTCTATATGAATTTTTGATTGTTTCTTACATTTCTGCACGTTTTCTGCAATTTGTATCAAAAACATTCAACTTTACAACATTCACACTGCCTTCTCACAAGAAATGCATTTTTATTCTAGTTATATTTTATATTTACCTGCCTATATTTACATGCCTATCTGCTTCTGATTTAGGTGCAGTCTGACTTAAGTCACAACAACCTACCATAACATAAAATTAAAAACACAAGCAATAATGTTTTTTTGCGGGTTTGCAAGAAAGAACTGCTGCTGCCAATTTTAAATTCCTCGCCATTACTGATGCCTGACAGGCTGTAATTTCTATTCTCTCAGTCCAGTGGAGCCTACTGAGCTGGAGATTATGAAGTGATGGTTTAGATTTTTAAGCACCGACTTCATCCGGTTTTAAATCTCAAAAAAAAAAAAAAAAAAAGAACATAAATAAAAACAGATGCGTCTTATAAAACAACCAGGCAGTCGAGCTAAATCACCCTGTGCTTCAGTGAACTCACATTTTTTAGTGTCACCGTTGAGTGAACATTTCCTCTAGTCAGTGTCAGTCTACATATCGATGGAATTCCTGTCTGACTAATGGCTGTAACAGAACTTGGAGTGAAAAACTTGGGTAGAACATTAATTTTCTAATTTCCCTGTCAGTCTCAATTTTGTCCTTCAGTCTGTCAATAAAGTTGCATTGATACTGCAAAAAGACCATTTAACACATGGCAGTTGTTAACTGATTATTGACAAGAACTGCTACTGTGTAAAGGGAACAAAGCCTTTACAGCCACTACAGTTAGCTATTGCTGCTGCTGATTTGAATGACTTTTATTTTTTGGATCCAAGTAGTAACAGGGATGTTCTATTGAGTATTATTAATACTTTTTTTGAAAGTTGCTTTTTACTGACTTATGGGTCTGGAGTGATGACAGGCAGGGGTCAGTCTGTGACATCAGAGAGAGAAAACTGTGGAGAACAGCAAGAGGGAAATGTTCTGATTGTGTAGCCGTCCATCTGGGACTTCAATATTGAAACGTTCCTCAGCACAGATGCATATCAATATCTGCATCGGTTTAGACATTGAAAAAAAAGAAAATATTCTGCAACGGGTTTCTATGACAATGTGAACAATCCATAAGGACAGATCTATTCCATGCTTTGTGCTCTGAGCAACATCATGCTTTATTATTTATGTTATATATTTACAGTTCCTAATTGCAGTTTCAAACCATTCAAAAAAAAAAAAATTAGTCAGTTTATTCAGTTTACTTTTTATTTATTTTGCATTTGCTGTTAAACTCCCAATTGCACTGACTGAACAGCTTAACGTTGTGTTGTTTGTACATGTTTGAACAAGCTTGTGAAGTTGCCGGTGTGTTTTAAGTGTTCTGTACTGGGGGAGTTATCACATCGATTTGCAATTCAGTACAGTTGTGTCTGTGTTTATAAAACAAAACATTTTGAGTCAATTGAGCTGCTGTTCTGTATTGGATCGGAATCAACTGATACTAAACCTCAGGTACTGGAAGTGATACAAAAGTCACCCGCATTTCTGCAGGTGACTTTTGTCACCTGCAGAAATGCACAAATGACTGCAATGAAACATCAGACTGCGTCAGTCTGATGGTTTGCACACTGAACCATCAGGTGTGATACATGTGGATCTTTCCAATCTGGAAAAGAAAAGAGCAGAAGAAAGGGGAGCGGGTTCAATTAACTGGCTTACCAAAAAGAAAGAGGAAAGGGAGACTTAAAAAAGACTGGAGATGTAACAGTGATCCATCTATAAGAGATAGAGCAGACCGGACTTATTGAAGAAACTAAGATACTTCAAGGTTTACAGCAAGATGTTGCAGATCTTCTTTCAGTCTGTTGTCGAGAACATGATCTCTTTTGCCGTCATGTGTTGGGGCAGCAGCATCAGAACCAGGGAGCTGCAAAGGCCCAACAGCCTGGTAAAGAAGGCTGGTTCTGATCTGGTTATGTTTCGTTCTAATTTGGTTCCGTTCTGGGTATGACTGTGGAATCCCTGGGGATAATAATACAAAGAAGGATTATTTATGAAATCAAGAGAATTGTGGAAAACCCTGACTGTCCTCTTCAGACAATGGTCTTAGAAAAACAAAGTGTCTTAAGTCAGAAGCTTCTTCTCATTCCCTGTTATATGGCTGCTAAAGGAGATCTGTTCTGCCAAAAGCCATCACCATCTACAATAACTCTTTCAAGAATTTGAATTAAGAAGAGTTACAACAACACTTAATTTTTCTTTGGGATCAATAAAGTATTTTTGAATTTGTATTTGATGCAATGATACAGTTGATAATATAAAAGTTAACAATACACTATGTAGAAGGAAGCCCACTGGCCATGCTCTGTCTGAGGTGACCACACAGAAATGGTGTGCAGACCAGAAAGAAGACATTTGATATTTAAATGCCAATATGTCAAAATTATATTGTGTTCTTTGTTTTTATTTCCAAGCCAATTTTTGGCACTTGTGTTAAAGTCAGTTGTGTAACAACAGGAACTATCAACGAGCTGCAAGAACAAGTTGATATATAGAGATGAAAATACACACTCAGAAAGTCCTTAAAAGCTTTGAAATGCTTTTAAGAGGAAGAGTCCTCCGGGGCCCTGTGGCACCCTGTGGAGGCTGTCATGCAGCAGGGCCACCACTGGAGGGACGAATGCTAACTGCCAGCTTCCCAGAGCTGTAATTCCTCCTTTGTCCTGCTGGAGCTGCAGCTTGACGCCCTGTCAGTTGTTGGTGCTGGTCGTAGTTGCATGAGTTTGCTCTGGCAAGTCTGAATGTTGGATTTATATCTTAACATGACTGCAGGCTTATTTGAAACCTGCATGTGTGTTTCTCTTATATCTCCGTGTTAAACCCTCAGATGGGTTGGGGAGTGTGTAGAATGTGCTATGCTTCTCTTTCTGTGCCTTCTAAAAACTCCTCAATTATTTTAAAGTGCAGACAAAAAGTACATTTTTTGCAAACTACATGTTCCTTTTGGAATCATTTCTGTTTGATTTCATTGTGTGTGATTTCATCATGATGAGTGATGGAAACTAACTGAACTAAAAGGTTCTTCAGATTTGTGCAGCACTACCAACACTGCAATCTGGCAGTTCAGGTGAAAACAAGTATTTATGAAAACAAGTATTTTCATTAACAATTCATTCCTTAATGTTTTTAATATGACAAAACAACAGCACTCTTTGACCATCTGTGACACTTTGCAGAACATCTCTAAACATTTTCATCCTAAAAAAAAGGTGGGCAACAATGCTACCACCTGCACCACTGTGCAGCCCCAATACAAATACATGTATTTCTAAAATTGAGGATAAACAATTAGAGGCAATCAATGAAACATAAACTTGTAAGATTTTCTCAGAAACTCTCAACAGTGAAACTTGAACTTGAAGTGACAATGTAAAGGTGAGTGTCCCTTCAATGAGCTTTTCAGTTTTAATTATGTGTCAAGCAGACACTGAACATGTTCCCATTCCTCATGGTGTCTGTCAGCACCCAGGGGCCGATCCCCTGCCAGAGGGCCTCATTAGATTGGGCTCCCCAGGATAGCTTCATCCTCAGCAGAATGCAACTTTTCCATCTTTCATATTAAAGTACTTATTTTCTGTTTTCCATCCTCTGACAAAGTCCAACTTATTTGTTTCTAAGACATTACGTCATAATGTTGTTAGCATTTTTGGTAATAACATAATCTAGCAGTATGATGTATATGACGCATACTTATATGCAAATTCAAAACACTCTGCCAGTCACAATTTCCAACCAGAATTGTGCAGACTGTTTCAGTGCAAACCTTCATTAGCGTACCTGGTACAAATTGTTTATTGTTTTCATAGTATTACTAAAAGCCGTCGCAGATCTAATGAGGACCTTATCTAAACAGGCCAAGATTAAATACTAGCTTTCATTCAAAGTGTCACAGTATCCTACTCAATCAGTGGCAACCAAACGTTTCTCATTAATTGGATCTCTAAATATTCAAACAAGTCCCTATATGTTGATCTGTAATCCATCTAACAATGATCCCAAATCGACATCTTAAAGACAGCAAGGAGGCCATGTTTTATGCCCCTCTGAATTTAAATCAATTAAGCAAAGAATGGAGAAGCTAAATGACCTGTGTATAGTACATTCGATAAGCCTATAATTACTGCCCACCGATCTCCTGCGCAGTATATTGGCCCATGAATAGGATAAAGGTCAGGATGTAACATTGTGCATTGACTTGGTTTTTACACTAATGGACGTCAATACAGAATGTGTACTGGCCCTAAATGGCAAAGCAATTTAATTATTTGTCATAAAAATTTACTCATAATGGAGAACCATTATTATGTTAAGTCATACTGATCAATGTTTAAATAGATTATTATTACCCAGTTGTGTATTTATTTTCACTAACAATTCTGCAATGATTAATACAGTTATTTAATGAAGTATGAATTTGCACAGCAGCATTTACAATCACACTACATTTAAAAAAACGAATTAATAAATAAAATGTCTTAACAGTGAAACTAGGCAATTTGCACGTAGTATAAAAAACATTGAGGTTGGGCTGAAAACCTTTCTTTTCATAAAAATTTCCTTCATAGATGAATATTTTGAACATTTGAAATACCTGTTGCAAAGAAAACATTAATATATTTATCTATTGAAAAACTTAAATCCAACTTTAAATTTTGACTGATGACAGTTTAAAGACCATTGCCTGCAGAATGACAGCTGGGTCATTCTGCAGGCATTCTAAATTGATTTTTGTCTTTTTACTCAGCTGCCACACAGTGTTTAGGAAATGATCACAGACAATGCAACAAACAGCGTTCTCCCATCTGCAGCACACTGCATGTTAGACTCATCACTTCACATGCTGTTAAGGGGTCAGAGAGGTTCAAATATAACGTCTAAAATAAATTGTGAATGTATGCATAGTTCCAACATCCTGTCACTGGCTCTGGCTCATCAGGTTTCACCTATTTGTCACTAAAAATGTGTCATTGTTTTTTGGAACTTCTTTATTCTTTTGTTCACTCGGTAAAGGTTTAGAGAAAACTGAAGTAATGTTTTAGTTAATGTTCACTAATTCACAACAAAAGTCATCTCACTTTGGAAAACAGATCAAATTTTAACTTGGTTTCAAGCAATGAATGTCATGTTATTTGCTTAATGAACATGACATTCATTAAGCATGAACGTGGCCCATGCAAAATGCCCTTTTATTACCTTATGTCTGTATTTCTTTAACTCTCATTTGATTGAAATTAGCCATTCGTTTAGGTGCTTTTAGCAAACAAGAGCACTAGGTCCAGGTTTAGCTTCCATCCTGTTCAGTTTGAAACCCATTTTAAAAGTCTCAAAATCATCTTACCCATTCTTATTTGTCTGAACTGCTTCTCCTTTACTTGCCTGGTGTGCTCCTGAATCAGCTGACCTTTGACCCAAAGACACTTTATAAATCCAGAGGAGACTTTTGAACTGTTCACTCCCAAAATATGAGAGAGCTGCAGCTGCAGCTGAGAAGAGCTGCAGTTGCAGCTTCATCTCTTGATGCTCCATTTCTTGATCTTTTCTCCGAGGTTGTAACCCAGTGTGAGTTTATCATCAGTCTGCTAATCTTTCATCCTTTGTTTGTACTGGTGTTCCTTTCAATTTTCGCCAGCTCCTGTGTGGGAACTCATAGCTGTTTCATCGACGTGTTCTTGATTTCTCTATTCTGTTGTTTGGTCAGCTGTTTTGTTTTGCTGCAGTGCTTCAAAAATAAAGCAAGATGGAATAGTTTTATGAATAAGATGTATCTTTCAGGTTAACGTAAACCTCTAAAATCTTTTTTTTTTTAATCACGATCCAATTGGATGTCTCTTCTTGCATTGCAGAATAATATATTTACTCCTTTTAGACAACTGTAAAAAGAAATTAGCTGTGGAATTCTGAAAAAAGAAAAAAAAATATTCCCAAAATATATTTGACAGTAAATGTAAACTACTCTGTTCTCCTTATTTTTTCAGTTTCTGTGGTTTCCATCATTCTAACTATTAGCTGTTCTTCATCTGCCCTGCACAGACCTAAAATGTATCATCAGTCTGTTTCAATTCAGTAACTCCATTTGAAAGATTTAGAGGTTGTTTGTTTGCCGCAGGAAGCAGTTGCTCCTCATTTCCATTCCACTTCTCACTCTGCAGCTTACTTCAGAGCAACTTATCGGCTTTTCTGCTGTGATTGACAGCTCAGAGACACCTTGCGATGACTTCTCTGCCTCTGTCATGTTTCGTCTCTCTCTATCTTCTCTCCTCTTCCTTTTGATGCGCTTTGTCTCTCCAGCATACATGTAGGCCTTTCTTTAACCTCCCTAGGGACCTCTCTGTCCCCTAGCCTTTGGAAGCTGAAGGAGAACAGTCAATAAAATAAACTGGCTGGATAAGGAAATATATATTTATATATTTTCTGTTTCTCTTTATACTTTCCGCCTCCTTCAGGTCTGCCGCAAAGATGCACAGCTGGAGCCCAGGCTGATTGACGGCTACAGGCCCTATTTTGTCAACTCTTTATAAGCAATCATCTCCTGTGACTACTTCTCTTGAGACAGACACACTTTGAAAGCATCAGACCACCACCTTTTTTAAAAGCATCAATTGTTTTAAGTGGCCGAGTGCCTTGAAGCGTTGCTTGTATGTTGGAAGAGTTGTAAAGCAGGAAAATATAAGTGCTTCTGTAAGCCTGAAGCCCGGTTCTGGATTGTTAGGAACTATGCTGCTGAAGCCTCTGACTCTTCTGCTTTAGAATTTACTGAGATGTTTTATTCCTCATAATCTAAGATTAGGCTTTTTTGTGGATTGAATCATTTTTTCCATCCACATTGATGCATGTCTTAAGCGCTGCTAAAATATTTGTTCTAAAAATGTTTGGTATGTGTATAGAACTTTATTTAAACTGAACTTGGGCAAAGTGCGTTGTGTTAGAAAAATGGTGGGCCACCAGGCTGAGCGTTGGCTATTTGAAATAGGAGTTTTTCATACTCAAGTCTCCGTAAGGATGGATTAAGCTAGGTTCATAGCTTACACTTCAGTCATGCACTGTGCATTTTGTTTTAGCTTACTGCATCTTTGTCTAGTTCAGAACTAGACAATGAACCTTATGTCCCCAAGGTACCTCTGGAGAATGACGCAGAAGTTAAGAAGATATAAGAAATGTTTTGGTCTGCCACAAACTCTCAAAATAATACCTTGAAGTTTAATGTGAGAAAAGGTGAAAAATGTTTTGCAAAATTCCAGATCCTTTTTATGTTTTTCTTAAGCTAATCCATGTCAGCCACTCAACATGAACCAGTCAGTTCCTGTAGGGATTTAAGCCACATAATAAAGCCTTCTGAACTCTATACCACAATATGAATGGAAGAGATGCATCATGTTCCAGCTCATTCCAGGCTTTGACTAGTAGCTCTTATTGGAGCAGAAATGCTATTTCATGTCTTTCAAAGGGTAGAAGATATTCAGCATGTTTTGCTGATGTATCTTATTGCCTTTCATTTTACAAAGGGCATCCCTGACATTTCTATGCTAGGCCAGATAAAAGCAGCATTCATTTCTTCAGCATTGTAACATTTGAATTCAACCAGATTTTAATATTGTTGCAAGTTCAAAAACGTCACTTCTTTCCTTTCAGATAGAAAGGAGATTTAAAAAGGAATAACTGCCTGGAACATCAGGGTCAACCTGTAACTTTGACAGTCAAAGGAATCTGAACCTTCTCATAATATTTAGAAGCTCAAATGCAACATCTGCTTGCTGTTCTGGATCTCTGCAAGGAATAAATAGTTTTTTCACCAAATCTGATATAAAACAAAAAATCAGTTTGAACAACAAAAGTATGCTCAAATATAGACAAAGAAGTCTCAAGAGGGAATTTCACAGTAGTGACTCACAACTTAAGAGCTCGATTACAAAGCACTGACGCCCATTGCTTCAGAATGTCCAACCCTGATACTCATTTTATTTGTTTGACTTGTTTGATTCTGTGGTGGGAGACAATTTATAGGGACATAAGAGGCTGGATCACCTGCAAAAGAATTAAGTGTGTGCTTTTGTTGTGTTGCACCAATATCCACTGCATCATGCAGGTCCGCCTCAGGATTAATGTTTTAATTTTATCCCTAGACAAAGCTGTATCGACTTTGCTTAAGCACACTCTAAATATGAGATGTCCACTGTGGAACATTAAATGTTCCAGTGAGCAATTGATCTTTGCTTGGGGTCAAAAGCAGCGAAGATTTGAATTTAAAGTAAAATATCTGTCTCACTAAGTCAAATGATATAGCGAGGCTAAACTGGTTGTCCACAGCCTGTGGGTTTGGTAGTTACAATTTAGTAATTGATGAATTGATATTGCTGAGGACAGACAATAATGATTTATATTGTAAAACCCTATTATTTACCAGGGGTGTTCTTTCTTTCTCTTTTTTTTTTTTTGCTAAACCTGTAAATAAACCCAAACTGATTATACATTCAGTAAACAGAGGAAAGAGCACTAAAACACATGAAATAAGCACACAGAACTTCTCTCCAAAATATAAATGTAATAAAAAGAATTTTCAGTTAAATTACTTCAACAAAAGCATGACGCAAATAGCATATCAAAAAATAATGAAACTAATCCACTCCCAAAAGGCAAAACTGTAAAAACATGCAATAAAGAATAAATTGAATAAAATGATGCAATGTTCAGTATGAACTGCGTATATTATAAAAAGCAAGTTTGTTTTAGAGGAATTTGGAAATGAGGCCAAGTGATTTTTCAACTAATAAACAGAAGCACCAACATATGAACTCAGAGAAAAATATTGAGTAATATCAAAGTCTAATATGAATTAGGACAACAGGCATGTGTTCAAACAACCAATTCATAATGCAAAGCAGAATTAATGATTTATTTATTTTTTGTATGTATTTGTAATTTATTGGACACCTCTAATTACAAGAGGGAAAGCTACTTGGAAAACAGCTAAATCAATAATAAATCAATAATAACTATCTCAGTGTTAGTGTTCAGCTTTTGAGAAAACCCAAACTTTTCAGATTTTAAGGATGATTTGTTGCAGCTCAGTCAAACAACGTCTGTTTTTGGGCAATCTATGATTCAAAGGATCCTTCTGCAGAATTATGAATAAGACAGGCTCAAGGTCTGTTCCTTTGAACCGAACATTGACACTGGGAACAATAGCCCAAAGTTACAATCGGCAACAGACTGTAATTTTAAGAAGCAACATCTTTCTGCACCGTGCAGTGAAGTAGGACAACCCCTTCAAGGTAGCAGGGAAGTCCTCTCCAATGCAACAGCTGCCACAGCTTCTCTTGCTAACATGATGGTGATGTCATATATTCAGACAGTGAAATTCTTCCTGCGAAAACTGAAAGTGGGTTAATACAGTGCATTGTGGGACTATGAGGTCTGAAACCAATCTCTTTGTTCCTATAGGTATGTCCTTCATGACTGGAGGTATTTATTACATGGGGAATACTAAACATTAAGAAAGAATTGTTTTTACCATACTGTTCATCATTTTTTCTCATGAAATAGGGCTAAACCAAAGGCAGGTTGTTTTAGGCCAAAGGCAAGTTTTAAAATGAACAGCACTTTCAGAAACAAACTGAGTCCAAAATAGCTTGAGTGAATTTATGTCTATGGCAGTAATGAACCAAAATCTTACAAATAGAGCATGAGAAACCCTATCAAACCAGCAGCATCATGAGAAACAACAGGAGAATTTGTCAATAAATGACTTCTTTTTGTCCAAGTGAAGCTGGCACAAACTTAATGGTCCATTACTGCCACTGTCTTTGAGGACCAAGATACATCTGAAATGGGGCAGCTTAAACAAGCAAAGATACACTCTCAAATGTACAAAAAAAACTATAAAAAAGCCATTTGCACGTCTCCTATATCCTACAGAAATGATTTTTCATTTCCTTTAAGAAGCACAAGAGTTCTCTGATAAGCAAACCTCTCTAAAGAGTGAGATTTTCTCTACACAAAGCTCCTCATCTCCGTTCTCATTCTCTCTCTGGATCTTTTCTGTTTCTTACAACTATTAAGGATTTGTTCCATTGATTCCTGCTGCTGCCATTTCTTCCATAAGCCTGTCTGGTGCATTCCCATTATTTCTGAAAGTTTTGTTCAACCAGTGCATGTTCCAACCTCACCATAAAAAAGTGCTATTGTGCTCTTCTATGCTTCCCCCGTTCATGCTAACTTTAATATTGGGTTGAAACCAGACAAATCCCTTCCATTTTATCTTGATTCCATTTGTTGCTAAAATATATGACATTGTAATATGCATATGCTCTTCATATTAGTTTATAATTTGTTTATAATCTGTTACATGTGCAGAAACCCAATTAAATTTTAGCTGACCAACCCACACTTAAAACCCTCCACCCTTTTAAAAGCATATCTGAGCTCCATCGTGACTCATAAAGTCAGGATGGATCCACACATCCTAAATGTATATAGGAAGAGATTTATTTCCTTCTCATTTACCGATATAGACAATGTATACAACTTCTCTCTTCAACTCTCTCACCCAATTGGCATATATAAAATAAACCTCCACACTAACATCCATATAAAATAATCCTCCTCCTGATAATAAACGAATGAAAACAAAGTCTAGCTCTTAGCCTTTGTAACACACTACTTTTTGTCAGACATAATCACACCCACACACACACACCCACACACACACACACACACGCGCACACACACCCCCACACACCCCACACACCCCACACACACACACACACACACACACACACACCCTATAAGGTTTTGCCCTCAATATATTTTGATGCTTCACTTCCTTTTTGTCTGCACTTTTTTATATGAGCAGTATAATTATGCAGTAAATATAAAATTTCCAACACAGTCACTGTCCAAAGTTTACATATACTCTGACATAGTTTATGAGTGGTTTGCATGAAAGTGCCATCCCTGGTGATAAAGAGCGGTGCTCTGTGACAGTGTCATATTTATAATGTTTTTTAATAGCAGAGCATGTTGAACTTTACTGCTGTAGATGGTAAACACTGAGAACATTTTACCATGTAAAAATAATGCTGGACACTTTGATCTATTGCCATATGTTTCCTATCACATCACTGTTCAGTGTCAAAAAGTATGAGTTGAAATAAAAGGATGGCTGCTGTGTTAATGCAGCAATGTAGAGAAGTGGTGAGCACTACTGTCTCACAGCATGAAGGATTCCTTAGGGTGGATTTTTTTCTGTATATTGTCTACCCGAGTAGCTCAGTCTTTAAATTTAACAAAAATAATGTATCTGAAATTTCTACTGAAAAAAATAATGAGTCTAACTAAAAAAGATAGATAGATGAAGACACGAGGAGGAAGGTGCTGTGTGGACGTTCTAAGAGATGAGGTTATCCTGAGCTGGGGCTGCACTTTTGCTGTTCCAGGTTTAGGCTGCTGAAGGACAAACTGAACACTTTTCCACAATTTGATACTTTCTTCTTCTACTGTCCAATTTGAATTATGTGATTTATTTCAACTGTTGCCTTTGTGTTTCATCTGTTATTTTGTTTTCCCCATAGAAGCTGGAGCTCCATTCATTCTGTTTGGCTGTGAAACCTTCCTAGAGGACGACATCGGCTGAGATAACAAAATGTTCTCTCTTTCCTGCAGTTTACTTTTCCCTTTTTAACTTAGAAAGCACTTCTACATCAGTTCTTTAGCTTCCTTTTGTGTCTCTGCTCTGTCTCCTCAAACCGCCAGTTGGTGGTGGCAGATGAAGAATCCTGTTCTCAGGTTTCTTCCTGTTAATGGACAGTTTTTTCACTCCACTGTCGCTAAATGCAAGTTATGTATGAGGGATTGCTGTAATGACAACAACACAATGTAAGTGATTGTCTTTTTAAAGTTTCTGTGTGATATTATTCACTTTGAATAACAAAAGCGAGGCTTCTCTGCTGCCTCATAAAATGTATTTAAAATGTATGAATGATTGAACTGAAGTGACTTTTGTAAGGGGCCTCAAGATGACATTTGCTGTGCTGTATAAATAAGCTAAATTGAATTAAAAGTATTTGATGTATTACTTGTCACACTTGGAAATTATTTTGCTACAAAACAGAGCAGATGTGTAATAGAAGGATTAGTAATTTGGCTGCCGCAAAAAGCGACCAGTGTGTATCTGCAGGGGGTCAGAGACTTACTGGGGGCAGCAGTTGTTAGTATTTGAAAATAAAAGAAAATATCAGCTCATTACATCTGGCATGTTGAAGAACTTGCTCTCCTAGAATCTTTCAATCACCTTGAGCTTTTATGACTAAAGCAGCACCTTTAGCCACTACCAGTATACCTACCTACAGTTCTACCTACAACAAAAAAAGCTTATAAAGCTTATAAATATAATTGTGTGTATGTGTGTGTGTGTGTGTGGGGGTGTGTGTGTGTGTGTGTGTGTGTGTGTGTGTGTGTGTGTGTGTGTGTGTGTGTGTGTGTGATTTTGAGCGCCCATTATCATAATAATTAGAATCTTTTGTGGAAGCAAGCTTACCTGCAAAAACTTCAAATCAGAGATAGGAACAGTACAATTCCATTAATGCAGACACTCTGGCTGTCGGTTCGGTTAAATTAGTTTTACTGTTGACACTTCCAAGTTCCTTCACTTTAAGAGAGTAAAAAAGAAACAGGCCAACTGCCAGACCTCATTAAGCTTAGAGGTGTTCTGTCAGACAGGCTGGAAGAGGCATCAGATCCTTTCAGATTGAATTTGTTTGGTTCAATCATGGCAGGCAGATTGCTCGCAGACATACGATGAAACATGAGAAGGAAGCTTGATTTGATCGTGATGACCGCAAGTTGCTTCTACCTCAAACAGTGTAGCTCTCTAGAAATTATTTAGATGAAAAAAAGATTGCTAATGGCTCCCAATCAGCCTGCTTTTGAAAATCTGAACAGATGTATCATTTCCCTTGCTGTTGAACAAGCCTCCATCTTCAGTTTTTTAAAACTGACTCGAGAAAATCTATGTAAAAAAAAAATTCTCAACAGATATTATTTGTAACTCAAAAATATTTGATCATAAACCTGTAAACAATGTATGTTTTAATGTGTGCTTTTTCCCAGCTCCAGCATGTCTTTCAGAGGAAGAAAAAGACAGTGCGGAGATTTTAATTGCCTTACCTGAGGGTAACATGTTTCAGATGATGTAGAAACTCAGCAAATCCCAATTAAATCCAACACGGACAACGAACAAAGTTTTGTTGCATGTGTTGACAGGAAAAGAACAAAAGCCTGATTAAAAGAGCTTGTTAAGGGGAGAAGCGTGACTCAGCAACTTCAAAGCGGAGCAAATTTTGGATATCTAATAAGTGTCCTGGGAATTTCAGTTAGTAATTTCACAGTTTTAATCTTGCCATTTGAAACATGGCAGCATAATGTGTTTGCTTTAATGTGAGTCAGCAAATTAAGTGCCTTTTTAAGAGACCATACCTCCAGAATATGTGATCAGACAAAAACTGGAGTCAACTCTTCATGGGAGCATTAATTAGTTGCGCAAAAAAGATTTGAATAAGAGGTGCTGGACATCACAAGTCCGGCCTGATGACCTTTGCTACAGGTCAGGTAATTTTATTTATATAGCACATTTTCAGCAACAAGGCAGTTTAAAGTGCTTTACATGAATTTACAAGAAAATACAAACAAAACAATAAAACCAAAGGAAAGAACAAAAAGATCAAACAAAAGAAGTATAAACTAGATATTTGCCCCATGTTTGGTCAGATTAGTGATGCATGAAACTAAGTGTTGCTTCTCCATGTTAGATTCTATAAAGTAGATGGTTCTAAATGTTGATCGAAGGTAATGAGTAGTTTCTCTAGATAAACTAATAGGCAATGAGAGAGAGGACCTTCCCTCTCTCTCATTGCCCAATTCACTGTCAAGTGAAACAAATTTCTCTCTTTTATCTTATGGATGATTTATGCTGCAAGTAAGTAATGAGAGCGGTTTCTAAATGACCATAGTAAGTAATACATGTGGTGGTGAATAGTGGAGAGACATCGCTGCAGTAAAGGGTGTGACTTTGGGTCACCTCTTGTAGTGAGTTGAAGGACTAATTTTGATGACCTCCCCTTCCTTTCTCTGGTTTTGCATGTAAAACAGCAGACATGTGCTGTTTTACATGTCTGCAATGAAGTGACATGGTAAAGGTGGAATGCTCCCTGTTGGTGAAGAAAGAGCTGAGCCATTATAGTGGTGTGTCTACATCAAAACAGGGTACCTTGATGAGAAATGGCTCTTGATCATTAGACAGAGATCCCGAATGCAAACAGCTGAATGAAGCTTCCGCTGTAAGGCAGCTGGGCTAAAGCTGAGCGTTTGGACTAAGAGCTCCACAATCTGGGAGCATAGAGTAGAGCCACTGGTTTTCAGCATGGAAAAGACAGACTTGAGCTGATTCAGGAATCTCCTTTGCATTACATGACATTTTGTGACAATAAATAAAGAATTCTATCCCTTTTTATATATTTAATCTCCAAAATCTTTGTCTTTTTTACTCCTTAATTTAAGATTTAGAATTGTTTTCATGGTCAAATCTGAAAAACATTAGCAGCTTCACTGGTTTCTTGATAATTTTACAACTATAGATAGTAATTGTGAAGTTATTTTACCAATTTAAAGGTAATCACCAAAAATGTTTAGTGACATGTAAACAACCTTTAACTTGGAAGAAAGCTTTTTTTTTTTGCAGCTTTTAAAACAGTTAACAAATAATTAAAACATGGATGTCAGTGGTTAAATGAATTAAGAAAAACCTCCACATAATTTCTCAGACTAAAAGCCTGTGTTATCAGAAGTGGCAGATAAAATGACTCCCTGAATCAGTGCATCGTGGAAAAACTTTTATTTGTGAAATGCTGCTAAAGTACACAGCAATTATCCAACTGTTATATTGCCTGTGACAGTGGCCCTGGGAACACTGCCGCACATCTAGATCAAACAGTTGTGCTAAATTAAAGAGTGGGTTATCAGACTGGGCAGGAGTGTTTGATGTGCACAGATGAGATGCATTATTATGGTAAACAAGCCCCCCTTATCAAGCTATTCCTACAGGGCCCTCTAGCTAAGCAGTCCAGAGCAGCGTGTGCCCTTGGTCAGACAAATACACACACACACACACACACGCGCACACGCACACATAGAAACCAGAGCATAAATATATGCTCTGTTGATCCTTCACACTCCACTCCAAACAGCCACCTGCTCTCCAAATGTCAGTCAGTCTCCGGAATAATTTGTTTCTAATCATTGACAAAGAACAGGAAATGTCACAGTTTTCCGAAGAGGATGAAATCTGATTGATTTCCAATTAGTACTAAAACAAAATGCCAGTATGCCCCCCTCCTAAAAAGACCTCCCCTGTGTCCTTGTGTGAAATACTGCTTGTACTGTATTAGTGGGACAGTTAGAAAAGAGGAAACACTAAGAAGCAGTTGCAACCTGAAAGTTACAGAAAGCCCTGGAGTATTTCATATGAGGTTCCAGCTATGTACTCTAAAGATTATGTGAAACTCTTGAAATGTGAAGCCCTGAACTAAACTCTTAATAAACAAACATGAAGTATAATAAAGTAAACAAAAAAAGAAAAGAAAATCCATTTTCAGAGGGAATGCTGGACTGTTGTCAATGTAGATAGTCTTTGGGTGAAATGGTTCTAGGACTTTTTGTGATTGTGGCAAAGTGGCAGCGAAGGTTCAAGAAAAAAAGCAAGGCACATCAAATTCCTCCGTATGTGAGCATATGAGGAAAATATCTTGGCTGTATTAAATCACAACACACATTCACTTTTCTATACATACCTCCACATCCATATGAGTCTTTATCTGTCTGGCTAGCATACTGAAAAGAAAGCTAGGATTCTTCTTCTTCATCTCACTCAAAAATTGCTAAGGGGTCAATTAAGTGTTAAAACCATTTATTTTTGGATTAGAGGACTAATTTTTTTCTAAATTAATGGGGCTGCACATTCTTTCTGATCCACAATGAATATTTGAGTATACTGCGGTACATTAAAATGAGAAACTAGCCTTCTTAAACGTTGGGATTCTTCTTCTTCCAGAAACCAGGAAAAAAATATTTGCCAAAGGTGAAGGTAAAGTCATATCTATTTTTCAGAAAAGTTATTTCAGCAGGGTAACTGTTGGTTTGTCATGAAGGAAAGTTTAGTCTGTTTTAGCATTGGTTACAGAAGGAACAAATGGTGTGTACTTTAAATCTGGTGAAATTTTGTTGATATTTTGGCTATGTTGCTTCATAAACAGTATACATGTTTGGGGCTCATATCCTCCCAGTCCAACCCAGTCATGATGGATGCCTGCTCATCCTGGTTCTGGTACCGTTGGAGACATGTTCCTTGTGAAAGGGAATGGGATCGCTCCATTTTCTTTGTATGTGAACAGATGTGGAACAGATGGAATGGAAATAATAATAATAATAATAATAATAATAATAATAATAATAATAATAATAATAATAATAATAATAATAATAATAATAACACATATCAGCATATTAAAATCATTTATTGTGCTCCAGAAGAGTAAGACTATTTAACCAGAAAGAAAGACAAGTGACAAAAATTCTACATTACAAATGCCAGACCTGCTCACATGGTTCCCCACTTCTCACATGGCATTTGAAGAACAAAGCTCTCCATAGCTTTAAGACTGTTTGCAAAAACCTCCAAGGATGTAGCTGAGGTTTTGACTGTTGCTGTGAACTGAGGTCAGAAAATGGCACATTGCTCTACATTCATTCACAGCGTTCGCTCTACCGCTTCCATTTGCTTTGACACAGGCTGAGTGTTGGCCATGGTCAGGGTAGATTTACACTAGAACAAAAGTGAAGCATCCCCCTAGAACAGGGTTTCTTAAGTGTCCTTAGATCCCAACTGTGAACCTTTTGTCTCCTGCTATTCTGTCTCATCAAACCTACACATGATGGGGCTCGAAGGAAACAGCTGATGCAACTCCATTTAGTTTTGTTTGCTTTAAAAGCTCCCCTTGAAATGGACTGAAAATCTGTGTTTTATGGAGGGTGACACTGCATAGGAGTCATTCTCATCTCTCAGGCATTCTAGGATTATATCGGCATTCTGGACATGGAGCTCTGCAAGAGGCGCTGCTTCAAATGCAACACCTTTAAATCCAAAGTTAGACAAGATGGATGTCATTTTGGAAACACAGCAACCAGTAAATTTGAAACCACAACCAACAAAGAGAAATGAAACACATGGCTTAAATAAGCAGTTTACAAGGCTCTGTTTTTGACTGTGGAAAATAAAGCAGAATGTTGCAAATTAATTATATTAGTTCAAAATGAATGCAACAAAACAGGACAAACAAAAATACAACTAAACTTTGACATTGTGGGGTTGCCATCTTCTGTAGGGGGAAAGAAAAGAAATCCAATTGAAACCACAAATGCATTCTACTCATGATCATAACGTTTTCTGAAAATACTTTTTTTTTTTTTTTTTTTTTTTAACCAGGGACTGAATCCAAAACAAACAAGTTTAAAAGGTTAAATTTAAGCACATGCATCACCAGAAGGAAATTAAAAATGAAAAGCTTTCTTGCCATCTAACTCCTGATATTCTCTATAAAAATGCCACAAGTTAATAGCTGTAATGAAATTTTTAACTCATTTCAGATTTATTTGCCCATTTAGTGAAACGGCTGGGTTTAACTGTTAGACATGAGATCAAAGGCCTTATGTTTCCATCAAAAAGTAGTTTTAAAACCTCTTTTATTTAAAGAGGGGTTGTTAAAAGATTTTCCAGGAAGCATAGTTCCAGAAAACAGTTATAATAATCTATATGTCTATCCAAAGTTTTCAGTCTGATGCCAGGAAAGTCCTTGGATATTTGGTAAAGAGGAACTCGCTGCAGCCTACAGAACACAGCAGTGTTGTTTTTCAGACTCCAACAAAAACAGATTTATGATTGGTGATATAGTTGGGCAGCGATTGTACTGACTGAACATGTTTTAATATTTACATGTTTTACTGCCTGCCATCCAGGCTAAATGAAAGAAATAAATCCAAATGGTCTTTCCTGAAGCTTCCACCAAGGCTATAAACTATAATATATATATATAAAAAAAAGGTAAAATGTCTTAAAATCATAGATATATTTCTTAAAATTATACATATTTACTTAAAGCATGACTTCATGCTTTAAGTAAGGGCTAGAAGATGATTAACAGCTAAACAAAGCTGTGGATGTTATGACCAGGGAACTGCTCAGCAGTGTTTTCATGTGAAAGTCCAGCTTTGCTGGTCAAAGAAACTGTGAAAACCAATTTTTTAACTTTAGTCTAGCAATCTTGTTATATTAAAAGAAGATAAGAAACTAATTAGGAGGTAAAAAAAGACATGGATGAATGGTTTATGAGGTAGAATATACATTTCAATAGTTAAAATAACAATGACAAACAACCAAAAGCAAATTGACAGGCTGAGTAAAACAGACTGAATGACTATTTATGGATTCATTTCAGGAATTTGTCAGACAACTTCATTTTGCATTCAGATTTTAGAAGTGCCTTATTGTTGCTCTGCCTTTGTTAGCCTGTTATGCCTTTAATCCAGTCACCTGCCATTTATGCCACCATTAGCCACAGAAAGGGCTAACCAATTCACATTACACTCAGTCATTCACGCATTCACACACTGATGGAGGAAAACTACTGGAGAGTAGCAACAGCCTGCCAGGGGCTGTTGCTACTCTCAGGCTCTGAGAAAGGCTGCCGCCGGGCCCTCTGACCAACACCTGCAGGCAAGGTGGGTGAAATGTCTTGCTCAAGGACACAAAGATTAAGCAGGATTTGGACCAGCATGCCTGATAAACTCCTACCAGCGCCACTACTTTGGTTGATCAAACATGTGCAGCTAGCTCTAGTTTTAATTTATTTTGGAGCACATGTTTGTTTTTCTGTTCTGCTGGTGTTCATTTTGAGTAACATCAATATTTACACCCAGGTCTAAATTTTATGGTCAGAAATTTCACCTGGTGCCTCACTTTCTAAATGATTGAAATAACTGATGTTTTACTAATTTTCAATTCTCTTAGCTTGTTTGTAAACTTTAAATGTTTTTCTGGAGAAAATATATTTTTATTTGTATGTAATTACCACCTATAAGTTATGTTTTGTTATCAGTTGCACCGGACACATAATGTCAAAAACTGAGGTATGTCAGCGGCTGACCAGCAAATTTATGGTAATATTTTGTGCCTTGCATATAAAGTTAGGAATTCATCTTGAACTGTCAGCTATTTAGTATGGCTCTGTACGTGCTTGACTATTTACCCATTACTGCAATTACATGCTTAATTCAGTGGATGGCCTTTAGTCCACCAATGACAATGCAGTGTCCCAGTCCCTGTGAAGATCTATAGAATAAATACACTTGCTGTCAGTCAACTGATACAGTAAAAAGAAAAAGAAAAAAAAAAGAAATCCAATGCCTTTTAGTAAAGGAAAATGTAATTATTTGTTTATAATTTTTGTGTTTTGTAATATGACAAAAAAGCAAGTCTTTAAAGGCAACAAATGATTTCCTAATTATTAGCCGTCACCAGGCAAAGTAATCTCATCATGGTCAGTCATCACGTCCATCCAGGGCGTATTTTTATTGCTTTTTAAATGAATTAATTCATGCATTTGTTTATATATTAATTTTTGTAGAGCCACAAGAGAAAGAAAGTCAGTAATGAAGCGATCTTCAGCACTCTGCACTAAATCAATGCTTGAATATTTTGGACAACACAGGAATATGACTGACTTCACTAATAAGTCTGTGACCATAAAACAGGTTAACAGACTGCGACTTGTTGATGTGAATCAGTGGAAAATAATACAGGTGTGAAGAACAATAAGAATGTGAATTAAAACTTAAGACCAAATAATTTATAATTTTCACAGCTGTGATGCTCACTGTGTTTGCTAAGGTCATTCTAGTGATTGATGGAAGCAGTTTAGTCATTTGGGTTTCAATCACTGTCATGTTGTCATAGTGACCCTTTCAGGCCATTCTTTCATTCCTGCTTCACACGGGTTTCTTAATGATGTAACCCTCAGAGAGCAGACAAAACTGACTGAAGATTAAAGAAAATGAAAAAGTGCTTCATGGCTTGGAGAGAACACATAATGGAGGTATTTAATATTTCAATAATAGTTACCACGTTTGTTTTCAAATCGGATGCGATGCCTGCTCACATTGGGCTAATAGTTTTCTGACCTAACAGTGCCGTGTTGTTTTATTGGAATTATGTGCTGATACGTTGTGTTTTATAACTTTGTTTATCTTGTTGTTGTCTTGCGGTGGAAACAACAGAAAGCTGACCACTTAGTGTTTCATTGTTGAAGGGTCTCTGGCACATCTTCTTAATAAATCACAGTAATGGAATTACAAACATAAGCTCATGGTGATGTTTGTGGGTCTAATAAATATTATGTCACACTATATGGAATCAGTTTGATTTCCAAGCAGGAAATACACTGAACAGAAACCAATATGCTCAAACAATTTAGCATCAGTTTTGAGGTTTTTTTAAGCATTTCCTATAATATGTCAAAATTTAACCTTGCATCCAACTTGGGTGCAGCAGCAGCAGTCTGTATTCATTATTTTAAAGAGCTGCATAGTGCTTGAGAGAGAGCCAATAGGGGCAGGATGTACTCTCAGTACAGAGGCCTCCACATGTCTACGTTTTAGTGAAAGGAAAACAGGGAGACAAGCAATTGAGCCTAACAAGCAGCCTCTCTGTGCCAGCATACAGATTTTTGTATCTGAGCAAAGGCTATCTGTGGCATTCCTTTCACTGTGTGTTTTGAAAATCACCACTTTGCCCCCGCAGTGACTCAAACCTTGTAAGCCATGGGATTTGACTGCAGTCTGCTTGGCTGGATGACTCATTCCTTCTCAGTGGCTAACATTGTTAGATGCTGAGGCTTCACTGACCTAAAGACGTTACCAGGCACCCTCGCAGAAGGCGGCCTACTGAAGACGGTACAGATGCGAAGGGAGCCGTTTTGTTAAGCAGTCCAAGCTGCCAGCTTGACGGGAAAGATGAGCCAGACAATCCCTGGAAAGAAACGCAACGGCTCTTCAACGTCAACTAAAAACAAGCTGTGAGGCCCCGCATCTTCCTCCCTATCCAAACAGTGCTGTGCAAAGGTTTGGTCTCCACTAGTCATCGACATGACTGCCTCTGTAAATATCTAAACAAATACTGGATGAACTGAGCTGGAAAAGCATATAATCTATAATACAGTGTTTGTAAGTCACTGTATTTTTTCAGTTTATTTATCTGTTTCATTAACATCTTAATTTTTTTAAATGTTGTCCTAAGCTTCAACAGTCTTGAGAGCCCTGAAGGAGATGCAGGATATTTAGTTAGCATCCTAAATATCAAGTATCCTAAGTAAACATTTCGTTAAATTACATTTTTCTCCACACAAATTTATATTTACTGAAAAAGAATAAATATTTATAGCCAGCAAGTGAGCTTTGTAAATATTCAGTTCGCAAACTAGTTGAATATTTAGCTCATTAACTAAATATTTAATTTGAAACTGAATTTCCAGCTTGCCAATTCAATATTTATTTTGAACTGAACTGTGACATTTATATAATATGGCGAAAAACATGACTTTGAAAAATTAACTCCTAATTTTGTCTCCCATGATGCATTAAAAACCTGTTCATTTGTGAATGAGTAACTAACGGGACCTGAAACCAGACCAGCTAGATTTAGCTGTACTTACACAGGAAGTCTATTGGTTGTGCAAAATATTAAACTCAGTACAAAAAGGAGTGAATTCTGTATTTGATTGATTATGACTTTGCTGTACCAATACGTTTGGCGATAAATCTTGTGTATTTTCTCTTACATTTGCAAGAAAAAACCATTTGCAGGTTGATCTGATGAGGAGCGAGTATGGCCTGTTCTCATTAAAATCCACTCTGCCGGGGCCAAGCTGTTTGTAGAGGAGATAGTGCACGGATGGTACCAGACAGCTTATCATCATTCTCAATGCAGAGAGAAACTGATGTGAGATCTGACAACCAGTAGCGGTCCAATATCTCCTCAGACTTGGTCCAAACTCAACATGCCAAGATGACAATGCTCTGCCCTACACAGCCAGGTTTTTCAGAGACCTGCTCCAGAATTTGGGAGTGGGGAGGATCAAACTGACTGCCTGCAGTCTTTAACCCCTCTGGACACTTGGGATCATCCTGTTGGTTCTGGTATTGCCAGTGTCCATCACAACCAAAATGCCTGCTTCTATCGTTCTATAATGCCAAAATACTTTTACCCCATGCTCAACTCGTCTGTGAAACTCTCAAATATTTTCTAATTTCCTTCAAATATTTCAGTTTAAAGACAAAACAGGATTTACATCAGCAAAAGCTAAGGAGGCAAGAATCATAGCAACAACTTGGAAATAAATGACCAAATGCAGATTTTCTTCCTGTTTGTGTTAAGTTTCTGTGGATTATGTGATTCTGCGCTTCTTGAAAAGAGACTAGAAGTATGAACAGCTGGTATTAAATGGTAACCTTGTCAGATTATTGAGACTGCAACATCTCTTTCCTCATTTTTTCTTTTTTTGTTACTAACAGACATGCAAAGTCATTATGTTTTTTTTTATTTTATTTATTTTGTTTTTTTTATTAAGATGTCTTCCAAAACAAACAATAAAATAAAAATTAAGAAAAATATGTATTTTTTTAAAACAAACTTTTGGAGAATACCCTTTAATTCGGCAGCTGGCTAAATGGCATGAAGAAACATGTTGGGGAGGGGGAGCGCTATGTTTCTGGTGGAAACTCCGCTCACTCTGGAACTCTTGATGTCTCAGAAATTTAAACTGCAACAAGAGATTGGTGATAAACCTAACCCAGAAACAAGCTCCTCTGTAATTCCTCACAATATGGATGTCAAGAAAATAGCCAGAAATATCAAATGAACTTGTAACAGCTCTGCTAATTATAATAATTATGTTTCACCCTTTTGAGCAAAGTTACGTTAAAAGAAAACATTTCATATTAAGAAACCTTTAAATACAATTCAGCTCAAGGTTGATTGGTCGACTGATCATGTTTTGACTCCTTGTAGATCTTTTAGCATTTACAACAAATGCTTCCTCAATGTCTTTACAAGAGGAATAGATAGTTCTTTAAACAAGCACATTGTCAATTCAGTCCCATCCAATCATACAGATAAGTTCAAACTCAATGCTCCAATTTAATCTGAGAACCGAGTTAATGGCAGGATTAGCTCCTTTGGTGACTTTATCTAGAAAAGAAACATAGGCAAAAATAAATTCTCTGAGGCAGTAGGTAAATTGGTAATAAAAATAGTACATACAGAGTAATGTCATGATTTGCGTGAATAGCTCCTTCAGTAGCTAAGAATATCATCTGAAGAAAAAGATGCTTAAGTTATTGGCTGTCACAGATCAGCTGATGGCCTTCATGGAAGTGACTCAGCAAACTGAAACCATAGTTTTTTTATTTGTTTTTTTTATTTACCTGAAAGTCGGCTAGTCAGTAAAGCCAAAACATTTTGAATGTACATCACACCTATTCCAAGAAACCTTAAGAGTAGAGAAAGAATAGTTACTAAAAGGTTGATTAAATTATCCTTATGGCAACTCAAAACACAAAGCACCAATCTCAAGATGGGCGAATGAAAAACAGAAACACTAAACACAATGAAACATATGTAGACAGAAATTTCTAGCCAGGTAAAACAGCAAGTCAAATTTTCAAAAGATTAAACTTATTCCAAAAGGAAGGAAGAAAAATCCAATTGCAGTTAGAAACTTTCTTTGTGTCTTCAATTAATAGACGTGCGGATTAGCTGGTTCAGAAGGTTGAAAACATCCCGAGAGCGACCAAGACCAACACAGACTTCTGCTTCTATGTTCTTAAAATAAAGTAAAATAAAACAAAATAAACATGAATTACTGTGTAAGGTAAAAATCATACACGTCTACTGGTTTTCACATTGATTTACTTTCAGATCAGATAGTTACTCTGACCAGATGTTTGGTGCTCAGTGAGTTTCACGTGTACAAAACATCCAAACTCCATTTACTCTTGGAAACAATCACAGGCTGTGATTACAGCAACCTTTTTCTTTTGTAGCTTTTCTGAGTTAATGGGCTAAAGGAGTGAAAGAGACACATTTGTTGAATAAGTTCTGATGTAGCGAACATTTCCCTCACATGACTGATCAGCTGTTTCTGCTGTCGTTGTGCGTTAAAATTGCAACATCATCAACACTCGTTGGAATAGCAGAACCGATAGCAGGAAACTCCTGAAAATCTCTGTTCATTTCTCTAAGATGTGTGGTCCATGCTAGTTTTCAACTTCTACTTCCTGTTTGTTACATGTGTCGTCAACATCTTATGGAATCTCAACCAGGTTACATAGCCTGCGAACCAGAAGAAGGAAACACACCCAATTCGCTTTTCCTTTGTTGTTTTTAGTCAGCAACATTTTCAAAGTTTGCTTAAAATATGCATGATGTTTGGATGACTTCTGTTTACATAAAAATATAAACTATTGAATGGCTGTGATGTTTTCTAGATTGGGGTTGTGTGTTAGGACAGTAGATATCCACCTCGGTCTTGGCTCCTTTTGGACCAGCCATCAGCATCAGCCTCTGGGACAAACTTCATTTTGGTTCATGCTTAATTAAGAGGGTAAGAGATTCATGTGCTGTGCATAAAACATTAACTGCGTATAAGCTTTTAACAGAACCTGAGCTGCCCTTTTAAAGAAGTGGGTACCTTTTATTAACTCTGACATGATATGGCAGAGATTTGGAGCACAGCACTTTGTGTGTGTATGTATAGGAAAAAAGCAAAAGAAAGACATTAAGTTGAAGAGGTAAGACTTTTTGCTTTTGATCATCCTGCTTTACTGGCAGACACACCGACATCTCTCCAACACAAAGTACCACCTAACTTGATTCAACTTGGCTAATGATGAAAACTACATGAAAAAGTGCATCGTGGGAATTGACCCAGCCTGATACTCGCTCTTCCTCTCAGCCTCCTGCTGTGCATTTCCGTCGACTCCCACCCCGTGTGATCTGTCTGGCTTTTATCTTGAATTAGACATCTATAGGCAGTCATGTTTAAGTAGCTCTGGAGTTCAGAGCTTTGTTGGATAAATCATTAGCAAATCTACTTCGCCTGGAGATGGAATTCTTCTCTATATTTTTCAATCATTTCACCCTCCATTTTCCTTACCAATTGGGTTCCACTGTGTTACATTTTTATCTTGAAGTGTCAATTTTTGGGGGGCCATTGGGATGACGAGAGGTCAATGGAATAAACAGTGTAGGTAATTACTTTGATATGGTCCGGTCCGGTGCTCCAATAGGTAGAACAGCAAAAAACATTGATTTCAACTGAAGGTACAATGGGTTTGATTGATACAATGTAATGTGATTTACCCACTATCAAAAAGTAGTACCAACACATAGAGTACAAAACTAGTCCTTATATGTCCAGCCCACTCAAGCTATATTATGTTATGCAAGAAATCTTTACCATATGCCCACCCCCATTTTTTTGTTTTGTTTTGTTTTACTATCTAAATCCATCCAGTGACATCCACAAACCGGGACTGCATTTCCCAAGGTTCCATGAGAGCATTGTGTTTTCTAGTTATCCAATAAGGAAATAGGTCTTGAATCTCCCCAACACAAAGAACAGGGTGAAAATTATTCTTATTAATGACATAATCAGCAGAGCAGCCATCAAGCAGGTAAATTGTCATGCGCATCGTGCTAAAATATCCCAATTATCCTTTGTCCCCCCAGCTCTCTGTGTTGAAGTTGGAACTGCCAGAAAGCTGCTCGGTGCGTTCTCACTTCCTACGTCCCGGTCCGACTGGCAGGTTGCAGTGTGAACACCCCGCCCAAGAGAAGTGGGCTTAAACAGCCTTGGTGCTTAGATATGTAAATAGGTCCTATACAATAAAACTGTTTCAATCAAAAATAAAAGGATGAAAAGTATTTGCAAGATTTTTTTTTTTCTCCTCAAAATGGTTCTGTTGTGCATACAGGGTCGCCTTATCTTAAAGTTTTCGGTCCTTTGCTTTACTCTGCTGCTTTTGGCTTATCTTACACAGCCTCCGTTTACGACCCTCGGACATGCCTCGATTGGTTAGCACGGCGTCTGGTTTGTGCCCCACAGAGTGTTCTGCAGAGTAATGCCAAAGGAAAACAATATGTTTTCTTTCCTTTACAAAGTGCTCCCCTCTTCTCACCTCCAAGGCTTGTCTGATGCTCCGTGCTGCTTCCAGATAATACTGTCAAGCAGTCGTTTGTCAGAAAATCCCGAAGGCCATAGCTGTCGCTAGAGAGAAAAAGTGTTTCACTGTTCCTTTTTGTTGCTGTAATACCAGAACAAAAATAATGATAAAAAAAAGTCTTTCCCAAATGTTTCAGATTGTGAGACGTTGTTCTGCTGTAACTTTTTTCCCTTCATGTCTTTCCATTTTTTTTCCCTACAAAACCATAATTACTAATATTATTATTTTTTGATCCTCTGATCCAAAGCATCTGAAACCTTTTATTATATTTCCTCTGGTATTAACAAAATGTGGTATAATTCCAGTGTAATTCCATCGGCCCGGATCTTGGCATCTCCGGGCCGGCGGTTTAACTCCTGAACAGTCTGTCTTTCAGCAGGTCGGCCTGGACTCTCCTCTGCAGCGCTGCAGTTAGCTTGTTGCCTGAGCCACCAGAGTCCTACCTGTACGGGTCCATCCACTGGGCTATACCCGGGTGGTGGAGTGTGAGTGTGGATGTGGATGAGGCAGAGTGTTGTTCTGCCCACTGCTGGGATATGTGTTAAAGGAGTGGAGTGAGGTGAGGCCTCCCATGGTGCTGGGGATCATGGTTATGGTGTTTGGTGTCATGAGTGGAATGTCGTCTGGCGAGCGCCTCATAGCCAGGGTGTAGTCTGGGGGGCAGGCAGTCCTCAGGACCACGTCATGTGCGTGGAGGGAGTCCCCCACCCCTCTGCAGTCCCTGTCCAGGTCGGAGTGCTGCTTCATCTGCAGAGACATAATCTCCTCCTCCTGAGTGTGAGCCAGGTCGTTGGCTGCGCTCCGCTGTGGGCTGCAGCGCCGGTGGACGTCATGCCGCCTCTTGTCCTTTTTATAGTAAAGAGCAGCAAAGGCCAGGATGTTGAGGAAAAGCAAAGAAGCTCCGACAGCAATAGTCACTGAAAGTTCTGTGGAGTAGTCCCGCTGGTCCACCAGGTGAGGCTGGTTGTGGCTGCCCTGCGTCTCAGTGGGGAACGGAGTTGGGTTTGGGCGCCTGGTAACCAGAACTTTGGTCTTTGGTGTGCGGTTAGTGGCTTCCGGAGGGGGAATCTGTACAAAGATAGAAGACCAGATAAAGATTTTATACTAGCTTTGACACTTCTATGCCTTTAACTGCTTCTGGCCTTTTGGTGACAAATAAATGCTGGAAACACTTGACCAGCTTCTTGCTATTAATGTTTTCCCATAAATGTCAAGTCAAAACTTGAGACCTGAATGTAATTCTGTTTGACACAGAAGTATGTAGGAGTCAAAGCTTGCAGGTAAATTCAGGAACTGTGACTCTTTAACGATGACAGGAGAAAGTTTCTCGTTATAACAATAATCCAGAGAAGTGTAACCATTTTACTGTTACAGCCTTTGTTGTTTTGATTTCAATGAGATATGAATCTTGTTATAACACGTTTTAAAATCTCATTAATAATCTCATTAGTAAGATGCTTCTGTATTTATTTCACATCTTTGGCAGTGAAATGCTTCTGTAATTTTACATGCAATTTTTAAATAATGCTCTCTACTTGATTTTATATGTGCTTCACCAAAGAAACTCAATGTTATCTTTATTTAACTGGAAATGATTTTAGACAGCAAAAGTTTAAGACTATTAGGGATGTAATTGATTTTACAAGACCATAGTCTCATAATATTATCTTTTCCATAGAAAAATCTTTTGCTCTGAAATGTGCTTTCTATTCCATCTGAATTCCATATCTACAACTAGACTGCAGTAAAAACTTCAGGCTTCGATCAACACACATCATATGGACACACACTATGGATTGTTTTTGTTCTTGCAACCAAAGTTTCAAACAATGAGAAACCTAAGAATCACATTAGGTTCAAAACAACCCTAAATATTTCATGACTGTCAGTAGAGACACGTGTAAAGTTATGAACTCCTTGTGATTCAGCTGCTTGTAGATGAAAATTTCAGCAACAACTTGAAGTGGATGTCTATAACTTTATCAGTCCTTCACATTGTGGAGGAATCCTGGCCTGCTCTTTACATTGTTGCTATAGTTCAAGTAAGTTATATAGCATTTGTTTATGCAGGCTATCTTAAGCACCAATTTTTTTTTGTTACAACATATGTGGGAATATCTGAAACACATTTTGAGGGGCTCCAATCATGACAAAAATAATGCCATATTGTGACTTGGGGAGCTACAGCAGAGCAACTGTGGCTGCCACTAACCTTGGTAGTGGTAGGGATGAGTGGGGTGACCTCATTGAGACTGTGTAGATGAGGAACCAGCTCCAACCATAGGTTGACCTGAAGGAAGAACAAGAAGGCATCATGATTACTTAAACTAAAGTTATTTTTTTATTAAAGTGAAACATTTTTAAAAGTAGAAGATGTGCAAAAGTATTAAATTACAAAACTGACTGTAGTTAGTGGGTCTACAGTCAGCTTCCTGGTGGAAAAAAATGGTATTGTACTTGTAGGTAGGATGCCTGATGAAAAAAGCCTAAACAGCCCTATTTATAGGCGATAAACAACCAAGAGACGGCACTAAGTTCACAATATATAAAGGTACCATTAGCTCTGTACTACAACAGCTACACACTTGCCCATAAAATATTACGACTGATCTCTAACAAAGTTTTCAGACACACCTATTTTGTTCTGAAATCTTGTTGATGGTGTTTAATTTTAACATTTTAAAGCCTTTCTCCTTTTTGTAACATTAGCCTCTAATTAACATTGTGTACCTGAAATGTAGCCAGCTTTAAAAAGGCCCAAGCTGCATGACTTATTTAATGCTAAAAACATAAATCATTAAATACAATTATATTAAACACTAAAAGACTAAATGAATCAGAGACAGGATGGTAGTTAACCTTGTTTGCCCGGTAATGCTCTTTGACCCGAGGCTTCAGGCCAATATGCAGGTAGAGCTGGTCCTTCTGGTTGTAGCGTGTCCATGCCACTTCTTCAAAGCGATTGGGCTTTGTGTGGATGAACTTGGTGTCTTGTGGTACAGGTTGGTTTGGGTCCCTGAAAAGAAAGTTAAATTGAGTGTATTTGTATCAATAAAACAGAAAAAGACAAGATGTCATGGCTGCCCCAGTCCTCTTCTGGAGCATCCATAAGAATGTTACATACTGTTCTGTGGGAATGTTCATTTGCCATACCCAAATGTTTTTTAAAAAATCTGTTTTTAAAATGTAATTTTATTGAATAAGGGTTTGAAGTTAGCCAGATTACTGAAGCATTGGAAATGCCAGAACTAGGAAATACAGGAGCAGAGTTCCAGCAAGAAGTTTTTTTTTTTCTCATTGCAAGTTCAGATCACTTCATAACAAGATTTATATGTCCTTAAAATAAAATGTTGTTGTTTAAACAAGAAAGGTTGTGACAGTAAAACAGCAACATTTTATGGGAACACATGTCAAACTCAAGGCCTGGGGCACAAGATTGGCCCGCCACAGCTTTTTATGTGGCCCTTTGGATTCTAAAGGGCTGCATAAATAGAACCTTCAAGGAAAATATTTGTGTGCTTTAAAATTGTTTTAGCAATTCCAAGTATATTCTAACTGTATTCTGCCAAATTAATAGATGTAAAGGCACGTTCAACATTATTTGGGGGTAAAAAATACTCATTGAATGCAGAGAATATACGGACACACATACACACCCCTGGTCTGGAAGATGGTGTCAGAGGAAGCCTTTTTATGCCTTTTAAGAAGTCATGATCTGTCAGAGGATTGTATTGTTATATATAATTAAAATAAGAAATGTTCTAAAATCAGACCCAATCGTTTTAAATTTTAACTGTGTTAACTAGGGGTGCACCGATTGCACTTTTCTGTGTAATCACCAATTACTGATCTTTAAAAAGCTTAACCTGATGATCCCAATTGAGCCAATAAATGTTTTTTTTTTTTTTTTGAGATGTTGCTAAATATAGCAAGAGAATCGCTGAGTTGACAAGAGTGAAGTGATTATTATTAACTGCAAACATGAAGACATGACCCGGGGGGCCTGTCAATCTGTCAAACCTCTTTCATGGACCAGAAGAGGACAGTGCTTGATTTCTAGACCCTTTGCTGAGGTGGACCAGTAGATAAGATCTGCTTCACGTGTACACAGTCTCTCAACGAAGCAAAATGTAAAACAAGGCGCTGGACTTTCACCAGGCAACCAACATACATGAATGGTCGAAAATTCCTCCAGATCTTTATAAATCTTTTATTAGATTAATAATCTTAGTTAGGTTAATGAACTTTCAGAAGTTCATTAACCTAACTGAGGTTATGTTGGTCTTAAAGAAGGCAAACACTTTCTTCAATGCAATATTGCAATATTTCACTTCTTCATATTTTGCATATAGGCAATATGGCATTGAGCACATTTAAAATTTTGCAGTCTGAATTAAAACTTAAACTGAGAGCTTAGTGAACCTTTTGAGGCCACACTGTATAATTATTAAAATTAGAATATTGAACTGGACATGACATTTGCCACAGGCTAATCGGTATAATTATAACAATGTTGTAATGGAGTAGTGAAGTGCAGCCCACAGGTTTCATATGATGCGAGTCACCATGGTGTCAGAAATCACATCCGATAAACTCCATAAAAGCTCAGAAGTTTTTATTTTTATAAATTTTCTGACAGAATCAGTGGCCTTTAGGTAGAGAGCAGCCTCATATGATCAATTTTTAATCTTACAATTGAATGCTAAAAAAATGATGATAAAACTTTATGTCAGAGATTAAATTCTTTTTTTAATTATTTGAAGTGAGCATATTTATACATACATTATGTATGCTTTCACCAAAGATGTTGTCAGTGTCAAGATGGAGTTCAGTCATGCAGATTATCTCATTAAGTTTGCTGTAATTAAAACATCATATTATGCTCCATTGACCTCACATGTTAGCCACTGGACTTAATACCACAGGGATCACAGTCAGTGTAAACGCTGATAAGCATTCCATATGAAAACCCTCCTTAAGTTTAACAGACAGTTGGATTTTTAGAAGACATTGAACATGAAGTCCTGTGCTATAAACTCCCAATCTGAGCTGAACACTGTGCTGCAGTGGCCCATTCAGCTTTACTGAGCGCCCTATTGTCTGAGAGCGGCATAAGGAGCCGGCCAAAGCTCATCAGGAACATGCTTAACCATTCAAATGGGTGGCATAAATCTCCCAGGTACCGAGCATTCCACGTCAATTTGAGGTTATATATGTAGATCATTAGTGGCTCTCTGTTCCCCTTAGGGTTACTGCGCAGGGCTCAGAAAAAGCCAATGTACCCCTATTATGCCTCCAAAAAACAATTACAGCCATAGCTGGATGCTGGAAGGCAACATGAGAAAGAGGCAAGAAAAGGGAATTTTAATTTTAGGTCATAAAGAATCTCCCTTTGCAGTGCATGACCATTAATTAATAATGAATTTAAAGATATGTGGAGGGTGTGTAAGAAGAATACCAATGACACTGTGCGGTCCATAAAACGCAGCAGAGCTGTTCACGACCCCCCCAGTCATCAGACAAAATTTAATATTGTAGAAACACAATTACAATAAAATTATTGACTTGTTCATGGTCTTGTAATGGCAGTTGTATGTTGCTCTAATTATCCTGGAAAAAAAGCCCCTTACAAAATGTTGCTTCTAACTAGTGGTGGGACTCCATTGATGTTTTTAATCGAGTTGATTGCAGCGCAGTGATGGGCTGACAGGGCCTGCAAGGCCTTCTCTGCTGCTCTATCTAACACCTAAATTATGTTTGTTCAATTACATTTTCTGAATTTATTTCAAATAGTCTACTCTTGTTTCTTATGTTTGTCTGAGCCGTGCCACTTCCCATACATGTTTTTGTGATTCATCCAATAAGATTTGAGGCTAATCTCTCTACAGCCTACAGAATAAGGAGACCTTGTTATATTGTGCTTTTTTCTTAGCACTAGTGGCTTGTATAATTGTAATGTCATGGAGATGGATTAAATCAGAAAAGTCCCTCTTATGGTGCCAGATTCACAGCCCACCTCTGTCTGTATTTAATTAACTGTAATTGATAACATTTTAATCAAAAGGTATGTGATAAAATATGCCACATTTTCAATTAAAACAAATCATTTTTCTCCAAAATTATTGAGTAAACAGACATGTAAGCTAAACAACATAGATGTTTGTTGTTTTTAATCTGTTTTTCAGATTCTACAACCATCAGATTAGTCCAAAGTTCTATTCTATCCATTCATCTTTCCAGAGTTTCAGGAGCTCCTGATGATTCATGGAGCTTCTTTCGAAATGTGGAATGTTAACTTTAATGTTAACTTTGGGGACATCTGTGCTAATGCTACATGTTTAGCATTGTGATGCTATTTTAGCCTTGAATTGTATTTGAGAATAATTATAATGTGTTTAATTTCAAATTTTTAAGAAATTAAGATCAATGTAATTATTTTGAATTAGGGTTGAACTGAAGACATAATATCCCAAAAGTCACCAATGTGGGCTATTGGCACAAGTTTTATGTAATTATCGTAATATGTGTTTGACTCAGGAGACAAGCAGTTGATCCCTGATCCCTGCTTTGGGGTATTTACTGCAGTGTTTTAATTTCATCCTCTGTTTAACTCCATCATATCCACATATAGTTTTATTTTCCTTTCATGATTTTTTAGTTGAATATCAGCATTTTTGAATTTTTAATTAAGTCAATTTAATATGTGGGTAACATCAACTACAAAATTTCCTATATTTCTAGCTCAGTCAATATTAAATGACAAACATAATGTCTCGTTCTCTACATAAAAAATAAGCATTATTAGAAAAATTCCTAATGTGTTCATACCCGGTCTTGGCAAAATTTGTCCAGTAGGTCATAACAACAGCACTCAGCATCACATCATTCTTGGAGAAGTTGCATGGAAACAGCTCTGTCGGTCCAATCATCGGCAGCCCAAACACATATGGGATCTCATCTCCATGCGCTGCATCTGCCCACGGTGGTACCTAATGAGCAGCAGATGAAACAAATCAAATCAATATTGTTATGTCTGTGACAGATGCAAAACATTAGATGGCAAAGCATCTCAGCATAAAAAAAAATGTTTGACAAGCACTAACACATCATGCCTGTCGAAAATACATTCAGCTGAGTTGCAGATTTTTGGAGTCAGTTTTAGTGTATTACTTATCACAAATTGTTCAATAAGTATTTAGATTGGCAAATTTCAGGGCATTATGTTGAATAGAAAAGTGTTACACTAGAGGAGACAAAGGTCTTTAAAAAAATCTAAACTTTGAAAATTCAAATGGTGTGGTTGCTCAACATTTTAAAAAGAAACTCATAGAAGCTCATAGATCAGAGTTAACTTATTTTAATATTAAGATTTAGGACAAGTATTAGAAAATTACATATACCTATATCTATGACAAAACAACCAAAGAACAGATATTTAAATAATCGTCAAAATAAAATAAACTATAAAATGACAAACGATTGGACTGCATTTAGAAAATCTAATACTTAAATACCTGTCATTGCCTTATCCAAGACCAGTTTGCAATAGCAAAAGCCTATGTTGAGAAGATGGTAAAATATATCATGGTAGGCTTGTTTGTATATTAAAGACATCCTTAATAGATATAATTTCTGCTTCCTCCTTTTGCAACTGTAACTTGACTGAAATGGATAATAATACAGTTCCCATCTGTGCACTGTGCTCTACCTATTGATCTCACACTCTGTTATGTCCCCAAGACCTTCCCTCTTGGGGCCCGAGCACAACATCATGAAGCTGTCGATCAGTCTTTTCTGGCTTTCTAACTTGAACCACATTAGAAGAACCCATGGTATAAAAGACATACCTGTTCTGTCTGACAGTGATGGTAGAAGGCATAAAAGTATGTTGGCGACCCAAAACTTGAGTGCAGATCAGCTGTTGCTACAGCCGGTGCTACCCACTGGTGATCAGTAAACAGGGCCAGCAAAGTCTTCCGCCGGGTCTCTGGGTTGTGCCTGTCGGCCCAGTCCGTGTACATAAACTTGATGGTTTCACGCAGGATGTCTTTACCCTCTGGGTAACCATAAAGGTCATCAACAAAGCTGGACACTGCATAGTCAAAGTCATTGGCCTGGACACCATTGTCATTGTCAACGATGAGCTCCACAAACTTTAGGCCCTCACCCTGGTTCACTCCTAGCATTATGTCATAGTTGAGAAACTCACCTGTAAACATAAGCAAAGACCACTATTAGATCACAATCCAGAGCAAAATGGGTCTTCAGTAAAGCATGGTAAGTTCAACTGATACCTTGCTCCATCAGTATCTGAGGGTCATCAGGTATTACATCTCCATCAATCACTGGGCCAAAGGCAATGTGGTAACGTGGTGGCTGGATGTCTTGATCTACAAGCTCCTTGTAATGTTTTCTTTGCAGACACACCACAAGTTCCATGGTGTCCTCCAGGTTACAGCCCACCTTATGGCCCAGCATCCGCGCATACTTGGCTGGCTGGAAACTGACAGCCCAGCTGGATAGAGCTGTCCCACTCTGGGCAATGGCCCTCTGAAAAAGACCTGAGGACAAAAACACACAGTGTAATATACTTAGCTTTCTTTTACTAAAAAAAAAATTAGTTCTTTAGGACTGAGCAATTTTTAAGATCATGTTTGGCAGATTGACCTCGGCAGTTAAGGCAACAAGAAATATGACTTTCAAGCACTACTTAATTTCAAAAGTTACCTACTTGTACAGTGAGAGAAAATCAAACATTGAAGGAGACAGATAAGTGCTATAAAATGATTTGCTACCAAACCAAATTTTTCAATTATGCCTGTTTTTGCTCCACTTAAATGTATAAGTGAACAAATTTATTCTCAGATGAAGATAATATTTGGGAAAAGTGTCTAAAACACTCTTCCTAACACAGAAAAACAATTCCACATACTCCTAATTAATGACTGGTTTTGCAATAATTTTCCACAAGATCTACCATCAACACCTTATAATGATAATAAATCTTTGACATTACTGTGGATTGATTTTGGCCCATTTGGCCAAAATCAATCCATTTGTGACTCAGTGGCCTGAGTCACAAATGAGACCATTTGGCTTCCAATCATAAAGTTGTAGGTTTTACTCCAGCTTCCACATTTTGATCTTGTATAAATGTGCAGCTGTTTGTGAATGAGAATGTGGCTGGAAAAGCACCACATATATCCGTACATTTTCAATTCCTCTTTGCTTGATAGTTTTTAATGACTCACATTGGAGAGTTTCCATTATGACGAACCTACTGAATTCAAGTCAATTCAAAAATACTTTATTCCCAAAAGAAAATTAAATGTTGGTGTAACTCATATTAAGTCAAATTCAGTCTGTTGTCTAGATAAACACCAAGGTATTTGGATTCATCAACCATCTGCACTTCTTGGAAATTAAATTAAATGATTATTTATGCTTTTTATCTTTATTTGGGTAATTATCACATTATATAGCAAAAAAGAAATGGGCTAAAATTTCAGCTTTCAAACAATCCTAAATTACTGGTAAAATTACCCCAGGTTTATATGTGAGACAATAAAACAATGAATCATTTTCTAAGTACACTTGTTAAGTGAGGTTTACCTTTAGTGGAGTTACTCCAGCGGTTGCCCTCTGAATAGTGAGACAGAGTGAGGAGATTCACACATGATGCCCCAGCACCAGAGCCAAACACGGTGATGCGTAGCGGGTCACCACCAAATGCTGCTATGTTCTCACTAGTCCAACGCAGAGCCTGGATCTGATCCAACAAACCGTAGTTCCCTTTGGCTGCTTGGTCACCTGTACTCAGGAACCCTGCACGAGACAACAAAGGGAAGAGGAATGTTATCACCCTTGTGTCTTCAGAATATAGTTCAGTTACAGACAACTGATAAACACACTGATATGGTTTTTGGGAAGCTACACATAAACAATCATGGGAGACAAATCCAGAGATAGATTAACAAAATAATCAAATTCCAATGAGTTTGTGAAGGTTTTCATTTTTCAGTCTTAAAAGACTCAATGGTAGGAGTAGACTGTATTGTAATGAGTGTATTCTGCATCCACATACACACAAGCGGGAAAAATAATAATCAAAGCCTCTGATTAGCTGATCGAAGGGACTAGTTAGAGTAGTTGTAATTTAAAAGTCTGGTGATGTGAGAAGTAGCCCTACCATGAAGAGATTTCTAAGTAAACAGCTTGATCATGATAGACAATAAAAAGGTTATAAAAAGGTTCACACTCGTGTAATATGAGCCTTTCTTGCAGTTGCTCAATGTGTAACAACAGACCCTCAAAAGAACGATCTGGGCAACAATATCAAGATAGGCTACAGAGGAAAAAACTATGATTTCTGACATGTAGAAAAGCCTGAAATCAATTTATACCCTTTGAATTTTCTGTCACTACATGTAAGACATAATCCAAAACTTCCATTTGGGTTTTTACTTGGAGGGGAGGGCAGGAGACAGTCTAAGCAGTGAACAACGGTGATACGTTTTACACAACTAGGTTTTGTTTCAAAAAACACAGAGTTTGATGGGGGTCACGGAGTGATTTCATGCATGAGGTCAGGGAGTCACATTGTGCAGAAGGCTGTTGAGGACATTCTTTAAACAAAACGGACAACTTTGAAGAGGGACCTGGCCAGAAGTCTGCAATACACACTAACCTGGTTACAAAATAAAACCAATTAATACATAATTGGTTTACGAGGTGCCATTGTCAGTTTGTAAAATTACTGAGTCAAAAATTGTAACAATAACTTGCATTATGGCACTCCATAGATATTTTGTAAGGAAGCTAAAAATTTAGCTCTGAACTAAGTATTTAGCTTTAAAGTAAATACTTTGCTTGCTAAGTAAATCCTTAATTAGCTAACCAAATGTTTAGTTATTTGGTGTTCAATATTTAGTTGGCTATGTAAATATTGAAACATTTAACATTTAAATATTTACTTTGGTAACTATTTAGTTTGAAATTGTAAATTTAAAAAAAAAAAAAAAAAAAAAAACAATGAAAATTGATTTTGAAAAATGATACCCATTTTTACTCTTGTGATAGGGAAACCCAAATTATTGCTCTTAAATTTTTATTGTAATTTTACAAACTGGAGCCCATACAGGTCTCCATCTGGGACAATTCATGCCTAACTCTGACTTTTCCTTTTCCCATATTTAATGTTTTTGGAGGCAATTTGGGATTTTTGCTGCCAGATACTATTTTAATTTAAGTCTACCATGTGCTCTCATAGCTCATGCAAATACTTAATGAATCCAAAAGTCATTTATGTTTCAGAAGAAACATAAATGCTTCCTCTGAGTCCGAGCCATGCCACTACTGACACTTTAATAATCCCTTCTTTGTTCTTTCTCAGTGCAGTATAAACCCAGAGGTAATGGTGATCTTGGAGGCTGCCTAAAGCCCCGTTGCCACCCATGTATGAATGTACTGACAGGGACCCTCCAGTGTTTCCACAGGGAAGCTATGGTCTTTTAGAACAACTTCATGTCAAACACATAGCAGCTCTTCCTAATTCTTATTCTATGCTAAAAGCTCCATTACCTACTGCACCCATCTAGGGAGCCCCCCACAGCCCACCAATGAACTAATCCCCCAAATTCACTTGCTGAGTTCAGCTCGTCTTCTTACTTTACCACTACAGCTAAAAGGCTTTAAGAAGCTACTGTTAATGGAGTTTCTTTATCAGTCTCTTGTGAATAATGGACATTACAAGTCTTTGAAGTGAAAATGAGTATTTATTGCAGCATTTTGCTAACATGAACAAACAGGGAAACAACGGAGAGGCAGTTATTTTGTTTTCCATCTTCATAACAGCAGCAATATACTTAAGTCAAGGACACTATTGTCATTTCCCCCAAGTACCACTCCATCCCTTTTAAAAGAAATACCTTTTCCAGACACTACATAATTCCGATTGCTGCCACTTTCTTTTTGCTGTTGTTGTGGTTTATTGTTACAGTACAGCTAACAGAGCTTGAAGCCTTTGATAAATGTTTGACTCTAAAAGCCTTTGAGGAAAAGGAGGGAATACGTTCCTGACTGCTGGAAGGCTTTTAATGTGAAATAGTGTAGGGCACTTAGTGCAAAGCAAAGTAAAAGCTAAATTGGTGTTTAAACTCAGAAGTGATTATACCGCCATGCTGAGTTGACTCCACTGGAAATTTGATCAGACACAGATAGAAATTACACATGGAATATAAATGGGAGTCAGAGTTTAAGCATCAGGCATGATATTCAGCCATTTCACATGAATGAATTCAGCAAAACAAACAGACTGTGAAATATACATGACACATATGCATGTAAAGAGCAATGAATCTATGATTGACACTATTTTGTGAATTATGTCAATTTGGATTGTGTGTTTGATGTTCACACACACATCTTTTATAGATACATTTAGCTGCTCTGTCTGGCATTGGTAATATTGAAGGATCCATTAGATAACTGTAAATAAAATTAGATTTAATACCAACCAAATGATTTGGACAAATGAACGGTTATTCACCACATTCAGCACAACAGGTCTTATGTAAGGCACATCAGTGCTTCTTTCCATGGAAAGCCGCCCAGGTTCAATACTTGGTCAGCAGCACACTGACCAAGTGTCTTCAACAGGAAGACATGCTTGCTCAGGAGGAGGAATTGCTACAAAAGTGCTGATGAAATCATCTGGAATTCCTCAGATGTAAAATATCTTAACTAGTTATAACACATAACTGGTCATCATATATCTCGTAAAATATTCTGAACCAAACTAGCCTTGATAACACCAATTCTAAATTTATAATTTTATCATGAACTGGGTTGAAATGAATTAAGCTGACTGAATTGGACTCCTGTGTCTGCTTCATCTAAGTATGAACCGGACATACTTAAAAACAGATATTTTTTTCATTTTTAACCATTTTCATATAGTGATTCATTTATTTAATTACATTTTGTGAAAACGATTCCACACTTTTTATTTTTTAAGCAAGTTCCTAAGCTGCAAGTTGGGATAACTCTACCCTGCATTCCAGGGCCTTCCTGCTTCCAGCTTTCCTTTCTGCTGTTGTGCAGGTTCTGACAGATGGGCTTAATCAAAGAGTCTGGGAGCGCCTGATCAGTCCAAATCAGTCTTCCTGAGTCTGTTCCTTTCTGCTGGCACCCTGTTGGTTTGGTCCGAGTTTGATGTCTGCATTTTATATAATCATATTAACATTCTTCTGACATTCATCATTCTACTAAAGCAACAATTTACTGACACAAATCAATTTGCATGTTTAGATGTACATGTTTATAATATGTATTCAAAATGTCTTACTTTTGTTAAAATGAAGGCTTAGGAATTTGTTCTGCCATGGATGCAATATTTGCATCAAATGACTGCAGATGTGAATCAGCTAAAAACTTATAACTTGACATAAAGGTTTTGTCATTGTATATATTTCTCATCCAATGACATTTCTTGATGATTTCATTTGCAAATACAGTTTTTTGTGTTTTGTTTTGCAAAACGGTGGAACACTGTGACATTTTAAAGAAGCACACTTCAATCACTCAGGATGAGTTGGTTGGCTCTACGTTATTTAGAGCTTCAGTTTCTATTTTTAAAGTTAGAAATGTGAAGAGGAAAAGTTATCATTTTACAAAGTTGTCCAGATACAAAGTAAACTTCTTTTGACAGAAGAACTACAAGGCTGATCTGAATACACTTCCACCTGGGAAATCATGATTTGTCACTTTAACCTATTGTCATCCATCCATCCATTCATTTTCTTACATCCTTGTCCCCAGAGTGGTCGGGAGGTGTGCTGGTGCCTATCCCCAGCTAACGTTCCGCCAAGAAATCTTTTCTACTGTAACATTTCACTGCACATGTACATTAGATAACTTGGTGGTCATTAATTTCCTCTTCAATTGAGTTTTTATATATATCACATTAGAGTAGTAAATGTTTTGCAGTGTAATGTTTGGTGGTTGAGCCGGGCTTGCCCAGACCAACAAACAAATACAGCAGTGAATAAAGAAAGTGTTTGTTTCAATGAACTTTGGTGAGAAATGTTTGTGTCAGCTGGTTAAAACCAACATGCTTTGACTGTTCAATAAATCTCAGCTGTGCTCAGTGTTGACTGCTAGGTTGTAAATGTTGGCACTGACATGCTGAGCTAACATGACAGACATTACAGCCTTTCACTGATAACATCATGTTGGCCCTAATATGAGAAAAAAAAAAATCCCAATAGAAGCTTTGACCTGGAAAAAGAAATGAGTTTTTGCAAGTTGAGATGTAAAATATTGCATCACATCATCATATTCACTCACTTTCATCTGTAATATCTGAATAGATGCTGAACTAGTTTATTTATTGTTTTTGTCGTTTCAGCGTCAGGCCTATTTTTAATCAAACATGCCATCATGTTTTAAATCAACATGCTTGTTATGAAAAGTAATTAAGCATAAGATCGTATGCAAATAGCACCACAACAAACACAAGAAGGATAATAACTGTTCATACACAATTTCCAGACAATTATTGTGGAAATACAGTATGTCTAATGTGCCAATACATGATAGACAATTAAGTTATTAATTTTGCACTGCGTCAACAAAGAAGCACCAAAATGCATCGCAGTGTGTCTGAGCTCCCTGATGGGCTGCGTCTGTCTGTCTGAACTGTCGGCAAAGCGGAGCAGCAGCAGCTGAGGGTGGCGTTGCTGCTTTCTAACCACCATTGTTAGAAATACAATGAAAGGTGCAAATAAACAAATAATTCAATTCTTTTTTAAAATAAGAAATGCAAATTTTCTTGCCGAAATTGTATTAGCAGTATTCCTTTAGTGAATGCTTGAAAATTTGTAGCAAAGGTTGCATTGCAGATAAAAAGTTCTTCAAACATCAACATGGGAAAATGTTTCTGTTTGACAAACATGAGTATCACTAACATCAATAACATTATTAATAGTGTTGAGCTGCTCTGTTTATTTTTGGATTGATTGATTGATAAATGAACAGAAAAAGGTGCTGAATAGAATTTTATTTACTTTCATTTACTTTATTTAAATTTTTTACTAAATTTGAACAGGGTTATGGTAAAACTAACACTTGACAAGTAAGTTCTGGGTTAATGTATTTACAAACCAAGAACGTTTTCCATCTTAAATACAAAATCTATAGATTTTTTTTTCAGTTTTGATTTAATTACTACTCTCTGTATGTGGCTCTGTAAGCACATGCCCCTTTTTTGAGTCTGTACATATCAACAGTTTTTTGACTACTCAATTATTTGATGATTATTTAAATGATTGATTCATCACATTCATTGCAATTAATCGATTCAGGTGTACAAAAAATGCCTGGATTCACTTCCCTTACTGGACCACACATAAACACGTGCTGCTGGAGCTGCTTTCCTGTGCTGATTATAGGCCTGTGAAGGGCTTGCCTAAAACGACGACCTCTGATCTGCAGGTCTGAAAGCCAACATCTTGACCTCTAAACTCCCTGGAATGACAAAAAGAAGGTGAACCCTGATCCAGGATTCCAGCATTTATCCCTTCGATCTCTGTTCACGCAGAGGGAAAAGGCTGGATGAAGAGAAAGATGGGCATTTTTTAACCCTTCTCCCTGCACACATATGTTTTTCTCAGTCATGCTCAGTGGGCAATTCTCTGCTTTCTGTTTTCTCTTTCTCCCTATCCATCCTTTCGACTCTGGATGTCAAGAAAGACTGAATAAAAAGAGCTGCAGAGGAAAATGTGGGAGAATGAATATTGTCACCAAAGCATGCACTCTGGCAGCAGACATGTTTTATTATTGTTGCTGCAACTGGCAGAAAATGTAGATTTCAAAGAATGACAGAAAAAGCAACATGAGGGTGGAGAAAATACAGACAATGTTTCAGCTTAGAGAGACTGTTAAGAAAGTAGCGAGCCCACTGTCATTAAATGTTAAGCAATAGAGAAATATATTACAGGCAAGAAAGGCAGTAAACAAATAGACTTGATTAATACTATTCAGGAAAACACTTTCTTTTTGTTTGATTTTACTGAATCTAGTACACTTTTACGTGTAAAATTCATGATCTTTATGCATCACTTGGGCAACAAGCACTTATAAAAGAGGACAAATAAAAACAGTTCATTGGGCTGGCAGACACCACCTGGAAAACACTCTACCTCTTCTAAATGCTTTCTGTGGCAGTATTCTGATTCACTAATACAAAGACAAAGTAGTGAGAGAGAAGATACAAACAATTTGCGCACCTTGGGAAAATACCATAACTGGCTGGCAACTAGCTGCTGATAATGCTAACTTTAGCACCTTCTTTTCTTATCCGTACTAAGAGCATTGCTTTTAATGAAAGAATTTATCATTGTAGTCAAACTGGTCAAAACTGATAATTTCACAAAAAGATTCTTTAAAATGAAAATTGAGACTTAGAATGTCTATACCCACAAAAAATATGTCATATCATGTTTTAGCAAGATGACAAATATGTAGAGCTGTTTATTTAATTAGTTGATCAATTATATTTATTTTAATTGAAAACTACATAAGAACAAAAAAAGTATTAAATACATAGAAAAATAACCTCAACAATAAAGGTGTTCATAGTTTTTAATCTGTTATTAAGGTTTTCATCACAAAAAAGAATTTGATAGCATTAAAATGTGTAACATATTCAATCTATGTAATAAATAAGAATTATTTCGTATTTATTACATAGATTAAATATGTAATCTATATAATAGATGAATTATTGAGTAATTCATTACTCAATAATGAATTACATAAATAATTCATTATTTATGTAATAAATAATAACGTATTATTAATTAATTATTATGAATTAATTTTTTTTGGGGGGAAATTAATTGAATTTTCCAAAAAATACAATTAAAACATTATCTAGTCTTGTGCATGTCACTTCATTTCATTACAACCTGGATCTTGAATCTTTCCATGTTTTTATTGTTTACCTTACTATTATTAGTAAAATGTTTATGAGTCAAAGAGATATAAAGATGATAAAAATGCATTAAAAATGTTTGAAAGCGGTATAATGAGTGGACGTGTGTTTGGGCATTTTGGTTATCTTGCAAAAAAGGGTAAAAAAAAAGAAAAGAAAAGCGTTTTTATTTTGTGTTACATTTTAAATTAAAAGTACTTTCAGATCTGATAGCAAAATGACTGTCAAACAATGTGTAAAAACTATGCAGCAAAAGCTTACCTCACCTAAAATACACACCTCCCAGTGTACCTCACCCCACTGGTCTTTGACTGTACAACAAAATATGCTACAGTAGCTCCAAATATTTACATAGCCTCAGCAATGCTCCATTTATATCTGGTCCATGCACACAATAGCAGCGCAGACAATGGCATGCCGAGGGCAACTGGCTGGGGAAAATGCTGATAAGGCACAATGCATTTCTCACTAGGAATAATGAACATGGAGCTATAGGAAGTTCATTCATTCACCCTTTCTCAGGTGTTCTTTGTTTGCATGGTGACAACTTAAGGTTTACACCAGTTGAAGAATGACTGGCTATGTGGTGAGTGCTGTAGACACAGTGTCTTATAGACATGGAACATAGAGCAACCTTAATTCATGTTAATTACAAAACTACAGCCAGAGAGACACACAGTCATCTGTCAAAAGAAAGGATTTCATGTTGAAAATATGGAGTTGAAACGCAGAGTTGGCTACATTCAGTATGCTTTGGTTTTGTGAGGTTATCATGACTCAAGTTTACCCATGACAAACAAGTAGAGCTGTTCATGATGAGGTGAAAATGTTCTATTATTATACTTAGATTGACATAGTAAGGCACTATAGGGCTCTAAAACACGCCTCAGAACAGAGGTAAACCAGGAGTCTGTGGAGCTACAATAACCTGGAATTCATACCAAAGCATTACAGTTCCACGTGAATGAATTGCATGTGAAAAGGAAGGATTTAAAATCATGGCATGTCCACTTTAAGTCAGAGGAAAAACATTTCACAGCAGAGCTTATATATATAAGTTATAATCCCACCTGATGCCTGCAGTGCATCAGGTAGGATGCACTGCAGTGCAGAAATAGCATTCATGTATTGGTAGTTCTTGTCAATAACAGTGTTTTGCGTTTCATGGTAACCTTGTGAAAGTTCTTGTACATTTGAAAAGCTCTGAAATGTGAACAAAATGCTTAATAAATTAAAATGATTTGTTTTTGGCCCAAGGGCAAAGACACAAACAATAAAGATTTTGTAAAGCCAGACAGGGAGCTGTGAGCAGCATAACAGGGTTTGTGATCATATCCAGAGGACTTAAATGAAAGGCGTGTATGTGCACACCAGTGTGTTTGTTTTTTCAGTCTCAGCTTTGACTAGTAAAATTACAACAAAAAAAGTCCACCAAACAGTAAAACCCAAATAGTTGGTCTATAGTCAGACATTTCTCTCCCCATACATGTTTTATGTGCTGACCGATCCCAGCGTCCTGCTGTTTGCCTCTACGCCTTCAAAACCCTCCCATCTCCAGCCCTGCCTTGCCCCCTTCTCCGTGCGCAAATCAAATTACAGTGTCAGCTTCAAAATGACACAAGCTCCCATTCATACATCTTGTTCTACACAAACACAAACATGTGTTAATTTGTGTTGCTGCCCCAACAGATTTGCCTGCAGGACACGCTGGTATAGATTACCTCCTTCTGCTGGGCTGACGGCAGCAAGGGAGCGAGAAGGATTTCTGTGTGGGTGTGGATGTGATTAAACTCTTACTCCAGATATCCCAGCATTGTGGTGTGAATACATAACAGCCTGTAATTGATAAGATAAAAAAATAAAAATAGGTGTCAAATGCACAGCAAATGACACATGAATGTCAACAAATAAGAAACCAGAGGCTGGAGCAATCAGTTTGTCTTACAGACAGGCTAATGACTTAAAGATTAAATGTAAAACAGCATTGCAGAATCTACTATGTTTTTGATGACATTAGCATAACATACCAGCAAAATGGAAACAGCCAAAACAATCTGTGATACAGAAAGAATCGTATCTTTTTATTTTGAAAACCCAGTTGACTTCTCTGTTTTCTAAGCTGCCTCAAATCAGCCAGAAGCAGAAGGAAGAGTGAGCCAAATGTTCTTATTTCAAATGAATCACGTTACATTTTTTCATATTGAATATTTATGAAATACTTTCTGCTCCTGCCTGTTTTAGTAGTTCATACTCCAAAGATATTTAGAAAGCATCAATAGTGGAAACTTTCTTAGCACTTTCGCAGAAGTTAAAATCTAGCATGTCATACATTGTTCCTGGGTATTCCAGCTTGAGCTGCTTTTCTTTCTAATGTTATAGAAAGCTCTACATAAAAATGTGATTAGGCATTATGTTTAACAATAATTAGGAGTTATGTTCCACAGAAAAAGTCATGAATAGGTAAATCCATGAACACATGAACCAAGTCCAGTGTAGATTTCAAGGAGAAACCTGAGAGAAGAAGCTTAGAACCTACAGGCTGAAATAAATAACAGCATTTCAGATATATTTAAAAGATTTAAGTCTGTTGCAGAAACTGAGCAGTATCTAGATGTCCAATAGGATATACTAGAAAGCAGTCGAAGCTGACTTTAACAATGCTCCTGCTTCCCATAACACCAGATTTACAGGAGAAATCTCAAGTCAAGGGCTGTACAAATATTTGATGATTGTGTCCGTCTCAGAAGTGTTTAAAGTCTTTACTGAACGATAATAGCCCTTCTTGCTGGACCCCAAACTCCATGAAAACAAAAACTGACGAGGCTCTCCCGTGCCATCAGCTGGTGACCTGTGAAATATTATTATGAATTCTTGTGTGTCCGCTCAAAGTGAATTATAGTTGAAGCTTTGAGGGTTATTATTTAATCCTCAACAATCAGAAGCATATTGGGCAAAAAATGAAAAAGGGAGAAACCACTGATGCCCAGAAGACCCCAGTGGTAACACACCAATGTTGTGCATCCTGCTACATCTGCTACAGCCTTTCAAAACAGGGACGTCATGTCAACAATCAAACATGATGGCATTAGTAAAATGTCCTGGGTCTGATTTGTGGCTTCAGGGCTTGGAAAACTTGCTGCAATCGGTGGAACTTAAATAATTTTGCTAAAGGACTGGGGAAAAAAAGTCTTGTACGGCAATGAAGAAAACAATTATCAGTATCACAAGCACTTGATGGTGGTTGTTGCCTCCAAAGTTAGCACAACCAAGGTTAGCAGAGTTTAGAGGGCAGTTATGTTTCACTTGGGCCATATTGTTTTAGATTCAATATTATGTATTTAATCAGGTTGTCTAATTTTAAAAACCTTTTAGAGATAATAAGTATGACAAACAAAATCAGATGAAATGTACTTCTTTTTACAGCATTACATTTTTACCTTCTTTCTTAGGTTGATTATAACTGCATGTCCTCACTTCTGTTAATAAGAATTCTGTAATTTATAATCACTTAGTTCCATTACAGAAACATCATTTATAAGTTATACATGTATAAATACACACAAAGGACATGCTATTGAGCAACTTTAACAAGGAACCAAGAAACATCCTTTTAGGAATGTAAAAAGCATTTTAGCAGGTGTGCAACATCTACTGTGACAGAGATGTACCTGGATAATACAGGATTGTTGAATGTCGGTAGAATGTAATCAAAGAAAGAAAGGAACGAAGGAAGTATTTTCTTTGCGACAATTTCTTTGTTTGATGGCAATAATAGCTTCCAAAGAATGAAAAAAAAATAGAAAAGGTGTACTGAAGAGACAAAGGCAACAAAGCTCCCTGGATGGCAGGATGGGGAGCTGCTCTGGTGGGATATGCACTGGCAAAGAAACAGAATAAAGTACGAGTGAGAGCTTGTGTGTTTGTTTATGCATACATGAATGAGTTGAGCTCTGATGTGAATGGGTAAGCAGCTTCCTTTCTTAGTGTAGGGACATCATTAGCATAAGAGAGCGCGAAGAGCCCTATAGAGAGTGGGAGACAACAACAGATTGGTGCAAACCACACAGGCCGTGCAAGTGGCTTTTGGGTTATAAGGTAGAGAAATAAAGGCGGTGAAGATTAGAAGACAGACAATGGGGAAATGGGGGAAAAGAGAGAAAACTATATGAAAAAGTGTTTTTGAGAAAAATCGAATTTGTGTATGGGAAATTAGAGATAGCTCAGACATGTTCAGTCCTGTAGAGAGATGATGAAGGCAAGATGAAAGCACAAAGATGGGCAGGAGGAAAAAAGGTAATTCACCCATGAAGGGCTGGAGGTTGCTTAAGTTCAGGAGTGGGGAGAAGATCAAATTTCATTTCATGTGTTTTGCAAATGGAGCAGTGCATGCATCTGGGCGTTTTCTTTCTGGGTAGGCAGGAGCTCTGACTTTCTGCGAGCAGTACCGTAATTTGGAGATGACAATCCGCTGCTTTTTTCTCACCATGAACGCTGCAATTCAGGCAACGTACAGACTTTTGGCAATGGGCTTGGAAAGGCTGGACTGTTGTGAATGCAAACCTCAAGAGCAAATTTGCTTTAAGACATAAGTGACATTGAGAGCAATGGTGAAATTTAGAAGTTTTTGTTGCATCTTTCACAGTTTCATTCTATGTTCATAGAACAATTTCATTGTTCATAAAAATGAACAATGAAACTGTATGATCGTGACTGTGTGTCACAGCAATTATCGACCCACAAACACAAATTATCTTTTTGAAATATATACTTAATGTAACATGTGAAGAAGTGAAATTTGTATCAGTAATTTGCACATGGTGAATGCATTTTAAATTTATTAGTATTGAGAAAATAATAAAACTATCCATCCTGATAATAGGAGCAGTGAGGTTTTAGATATCATTAATTGAAATTTATTGTGACAGCAATGAATGAAAAGTTTTATGACAAGAAATTTATCATGAGAAATGATAAACAATCAGTGTGCAGCGCTCGTGTGACACTGTTCAATTCCAATGCCGAATAAGAAAACTTTAAGGTTTTAGAAGCAGGAGGATGATGAAGATGGCGCTCCATGGCTTTTCCTGCTATACTGCAGTAGATTTTTGTTAAAGCATCTGTGTCACAGGCACTACTTAAAAAAAATAAAGCAATGATTCAAATAAAAATGATTTTTTCTACTTTTATCCTTGATTCATTTAGAGTTTCTTTACATACCTTAATGGTTCCCATAGTTTCCCACTACTGAAAATCCTCTAATTCTAAGCTTTTCATGCTGACTATCAGACAGACTACTTCCTGTTCTCCATCTCAATGCAGACCCATAGGGATGGTCCTTCAACAACATGTAGGTCAGACTATAATGACATGTTACTAAAATGTTGCGTCAAGGTGCCTCTCAAATATACATGTCTTATAAGAGCTGCACGAGCCGGTTAGTGCTTTTATAGCAACTCATGTGGTTTTGGAGCCACAGAGCACGCCATCGCCTGTCTTACTGCTTCATCATGGCACAAGGAGAAGACACAATGTGCTCTCTCATATGAGCTGACTGAGAAACTTCATGACAGGGTGAGGAGAAGCAAAAGGGGAAGAGGAAGGGGAGAAAAAAAATCTGCAACACTGAGATTTTTCTCAGGTTTTGGTTTTGTCTTTCTTAGCTGAAAGATTTTACTGTATTTGATTTGCAAACATATGGTCTGGAAACCTACCCCTTTACTCACAAATCTTCAATATTGATCAGGATGAGGCTGTTCCAAAACTTTGTTTTTCTTGCTTTATCCATTAAAGAGCTTGCTAATGTGTATGTGGGATCATTGTGCTGGTGGGACGTCCAGTTTAAGTTTCGGTCATCTGGCTGTTGAATTGAGTTCAAGTTAAACAATTTGGTCATAGTCCTGCTGAGTCATTTTGTCACATATGTTTGTTTGATTATGGTTTGGTACTGCTCACCATTCAACACCATGTTAACTTTTTCAAACACAATTGAATTACAGCAAATCCGAAGACACTGTTTTCCCAAGTCAGTCTCATGGAGAGGATGGTCAGGGTTGTCCATCATTTTCTTGATTTGATGAAGATTCCTTATTTATCATCTCCAGGGGTACCACAATCATCACTAGAACAGAACTCTATCTCTGATATTGTTTCTTTGCAGTTTATTCTGAAGCTTCTTCCTGTCCTTCTCCTTGCTGTCTCTAACTTTGACTTTGAGCTCCTTCTGTTTACTCCTCAATAACCCTTAAAGGCTCTTTTTCTTTCTTGTTTAACAGTGCCTGTAGTTCACAGGTGATCCAGGGTTTGTTATTTGGGAAACATCTCGATGTTCTCGTGAGAATTTTATGTACTCAGTCACACATTCAATCATGACATGGCATATCAGCTCCATCTGGCTGGCAGAGAGTAGTCCAATCAGATGCTTCAAAACAACCCTGTAGGCCTGCTCCAATCAGATGCTTCAAAACAACCGCATCGGCCTGCTTCTACTTCCTTTGACCATTGTCTAACATTCAAATATCAAATGTGTCATTAAAGCCCCAAATTAACATTGCATTCATAGTCATGAAAGGTGATTGTAAGTTCACAGGTAGTTGTTACAGAATTATTATTATATTTCCTCAATAAATTCCTACAAAATCACCAACAAACTGGTACTTGTGTGCTATTTTTTTTTTTTTTTTTTTTTTTATCAGATTTTGGTGTTGGCCTAGTCTGACAGTGGAACCAGAAATTGCAATTTCAGTTTTTCAGAATGTGGAAGCTAACTAACACCTCACCATTCGCTACACAAAGGATCCAAGTGAAAAAGAATATTGCCCAAAGCAAACAGAGCAGAAGATGGCCATTTTACATGAAATTCTTTTTTGCAGTCATGTTCAACTCTCCCTTTCTGTCAGTGTTTCCACCGTAATGAGGCCCCGGCCACCCAGGAAGCAATGTCGCTGCACGGCTGCCCGTCGCCTCCAGTCATAAACAGACTGGCTGGAAATGTCAGCCTGCCTCTTGCACTATCTCAGCTCTGCATATGCAGACACAGACACACATGACTCCACCTGAAAGGTAGCGCCACACACACACCATGCTGCACAGCCCTGCAAGATCACAACCTTCTCTCCATCCTACTGCTGCTGGAGGCATATGCATACATACTCCAATGTACACTTAAAACTCATGTCCAGCATCTACTATCTCACCCTTCTAAGTCCACTTACACAGTAAATACCTGCTGCACACATCACTCCAAAAGCCACCTGATTGGTGGCTGGAGAAAAGGTTATTTGCCCAGATGGAACACTTTGCTCTTTTCTCTTTTCTTCTTTTTGTCAATTTGGGGGAGGCTGAGTAAAGGTTAGCAATGCTGAGGCACTCCTTCGTCCTCGTTTTGTCATTCTTTGGCCTTTTCTGTCTCTGACTTCACTGATGGTCCTCCGAAGTTGTTCTCATCACCTATCTACGATGGCAGTTTGGTAAAAGACAAGCTTATCCTAATATCAGAGCTGTGACATCAGATTCACCAGCAGATTAAATCAAGATTTTCCAGATACCCTGTCTTAATTAAAAAAACCTAGGTTTGATTCCACAAAACTAGTAGCACATAAGTTACCATGGCGATTTATCATAACAACTTAAACAGGAGGTCAAATTGATTATTTTTTGTTTATATTTATATCCTAAAGAAATGAGCAAAATTGCTTACAGCTCAGAGCAAAACTAGATATTATTACAAAAATTAGAACAAGATGTTATCCTGAAATGGAATAAATTCCTCTGGGGAAAAAAAAGATGCACTTATTTTGTAATTATATCATTTCAATGAACTTTTCATTTTTGTTTTCATTCATTAAGTTAGTTTTCTGTCTAAGACAATGAATCTGCAGACTGATACCTCTGACAGCAGTTATCCCCACAAACTTTGAAACGGGTCTGCATCTTTTTTTAACTCACATACGGACGAGGAGCATCAGATCGTGCTGAATAACAGCCTCTGTGGCTTAGACTGTGGATTATTATCGGATACAAGAAAGCTTAATCGTCAGGGCTTACAGTCTATTTCCTTAGTTACAGAAGATTAGCACTCTTAAATCAGTATTTATGGAGAAAACATTTCATGAATTTGTTGAGCTGGCTGATACATATGTCAGAGACAAACTAAACAGGTTGCATAATAGCATGTGGACAGCTGGTCAGACTGGAATGACTTCACTGAAATGCTTATATTTATGTGAATACAAATCTGATGGAGGATTATTTGCATACATATAGGAGAGAGTGGGATAAGATAGAGCAGCGGGTATGTTGACCCACCTCCTGTATCTAAACAGTGGTATACATTTACTGTCTTGTGATCATAAAATCACAAGACAGCGATTTTATGGGTTAGCAAATGGACAGCAAATAGAAAATACCTTCCATTTGCTGTCCCTGTAAATGGAAGAAGCATGTTAGTCGGTGTTATTTGAATATCAAAGTAAGTTTTATACCTCTCAGCTATAACAGATGCTACATGAAAATTAATTAAAATCATGTACATTATTTACCTTGAGTCAATTCAAATTGCAAAGCTGTCATTTTTTTCCAAAGAGGAAACGTCAAAAAAGTTAGCCTTTAAAGATCAGCTCTTCAGTTCCCAAACCCAGAGAGAGGAAAACTCAGAAAAGTGCACATGGATTCAGTACAACTCCACAGAATCTGTGCACAGTATGAAAAGCTCATGTGGGGTCCTCTTAGGCCTATGGGAGGGTCACTTTTCACTAGATTCACTGCATGGCCACATTTAGTTATCAGAAAGAGTGGAAAATAAACAAAAGTAAACTGATCATTTCGACTAATAGAATATACAAGAATCCACCCTCAAATATCCAAAAACATGTGGACTATGTGCAAGATGTTTTGACACAAAAGACCATTTTTATTTTTTTTTTCCACATTTTTGTTAATAAATAGCAAAAGGGGAAATCTCAAGTTATGCATAAGGTGTAAAAACTAGAGGAAAACTAATGATTAAAGATAAAATAAAAATATAATCCAGTTGGACTTTCTCAAACAGCAAGATTAGCTTTCCACAATAGGAATGTCTCCAGGCACCATTAATTCTAAAATTGAGAATACATTTGCTTAGAATTTGTACTGTGTTCTCGTCATGTCATCATGTATTTGCAGTTTTCTCCTATTTTATCAGTTGTTGTTAGAACCATCCGACTTGCTTCACTGCATCCGTTGTGTAATGTACAAGTGAAAACAATTTCAGCATCACATCCAAGGTTTCATCCTATGTATCCTCTGTTATGACAATCATTTCGACTTGATACAAAAACAAAAATGTCATCAGCTCAAGTTTGTCTAAATGGTAATTGTTTTGAACAGATAATTTTTTTCATTTCTAACCAATATATAAGTGGTGTAGTTGCAATTGATATCAGTTCAAAGACGAAACAAATATTCAAACATGAATTCACTGAAAAAGTGTGTGAGATTAAAGTTTAGTTAATAAATCTCTCATGAAGCGTGCAGCTCTCAGGATGCCTGACAGAACAGCAGCAACACAATGCTAACCTCCAGTTTAAAGCAGCAGTTGGAGCTTGATGACAGGAGACATGTGAGCCTAAAGACACAATCCCAGACAGCAGATAGTTTTATCTGGAGAGAGAGAAGAGAATCGCTGGCCCTGCCAGGTTCCTCACACAGTCTGTTCATATTCATGGTGTCCAGCAGAGACTTTAGTCTTGGCTGTCCTTTCATCAGCTTTTCAACTCAGTAGAAGTTTCAACTGAACTGACTGAAAAAAAACTCAACTTACTTTGTTTGCATAGTTCCTTTCCAATACAAGTTTATCTATGAGGACTTTAAAGAAAAGGAGGAAAAAAAGAAAGATAGAAAAAGATCCAAAAATCTTCTTCAAATGTCAGCTGATGCAAAGAAAAAATATTTTTGGATCCACAGAATGAAGAGAGAGGAGGGCTTTATCTTTGATTTGGGTTGGCCTGTCAGGTCTCCACTGTCTCTGTGGGCGTCTGCTGGAGGATTTCGTCAGATCAAAAACTATTTGTCTCAGGAGACAACAGCAGATTTTTTGTCAAGAGAACAGAGACTGGGCACACTAGTTATGTTAGATTGCTGTCTGTTTGCCTCAAACTCTTTATCTTTACACTGTCTTCCAACATTTTCATCTTTCGAAGGGTAAATCCGTCTAAACATAAACCCCTAAGAAGAAAGAAGGGCATGGACAGGAAATATGCACCTTATAAGAAAAAAAAAAAAAGTTCAAAACATAAAAGCTTGATTTGTTCAAAAGATCAGAAAAAGGACATATAAAGGAGATGCTTCTGTCTAGTCGTGCCACTTTTTTGTTCTATGCCGCCCACACACATATTTACTCCCCAAAACTCCAGCCGTCATTCTGTGTTTTATCTTCTCTGTTGTGTCCTGAAGATGTCCATATCAGCTTTATTTATCGATCTGTTCCTCCCCATCACAACACTCGGTGACTCATAATCCACTTCATTATTCCACCTACAACATGCGCACTCTTGCAGGCACAATGAGGTGAACAAATATGCAGTGCAAGTACCCGTGCAGTACCACAGTGCAAATAATTTTTCAATTAAATCTCCGAACTCCCACAAACCTACCCACCATGCAGTGCATTCGCAAACTGGGGGTCTCATTTGACAAAGTGTGCACAGACCAGGCCAAAAACAGCACATGCACCACCTACATCCATGCTGGGATAAATCTCTCGCTCACACACACACACACACGCACACACACACACGTGCGCACACCTTTATGCAGAGAACACCGATCGATCTCACCCTTTTCTGCACATGCAGACTATTATTAGGTTCTGCTAGCTTAAATAAAAGGAGTGCAATCCTGCAGTCTTTGGAACTTCCTAACAGATCAGTCTGAAGTCTGATGGAAGTCAAAAGCTAAACCTGAAGAAACGCTCATATCTTCAAAATGTCACATTCGGAACTTGTAACAGACTTTCTCATGTTTTTTGCTGCAGTGCACCAGTAATGTGCCTCAGGGTAAAGAAGTGGGCCATGGGAGGAAATGTGGGTGTGAGCCCCACAAGAGCTGTGATAATGAAAAGACACATCTGTCAGCGTTGATCTCATAAAACACACCTAGAGTAAACGTCAAGCTCAGACTCTGATCTCTATTACAACATGCTGTTTGGAAAACAGAAGAGGATGAAAATGGGCCTGACATGTTGACTTTAATCATTCCCCACATAGCAGTTTTGGCTATTATTTATTTATTTTTTTTCCCAATTCAAACCAAAAATGAGATTAAACTTTCTTCTTTCTTCTTCTGTTGTTTATTTGCAAAGGGACAAGAGTCAGCAAATACAGAACTCTATCACATTTAAAGCTAACCAGTAATACAGGCTGAATTTGAACAAAGTAAGAGAGTAAGCAGCATCGCAAGATAAAACTCAGGTCAATTCCTCCTGCTGTGTGTGATGCTCCACTGCCAGACCTCAGCTCCTCTTGTCATGGGCATTTGATTTTCTATGTTTTGCACCTCAAAACTTCCATATGCACATATATGATGCATCCAAGCATTTGCATTACACCACTGATACTGACACACATTTCATTGTAGTTTTTGTGATTCTGCTGACAGAAAAAAGCTGTAGTGATAGCAAAAAGCAAAGGGGGTTCAGAGAGGGGATGAGAAGAGCCACACCAGACTGTAACTGACAAATGCTAAGACCCACCTCTGGGCTCAGATTGCTTAATTCCAGTTAGCACTGGGAGCATTGGGAGAAGGCTCAAGGGCCATCATAGAACCATCTGGTTGCTAATCATAATTATGAGACAGGTCTTTTTAAAAAACTGATTCAGACCTCCAGCTCTAAAAGGAACCACTATGCCACTGCACATGTCTTAGTTGTCTACCTCTTTCCCAACACATTTTAATTGAATGGCTGAATCAGCTCCCAAGTGCAGTCAAGTTCTCCAGAGTCCTGCCAATAACCTCATTATATGACTCAATCAAATTGTATCTGCCTTTACAAGACACAACCCTTCAAGCACTGCTTTAATTTTGACATAATTTGCATTTTCTAAGGACATTTTTTTATATATATATTAATACTTGGTTCTCTACTGTCTGTTTTATTTCATTCATGTATGTTTCTTGCTTTAAAATAATGTTGCTGCAGGTAAAAAGAGAAAGAACATGAGGAGAGGAAAGGGAAATGCTGTGTACTATCTTCACCAACTTCAAAATAATAGCATGAATATAAACATCTTACTACTTGAAGAATTCTTAATAGTTGATAACAAAAATTTCAACACAGATGTTGAACTTAATTCAACTGAAACTTTACAGAACAGTCAAGTAAAGTAGTACTTAGAGTTAACTAAGTGGGAAATGTTAGCGAAAGCTCAAATCAAAATATTGGCTTTGCTATTAGCACTTTAGCAAATTCCACTGCTGAAACCATGAGAATATCATAGCTTAGTAGGTCAAATGGTTTTTCAGGTTTCAAAAGACAACTTCAGTGAGTTTGCCTTGATCTCATGATCAAGGAAACAGGATCAAGTTGGCCTTGATTCTATTCAATAAAGAAGCCACTTTTTTAACAGCTATGACTTCTTAAAATAAATTCTTAAAAAGAAAAAAAGGTGTATATTAATACTTCACTCAATCAAGTTTTGGGGAAATAACTGCAGCTGAAATTAATCATGTCTTGGCTTTCAATCATGTTATTATTTTGGGGAATTTGTTGCCAGCTTTATAATTGACTTATTATTTTATTTTATTTTTTTTATTATTTTATTTTATTATGTGAGAAATTAACTGTGATGTAATTGCTGTAAAGCACTATAATTAGCTGAGGTTGTTGTAAATGTGTTATGAAATCAAACTTTAACTTGACTTAAATGTGTGGGCTGCACTTTGTCCTATATTTTGGAAAATACAGATAAAATACTGAACAGCCATAAATCAGTGAGTTGATGGTTTAACAAGATGGCTAATTCTATATTATTTATAAAGGGCCAAGTTGTTTTTAAATAATATAATTTAGAAACATCTATATTAGAACAACTCATATTTTCTCTGATACTAAAACACCTTGAAGATCTAAAATATTGTGACAATATGTAATGATAGTGTGACAAAAAAGCAACAACAAAAGGAGTCTGTAAGGTAGCAAATACTTATGAAAAGCAAAGTACATTACATGTGAGAAGGATTTGAAGGAACAACACTATCTACTGCTTTCATCATTTTACTAAACATCTTGGAAAAGTTTGTAAAGTCTACAACAATCTGTTGTATGTTGGGAAATCAGAGCAGTTAGCTATTCCTCCGATGCACAAGTTTTTCACTTTATCCTCCACAAAATTAACTCTGAATACAATTTTATTAAGTCAGACAGCTTTTCTGAAAACTTTGCTCAAAGCTTTATTTTTTAATGAATCAAGTAAAAGCTGTTTTTGTTCAATGTTGATGAGTTTCTCAAGCATCAAACACTTTGTCCTTTGCTGCAAAATGACAGAAGCAAAGCCATATTCACATATTAATTAAGCATGGCCTCTATCATTGTCACACGTCAACAGAGGCATCTTTTATTCATCTGCTGTATGGCTGGCAAGTCTGTAAACAGATGTGCACATCCAGACTTGGCACATAAACAGGCTTGTTGGGGAATTGGATTTGCTGAACACTTTATACACAGACCACATTTGCACGTAGATATTCACAGTGCCACTGCACATTAAGCCGACAATATTTTGGGTTCATATTTGAACATTTTCTGTCTGCTGTGGAGAAAATTAGCACCCTATAAGAGAAAGAAAAGCAGAATCTGAGGTGCAGAGCAGGTAAGCTGAATATAATGGCTGCACAAAGGGACAAGAAAGAGTCAGTGGCCCTTGTGCCTGCAAGATGAATGAGGCTCTTGGCCCCTCTGTAACTTCATGGCAGGGATTTTCTTGCTGAGCTCATGATGCAACGTTACGACGCAGGCGGAGATCAGGCACCAAGCGTTCTCAATCCAGCTTTTAGCCGATAGGATCTTGTTCCTGCCTGCCACTTTCCTACATCCCATTAAGCTGCCTTTGATTTTTTTAGTCCCCTCACCTCAAGTAGGTGACAATTAAACCTCCTGATTCCTGCTGATAGCCCAACTCCCTTCTGCACCTGACACGCAGGTGTCAGGGAACCTTCAGTGCCAGGTGTTGCCATGGTTACACTATCACTTGCTCATGTAATCCTCTTGCCTTTACAAGGAATATATTATCTGAGTTTTCCAGGTGATTGGTGGATTTATCCTCCAGTTTTGCAAGCCTGCCTCTTTCAACATCCAATTGTGTGGGCCCAGATTATTACCTGGATGATTGTAAACTCCTGAATTCATGTTCATAAGTGATTCCGAGGCTAAAAAGTTTCACATCAAGCTTTATGCATCTGTAAAATAAATCTGCCAGTTAATTTCAAGTGCCGTGTATTTAAAAGAAAAACAAATTTGTGTGTTCAGGGGGAAAAAAAAAATCACATTTCAAGTATTTGAAGACACTCAGAAAACAGAAGCAGGAAGTGATTGTGAACTCATTGTGAATTCAGGACATGTCAGTCTTACCTCCTGTTAACCACACATCTAACTGACCAATAGCAGGAAGTTTTGTTGTTGCAAACACTCAAGAAGTAGATTTGAACAATGCATGACAATAAGCATCCGGCTGCACCTATTGTCTTATGGCAAATGAAATTGATATATTTTGGTCTAAGGAAGCTAAGCTTAACTGATCTCTCACTAATTTTATTTTTATTCTAGTTCTCTCATTAAATTTAAATAAAATGTAGAGAGATTTTTTCTGTCCCTCTAATAAATTAGAGAGTGATAACATACAGTACTTGATTTTTTGGCTTTCATGTTTGGTTGGAGTAAATAAATGAAAATTAAGTTGGCTGTCTAGCAAGGCGGGTAATATACTGTACATATACTTTGCAAACACTTGATGAATTCATACAATTAACTAAATGTTGTTGACCTAACAATAACTGTGGAATTCCGCATCATTGTATTATAGTTTGTGTTTTTTTTCTTAAAACAAACAGCTACCAAACACACAAGCACATCACCATCCTGTTATTAGAAGCTATTTAAGTTCAGGTCCAGTGAAATGATTGGTCTTAAATGACTGAATCTCTGAGGTCTGGAGCCTGTTAAGATAAATTCTCCTGTGATCCCGCTCTATTGAATCTCATGAGAGACCAGCTGCTTCTCAGGGTAATATGGAGGCTTATTTATGGCCTCTTCAGGTAGGCTGCTGTGCGGTGAGGCAGATTCACCAAAATGAAAAGGAAAATCCCATTGCACCACTCAGGAGTATTTTCTGGGCTCAGACACCTGGTATGAAATAATAAAACCTTATTGATGGGCTGCAGTCTGCAAAGATCCAGCCACATATTGTTGGTGGCGCACACTGACTAGATGATATCTGATTTTAATTCAAGGCCAATATTGGAAATTCCATATATCAGTCCAACCCCAAACACAAGGCCACAGAATTGGGCAGGGTGGGGGACACTCACAGTCACACACAGATGGATGACAGATTCTGTTGTTTGGTCTCAAAAAGAAGGAGAGAGACTCCACATGGAACTGTCACTGCAAACGTAGTCAAAGATGAGAAGTCGCTGCTGGACTCTCCGTGCATGCTGGGAAAGAAAGATTAGAGTACAGAGAAAAGGGGAGAGTGTGGAGGCCACTGTGACTGAAGCTTCAGAGCAGAGGATGGGAAAAGGGAGAGGGAGAAAGATGGAAAAGAAGAGAAAGATGGAGGGAAATGTACGAGAGCAGAGGAGGCAATGTGGCGTCTTTGGGGAGTTGCTGTCAAACCTCTCTAGGAATGTGCGGAGAAACAAGTTCACACACAAACAGCCACGTACACCCACAAAGACGGAGACAGCAGGTCCAGGCAGAGTGACGTCTATTGAAGCCTTTGCACAAACATCACTAAGCAATACTCCCATAAGGCTTTGCCTCAGTCCAGACATCATCTTATCGTCAAGCAAACACCAAAAATTCACTGCATTGATGGAAAAAGAAGGTTCAATATCAAAGAAGAAGAATATCCAGGAATCTGAAAATGCCAAAAACATGAGCACACATCCATCCAGGTGCTGAGTACAGTAGACGACCTGAAAAAAAAAAAAAAAAAAAAAAAGAAAAAGATGCTTTTTACCGGCTGCAAAACTCTGTTGAAGATATTACATGCTTCTCATAGCTGTTCACTCAACCCAGAGTTGATTCACATCAGCATATTTATTTGTTCATCTTCACTTAGTTGCCTTCATACTCACCTTTTCACAAATAATTTATTCATCCATCCATTGTGTACATGGATGTGTACAGAGTACACTGCTGTACTGAATGAAGCAGAGCATTGTTGAACAACCCTAACCCTTATGACATGTGTTAATAAGTCAGTCATCAAATAAAGTGTTACCATAAAGTTCACTGGTCAACATCAAGACCTTTATGTTACACCAGGCCACTCCTCCCCCAAACTGGGTAATTTAATCTGACAGTATTTTAATTCTCTGAATGAACTACATTCAGTTGAATTTAGACCAAATTGGATTCTATTTAATGTGGTATAAATTGGGCCTTTTCATTAAAAGTGCAGTTTAAATTATTGTCATAGTGAATTGGCCTTGTTTTGTTATTGCTTAACTAAAATAAGAGTGATGCTAAAAAAGTACCTAATAATTCTACAACTAGCACAGAGACCATTAATATTGATACCACAGCTGACACAGTCATAAGTCATAAACAACGTATTGCTGTTTTTTTGGCTGCATTAGTTTCTTCAAAATACATTTTCCTGGGTAGAGTTATGTTTACTGTTTATGCTTCTGAGGCTGAAGATGAAAGCCAATGTGCAGAAAATCACAGTGGTCTTGTGGCCAGCTTTTAGAAACAAATTAACACACAATTACATGACAGACACACAGTCATACGGAGGCAGCTGTTAGCAGTGAGGGCAGTGATTAGCCTACCACACAGCTTGCCTTTCATAGGCCGTGAATGACAGACACTGTTGTTTGGATGTGTGCGTGTTGGGCCGTGTGTTTGCATGTGTGTGGTTGACAGCAGAGCCAACAAACCACCATAAAGGCACGGTTTCAATAACACATTTTCCTGAAAAAGCACACATGGGGCTCCTCAACAACCTGCAGCATGCCTCTCTGTGCAAAAAGGGTGTGTGAGAGAGTGTGTATGTGTGTGAGATGGTTATAGGCATTGAGGGGGCCATAACAGTCTCAGAGCCACGACACCATGAGTAAACCGTCTACAAGTGTAGCCAAACAAGCATGGTCGCACACAAACGTACACACATACACACAGAGTGTGGATATACGACCCGAGGGTTGGATATGAGGAGCTGGCCTGTGTGATGTATAAGCCAAGGCCCCAGTCATAGATCTAATAAATACAATGAACTGGACCTTGAGGCGCATGCAGACACTTTTCCTAGCTAAGGCAAAGCTGACAAGAGCTGTTGATTTCCCTCTCTGCCCTAAAACACACATGCATGCAGACACAAACAGCCCCGGTTTGAACATTTCCACAGTACGTCGGTCATTTGACACGGCGACATGGTGTAACTGACTGTAACCGGTGTAACAACCGGTTGTTCTTCAGCTCGCTGCAGCGTCATCGAGTCGTCTTGCTCCAGGCGAGCCATCTGCTGGAGCTGACATGTGATAACCAGGCACATAATCCACTCTTGAGTCACTCACAACACTTTGAACAGCACATTTCAGATGGTAAGGCAGTTGGTGAAAGGCACTGCATGGAAGCCCCTGGTTATTCCAGCGTTACTTGAGAATATGGCTGATGTAATTAATTAGCGGCTGGAATGTTTGTCCACTCGCTATTCTTTCTTAAACTTTTGTCCTCAAACTGCATTTTCAGCTGAACAGAAAGCCGAGCCACTTCATTCCACCTATCCCTTTCATTTTATTTCTTTTGTACTCTCCTCACCTAATTTAATTTTGTCCATTCTTTGATTTGCAGCTTGGCAGAAGGCAATCTTCACTTAATGATGCACTGGGTCATGCAATTAAAAGAGTCTTTGGATGCCTCTTATTGTTAACGCTGGCCACACATCTGGGCTTGGTCTAAGAAAGTATGTGTGTGTTGTTTGGAAACGGGATGCATAGAGTTTTTCTTTTTTTTCAAAGTACAGCTAAGTGATAAGATTGCAGCTTAATTTTCCATGACACTCAACCCAGAGGTGTCTTTCACATACTAACACAAAACAACAGACCAATGCAAACAATTTTATAGTTGCAAATGTGTGAGTTTCTGTATCTCATATTAGCCCGGTCATTGTCTTCCTATGCAGTTCCACTGTACTGCCATAGTCCTTCAGTGTTAAAGATGGAAATTCAATTTTACATTGAATTTTACCAATACAATTTGAGATCAAATTGGACAAATCTCAGAATGCATTTCATCCTGGCCAATCAGCCAAAGAGAAGAATTACTTCTGTACGTTGACATTGACTTTCTATACTGTTTTAGAATTGCAGTGTGGCTAGTTTAACTATGGCAGTGGAAATTCACAAAGACGTGCAGTGTTGGCCATATCAAGCAATCAATATTTGGAAGCATGGCCAATGTGTTAAGCATTGGCCACAAATGTCTTAAATTTTTAAGACATCTTATTGCTAAAGATTGATAAAGAGTTTGTGTTTCTACTCCCCATGGAGATTTTTACCGTGCACACAATTTCTGGTAAGCTGGATAGTGTAACTTCATGATCGGACTCTTGCATTACATACGTCAAGGCCAAACACTGATGACTGGGTAAAATTTCAGACTTCAACAGAGTCCATGCCTCCAGCAAACAACTGTTTCTCAATAGCCAAGGGTCCAGACCAGTGGTCTCAATCTCCAGTCCTCAAGGACAACTTTAGATGTTTCCCTTGTCCCACACACTTTAATTAAATGGTAAAAATGCTTCACTAGCATATAATCAAGCTCTACGTCCACTAATGAACTGATACTGGAATAGTAAGTGCTGAAGCGGAAAAAAGTCTAGAAATTGGAGAACAGCAGCATCAGAGAACTGGAGTTTGAGACCACTGGTCCAGAACCTCTGCACAAAGGATTGTGTAGGACAAGGGGCAGATTTTTTTTCACCAGAATCATCCGAGAAAGTTAGTATGTGATACTTGCTATGAGATAATAATCTTCTAACAATTTAGAACTCAGACTGATGAATGTATGATCAACCCTACCCTAACCCTACCAAACCAAAATCAATTAAATATCTATTTCTATCAAATTCAAATTCAAAAACAGTCCATTGACCCCAAAGGGACAAAAAATGTCATGGGCTGATTACTGATGTTTTCTCATACTAGAACAGTGCAGGATGTCTTCCAACACAACACAATCTTCTCCTGGGTCATGCTAAGATTGAAGAGGTTGTGCAGAATCACAGGAATGCTCCCTGCAGGCCAACAGAACTCTTTGACTGACACCATCTGGACCTGCACACTTGTTCCGGTTCATACCCCCCAAATGCCTCTTCATCTGACTTCCAGTTGCAGGCAGGCAGGCGGGAGAGAGGGAGGAAAAGGGAGTTGCAGCATCTCCTGATTAGGTCATCGACAAAGATGCCGAAGCAGCAAGGCCAATGGGAGAGGTGAAAGATAGGAGATGTGAGGTGTGAAAGGAAAGCTGTGGGCCAAAGGAAGAGAGGTGGGGGTTGGGTGGACAGCAGAGGAGGATGCTAAACTTTTTCCTGACAAGTAGACTGTTCTCATTCAATACTGCCAATAGCCAGCCATTCACTACTCAATATAATGAGCACATCCTGCTGGTTTCTGATCTGGAATAAGATTAAGTTAAGTTTGATGTTATAGTTAGATCCAGCTCCTCAGTTTGGTGGTAAATAAAATGTTTCATGTTGGCAAAGGTTGAACATTTTTCAACTTTCTTGTGTCATGTCACTAACTTGCTTGTGCATGTTTAAGTGTACAAGCAGGAAACTTTTACATGCAGGAATTTCACTGGTCGACTGGCTGGAGGAGAGCAAGCAACTGTTGCCTCATCTCCCCAGTTTCATTCATACTGAATACAGAAGGAACGACATCGCCCCCTGTGTGTCTCTTTACACCCAGAGGAAATGGATGTAAAGAGTTATACATATTTCACCATGCTGATAGTTATATGTTGTTCTACCTATGAGAGCTTCTTTCAGTATGGTTATTGTATGGAAATGTCATGTGGCTCATCTCCACACGACATTCTGGATTGTCCATTGTGTGATTGTGCAGGATTTGTACCAGCCCTGCGATGCATGCGTCACAGAACACTTTTTAGAATCTCCTGGCAGAGATTCTCGTCTGGACTGTGGAAAAGAACAGCTGTTAAGCCAAACCACCACGTTCTGCTCCTACCTGCTCAATATGTAGTCGTCATGCTTGCGGTTGCCTGCATTTCTGCTTTTTGATTTTGGGAATGAGACAGCCATATTGCATCTGATTAATTAAAATACACACCACCACTAACTGCTCAACACTCAGATTATTTTTTTAACTGAACAAATTAATTAAAGTTTTGAACATTGCTTTTATTACCATGAGGATCAATCACACATTTTACCAGTGTGTGATTGCTTTAATAGCTTTAATACATTATTGAAGCAAATATTGTTGCTTTACAGAAAAGGTCTGCTTTTCTGTACTTGTAATTTTCTCCAAAAATTACAAGTACATGCAAACCCACAAGTGCATCACCTTGATTTTATTGGCTCTGCATAAAAACAACAACAACAAAAAAAAACAAAAAAACAAAATGCATCTCCTTCAAAAGACATGTCAAACTGTGCTGGAAGAAGGAAATTTTACTTAAATGGATTAGAGGGTCATTTGAATTTATCTTCTGTAAAGCAGACGTTTTGCTTGCATTCCTGTCACATAGGGATACAGTTGGAGGTCTGTGCAGGATTTGTACCACCCCTGCGATACATGCTTCATAGAACACTTTTTTCTGTCCCTTAATCTGTTTATCAAGTGTTCAAAACCACACATATACACACAGCAGCACACACGCATGCCAGAGAACAGGACGCATCAACCATCCTGCTGATCTCATGCAAAACCAATCCTACTGATGGACATAATCCCTTTTAGACAGAGGGTAGGGGGGAGGAAAAGATGTAAAAGGACTCAACCTGACCAGAAAGTACAACTACTGAAGCTGTTTCTGAAGGAATACCACATCCAGGACATTAAATGACAGCCATAATGAAAAAATGGATGGAAGATGTGTTATTGGACTGAAAAACACTTGAGTAAGTACAAACGTGGAGGATGGCCAGGAGAGATGAAGCATGTACAGAATGGTCATGTTTGCATCAATGTCACAAAGGAAATAACATGGTGTTTGTTTATATCTATACAGCTAGTAAAAGTGCCTTTATCATGTTAATTTCTCATCATTTTTTTTCTGATGTTTCAAAAGATAAACAATAAACTTGGATAATCAGGTGGATCCATTTAAAAAGCATATTATATCCTCTTTCATAATATAACTGGGGATGGGACTTTAATGCATTGATTCCGTAGATTTTAACTTGTTAAAAATTCTAATGCCATTAATTCCTAGTTTTTTTTTCATTTATCTATATACAAAAGTCCCAAGCTGGAGTCTTTGCATTCACATGTTTCCGGTAAACTTGTAATTGTGACACCCAAGCAAAATTTTGAAACATCAAGGATATGTCCACTCCCTGGTAAGACTGTCGGCCGCCAGCTGGCACGTCAATGCCGCCGCATCTGAATCCACCCTCTGGAAACATCTGTACATGTTAGGATGAGTAAGCTGTATCTCTTGGTCACTTGGGGTTAATTTTTGCTTGTCAACCAATATGGACGCTATAAAAGAAAGTTGTGCATGAAGGAGCGAGCCTATCACTGAAGCTATCCAAGCTAAGCATCTCAATGCTAAACATGTAGAAGGAGCACAGACGTTAATCTGATGAAGTCATGATGAAAAACAAAACCAAAATTACGTGATTAAATGTTACAAAACTACTACTATCGACCCAGAAGAAAAGCTGTGATGGGTTTGAGACTTTCCTGGTTTGGTGAAATGACAACTTGCTAAAAGTATCAAGGCCAGCTGCTTCTTCTGGCCTGTTAAAGGCTTTGTGGTGATGAGATCAAAAGGTTACCTGTAGTGTACACATTGTTGTGTTCCTCAGACATCAGATCTCTAACTTCATTATGTTCCACAAATGATAATGCCGCCTGAGTCAGAAGCACTCTCAGGGTGGTCACTCTCAGACCACCTAATCATGTTTGATTTCATGAGCAGAAATCAAACATGAAATCTTTCAGCAGGTAACACGAAACAGGTAACGGTACAAACTTCATTGTACCGTGTGTACAGTTTGCGTGTGTGTTGGTGTGTGTGCCTCCAGATGATAGGTGAATTGGGTGGCTGCTGTTGTGAAACAAAGACACCAATATTTGTAATAACTGCCTGCTCCCCTGCAGACTCCAGGCAGGGGTCTGTGTACTGCGTGGGTGGATGTGGGAGGTGTAGAAAGTTTGCTTTCTGCTGGAACGGAAATAGAGAAATGTAAAAAACAATACAGGGACTTGTGGACTTTGTTCAGGTGATGCATGGTTCTAATGTAACCATCTGATGAAACAAAAGGTGGAAGTGTGGTGACATAAACCTGAATGTGCAAATTCTCAACTATGTACTGTTGGATGTGAGCTTTGCTGGGAGTCCTGAGCTCGACCACCCAAACAGAGAGCATCTGGCAACACAAAAACAAAGAAGTTCCCCTGAAATCTGTGGTGTAGAGCCCTGATAATATTGTGACTTACAACTGAGCTGCAATACCTATGGTCTGATTGTTTATGATGTCAGTTTAATTTTACAACTCACATGAAAGGAGTTGTAAGTTGCCCAACAATTGAGACAGAAAATACTGTTGGTTTAAAGAGACAGGATGTACCGATTACCGACATGTGGTGCCCAATAAAAGAGAATGAACGTGATAGCACTGGAGCCGTGTTACTGAATTTTTTTCAGGCTGAAGACCACCCTATTTAACAAACACTCTCAGACCATCTAAAAATTGTCCCCACAATAGCAGAAAATCTTAATATATATAACAGAAAAACAGACTTGAGTTTCTTTAGCCAGCAGATAATCCAACATAAATGATTTTATTTTAGTTGTAAAGATGCAGTTAGTCAGTACGGGGTGCAGCTCCACTCACCGCCTCGTCACTGTCATGTCACATTCAGCATAGCAACAGAGTTCAAAAACCAAAGTTCTGCCACTCATCTTGAGAAACTTCCCACCAGAATCTCCAGGGTTTCTTTTTGTGACCATGTCTTAAGCCATTTATCCATTATTATTTTGAAACAAAGTCATTTGGTAAGCTAGCTATATGTGCGGCACTTTGACCTCAGGTCACGACAATTAAATGGTTGTTTACGTTAAGTACCTCATGGACCACTAGAGGGCGCCTGCGGACCACCAGGGCTGCTCCCCAAGTAGGCGGGGCTTGTTGCTCCAACGTCTGAATAACATGCCAATGGACCTCACCACAGGGGCTGTGTTTCATTGGCTGATGCCCATTCTAAGTAGTAGCCGCACTACTGCGTGCGTGGCTATCTCACAAACACAAGCTGATGTTCATGCATTAGTAAACACATGCTAATGTAGCGCCAGAATACATTGTGGACTAGCAGACCAGCAGAAAGTTTCCACATCAACAATGGAAAAAGAATGGTTCTCCATTGCCAGTGGGGTATCTGTACTGGTGCTGTCAGGTATCCTGATCGTATTTGTAGCAGTAAAATTCACAGATTTCCAAAATCAGAAGCAGAATTTCTTGCTTGGATCAAAGCTTGCGCACAACCGCATGAGCAGCTCAACCTTCGTAGGATCAACAAGAACAAGAGTGTGTGCTGGTGTAAGTATTATTGATTTGCTTTTTTCTGTCTGAAAAAGAGCAAATCAATAATAAACACATCTATGATGAACATGGATGTGTTAGCTAGGAACAGCATAATGGCAGTACTGATACTAATTCTACACATTGAAGCCTATGTTAGCTAAACAGATCAATATTCAATGTGTACTGTAGCTGACATACATTAAAGATTTTATTTTAGCAGAAAATGCTTTTGACTAAACTGTTACTCGTGTTGGCCACTCCAGCACCGAGTACAGTGTATCATGCTGAGGCGCACTCAAACATTTGCCTACAAACAACAAGAGTCGACACTGATGTCAAAAGTATGATCGCGCAATTTACCCTGCCTTGCAAGAACAATAGGCATCAGTGATCTTGTCCACAGCTATATTGATGCTGAGAGTGTGATGATCTGCTGTCTTCCTCATCGACCGAAAGCATTTTGCTGTGACATGCATAATGATGGAGGCATCGCGTATCTCAAACACCTTGATGTCATCCAAAAAAAGATGACATGAACTTGTTAGTTCCTCTGTCCATTGTTGTAGCTGATATTTGGTGAAAATCCGTCAGAAATAATGAACTAATCGACTCAGAAACACTCTATCAGTCCAAGTGGAAGACCCCATGTTTACAAAGAAACAAAGCGCCGCTAGGCTTTGATTGTGAGGCTTGAGGCCATGTGGGATTTTCTAGGTCGATTGTGGGCGGAGCTTGGTAAGGTCCATGTCTTGGCGTTGGCATGTTATTCAAACACCATCTATCAGCCAATCAGCCTTTCAGCCTCTGATTGTGTGATATATAGTGAGTTCAAGCACCATGGCTGAAATATGAATTAATCTCATGTAACTGATTACATCCATTGATGCCATGTTTTTTAATGACCTATTAGATGAACAAGCTTATTCACTTCTTATTTAATGGAATAAATAATTTCCCTGCAAAGGGAAAATTATGTTTCTTCAAGGCTGACAGAACATTGACAAAGATTTGGGCACATTTGTAATGGCAAAGAAAATACACAAGATCCTATTTCAGTAGATTATGTGGATTTCACCCATGACCCAGAAATACAAGCACATACAAAAAAGGAGCTCATCAGAATTAACGAACATATTGAGGTGATAGCATTTGATGTTACACAAAATGCACCTAATTTCTCAATGCCTGTAGTCAAGCAGAACATGTTTTAGATACAGCATTTTTATGGCGTGATAAAAATAGTTTGACAGCTTAGGACGCAACAGCAGTTTCAGCCAAACAAAGTAAAGTCCCAAAATAAGATATCGCACATCAAAAAGCAGTTTTCATAAGAGCGGAAACTGAGAAGGAATGATCAATATTTCAACATGCACACTCACTCCCTCTTGCAAACACTGACCCACACCTGCATGCACACACGCAAGCGCACTTCCCTCTTGGGGGCCAAGGTGATGTGAGCGCAGGTGTCGTGAGCCATCAGCTCACGGACAGCGCAAAAAGATAGCCAGATATAGACCCAGACGCATGCAAGAAAGTTGCATTGGTGTGAACAGACAAGAAAAAGCTCCCAGCTAAAAGGAGACTGGGCTCATCTAATAATGATGCTGCCTGAGAAAAATCAAGTCCGATGGAGGCTTTCATCACCACCACATGTATAATCCACAAAGCCAGGGAGGGAGAGACAGCGTGACAAAGAGGCATTGATAAAAGTCTACTCTATAATTTATTCCTGTCATTTATGCACACATTATATGCCTGAATGCAAATACATTGGTAACAAAAAAATATATTTTTAAAGTATCTATATGGAGGCAGAAAAAAAGGGTTTAACGACTGTTTCAATCTGGATTCATCTATCTGTGTATTCATCAGGTGTAATATAACCAGATTTTTATGTTAAGATAATCATAAATGCAATAAATATTACACAGTTAGATTCTTCCACACTGTCAAGGAGTTCTGAATTTGCAATAGTTCATCAAGCTGATTTAATCTTAACTAGGTCATTAGAGAGGATGTGCCAGTGTCTCAGGACAGATGTGTAATTAGTGAAAGCTTAAACAGAGCGGTGCTGGGAATGTGCATGTGAGTTGAATTTGCAGAAATGGACAAGCATCGCCCGCCGCTAATGACTGCTTTGGATCCATATTCCTTCTTGGATCTGCTTTTATCAGAGAACACCTTCGTTTTTGATATCCTGTAGTCTCTGCACCAGTTGCTTTCATCTACCCTCTGTCAGATAGCTCCCAATAATTTCCACCACACACACACACATAGACACCACACTTCCACATTACTAATAGCTGATAGAATAATACAGTGACAGACCCACAGCAAGTAATTTACAGAAGCAACAACTCCTCATTGCTGCTCTTTGTCCCCTTCCCATTTTTCTTGCAGCTGATGAGAAAGGTAATAAGTCCGGTGGAGTCCGACTTGAGCGTATGCTAATGTGCCCTGTGAGAGTATGCAAATACAATTTGCAAGAATTTGCATTTAAATGTCTTTGCTAACAGCTGACACTGTTGGTTTCTTTATTGTAGCAAAATTAAAGTAAGCCTTACAAACAACATAATCAAACCAACAATTAGAAAGGCTAAGTTAGAAAGGAAGTGAGCATCAAGAAGTTTATAGTAGTGGGGAGTTTGACGCAATTACCTGAAGGCCACCACCACACAATGTTTGTCTGTCATTCCATAGACTGAAAGGATATTGATTTTATACAACCGAGGTCTGCAACAAATCATAAAACCAAGTACAGAATTACGAATAATAATTATTTAAAGGGACACACTATTAATTGTAACAATCAACTTTATTTGAGATATATTTATTTTAGATGTAAAAACCATACCGTAATAATACTATGGGATATTTAGTTTTTAAAAATGTTAATAAAATATTGTTACAGGGAAGTTGCCATGTTGTTCACCTTGCAATGCATTCTGGGAAATTACATCCAATTGGTCCAATTGTCTGACTCCCTCCAGCCAAAACAGTGTGAGTAACATTAGTAAGTAACATTTCCAATTTGAGCTCGAATTTGTTGAAATCGATTGGAGCATATAAATCACAAGGTAATAATGATGAGGAAGACCAAAGAGAAGAAGAGGACAGAACTGGCCGTTGAAGCTGCTGTTTTCTGCTGCTGCTGCTGCTGCTGCCTTCAGCTTCATAAATGAAACAATGAATGACTCTGTGTCCGATTCAACAAAACCGAACTTTGTCCAGTTTTGTAGTGGTTTCGCATTCAGTGTCAGTGTTCTAGCTCCATTAGTATTTCGAGTAGTAATAGCTTCGTTAGTGCTGCTTGCCCTTGATAGTTCTCCCAACTTCTGTCCAGTTCAGCAACAGCTGTGCTAAACAGGGTCTGGTGTCGGTCCAGTAGCACCTGTTTAGGGTGGCCTTGGTCCGGTAGATTTACACCATGTTCCAAATTATTATGCAAGTGATATTTTCTCAGCGTTTCTTAAATGGTCGATGCAAATGATGGTCAGTATAATTTTCAAATCATTAACTATTTGTTGGGTTCTGCGGGGGAGTGGTTTCTCCACATTTACAGGGTGGCAGGCTGATGGGATCCAGCTGGTGCTCATCATCATCAGTCACTAAGGGTCTTAAATAGGAGTGGCTTCCTTGAGGCAGACACCAGATGGTTCCACTTCAACAGTGGTACACTTTAGCCCTCAGTGCTGCTTTTACAATGTTTAACTTGTTTATGGCTCCTCTCCCTTCTATTCCTTCCTCATAGAACCGGCTTTGACCACTCTCTGGTGATGATACCAACCTGAATTATCTGATCCTTGCTGCTCCGTGAGGCCTTGCCCCAGGATACCTCCATGACCACCACCCAGCTTCTGCCTGTCAACCCTCAGTCTTCTGGTGGAACTCCTCCACCTGCAAACCCCACACTGCACCAACTGCTGGGAAACCCATGTACCCACCCCTGTTCATCTCACCCCTCACACCGTAAGCCATCAACAGGTTACACCATCACTCCCTTCATTTACTCCCCTGTTTAACTGCTCACCTTTTCTCAGTTCCTCCTCTGACCTGATTCCTCTCTGCTGCTGCAGATCAACGCCTCTCCATCCTCTCTTCATTGCACTTAACTAATTCAATAAATCTGTTAAACTGTGTTGGGTTTTCGTAGTTGTTGCTTGGCTTCGAGTCCTGTTAACCTCTCATCATGACACTATTACAGTATAAATAAAATTTTACTGAACAAAGCTCCCCGTGACAACAGTAATTCTTTTTTCAAAAATAAAAAACTCAAAATGCATTGTTCCAAATTATTATGCACAGCAGATTTTATGGATTATAAAGAACTGCAAATGGTCATTCTTTGAATGTGTAGCATTAAGTGGTCACATATACTGAAATAAAAAGCTATTTCAATCAAAAACATCTTAACAGATTGAGTTACATGTTAACATAGGACCCCTTCCTTGATATCACTTGCACAATTCTTGCATCCATTGAACCTGTGAGTTTTTGGAAAGTTTCTTTCATTGAATTTCTTTACAGGATGTCAGAAAACCTGCTGTTTTGATATGAATTGCAACCCACCCTCAGATCTTCTGCTTGAAGATACTCCAAAGATTCTCAATAGGGTTGAGGTCAGAGGAGGATGGTGACCAAACCATGAGTTTCTCCCCTTTTATGCCCACAGCAGCCAATGACACAGCACGAGATGGTGCATTGTCATGCATGAAGATGATTTTGCTCCTGAAGGTACGGCTCTTCTTTTTGAACCATGGACTTTCTGTGATCAGACAGAAAGTCCATATACTTTGCTGAGGTCATTTTCACTCCCTCAGGGACTCTCAAGGGGCCGACCAACTCTCTCTCTCCCCATAATTTGGGCCCAAAAAATGACTCCACCACCTCCATGCTGACGTCCCAGGTGTGTTATGATGTGGTGGCCATCCACCACCAATCCACTACTGCTTCAGTGAAAATGAATCTTCATGTACAGCTGGGCCCACGCTTCAGTTTCTGTTAAATATCTAATGTTTTCATACCTTGTCATACGGCGCTACACTATCTGATGATTTTCGTCAGCAGAGAGATCCATTCTCTTTCCCAT